>OX453272.1:35324635-35472135 GCA_949710005.1 Ricordea florida
AGCCTGAAGCGAATAGTTGTTTTAGTATAAATGCACAGGTGATTATTTCAAAAAAAAGAAAAGAAAAAGCATTGTACAACACGAAAACATTTTATTTCATCAAAAGCGCGCGAACGACTGGCAGCCATTTTGTTCGTCGAGGTGATTACCGGCTGATAATCCGAGATAGCGAACCAATCAGAGCGAGCGATTTTGTATAATCACCCGAGTATTTATACTAAGTAGTATTATTAATAACTATTTAGTTAATTTTAACACAAAAGGATGGACCACTCCTGTTCCACTATAAAAAGGCACCCAGTAACAAGCTGTAGCACGTTTACCACATGTTTGACTGTGAGCAGTCTCTTTCTGCGTCAGTTTCTCAGCACGAACGTTAGCGAAGTAATTTTGAAATTGAGTTGCGTTGGCGAAATAATTATGCAACTAAGTTGCGTTGGCGAAATAATTATGAAACTGAGTTGTGTTAGCGAAATAATTACGCAACTGAGTTGCGTTAGCGAAATAACTATGCAACTAAGTTGCGTTGGCGAAATAATTATGAAACTGAGTTGCGTTAGCGAAATAATTATGCAACTGAGTTGCGTTAGCGAAATAACTATGTAACTGAGTTGCGTCGGCCAAATAATTATGCAACTGAGTTGCGTTAGCAAAGTAATTATCCAATTGCGTAGAAAAACTGGGTGGGAATGGGGAGAGGGAGATTTTTTCTCCCTTCGGCGCACCCACGTTTCTCACGCCTCGCTACCTCGCCACTCGTACTGTGAAAGTTTGCTTCGCGCACAAAGAATCAGGAGAAAAAAATAGAGTGCTTGCGGTCTATGCTCATGTTTGTCTTTGCCGCTGGCTATTTGCGCACTTAGCTTGTCTGCTTGTTTTCTAGGGATAGCTTATCTTTCTCACATCAAGACATTCACAGCTTGGGTCAGCTAGTCTATTTTACTATCCAGCTCTATCCCTTTCTGCCTATGTAAAAATCTACTTGAAATGAAAGTCCTAACCTGTGATTCATCACACTCGTCAGGGGAATCTTTGTGAATAACCATTTGATATTTTGCATAAACAGCATGAGTCTGTTTCAAAGTGGCTCGAAACTCAGCAGAATTCACCCTCACCAATTTGACCTGAGAATAAAAAATAAATACAGGAAAATATTTCTCCCTTGCTTAAAAGGCAATGTAATCAATGAAAGGTTGTTCATATCAAGATGCAAATGACAAAACATGGCGCGACTTCTGAGTGTAAATGTTCAAAACACTCCTAAAATTTCTTTAGAGCGTTAGGACCAATATTACGGCTAAGAAGAACCAGACGAGAGGCAAAGAAAAATTTGATTAACCCCGTTGGACCCAACCTACGAACTCCAGAACAGATCTACCGTCGCTCTCCCGACAGAGTTACATGATTGTACAAGGCCAGACAGGTGTCCTTGGTGATTATCATAATGATGACAATATGCGGCATAGAGAGATCAGAGTTACGATTAGAGGATTGACTTTTTAAGAATGGAGGAACAATGGCTCAGACGTATAATCGGACAGCCATACATACTTCTCTTTTTAGAGGCGAATATCGTACTTTACGATGTGTAAAACTGTCTCTGCAAGTATTGGTTTGTAAATCTCTGAGCGTACTATTCAGTGAGTCAAAGTTGAATTGGATGAGCCCAGTCAGCTAAGTACCCTTCAATGGAACAGGAGTGCTCCCCCCTTCAAACAGTATTCCTCAGTCCAGATTACCCTTCTTTCGGTGCATTTTTCAGGGGGGTCTTTATGAATGGCTCTTTGATATTTGAAGAACAGTTCAGCAGTCTCAGTGAAGGTTTGAGAGAATTCCTGGTTTCTTGGGTCTGATGGAACAAGCTTTATCTGGGACAAAAGAAATTTTATGTCTAAAGTGCCAGTTTTCTCCATACTTATGCTTTGAATTTTGAGTTTTCAAATTCAAAAACATATTTCAACATTTCCCACAAAGCGGTTTTCAGATCACTGTCCAAACTAATTTCGTCAACGCTTTGGTTTTACGTACTTGAAGGTGACTGGCTAAAGAATCTCCCGCTTCTATCCCCACAAATCAGAGGCAAATCTACAAAACCTGTCTTGACGAAGTCCACCGCGTTTTCCCGCGCTTAGGGCGGGCGACATGTTTTCGTTTTGGGTTCCAATTGGATAATTGGACTGTTCGCATCTGTTGTGACTGGGAAGAGTAATTGCTTTGAGTTTCGTTTAATGCACCAGTCAATGTAAATCCCGCCCTCTCCAACCCGGGGAATTGGACAAAAGGACTAGAGAAAGTGGGCCAATGTTCCCGCCCCCGGGGCAACAATTTCATTCCAAAGTCCTTGCTTGTCCCCGCCTACCAGTGAAGGTCTTTAGGAATGTTGTTTCTCTCCGCCATTTTGGTTTGATTCCAGTCTCTTCGTGACATAGTTCTAGACCCCAATCACCCATCATAGAAATTCCCCGCTTTCGGAACCGAAGAAGCAAATCTCGTCCAATACCCTGGGTACCCGGATAGTTTGAAATGACACACGTTGGATTTTGTCCCGCTAATGTTCCCGCTATTCCCGGGTTGGGTTGGGGGTGGGTGGGGGGGGGGGGGGAGAGGATTTACATCAACTGGTGCATAACGACAGTGAGTTCAAGACCGCTATCTATAGCATTCTGTTGAATGAACCTGTCCCCTACTACACATTAAAGATTGCAGTAAGAATTACGCTATAAAGGATAGAATGTTCTCTTCGGCTCTTAGCTTTGACAGCCCACTGACCGCCAGAAGGTTGGCATATCATTAGCGCCCACGCTCCATTGAACCGCGACGAGGGCGGGTTATTACCCGACACTTATTTACACCATGTGATTAAGCAGCACCATTCATCGTAGGTGTAAAAGGAGCTTCACAGGTTTGCCTGATCACCCTTGAAGACGGCACTAGACAAGGAGTGTACAAAACGCCAGGTCGTAGAATCATTTCAAACCACCGGAGTAACAAACTATTTCAGGTTACCCACCTGGTTAAAATGTGGCCTTTTCCATTAAGGAAAAATATTTAGTAAATAAACCCCTTCCGGCGGCTGGTATATCGGAGGATAATGCCCGCGGCTGAGAGATTGTCCGAAAAATGAACATTTGGCCGAGAAGCGAAGCTTCGAGGGCATATGTGAAATTTTGAGGACAATCTCTCAGCCAAGGGCATTATCCTCCGATATACCAGCCGCCGGAAGGGGTTTATTTATTTTATAACCCTCCGCGATCGTGAATTAATTTCTACTTTGTACGTGTTGAAGAAAAAGAAAGACAAGTGGTCGGACTGGGGATTCAGGCGACTGATGCAAACACTGCATGTACATTGATTGGTTAAAATTGTTTTACATAAACTGTGATTGGACCAGAGCTTGAAAAGCTGTCATGTCAAACATACTCTCGCAACGCCCCTTACACGAAAATCTGGAAAACACGGCACTTTTGGTTTATTTTACCAACTGCTTTTTTCGAAAACAAGTCAAAGCAAAACATTTCCAATGGATTAGAACAGAAAATCCAACCATACCACTAACACTGCGAAAGAAATTACACCCATGAAACAGGGAATTTGGAAAACATGGTGTAGTTGAAGGAATTGTTCGCAAACTTGGCTTTATTGTTGAATGGCGGGCGCCGAGGAGATCGAAGAAAAAAAAGGGTAGGCGAACTTTAGTTCCAGTTGCAAGAACAGGTTGAACTGACTGAACCGAATTCTTTTGAGCTATAAATCGAGTGATAGTATCGGATGACTCGAATAGTTGTTCTACAGTTAGTCGTGTACTGTACCACTAGAGCGATTTATCGTTTGCGTAATTTATCGTTTTTGGCTTGGAAAAGTTTCTCAAAGGCAGCTTTAAAGACAAGGGGAAGTGTACCTTGTGCAAAATCAGCCTTTTTGCACATTTCAGTGGGGAGATTTTCAAGAATTTGATTGCCCAAAGGTTCGTAACTTTTGCTAAACCTCCAGGCCAAAAACACCAGCAGCTTATTTTGTTGATTTTCTCTTTTATCCGGAGCTACAATTGCGACTAGCTACTTTAAAATTACGATGTCACTGGATTATAAAAACGAGTTTATTGTAAAAAAAACTTGAAAGAGACTGACTTTGTTGTGTTTTCTTGCGACTGAAAAATTGCAGGGCAAATATCCACGCGGCCGGGGTATATCGCGTGATACCCGTCCACCTATTTGACACCACGTGACCCAAAATAGCCAATAAGATGGCACGAAAATTAGTCGGTGGGTTATAATAACCAATAGCTCAGCACATCACATACCTCTTATTAATCGAGTTCGAGGTCCGTACTGTAAAATACGGACCGAGTTTTTTCCCGTCGATTTATGGCCCAAGCGCGAAGCGCGAGGGCCATAAATCGACGGGAAAAAACGAGGATCCGTATTTTACAGTACGGACCGAGAAAACGAGGTTAATAAGATATTTATTATATCTCTGGAGTCATTTTGGCGACCAAAACAAACTTTAGCGGGCCGTACAGTGAAGTACGGCCCGCTAAATTGACCAATAACAGCGCGCGTATTAACTGAAAGATATAATAAAAGTCTTTAAATCAGCCTCCCTTCGGTTGAGTGCTTATATCTACTCGTCGGTGTACAATCAGCACACTAATTACCCGTGCCTGTTACTCTGAATCATCACTAATCTCCACACCTGTAAATTGTGGACTGGTGGTTGGTTTGGAAGACTGTCTACCATGAGATCTTCTAAAGGTTTTGCTTTTGAAGTCGTAGACGGCTGTGAAGTGAGTTCTGCCGCTACTGCCTGCGACAAAATAATATTAATTAATTCATAGCCTAAGAGATGGGCTTTGGCAACTAAAAGTGTGTTGATGCTGAATATCGGAGGGTATTCATGAATTAATGAATAATCCTCACTCTGGCCATGTCAGAGACATTCATTTTTGTCATTATCACCTGGTAAATTTGATATGTAATTTATCAAATGTTACTAAAAATACTATTATTGAATATTATTATTAATATTATTAAATGTTTCATCGTCATCATCATCTTCATTATTATTATTATTATTACTATTATTATTATTATTATTATTATTTTATTATTCTTATTATCACATGCATTACTGTACAATTGATAAAGTGCCTAACCGTACTAAATATACCGTAGTATAGCAGGCTAACGAATGTGTTTTTCGAAAAGTCCGCGGACCTGAGCTACCCAATAAATACTGCAACGCAACAACTTAATGGCCAATCACAATTCAGCTCTCAATGACGAAGGACTAGCTCGCAAGTTCACGCGGCGCGGAGCGCAGAGAAAAAACCTCCGAGATCGCGGGTTAACTGTAGTACTACAATTTATTATATGACTAGCTCCGTGAGCGGGCAAGATGAACCGAATCTCGCGCTGTGATTGGCTACCCGAGCGGGCAATATGGAGCTATCTTGCCAGCTCGGGATAAGGGCTTTGTCCCGCAAGGAAAATTCATCCGAGGCGAAAGCCGGTTTACCAAAATTTTCTTTCTTAGTTTTTCCCTGAAAAATCTTTTCCGTGACAGTTAAAGATTTCCTGTGGTTTGTGTATCGATGGAGCTGGAAAACGAGAAAACTTGATTTTTGCATGTAACGGGCTTCCTTTTCAGTCCTTGAAAATAAACACGTACACGGATCATTTTTTGGTGTTTTATCCCATATAATAAATCCTTTATTGACCAAGCTTGTTCGGTCAAGATGGCTGGATATTGGCCTCGTTCTTTTTTTGCGTGTTTATGGACCTCGACTTCGTCTCGGTCCATAACAACGCAAAAAAAAGAACTTTATAATAGCCAATATCTAGCCATCTTGACCTCACGCTTGGTCAATAACTCATATATATTATGTTGTGGTTCAATTTTTTCCTTGGTTCAAATTTTATTTTCCTTTGTTTTCTGATATGGTAATGTATGATAATGAGTTTGAAACAAAGGAAAATAAAATTTAAACCAAGGATAAAATTGAACCACAACATGTATATGTTGTAGTTTTCCTTGGTTCAAATTTTATTTTCTTTTGTTTTCTGGTATGGTAATGTACCATAAAGAGTTTGAAACAAAGGAAAATAAAACTTAAACCAAGGATAAAATTGAGCCACAACATATACACAAAGGTTAAGTCTGTATACAAATACAGTATTATACATGATAATGTTGCCAAGTGCTCACATCTCTTTTGGCCATAGCCAGCTTCTGTTGTCTCCTCTCTTGACGAATAATCTTTGCTTTTCGACAGGGAGGCTTACTTGGATCAGGTCCAAGGCCACAAGCTGCGTCAAAGGACAAGTAATCTAAGGCTGCAGCCTAAAATTAACAATTTCTGGGCAAGGCTGAGTATGTAATGACTATGAGTGGATAATAGGATGAATAATAAATATTATCATCATTATTCAAAGTGATACCAAGGCACTCAGTTTAGTTCCTTCTTCATTTCAGCTTTAGATAGTTGCTAAACTTCTGTTAATTCATCGGCTGTTGGAGGATTTTGTTCAACTAAAAATCAAGCAATTTAATTCCTAGCTTCCACAGTGGGTGCTATACGTCTTTGTTTTCAGTACAGGCAATTCAATTCTCGCTTTACCTTGTTACTTTGGCAAAGAATAATTGCTGTTATGGAAAATCTCTACTGTATAACTTTCAAGATTCAAGACACTGCCCTTCCTGACTCTCTCTGCCTTTGCACTATGTACATTTCAAACTCAAAATTTCAAACTCATCATCAGCCATTTTTCTGCTCACCAAACCCTTTTGCTGGGTAGTTTCAATGATCCCAAAATCAACAAATTACGTACTTTACATTTTATGTCGATCGCAAAAAAACAACAGTTTGATTTTGCAATCACTGAGTGAAATCAGATTTCTGGGTATGAAGAATTACTGTAGCAAGAGGATTGCGGCCAACCAGAACAACAACAATATTAAGAAACAGAGTAATACATGTAACTATTTCAAAGGAATAACAATGACTATTATCATTATAGCCTCTTACAACTCATCACAACCTATACTGTCATCGCATGCAAAATGGCCTTTAATTTACACTACCAACTAAGGAGAAATTTGAATGCAAGGTTTCATTGAGACACACACCTGGGGGCTTTCCTCTTTTCTTTTTAGGTTTTTGGTGCAGTTCATGAGGTAAAAGAGCTGATGCTGAGGTACCCTGAACCTGTGTAGGACCTCTTCTTGCTCCCGTTCCTCTACTATCATTCTTTGAAGCCATCTCCTTTTTCAACCAATCCACATTGATCTGTTCAAAGTCAGGTGCTGCTGAAGGTCTCAAAGTAGATGGGTGCTCTAGATCCGTAGAAGCTGACATATCAAAACCATGATACCCAGACGGTTTGTCAACCACTTTACCATCATCTTTACTTTTTGATTCTGTGGAGACACGGTATTATAACGGATGGCATGTCGGACTTCCAAGTAGGAGATCCAGGGTTCATGCCCTGGTGATGGCACTGTTCTTTACTTAGACAAGACAGTTAACTCCATACTGTCTCCATGTGCAAATGGGTACTGGCAACATAAAGCTACTACAGGTAGGGGAAACCTTCTGATGGACTGGGTAGCAATACTCCAGAGTGCTAAACTTTTTCACTCCCAAGGGGTCTCCATTTGACAAGTAAAATCGTCCGGTGTTAGACGGAGTAAAATCAATAAAGTTTACTCTTGGGAGTGAAAGGGAGTGTAATACATGTATGACTTGAGTATTGTAGTGCTACCAAGAAAATACATCAGCTATGGGTGTTCCTTGTCATTCCTTTAGGATTTCTAAAGGAACAAAGCTATAATATTTATCTGCAAAACATATCTGATTCCCATGTTAACGTTCTTACTGTAAAATCCTGACCAAAAAGGATGCAGTAAGGTTTTCTTTATGTATACTTTGTCACTTTAATATCAAAATCAAAGCCATTAGCTGTTAGTTTAATTGTAGCATATGGTATAACTGATAGAGCTAATTTAACCAAATATGGAAGTTATTGACCTGCACATCATGCACACTGCTGACCTTGTTCTGACAGTGAAAGGTTATTAATAAAAATAATTTAATTTTAACAATCAAACAAAAAGATACACACTGTACTTAACCCAGTATGTGAATCCAAAACTCCTTATTTTGAAATACTGTAACAACAACAACAACAACAAAGAAAATAAAACAATACAAAAAAAAAAACAATTACAGTTAGATTAGTATAATGCATAGTTTATGGACAAGTCAAGGATCAAAATTACAGCTGTGCATGTACCTGTTTTGGGAACTGTAAGGAACTTTGTCATTCTCTTCAGAACCTTTTTTTGGGACTTGGAAAGATGAAAGCAAACAGCATCACATCTAAAGAAAATAAATATTTTAAAACTTAACACCTTTAATGGATACAGCAAATTTACCTAATTTACACTGTGTGTTGTTATTCATTAATAACAGGTAAGGAGGAAATGGCAAAAAAGTAAATTTTATCAGATAAACATCAGACTGTGAGATAGTGATTTTACACAACATGGGCTCCCTGTGGTTAATAAGGAAGTGTATATGCACAGGGGGCTGGGTAAACATGTGCTTTTTGAGTTATAGTTTTGTGGATACAGTCTTTTAAATTGCCAGTTTTCATCATCAGGTGAGCCATCACTTTGTAATCTTTTAACAATCTTTTGGATAAGTTGTTGGTCTTTCTGTGATTTTGGTTTTTCTTTAGGTTATTGAGCATTATTGGCCACACTTATGCCATGATTCGTAGGTTTTCCTTTGCTTATAATTATTTCCCTGCACTTTTGCATTTCCTAAGTGTCCCTAGGATGTTAACCGCCAGGGTAAACTCAATTTGTTTATGTCAATCTTTCTTGAAATTTCACTTTATTCTGTCATTTTGACTACTTAAGTCTTTGTCCAAAAAAAAAAAAACATCTGTCATTCAAATCTACTTTCGGAATCAGCGCAGCCTTCACATCCCCCGTTTCTAGTTAGTCATTGGCACATGTTCTCCAGGCAAAGCTTGTGCAAAATTTCTTTGTATTTGTCTCATTCATTTTATTTTGCAAAGAGTTATTCTTGTAATTTTCTTAGGTTTTTCTGGAAGCATATTGAACAATAAAAAGTCCTGTGTAACATGACTGTCATCAAAGGTTAAATAAAAGCTTTTGACTGTCATCAAAGGTTAAATAAAAGCAGAATATTTAGTAAACATGTCAAACTTACTTTATCGTGTAGAGAGGGCAACAAGTCTTTCTCATCATTGGCTTGTAGACATATTTCCCACTCCTGTTGATCAAAAAATGGATACAGTATGCAGTCCATTGGTACCTGGTTTATCAAAGCTTACTGTAACTTGTACAATCTAATCATTCACACCTGAAGAAGAGAAGAAAGAAAAAAGCAAAGACTGCGCAATCTGGACATAGCTGTGTACAGGGTTGTCAAAAAGACTTTCCACAGCAGGAGAATATAAAAGAGAAGACAGCATAAGTGGGCAGTGTTAATGCTTTGTTTGTTACTGTCACATTATGGACCTTTTTGGGGGGCGAGCGGAGGGCGGTAAAGCAACCAACCTGACAAACTGCAGCTATTGAGTGACACAAACATGAAAGTAACCAGCCCTTTTTGACAACCCTGGACATGTCTGCTGAGCAGTTCATCAAACTTGGTACCTCCTGCCCCAGTAACATCCACAAGTTAATTCTCACAAAACTACAAACAGTGCTGTTTTCCTCATTACAACTTCACGTCGATTTAAGTGTGTCATTCAGAAATGGTTGAAACTGCTGGCATTTTTACCTTGTGGGCTCGCTTTATTCCTTTGGGCATTCACTTCGGAAGCCACCGTTGAGTCACCGAAGTGTGTTGAATAAGTTCGGTTTTATTCGTTTGGGAAAAGGCGAGATATCTTGGGTGAAGACCTAAAGCGACTTCAAAGGAATGGAACAATAGCGCAATTAAAGTGACTTCGAGCGCCGGAACTTGTGAGCGTATCCTTTTGTTCTTGACGTGTGAGTGAACGCCAAGGAATGTCCGCGGGCATTTCATGCATTTGAGTTTTTCGTGAAATGTTTTGAAGTTTGATTCGTATTTATGAAGATAGAGCATTTTGAGAGCTACAAAACGAGATCTTGAATGAGGATTTTTGGTTACTGTAAGCCGAAATTCGACTAAAGCGTTATTTATTCGCGTGTTGGCGGTTTCGAACTGCAAAGGAAACTTTTAGCTTACACATCCCAGGGGACGCGTAGGATGGATTTAGGACTGATTCATCTATGGAGAGATCATTGAATGAATTAAATTCCTTCCCAAAAATGTCCCTTTTAATATTTTTTGAAAGAAGGGCGGTTTGACAGCTTTTCAAGGATCCGTAAATAAAGAAGTGTGTTGATAAATTTAACTTTCCTCTAAAACGAATCATGCAAGACTTGGATTTGTGATGTTATTGTGAACTCTAAGCGTCCTGAGTTCTTTAGAAAATTATCTACAGCTTGAAGAATATTTTTGGAATTAGGCTCACCGTGTTTACATATCACACATTCGATTCGAGATTGCTTGAGATCATTCCGAGATAAGCGCGTGCTTGCTCATAAATCGTAATAATTTGTTTGTTACTTTTCATTGCTGTTTATTAGCCGAAACTCTTTTCCCTTTTGTCTCATTAAAGTGCCCACTTAAAGCTAAAATTGTGATTTAAAATAAAGGCAAAAGCGGATACGGCATACTTCGAAATTGCGACGCGTACATTTGACGCGTGCGGCTTTTTAAACTGATGTCTTAAATGTTATCCGTCACTTAAAAGAGAAAGATCAGAGGTCTTGACGAGATGAGTTTCGCCAATTCAAGATCTTTGATTCGAGATTTTCGATATATGCAAACAATTTTAAGCGCAGACCGGCGCGGGATTTCGTCTTGAAACACAAGGGGAAAATTAACTGATGTAAAATATCAAGAAGGCCATTACCAGAGAAAAAAAAGACAACCTAAGTCTCAAGATAGACAATTTGTCTTTGTTTATTTATCTTGCATTGAGTGTGTGTCAAAAGATACTTGAGCTAGCGAGCGGGGTTGTGAATGTTCTTTCAAATGAACATCGGTCGGTCCGAGCTTCATTCCCTTGAGATGACACACTTATCATGTTACAGAAATGCGAGTTACCTAACCCTAAACTCAGTCAAGCAGCCACTTCCTCTGTTGTCCCAGAGGTTTCAGCACCTTCCATTTAAACAAAAGAAATATATCTCACCTACATCAAAGGGTTTGCGCTCTTCGGAAACGAGCCGCATCTTCGGCAATTAATAGTTATGAATGATTAATGAGTAAGAACAATAGCTTGAATATATGAATACTTAACGACCTCGATTTTCGAGGTTCACACTTAAATCGACATGAAGTTGTAATGTTTTCTACCAATGTCAAACATGTGCAGTGTAGCTATCACTTTCATATTGGTGGTTTATAATTAACAATTTTTGGTGAATATTCACTGTTGTTATATACCTAGACTGTCACTCCACAAAACGAGTACTGTGATTGGCTGATTCTTGGTCATGTACCCCTGATCAAATTTAAATGTATTCCGACCGTTGTTGTTGTGCCCTCTTAATGTATGGTCCCTCGAGAAACTAGTTAGTTTTGTTTTCCCTCGAGTTCTGATGTTTCCCTCGAATTCGTCTCGGGAAACATCAGGACTCTCGGGAGAACAAAACTAACTGTTTCTCTCGGGACCATACATTAAGTGTATAATAATCACTGAGCCTGAGGGAAATAATTGTTTTAGTATAAATACACAGTTGATTATTTCAAAAAAAGAATGGAAAAAGAATTGTACAACTCAAAAAAATTGTAATTCATCAAAAGCACGTGAACGACTGGCAGCCATTTTGTTTGTCCAGGTGATTATCAGCTGATAATCTGATATAGCGAACCAATCACAGTGCACGATTTTGTATAATCACCTGAGCATTTATACTAATAAAGGATATTTCATCTCAATGGCTTTGAATGACAGAATTCCAAAGTTTATGTACTGCTGTGAGGTCTTATATTAGGGACCAGTCATTATTTACAAGGAGGGAGTGGGGGTGGTGGAAATGAGAAATGTGATGCTCAATTTTTTTGGTCCCCCCTTTATAGAGAACTCCAAATTTAGTGCCCTCCCCCCTTCGCACACAAACACACACACAATAAAAAAAATTAATTGAAAAAAAAGTTACAGGTATCTTTGTAAAATTATCAATATACATACCGTATTTATTCACTTATAAGGCGCACTCGGTTATAAGACGCACCCTAAACTTTCAAAAACGATTTTGACAAGTAAGCAAAATGAAAATTTCACCTTAATACCCTGTTATAAGACGCACCCAGAATTACAGGAAATTTTGTTGACCACGTTCATTGCAATTACAAAATTTGTTTCCATAAGTGACTATGACACTAGGTCTAAGGATAGGTTATCTATTGATAAAGTCAATCTTGAGTTGACTAAGAGGGCCTTTTTTTATAAGGGGGCTACCCTTTTTAATGAAAGTATGTAGTTTTGTTGACATAAGGAGGCTACATTTTTTCATTGATTATAATTATGTTATGTATCCTAGTTTCATATATAATTAATGTTATTATCTTTTTATTCATTTGTTTTTATACAGGACCCATATTGATAGCAGTTTTTATAACTGAATTGGTCATCCCGTTTAAACATGTTATTATTATTATCATTATTATTATTATTATTATTAATTGCGATGCTTTCATTCTCAAAACAAAAGCGAAAAAATCACACGTTACAAACAATAGCAAAAAAGTCACACGTGCACAATGGCAAAAAAGTCACACTTTTTTATTCCCTCAAGTCTTCCTTCTCAGGAAACAGTGTTTTAAGTTATGAATACTAACTGATCCGTTTTGATGTTTATAAACAATACTCATCTGACAGATCTTTCATTCATTGCAAAACTCATCTTACTCTTCAAAAATTCATTCAGCGTACCGTAAATCAGTAATCATGCCAAACACTTGTCGTCATTCCTATGATCTAATTTTCAAGTTGAAGATCGTAGCAGAGGCGGAAGCCGTAAACAACAATCGTGAAAGTGCTCGCGAATACGGCATATCGGAATCGATGGTCCGTAAATGAGAAACCAACAGCATGTCTTGTTCTCCGGCGAGTTAAAGATGAATGCCAAACGTGCCTCAATGGGTCGCTACCGGCCAAAAGATCCAGAAGTAGATCAGCAGTAGGTTGACTGGTTCAAACCATTCAAAGCAAAGATCCGTGCGCAGTACGAAGCCTGGATGATTAATGGCACGTTCACCTACACACCTTCCGAAATTTAAGAAGCGAGCGCCCAGCAAATAGGTGGTGTTGCGGTGGATCGATCGAGCGTGGAGCAAGATCCCAGTAGATTTGATAACAAGATCGTTCCAATCCTGTGGCATCAACAATGCTCTTAATGAAACTGAAGACGACGCGGTTTGGGACGACGAGGAAGAAGAAACAGAAGACACAGATGAGCCGATCGACAACGAGTTCGAGACTGACAGCAAAGCCGAGGACGACGAGTACCTGAGCTCAGCCAAGCTTTAAAACAAAACGGTTCTTTTCAGAGCCACCCCAGTTCTTTTTAGAACCAACAAATCAGATAAAGTCAATGATCAACGTTTGTCTTTTGTTTATTCATTTGCTGTAATTTATTTACATACTCATTTCAGTAAAGCTTTAATTTTGGGGAAATTTGGAAAAGTTATATTTTGTTGCACGAAAATACTTGGTTATAAGACGCACCCCGAGTTTTGAGCAGATTTTAATCGAACTAGTATATTTTCTCGTAAAAAATGGTGCATCTTATAAGTGAATAAATACAGTAATTATTTATTGATATATAAAAATATTTTTGCCCTCCCCCCCCCTTTTAGTGCACAAAAATGTTTGCCCCTCCCCCCCACCTGTAAATAATGACCGGTCCCTTTACTACAGAGAAGGACTCACATACATGTATAGCACAGTACGTATTTTGGAATTCTCCAACTTCTTTTTTCAAGTGCTCCTTCTCTCTATATACTGTATATGGGTTATTGAACAAGCTAGAGGTCAAGATGACTGTATATCAGCAGAGTTCTTTCTTTCCATCATTATTGACCGAGACAATCAAATTCCATACAAATGCAAAAAAGAACATGGTCAATATCCAACAATCTCAACCAAACAGTCTGTGAATAAAGGATTTTTATTATGTGGGCATTTCGTTTTGTGGGGCACATCACGGAATCTCAAGGGGGCAAGATAGGCCCATCTTGCCCTGTCTGGTAGCCAATAATTTATTTCATCAAAAGCACGTGAACGACTGGCAGCCATTTTGTTCATCAAGGTGATTATCAGCTGATAATCCCAGATAGCGAACCAATCAGAGCGCGCGATTTGTACAATCACCTAGTATTTATACTTAATAAAATTTATATTTATTTATTATATTAATTTCTTAGCATTTGAAAAAGAGATTAACTGCATTACCCAACATCAACACACACAGGACCAAATTTAAAGTACACACCTTCGCCATCCTCTGTCAATGAGATCTTGATAGTCTTCACAAGTCATCTTATGTGCCCACATACCTTTATAAAATACCAGTCATTAGTGATTAACAAAATCTTAAAGTGCAGTGTAAGCTAAAATTTTTTTCTGTGGATTTATCTACTCTCAATGTATATGACTTCTGTACCTATAATGCAAAATTGTTGCATTGTGTGATTTACATGATTTTGCAAGTTACATACACTCTGATTATTAATAATATTAATAATTTGAGTATACATTTAATAAATGAAAGATCCTCGGAGCTATGTAAGCAACGTGGTCAGTTGCCAAGATAAGACCTGAAAAAATTCAGGCCTGAGCTGGATTCAAACCCACAACCCTGTAATACTGGTGCAATGCTCTAACTAACTGAGCTATCAAGCCAAGGAGATGGTCATTTGTGAGTTTATACTGCACCTGTAGAAGACAAAGAAATGAATGTATATGTTGTGGTTCGATTTTATCCTTGGTTTAAATTTTATTTTTCTTTGTTCTAAACTAATTATCATACATAATGATAATGAATTTATATAGTGCACTTTTTCATATGAATTTATGTTCAAAGCGCTTTACATCAGTTTCTTGTAATGAAATTGATTGATCATCCCAGTTACATACTGTATGTACAGTGAAATTAAAGCCTGTAACCCTGATTGGAGGATTATGAAAATTAATCTGAAACAAAGGAAGGAACAAAACAAACCACTTTGGAACTATTTTGACCTACAACATAACATGTATCTGCAAAAATTTCAATGCAATGCTTGGTGAACAATGCATCAATTAATCCCAGATAGTGCAGAAAGATGAAACTGAGTGAAAAAAGGTGAAAATTAATTTTTGCATGTACCTTATTTTTTGATTAACAAGATAGCACTAATCAAATAAAGTTTGACTACAATTTGAACTAAATATTCTGCACTTACAGTATCAATTAAAACCCCAACCTAGCCCCCCTCTACCCCAGGCCAATATGGGAGCATGTGGGGATTTTTATGGTATTCGAAAGTATGGTTAGCATTTGCTTAGCATATCCATCGAAGTTGGGGAGCTAGGTGCCTAGTTTCTGCCATGTAATTTTTTCATGTAATCGCTGGTATTTTGATGTATTGCTCAGCTGTGCTTTGCAGTCATCTGGCCTTGAAAGGTAAGTTTTTTAAATGTTTTTCCTTTCATTTCATCACTTAAATATTAATAACCCTTTGCGATTTGTTGATAAAGAAGTCAAAAATGCAAATGAAATGTTAATAATGTCAGTCAGGGAATAACAAAGGTTTTCCCACCAGGGTAGGGGTTTTACCAGTCAATATGCCCCAGTATAGTAGGGTGTGAGTTTGTTAAGATTTGTAATGATTTCAAGACAAATCCCTACCTTGCCCGGGTGGAGGGGGGTCGGGATTTCAATTGATAAGTGCATTAATAATCACCTGTAAACTTTTAAAAGATAGCAAATTACACTCGATCACCCTACGAATTCACACAATTTTCTCAGTCTTTAAAAAATTTACTTGGGTTTATTTTTCTAAATTCCTCTCGAAATCAATTGGTTACCTATATACGCATATTTATCATAATTAACTATTGCCAGCTAGCGTCAGTTATCAAACTGACTATTAAATAATAATTATAATACAAAAAGGAAAACAAGAGAAAACTATTGCTTTTAGAATATTTTCGCTTGAGCGTACATAGTTGAACATATTAAAATACGTTAGACTTAAATAGAATACCTTACACTAAATAATTGTTACTTAGATAAAGCTGTACTTAGAAAATTTTCCGGGTTCAAAGCGATCGCAACGCAACTAAAGTAATTGCAAGCGACCTAAATAAATAAAATTGGAAATTTATGAGATGTACCAAAGTCATTATCCGTTGATGAATTAAAAATACTACTGGCTTACCCTGTGTAAAATTGGTGTTGTCATTCCCGCAGTACCCACAGCGGTGACCATGACCAGAATTTCCAAAATACTCCACAACACTGAGACCCGCCATATTGCATATTGAGAGCACCGCACGCCCAGATCCGCTCACATGAATGCAAAGAGTGGTGCTCTGGGTACCAAAGGAGATCCGCTTACTTAGGGCTGTCGCGGGCTCTTAACCGTTCTTTTACTAATTTTCTGGAATTTTCTGTCCTCACTACGATAAATTTTAGAAGAATGTCCGATTTTGGCCTGCCCTCGTCGTCCTCCAGTAGTTCTGGTGGAATGAATGGAGCCCAAAGAGCGGAATTGATGGATCAAGTTAGAAACCAGCTTTTAGTCGAAACTTTACAGGAGCTGCTTACGGTTAGTAGCAATGTACCCAGAGCCGGTAAATTTCACGAATCGCTCACGTGGGACTACTGTCGATATCTATAAGATACAGTGTGCATTTGATAAAGATTGGGTGCTTTTTGAAGAATTTTACTCCGAGTTATTGTTTGAAATGAATACAAAATTGACTGTGTTAACTAATCGACATTAAAATCCTTGGCCACTGTCAAATTGTCGTGTGTTCATATTTCTGATATGAAGACACGATCTTTTACTATTCGCCCTCTTTAATAGTCCCAAGTTCTATGTAGTTATTCTCCTTGGCGAGTGTCATACAGTTTCTTCTATTCTAATATGGTGAATTTACTTTTGGATCGAGCTAAAATCGTGTGGACAGGCAAGTGTGGCAAATTTTGTGTTACACAATAATACATGCAAAGTGAACACAATATTTTAATCTTTTTCCCCTTTCTGTTTTATATTTTTCAGAAAATGTCAGATAAGTGCTTTAGCAAGTGTGTGTACAAACCAGGAACACAACTTGAAAATTCTGAACAGGTGAGGTTTGTGAATGAAAAGCTATCTTTGAATATACAATTGTATAGCATACCATATATGTACAAGAACCTTTTCTGTACAAAACATTTCTCTGTATTCTTTGTCAAGCTACATGTAGTGTAGGGTCATAAATTTCATAAACTGGCAAATAGATCCAATTTGTGTTTATTGTATGTTAAGAATATTGGCCTCTGAAATCTAAAATGAATTTCAGGTCAAAATGGTGCCAAACTAGTTTGATTTGTTTTTTCCTTTGTTTCAGATTATTGGAGGATCATGGAAATGAATCTGAAACAAAGGAAAAGCAAATCAAACTAGCTTAGAACATTTTGACCTGAAATTCATTGTACCTTACAACATCTACACTGTTTGTGTGCCACATCTTGATTTTTGTTTTTTTTTTTTCTTAGTAGTTGCAAAAGGCGGATTCTGGCGCAATTTCATTTTTGATCGATTTTTTTGCGAAATCGAGTTTTTGGGTGTGGTCGATTTTGGGTCTTATGATTTTTTTGCGAAATCGTGGTTTTGGGTGTGGTCGATTTTGGGTCTTGTGATTTTCATCGTGATGATTTTCTTTAAGGTGTCAATTTTTTTTCGGGTCGGATCGTCGTGATGATTTCCTGTGGGGGGTGGGGTGGGGGTCGGTGTTTTGGCAAAGTGGGATTTTAGTTTGAGATTTACAGTCCAAGTTACAGCTTTGAGAAATGGCAAACAGGATTTACAATGTATATGGTATGCAAACGAGTTTTAACAGAAGTTTGAATTGCTTTGAGTTTAGTCTTTGGAATGGAAAGAATTTAGGGAATGTTGAATTCATTAAGAGTTTGAGAAATGAGTTGGTTGATTGTTTGAAACGTTTCTTACCTAATGATGTGTATGAACTTTTCGAAGATGATGTTTCATTTGCATACACTGCTGGAGTTCATATAGAAACAAGAAGAAGTTTGGAAGATATTCTTAATATCAAGGGTCTTTGTGATGATTTTTATGAGGGTTGTGTGGATAGTCATGACTATGCAATGAGTTTCTTCGAGTCTGAAATGCGATTTAGCGATCTTTATGAGGACTCTTTTAGGCCATTTGATTATCAAGATTATAGAATTGAACGAGTGAAAGTTTTCATGCGTGTTAACAAGAAGTTAATCGAGAGAGATGATTATTGTGACTTGATAAGAGAGGTGATTGCTGGATATAATTGGTTTGGGGTAGACTTTGGATGAATGGGAAGCATTGAGTAATCATGCATGATATTTTTGTAACATGTATCGTGTTACAAAAGTATAAATGGGGTTTGAAATTGAAATTTGGGTTTGGGGTTGGGAGTGAGTGGTATGCGATTCAGAGCAAATGAAACCAAGAAAGTTTAAGAAATTTGATTAGGTTTATGGATTGGTGTCTTGATTTCGAGGAGTCAAAGGATTTGAAAGAGCGTTGGGGAATTGATTGTTAATCGTAAAGATTTTCGTTTGTGTGTGGTCAAAAAGTTTCCGGTTCAATTCCGGTTCAAAATGGTTTTATGTAAATTAGGGTGTGTTAATTTACATTGATGTCATTACATTCCTGAGCGACGTTAGAAACGGGCCTTTAGAAAGTAAACATCAAACCCACTTATAGAATTGCTGGTTGCCATGTCGTAAAAGTATGAATGGAATGCATTTATACTGGGCGTGGTATTAAAATGGAAGTTTGGTTTTAGCGTGGGAGTAAAATAGAGAGAATGTGTGACATTTGTAACGCGTTTCACGTTACAAAAGTTCACTTAATCATCAGACATAAACGACTATAACCTTTCTCTTGTATTTCCTAGCCATCTTAATAGCGGATTTGGTACCTGGCGAGTAAATACAAGAAGGTAAGGCCAATACATGCGTCGCACACTCCATAATCGCTCTATTGCGAATTGGCCCAGCCGCCTTGCCATAATAGTCGCATTGAGGTTCAAATACCTTGAATGGGATCTCCTTTTCAATGGCAAAATCTCTAGCCAGTTCATCAACCCCTTCTGCACCCCCAGACACAATCAATTCAATGTCTGAGAGATCCAGCTTCCATTTATTGAGAGCTTTACCTATTTGTTCTTTCAAGGTTATATAGTCATCGAAGTATCTACTGCCAACGATTGCCAATGATGTCATGATTTACGAAGCCATGATCTATGGATTGGGTATCTCAATTTTTATCTGTATAGCAGCCAGGCTAGAGCTCCAACTCCAATGATAAATACTATCAGGTTGGTTTCATGATTAGAAGTTGTTTCTTCTTTGATTTTAGGTTGAGGATCAATCGTTGGTGTTGGTGGTGATCGTTTAGTCTCTACAGTTGTATGTGGCAACTTGACTTTTGAAGACCCCAGATTATGGCTGATCCCCACAGTCTTAGTCTCCAGGTTTATGTTTGTGTTGGTTCCAAATTTCATATCATCTGTAGCCTTCACGAGGTTGTTGTTATACCCGATCACACTCTCTGTGTTTATGATCATGTTACTGGGCATCAACCACACTTCAGGAGCAATGGCCAAATCAAGTCTTAATTTAGCTTCTTGAGTGGCCAGTTGATACCTTTGGATCGAACTCGAAATGTCATTCTCGATCACGCTACTCTCAAACAGGGCCAAGAATTCTTGTTGAGTCTCAATCGCTCCACCACCAGTGCCCACAATCGAGTTTCTAGTGTTGACTTGCGCCCCCAGCACACAGTAAACAAAGGCTTCAGCAGATCGATTCAATCTGCCAAGTCCAGCTTTAGTGAGTCCATAGCCACTAGTTGGTATGAACCAAGCATACTTATAATCGGCAAAGTCATCATTACGTATGAATGATATGAGGTCACCCTTTTCCTTCTTACCCCCATCATCGGCAAATTTACCACCTTCACCAGGCCATTGATCAGCTTCATCGTCATAGTTTCTTATCATATGGACGTTTTGGTATCCCCCACCCACTCCATGGTATCCAGCCCCATAATCGATGAATATGTCACCCAAACCCCCGTTTCGTCCACCTTTCCATCTAAAGTCAGAGTTGTTTGAGATGCCAAATTCAGCGCATAATCGTTGATATGCAACCTTACTATAAGGGTTGTTGTTGATTACAAAGGGTTGCTCATCAGGCAGTGGAAGACTCAGTTCATACAAAATACGTCTTATGGTGAAGTATACATGAAATTTAATGAAGCTACTCACAACTTTGGGGTAGTTGAGGCTTTCGAAAGGGCTTATTCCACAACCAGAGGTCGCACACCACACTGCAAAGTTCAGCTGTTGAGGCCAGTAGTTCATATCGGGGGCGTTCAACCATTTTCGACTTTGTTTACCAGTCTTGAAAGTTACAACTTGGGAGGTGAAAACATTACGCATCTTGGCTGTGAATTTCTTCGTATTGGACACGTATATGTCCAGTGATGTCAACATGCTTGTAGTGTTGCTTGTGGGGTTGTCAAAGTCGATAGCAGGTATCGGGTAGTATCGTTTGGTCATGGTTAGGCTCGTTGGGAATGAGTTCAGAATGTCATCATCAGTCAGTCCAAGATCAATCCAGAGTAGTAGTTTCAAACCTGGTCGCATCCCATCAGTCCATGTCTTTCCAGAAGGGTCATCATAAGACATGATCGTCATTCCGTTATGTTTCCATCTAATGTAACCCCCATATTGATCAGTTACAAATTTGAATTGGTCAAGGTCAGCTTTTGGATACCTATTTCTGAAGTCATTTAGTAAGCCCATCTTCTATCCAGAATTTGGGTAGAAGGGGTCAAACTTTTAAGCTAGTATTTGTTTTGTTCATAAACTATAGTTATGGTCCTCCTTTTAGTTCTTTGAGGATTTCTTCACGTACTCTCTGCCTCAATACCAATGGGTCCTCTACACTCATATTTTTTTGAGCTTTAGCCCTTATTTCAGCCTTGAGCTTTTCGAAGTTCTTGAGTTCTTCTATGATCAACGAGAATTGCTCATCGGAGATCTTATTGTCACGAAGGGCTTTGGAAACCAGGTCTTCAATGGTGTTTATCTTGGATCTGGCCAGTGTGATGGTGTTTTGATGCTTTACAGCTTTCTTGGACAGGTTCTTGGATATTTGTTGACATGCTATGGATGCGCACACAAATACACCACTCACCACACCCAATGGCACAGATGCGACGATTCCGACACCACTAAGAGATGTGCCCAATCCACCAGCCGCAAAAATGCGGGACATTATACCACAGGTCGAGCTTGCATTCATGAGTACACCCTTGGATCGGTTATATTTTTTGAGTACTGTCTCATAGTGGTTTAATTCAGACTTTAGCTTGTTCAAGGCATCACAACATTGTTGAAGTCTGAATGATGGTCCATCAGTGGGGGTCGGAGGAGGTGCAGTAGCCTCTAAGTTGGGATAAATCGTCTTATATGCATCCATTTTGGAATGAATATCGCTTACTTTTAAGATGTTATCTGAATCGTAAACTGAATGTGATGGGAGAACCCTTCAGATCAAGTTTCTTCCATCCAATGTCGAGGATGCTTAAGTCGAAGTGGTTTATGGGGCTCTTATGTTTTTGGACTGGAATGGCTGGGTAATCCTGTGATGGTATGTTGGCAAGGAGGTGGGAGGGGGAGAGTTTCACGGGTTCTCCGGATTGAGTCTTATTCACATATGACGACTTATTGTCCACTATACTACACATAAGTCTCAGTGGCTCCTTAATCTGTATATTTATGGGGTACAACTTTCCAGGTGTTATGGTTTCAGGCACCCCAAGACCAACTTGTATCCCTCTTGTAAGTTTAATGTTGAAGCTCTTATTAGAATACAGGTAATCAACAGTGTCAGTCTCAATGATCGATAGCTTGGCATTATCCGTATCGTTCAGAAAGATTGCATGTATGTCACGTAGAGAGTATGTACCGGGTTGAATTATTAAGATGGGTCGATTATCCTCCTTGAGAAAGCCCTGTCGATCTTTGAAGTTGACCAATCGTTTGGGTACAATACAGTCGAGGAGTTGGATCTCCCGAATCTTTTCCAGTGGGGGATCCAAATACACCCTGGCTTCAGACTCGTACATAGTAATGCTCAACATTTTGTTTGATTACTTCTTAGTCATCTTTAAATTTCTATAATCAGCATCTGAGAGGAATCGAGTTTTGATGATACCACAGCTGGAACATTTACACTTCATCATCGGCCTTCCTTTGGATGTTTTGGTAAAGGTTTCACTACCAGGCACACAATCAGTCAGCTTTTTCTCTTTGACACAATAAGTCTTCATTTGATTCATTTACGTTTCCTTTTTAACTCTTCTATGAAGTAAAGTACAACTGCCATTATTAACAGCCAAGCATGTTTACCCAGGAATGAGACGACCTCTCCAGCAGTCTTGAATAGAAAGCTTACAATAGCGCCCACCATTCCAGGCAATAATTCGCCAAGTTTCTTCCCAAGGGTTTTTAGCCCATCACCAACCCCTTTGCCCAATTTCGATAGCCCTTTGGAGAGGTTGGAGACTATGACACCAATGACCACTCCAACGGCACTCATGACAGCAAAGACTGTGAATCCGTATTTCTTGAAGATGGCCTGTACACGATCCCGCAATGACATTCGTTCCTGTATCTCTTCATTCTCACCCTCCAAATTGGCTATCTCCTCATCCTGCTCGCCGATTTCCCTCTCCAGAGTCTCTATTTGGCTACTTTCTTCTGGGGTCTTCAGCGGCTTGTCCCTATGGAATTTTAGTTTGTCCTTGAGTTTGGATATCATAGTCTTTCTCTTTGTTATCTCACCATCATTAGCTTCCACAACTTCTTCTGCTCTTGGGCCTAGACTATTTTTGATGGTATCTGGCAATCTGTCATTCAATTCATCATCACCTTTGAATAACACATAAGGTTTTGATCCTTTCCTAAGCAATTTGACGACTACTTGTTTGAATTGATTCAGCCTAGCTGTAAACTTGGACGTATCAACTTTGGGGAATCTTGATCTAATCTTGGCCCAGGCTTCATCTTGTTCAATTTCCATCTCCTCCATCAATAAGGGTTGAGTTTCATCAACACCACCAAACGAGGTTTCCTCCTCTCCATAAGGATCAATTGGACGAGTGGTTGATGTCTTTGTGATTGGGCTCAAGTAAAGTGTATCATCCCCATCATCATGACCTCCATCATCATCACCTGGCTCATTTAGTGTAGTCGGATCCAAATCGGGATCATAAGCAGTTGCCATATTTGAAGTTGAATATGGCAACTTTCTAAATTGATTTCAAAAGATTATATCCACTTGCTGGCAATATATCCCAAGGCTAACATCCCACCAGAAACATAAACCATTTCTCCAGTCTTTTGATCTGAATTGGGTCGGTAATAGTCTGAGAATTTGGGGGGATTGCCCATTTGATTGTATAATCTTAGCGCTTCATCCGTCTTTGATATGTTCTCAGAGGCTTGATTCTTATCATCCTTCCTACGATTCTCAAAGTCAACATAAGCCATTCGTTTCTCTTGATAAGCAGCATAGTCTTTCTGGTACTTCTCCATGGCTTTGTCATGCCTCTCCCTTTCAAGTTGGAGATCGGCCGAAGACGAGCCGCTAATGACCTTTGCTAAATAATTTCCACCAATGAAGGCTGTTGCATTGAGGACTGCTCCTCCAAGCATGATTGCTATAGTCGCCATTTAAGCATTTTGTGCACTATTCTTAAACAATTTCAGCTCCTTACAATCTTCTCTTTTTAGAGTCATATATAGAATACGCTACTACAGTTCCAAATAGCGATACAACCCCTGTAAACACTCCAAGCGTAAATGACACCAATGGGTGTGTGCCCCGCCGTTGGGGTTGAGGTCTTCCACATTTTATAGCAATATCTTTGTATTTAGAAAGGAAATCTTTCAATTCAGGCTCGCCATAACTGTTATGGTATCGATTGTCTCCCGTGTAATACCATCTGAATAAATCTTCAACAGTATCTGGAACATCGCCAGGTTTAAGTTCTCTATTGTTCCTAAATGTATTAATCACTGCATTTTGAATATGTCCTCTTAACGCATACAGGTACTCATATTTGGCAAGCTTATCAAAAACTTCAATCTCATCATACATTTTCAAAGACTTGTTGTTAGTATCTTCAGGCATTTTCAAACACTTGTGGGTAGTATCTTCTGATCCTCTAAATAGGTTTTGACATACATAGCTATAGTCAGCACAAGTACCCATTTGCCATAGTTCATGATACTGGTCGACGGGTCATTGATGAACGACTCCCGAAGAGCCTTTTTGGCCAGCCAGCCCATCCCAGCCGACAATCCAACGAGCACTGCAGAGCCAGTAACTGTCTTTACGAGCTTATTCTCAGCCATTTTGAATCATAACAGATCATCTTTTAAATCGGTTTCCTCTGTGGTGCTGGCCACGGGTTGATTTTCTGCGACTCTGGGCTGTGATGGTGGTGGGTTGAATGTAATGGTTGGCACATGCAGATTAGCTATCCTATCTCGATAGTTTGTCCATAGGCTATAGGCGGCGAGGCCAATTGCACCTATGGCTAGAAAAATAGTTTGGGACGACATATATTTTGGTATCCAATCACCCCTTCCACCAACAGAACTACCCTTATTCTCTTCCTTTTCACTCTCCTTCTTCTTCTCCCTTTCCTCTTCACGTTTCAAAGCCTCTCTAGCCCTCTTGTTCTTTTCCGATAACGTTTTACCAGCTTGAACTCTCTTGGGGTCTTTGACCTTTGTTTTGACAGAAGGCTCTCTAGTGATTTGCTCAACCTGACTTGTTTCTTCAGACATATTGTTGTGAGATAATCCGTTCTAACCTTTAAGTCTCCTAGTAAGAGGTATACTAGGAGACTAAACATTTATATTAAAAGATTAGTAACCAAGCTGTGGTTGCAACTACAGCTGCAAATGTTAATACTTTCACTAGATTAGTATTTAGTGCTGTGTGTCTCACTCCATCACTGAATACACTTCCTTACCATCTCTAAATAACACATACTTTACTTCATTCTCACCCTCATCATTTTCCAATTCCAAGCGAAAGTATATACCCCCATTATCATGTACCACAAAATGGGTAACCTTCACTCTCCTATCCTTTCTCATCTTTTCAACTATATTGGTTAATGCTTTTGATAGATTAGTGCAATTACAAGTCTTTACTTCCTCATTATCTTTCGATAACAAGTATATGAGTATATCCCCATTATCTTGCTTCTCGATAACACCATGCGTGACTTTCTTATTATTTCTTTCAACACCAGACTCTTTAGTTTGCACTTCTTGTTCAGACATGTTATGAGTTAATCTATTGTTACCTTTAAGTCTCCTAGTAAGTTGTATACTAGGAAACTGTCAGATCCCACCCAACCCCTAATTCTTAAACTTATTGATGCTCAATAACATATTCATCTTTATCTGATTCTTCTTCATCTGAATCTTCATATTCCGAATCACCAAGTACCGCCTCTTCATCCGCCACTGGTTCGAATTCAACCATTGGTTTACTCAACTTAATATGTTGAACCACTAATTTTGCAGAAGCGATAGCATCGTTTGTACCATGTGCTCCATAATACACAGACTCCCATCTCAATGCCATATGTGAGCATGCTCTGGTGCTGTTTTCAGGATCATACAAGTAGTTTCTAAAAGTCTCATTCCTTTTACGACCCTTGAAAACAGTATGACACTTTATTTTGTCCATACCAATGCCACTAGTCTTAAAATTCAGATACATTTCCAATGGCCTCGAGGTGTCAAGTTCTTTGGTCTCTTTGTTTTTTGGAAATGAATAAGGCATTTTCACCAAATCACTTGGAGCGGTTTTTAATGTTATCTTTTTAGCATCACCGATATTTGGCAACTCCTTTCGGGTATCTTTGTGCTGGTAGAATCTTTGAAGATTGGAACCAACGATTTCTACAATTTTGTTAATCCTATTTTGGGTTTCCTGTTCCAAAAGAGTTGGAGCAGTCCTGGTCTCAAATGATGTCAATGGATACTTAACTTGAATTCCATTAATGTTCGCAGAATCCTTTTTATTCATGTCTTTGTAAGACCATGATAAACCCCATATGTCTTGTTTTTCCAGTTCAAACGATAAACTCTTCTTTTCATCACCATCCATCACAAAGACTTTGGAAAAGGCACAGTTGTACCTTCCACTCTTCTTGGGATTATCCACAACTATGGAATCCCAATCAAAGTCAGTCTCAGCAAGTGGCACAAAACGAGTTTTCATTGATGAAGTTGAGGAAGTTGAGTTTGTTCTCTGTGACATGTTTTCGATCTCTTTCGACTATGCCTTTGCACCTACACTTTCCACACCTATTTTCAATTTTTTCACCGAACAGTGTCAACTCCAACAAGTTCATCCGTATTAGCCATATCGTATATTGTGGTGGTAGAAGGGGTGGGCTCTCTTAGTTTGAAATACTTGAGAGCGGTAATGGCTATTATCAGTAACGTAGCAATCACGCCACCATGTACCACTATTGAACCAGAAGCTTCTGACAGCCACTGTTTGATCAACTGATTGTTCTTCCAATCCTTTACCAAAGCATCTGGCTCATCTATTCCGCCGTAACCACTAAGACACCAGTTGACTAATCTGACCAATAGATGTAAAGGAGGATCAATTAGTCCGTCAGCCACATTCTTACCCGACACCATCTTGTACCTCTTGTAGTACTTCTCGACATCCTTATCCGATAATTTATGGACATCGCCTAGAGTCATTTGCATACCAAGATACTCTTTGGTTGACCCTAGACAAGCTAGTATTGAAAGCTCTTCTCTTTTGGATTTCAAATCATCATCGCTAATGGTTGGTGTTGATTGTTCCACCACAGTTTCACCATTCATGATTTCTTCAGGAGTTGTCATGGTTGTGCCGTTAGAGTTGGTATCTCTAAATAATTTTTGAATGGATGTCTAAGGGAGAAGCACAGCCTGGCATACTTTTCATTCATAAGATGCTTCTTGAGTTTCTTACACGTTTCAGCATCCAGGTCCCCGCCATACTCCTCGAAAAGCATCTTCATCGCCGTTTGTGATGGATTGTGAAATGAGACCACACAAGCTACATTTTCACGGAATGGTTTGGCTATAGATGTCAGTTGCTGAGTGAGAACCCAGACCGATATCCCTATATGTCTCCCAGAGAATGCCAAGCCGATGAATTTGTTGGACCTATTCTTCAGATCCTTGGAAACGGCACAATCGTCCAATATTATGAGCGCATTCGTACCCGAGAAGAACGATTCACAGTCCATCAACAAATTGTTGATTTCGTCATGATCACTCGCATCTGGCGACAGTACAAAGAATCGTTTGTCCCCCTTGGCAAAGCCTCTATAAGTCTTGTTATGGGCATATGTTGGGCAAATCAACACAATATAATCAAACACTTGCCTATAGTGGCCTCGAAGCTGTTCCACTATGTATTGGGTCTTTCCACAATTCGTGGGACCAGTGATGATACAATTGAATGGAATCATATCTTTGAGTTCATTCATCATTACTCACTACATTAACCCCTTTAGATTGATGTTTCTTCTCATGACACCGTGAGAAGAAAACCATAGAGCAGCCTAATATCTAATCTCCTTTAGACCACCATTAACAATGGTCATGACAGCGTCAGCAATAACAAACATGTGACATGTAAGAACTCTATCTCCTATCTTTTCTCTCTTAATTTCCAAAGTCACACCATCACGAGTAGCATGAATATACAAACCACTTCCATGGATATCATTATCTGGATAAGTCCTCAAATCAATCCACAAAGCGAACTTATCTGTATAGAAATCAGCTTCCTTAATTGAATCACTAAGTCCAACTCGCTTAATTATGGATTGCCACAAATCAGTCGCCATCATACCTTTCAAATAAACTTGGTTGGGCACTCCATCTATGTCAATCTTGACTGATGTGATCCTTGGGTTTGCAAAAATCTCAGAATCCCTAAGACCTTCTGTATGAGGGGCAGTGAAAAGACATAGTATACCAGTCATAGATCTCAACAAAAGACCCAACAGCCTGTCTTGCTAAAAAATCATTTGATATGCACTGATACTCCATCTCCATGTTTATTAATTTATAATCAGGTGGTGTTTCACTGTTTGAATAAACCACAACATCAGAAACTTTAGCCAAAGTCAATTCAAATCTAAGTGGATGTGGTAATCCTATTGGATAAAATACTCCATGATCTTTGAGGATTGTGTGATCTAATGGAATAGCATATCTAGTGTTATGAATCGTGGCTAAAGTATTATGCTTTACTTTTGATGTATCTTTGTCCCCCGCATTGGTCCTAATCTTCCTTATGTTAACATCAGATATGCCTTGTCTCAATCTATTATCACGATCTTCAGTTGTCAAAAACAAATCATGATAAGTCTTGAACAAATCAAATCTACTAAGATCCTCTACGATTTCACCACCAAATAGAACCTTATACTGTGAAATTAGATTCCTTCCCAAATTATTAACAAGAGTGTTGTCTTTGTGCCCGGTTACAACCATATCAAAGGTTATGTAGACGCTACCGGGCACAATCACAAGATTTTCACTCATTCTTGGTATTTCAATGTATAATGTCTCACCAGGTTCAGCTGATGATGGGTTTAGTGTGACCCTATTTAATGACGTCATAGCCTTCAACCCTTCACGAGTCCTTGGAACACGATTGGTATCAAGAATGCTTGGTATAGAAGCCATTTTAAATGCTTATATTCTTGTTTGTAAATGAGTGATGCTAACGTTTTAAATCGATTATATTACTCCACTGATGGATACTGGAAAGGATACTCAGCCATACCCAAATTGGCCAAAGCAGCCAAAGTTAGTGAAAAGGTCGCCAAAGAGTGGTTGGAGAAGCAAGCCTTGTGGCAAATTTACCTCCCAGCCCCCAAGTATATACCCAGGCCGCATTGGAGTGTGAATAAGCCTAATCAGATTCATCAAGCAGATTTGTTGTTTCTTCCTCACGATACAGTGAAAAGAAAAACATACCGCTATGCATTAATCGTGATTGATATCGCGTCAAGATACAAGGATGCCGAACCATTGACCTCAAAGGAGAGTGGTGAAGTTGCCAATGCCTTTCAACAGATTTATTCCCGTAAGTTGAAGTGGCCACAAACATTAATGGTGGATCCAGGAACAGAATTCAAGGGTGATGTAACAACTCTTATGAATAAGCATCAAGTCACAATCCAGCGTAGTGAAGCTGGGAATCATAGAGCTCAAGCTTTTGTGGAGAGGGCCAACAGGACTCTCGGTGAGAAGATATTCAGCCATCAATACGCTCAAGAGATGATTAGTGATACCCGATCCACAGTTTGGGTGAACAGATTGCCCGACATCATGAAGACCCTCAATAGTGAACCCACCCGTATTACTGGTAAAGAGCCTGACGAAGCTTTGAAAATGGACTCAATTGACACCAAAACTCCAGACTACAAGCGACCTGTGGGATTGAATGAGAAGAGATTACCTCCAGATGTTCAAGTCAGGTATCTTTATGCCCCCGGTGAAGATGAAGGTGGGGACAAACGAAGGGCTACTGATCCCATATGGAGTCTTGAAGTCTATGATTTAGCTCGAACCATAATCGAACCGGGTCAACCAGTCTTGTATTATTTGAGTGGAGGTCCAAAACGAGGATTCGTTCGTGAAGAGCTTCAATTTGTACCACAAGACACCAAATCACCACCTTCTAGCGTCCTGAAATGACCATGTGCATAAGTGTTTACCCCGTCTTCCATTATAACACGTTTATCGTCCTCGCGTGATAATGCAATCTTGTTAATTGTTTCAGTATAGATGTCATGGCTATGACTCCTTATGGTGTTCATCTTCCGTCTCTGGGATTGGCCACTGAAAAGGCAAGTCTTGTAATCCTGGAAACTTATGCTTTTGCTGACCACTGCCTTGTTAACACCCTTACACTTCTTGACTTCCTTCTCCTTGTCCGTCTTGAAAGCATACAGTTTAGCCATCAGACCCACAAATTCCGTGATTTGTTCACCGCCAGCCTCGTCTTTGAACATCCCTCCAACCTTTTTGTTCACTCCGGTCTCAATCCCGGATGGATGGTCCCTTGGGTAGTTGCTGGTGTCAAATTTAGCCCTCACATCTGGACTGATATCCCTGTAAAAGTCCTCAGTCTCTATCACATAAGCTAAGGAATCCGTGTCTGTGAACAGCAACTTGGCCTTCTCCCCATACTTGGGCTTTATGTACCTGTAATGGAAATCGTACATGACAGTCTTGCTCAGATCCAGAATGGACAACCCCAAGTAAATGGGCTTATCAAAGACCAATCTCGTTCTCTTCATGTGGAAGGCGGTCAGATCCTCGCAAAAGATGTTCCTATGATGGAAGTTTGGCTTCACAATCAACTTACGCGCTTTCTTCTCATCAGTAACCAACTGGATATCCACCCTCTTCCTAATGTTCTCCATGGTCTTGCCAAACACTGAGTTGTTCATCAACTTGAAGAAGTCCTTTTCGAAATCATTCTCAGCCCTGGCTCTCAAGCTATTGTTCAAGTCAATGTAGGACCTCAGCCATTCCGACTCCTCGAACTTGATCCCTCTATGAACCTTGGTTAACTTCAAACCCAATGACAAATACTGTTTCAGAGATTCGTGGTGTAGAATGTACTTCTTCTTGTCTCTCAAATTGGGAACCAACTTAACAACCCCATCAACATCCAACCTCTCTGGGGCTAATGGATAATCATTATGCAAATCATGTAGCTCCAATGGGTAGTCCAAGTCCACCTCTAATATGCATGGATAGTTCCTCCAGTCTAACAACTCTTGATCACTCATCCACTCAAAACCATGGGTTGGTAAAGCCTTGGTCATTGCATAGCCATAGAGCCCATTAGCATCCAAATATGTGATGAACTTTGTAGGCAACCTGGGATCATAGTTCTTCATATATCGATTATTGGCCTTTCCATGCCTCGTCGAGATCGTTGATATTCCACCTCTGATACCATTCTCTACCATAATCAGCATATCGGGATCCCTCAAAAGCTCCAACTCAACCTTGGTGATCTTCAACGTAGCATCCCAAGCTAATCCAGGCGCAGTATAATGCCATGCTGGATCCAACCCGTAATTCTTCATACAAACCCCTCTGAAGTTCTCAAAGACATCAGCCAACAGAACCACATCTGTTTTGAGATACAAGTCATGGTAATCCCTAAAACTTCTCATACCAAAGGTCTCCCACACGTTTCCGGCATGTTGATAATCCTCATCCGATATGTCAGTGTCGTATAATATCGAATAAAATTTATCCTTGGGTGGTAGGTTAGGCACTTGTAACTTATCAAAGCCATCAAACCAATCATAGGGGAACACTCCCTTCCTAGCCAAAAGATCAAAGTTTGCCCCTTCATAGTATCTCGAGAGGTTTGCCAAAGACTCTCTCGGCAAGTTGTCAGCCAATCTAGCCAAACCACTTGCCATAAACCTAAAACTGTCTATAAATCTAATGTTTCGTTTAATCTGAACCTCCTTCTCCTTACCATCATCCTTCTTCATGAACTTTTCAACCACAATCTCCTTTGTGAATGAAATGTACTTTTCATCGTTGAGTGGAATACAATCAATCTTACCCTCTGACACTCCCATCTTCTTGATAAACAAATGGCTATCGTATCCAGACAAGTTGTGGAATATGACTGGAAAGAACTTGGGGGTGCTAAATTCCAGGTTGCATTTTCTGTGAGCTGCTCCTCTGTACCTACCTGTAAGATGACAGTGGTCGACCACCTTATCGTTACCCAATTCACCCTCACAAATATGGCAATGAGTGGCCTCTCCATGTTTCTTATGATCGCTAATCCTCATTGTAAGCTCTTTTTCAGACTTAAATTGATCATAGATCTTTTTGATGTCCTCCTCCAAGCTTTCCTGGAACATTTGTGGTGTGTCATCCTCAGGTGAGTTGGCTGTTCTCATCACCAACTTGGGCTCAAAGATACTATCATCGAAACACTTGATAAGGTAACAAAATCCTGATGGCTTGTGCTTCTGATACTGATTTGTGAAGCTATACCTGTCATCCGGGAAACAGGTGTCCAACTTCTCCGTGAAACACTCAAAATCAGCATAGATCACAAATGGCACTTGCATCTTTCGTCTGTGGTTCGTGAAAGTAATGTACTTTGGGCTGCCATCCTCCTCCATCGGCATCTGGACTTTGACTGCTTCATTGTTTAGGCAGTACTCCATATGTTCGTCCAGCGACTTTTGAGAATTGAACGAGTTTAGGCAGTTATCACAATAGAAACGGGCACCTTTTTTCTTATTATACTCGATAAGTCTTGACATGTTTTTGATCCAACAGTAATGATTTGTCTCTTCGTTTGATATCAAGAGTAGGTTTATCTTTGTAACCCCTGACTTGTTACTACGCCTGATTAGGGTTGGCCCGCCATTCTCATAACCAAGGATATTGATCCCATATGGGTTCTGCCTTTCAAATCTATCTATCTGGGTTGTACTAAGTGCTGCCACTGGAAACTCTATTCCTGACCAGTCTAACTTCTCTGAGTTCTCCCTCATCTCTCTGTTTAACCTTCCAGCATCCTTCTCCCTTGGGAACACGGCAGATGTCACTGCCCATTTGAAACACTCCTGATCTTTCTCATTCTTAACATTGATGATTGCCTTCTTAGCAGCTAATTTGGGTGGTAATTTAATATATGAAGTTCCAGAAAACGGTTGAAATGGGTTTACATGGATACGAAAGTCAATCACACTTTCAAACACCCATCCAGAGCGCTCATTCTCGTATTTCTGCACCAATTCAACCAGTCTAGCTTTGATGTTATCAAACATAACAAGTGTGTCTGTTGAAGCTGTCACTGTCTCCATCAATGAATGGAAATGGCCTTGACTCTGCTTAGTAACACGATTATCCTGGCTGTTCCTCCTCACGAACCCACATGAAAGAATACACTTCAACTTGAATGGCTTCCTAAGTCCATACAACAAACTACGAAACGGTGTCCTAACCTTACTGAGAAATGTAGTTGGATCATATCCGGCTCTACCCTTTACTATATAAGTCCTCAAAAAACCTCTCAGAGCCGTTTCATGTCTTTCAGGTATGAAGTAATCGGGTTCCCTTCTAACTGCATTGGCTGCCCTTCTTAATCTCCTAGTGATGGCCCTTCTGTTTGGATCTCTAACATTAGATCTTATCCAATTTGTGGTCTGAATGATTTCACGCCTGGCAGAAGCAATAGCCCTTCCATACGAAGCTCGGGCGGGTCTTGTTCTTGTGGGCCTAACTGGACCAGGAATTGGAACATTAGCTTCAACCACTCGTGGGGATCCGACAGCATTAATGAGAGCCTCTTTACGCATGTTGCCAAAGCCTTGTACACCAGACTTCTTGGCCATGGTTCGTAGTATCTTCACTGTCAAGTTTTCGGGTTGTATATCGGATAACGCTGTGAGCATTTCAGCCTTTCTGAATCCACGAACACTCACACCAGCTCTTTTGGCTATTGACCTCAACTCTTTCACTGTTAAATTCTCCATGACATCAATTGTACTTTGGAATTGTAACTCTTAAGCCAACCACTATGGTATCGAAAAGCTTGTTTAACTTTTTATAACACGATGTGTGTTATAAAAGCTTGTTGGTAATTAATCACATTCCTTTACATTCTTTGCACCGATGCTTTCTTTTACCATGTGAGCAAATACCAGCGCCAGGACATTCTTTACAATAATGCTTTGACCTACCATGTTGACAAATCCCAGCACCACCACACTCTTTACAATAATACTTTGACCTACCATGTTGACAAATCCCAGCACCACCACACTCTTTACAATAATACTTTGACCTACCATGTTGACAAATCCTAGAACCGCGACATTCTTTACAATTATGCCTTCTCTTATCATGTTGACAAATCTCACCAGCACCACCACACTCTTTACAATAATACTTCTGCACACCATGTTGACAAATCCTAGAACCGCGACATTCTTTACAATTATGCCTTCTCTTATCATGTTGACAAATCCCAGCACCACCACACTCTTTACAATAATACTTTTGCCTACCATGTTGACAAATCTGAGAACCACCACATTCTTTACAAACATACTTTCTTTTACCATGTTGACAAAAACTAGCACCACCACATTCTTTACAATTATACTTTTGAACGCCATGTTGACAAAGCTGAGAGCCGCCACATTCTTTACATTTATAGAATACTTTGTCATGTTGACAAATACCAAGACCATGACATTCTACACAATAATATCTTTGTCTGTCATGTTCACAAATTCCATCACCATGACAATCTATACAATAGTATTCCCGTCTGCCATGGTGACAAATCCCGCTCCTGGACAATGTTTACAATCATATTTTTTCCGACCATGAATGCAAGGCATTTTCACAATCGTATGCCTGCCACTACCAACCTCGACCCAAAATCCCACTTTGCCAAAACACCGACCCCGACCCCCACCCCACCCCCCAAAGTACATCGACGATCCCAACTAAAAAATTGACACCTTAAAGAAAATCATCACGATGAAAATCACAAGACCCAAAATCGACCACACCCAAAACCACGATTTCGCAAAAAAATCGTAAGACCAAAAAATCGACCACACCCAAAACCACGATTTCGCAAAAAAATCGATCAAAAATGAAATTGCGCCAGAATCCGCCTTTTGCAACTACTTTCTTTGCTGTTTTTACCTCGTGCCTGTCAATTTTTTCATACCTCACACCACTAGTTACAGTTTATTCTCAAATGTTGTACCAATTTCCTTTCTTTGATCTGTTTTACAGAAATGTATAGCACAGTGTATGGATAGATACATGGATGCTTGGAATACTGTGTCCAAAGCATACCAGAGCAGACTACAGAAAGAACATAGCCATGGAGGTGGAGGCTTTTGAACAAGTTCATAGACCTTTTACATGTATACCTACTTCTTAATTACAGAGGGGACCTTTAACAGTAGCTACAGAATTGTGAGGCAGGACAACTTATTTTTTCCACACTTCTAGAGATTTTCAATTGAAATAGAAGGCAATTTAAACTTGTATACAATATAAAATTTACCTCATGTCATACTGTACATGTATATCCATGGGACTGATTGGTACCTCTGAGGATACAGTGCAATATACCAGTATTGTGTTATTTTTATTGGTTGACATATTTTTTTTGTTTTAATTGCATTTCTTAGAAAAGAGGATTAAATTTGTTATGCACTCTTGGACAATTGGTGGTAGACATATTTTTTTGTTCTTATAATGTATTATTATTTATTTTCATACTAATTTTTTTATAATAGCTCACATCATAGACTTTTACCTTTTTGTTTTTGTCTTCATAACTGTATTTAAAACTTTGTAATTTAAAGTGAGATGATGAAGATTTTATTGCCTCATTTCTCGTTCAAAGCTGATGGATGTTTATATTATTAAAAGCGGGGTGTTTGTTCAATATCGTACTCAGTAGTACTTTTGCAGGAAGATACCGTTTTGCCATCAAGCAATTAGACATATTCAATTCCAATATACTGTATCTGGTGAGCAAATAAATAACACTACAATAACAGTCATTTCCTGCAATTGAGAAAAGAGAAAGATACCCTTTTGCTGTAGTATTGGAGAAAAACAGGAACGCTCAGTACATTCAAGTAGTTAGACAAACGTAAATGTATATAGCGAACGGAAGAAAAAATAATTGCGTTCGAGGTACGCCGAGAACGCAACCCCAAATTAGAAGAGGTTGTTAGAAGAAGTGATGTGTTGTACCCAAACCCCGCCGAGGCCGCCGCTGTATTGGTTAGAAGACTATAAGCAGGGTGTCTCTCCTGTGTTAAGATTATTATCAGGGTCAAGATTGTCAGACCGTGTTAAAGAAATGTTTGAATTAGAAAAAAAAAATGGATTGTAATGTGGACTAGAAAATCCATCGGGATCAAACTGAACCTGAATTTTGAAGTTCATATAGATTGCCAGAAAAAAGCTAGAATCGTCTAGATGATTGAAGAGGAATAAATCTGAAAGGGATTATTAGGTCAGTGACATTATAAACTAATAATATAAGCAATTGGTGTAAACTTATCTGAATTAAGGAGGTCAATCATTCACAATCAGTCTGTCCAAAACAAAGTAAGATAATTTTCCATTTTGCCTACCCATTTTTCAACATGGTCGTTGTTCTTCCCGCTTCTCCATGGTTTCCTTAGCAATATCCTAGCTGACATATAAACCATGCAGTAGGGTTAATTCTTCTTGCACTTCTGATGATTAAATCTTTTACCTTCAGTCGCGAAGTCTACAGATAACTGTGCGAGGGCGTCCTCTACAATCCGACCAACACAATGAGCGCGTTCGATGTCGGGGGCACCCGAGCCATCTAAGCTTTTCTGTGAGGACGTGTGTGACTTTTTTTCTGTGATGTCTCACGAATCATTCTCTTTTTCTTCTACCCCGACAATTCTGATGTTATTTCTTCGTTCTCTAAATATTCCAGTTTATTTATGTGGTAGTCGATGGAATCGTAAATATCATTGATGTCAGCTTCAGTTTCAACGAGTTTAGTTCTGCACGGCTTGAGTTCGTCGATATCTTTCTGAGAGAATTCTAGGCTTGCTTTAAATTCAGGGGCACCCAACGACAAAATTTTTCCAAATACCTCAGAAGTGCCTTAAATGGAATTTTCTATGCTTTAGAAGCCCGTTTCATTAATTTGGAGCTGCCCTAAAAACTATCTATCTGTTCGGATTTCTTAGGGGAACTGTGTTCGTCTCGAAAATCCTAGGCGGCCTTTTTGGCTCATCCGAAAGTTTTAGCTACTTTTATAGGTCTGTTCGAAAAATGAAGAACTCGTGCTAGCATTGCTGTCGTTAGAAATTTTTAGGAGACCTTTTTGTAAAAGCTTGCGTCTATGAAGAGATTCCGAAAATTTTAGGCAAACCGTAACGCGCATCCGAAGATTGCAGGGGAGTAACTTTTTATTCGAAAGTATTAGGGGAAGAAATCACACGCTACTGAAAAGAGACAAACAAGCCGACATTACCGTCGACCATATCTTCCATAACTTAGAAAAATAAAGCATTCAGATCACTTAGATCAGTTAGATGTAAGGTGAATGTTTATTATCATTACCTATACATGTTTGAAACCGATAAAATTTCCAGTTTTTAATTTGATCGCGGAAAAGCGTTTTAAACAAGGAGAAAACAAATCTAGTATAAACATATCCAGCTTATCCATAAGCGTTAAGGCCATCCTATTTTCTTTCTCCGTTTAGCGTCGTCCGACCGACCCAAATTTTTGGCATTTAAAAAAAAGTAACTCAGTACGTAGTTGGACCATTTTTCACTTGAAATAATTCTTATCACTTTTTTTTTAACTTTCTTTTTTTTCAATCCGACCGACCGACCCAATATCAGAAAACGCATTCGACGCTAAACGAAAAAAAAAAATATGAGGATGACCTAAGTTTTATCGCGTCGGAATGGTCGGTCAACAGCATAAAGACTGTGAGAATTAAGCTTACCAGGTCGTTCAAGTCAGTACGAGAGTACAACGTTAAACAAAGACGTTCTGATTTGGTGAATTTGGACTGCCTTCTCAGATAAATCTTGCTTCGATTTTCTGCACCCATGCGTTATACATCCCTAACTTGCGGACGACGTCCAAAAATTGCGAGTTGTAACTCGAACGAAATTCTAGGGTAACTTTCTGTTGACTATCTATTTACGAAAAGTCTTGGACAACTTTTTCTCGACCACGTAAATTACGCAAATTCTAGGGCAATTTTTTTTTCCGAAAATCAAGACAACGTGTTCTTTCCCTTGAGGAGAAATTTTCCGAAAAATTTAGGCGACCTTACATTCGAACAGATATTTTACCGAAATCATTCGTTGGGTGCCCCTGTAAATTCACTTGTATCTTTTTGACAAATGTTAAGATGTGCCTAATATCTGCTACAGATTCAACCATTACATCAAAGTTGTTCAATAGCGGGTCTAGAAAGGTTTTTTAAAGATATCCTTTCTTGGATTTGAAGCATCACATTCAACATCGTGGTCGTTTCAAACTCACTTAAAGGGATTCTTGTCAACTCCGGGGCATTTATGAATAAAATTCCACTCAATCGAGTCAAAAGCCTTTTCGAAATCTAAAAACACGGCTACTCCTGCGATGTTCTCTTTGGTGAAATGCATAGTGTCCGCTATTAGTCTAGTGCTTTCCCCGATGAACCTTCCCTCAACATACCGGGATTGGCAGGGATGGATTAAGTTCGGCAGGATTTCCTCAAGGCGCAGAGCAATAGTCTTCGTTGCTATTTTAAAGTCAACATTCAGTAATGACACTGGACGCCAACCTTTAAATATCCGGTATTCTTCTTTTTCGGAATTAGTAAAGGTAATATAAACATGAAAAAATTCGTCTGGAGGAATTGCCGGAAGATCTCATTGCGGACGGGAAGTAAGCATTTGACGCGGATTTGACACTTTATTTACTGATTGGCTGATGAAGATCAGCTGATAACGCTACGAACTCAAAGCGGTTCGTTTAAAAATAAAGAATATCATAATCCAGAATATCGATGTGTAATTTGCACTGGTGTTACACTTTTTGCACTGGTGTTACAGTTGAACTGCACTGCACTCAACCAATCAGAATCGAGTAATTTTTTCATGTATATTATTATTAAGGAAATGACCCATTGACATAAACAGATAGATAGAGTTCCATTTGGAAAGGCGTAATTAAATTAAAGCTGTTTACCTTAACCGGAATGTTATTACCACGCTCCTCGTTTTCTTGTACCTTGGAACCAAACAGTAGCTAAGCGACCATCATCCTGGAGGGTTAGCATCCCTGCCAGTTTACAGACAAAAACCAATAAACATCGCAAAACACTTCATCTTCTGTATGGACAGCTACAAAGGTAGCCTTGGTGTTATTTTAGCCACAACTCACAAAATTGCTTTATATTCCTCCGTATAAAGTTAATTAAAATTAGCCAGGTTAAATAAACTAGCGAAAATACGGTGGCGTTGTTTTCCTTCAATAAACTGATTTTCCTCTTTCACAGTTTTTTTTTTTCACAACCTTATAATTAATGCCATCAATACCCAACAAAATTAGTTTCTTTGTAATTCCAACTTGCATAAAAATTAAGTGAATGAAAACGACCCCGTGTCATGAATTTTAAAAACAAATGACATTTTCTTGCATTTAATATTGATTGCTTATCGACCAGCTGCCTATAAACCCAACACAGGATTTTCAGCGGTGACGTTTTTGAACATAGTTAATGAAGTCGGTTTAGTTTAAGCTGAAATTCCTTGTATTTATTTACCGTTACAAGCTGCTATTTAGTGAGAAAGTGCGGATCTGGCGAAGACAGATCTAGACTATGAAGACAGACAACGCTTCAACAGCTGAGGGAGTCAGCTTTTGCATCGAATTCAACCTCGCCTACTTAGACCGGTACCCCGACTTTGCAATTGATAGCAATAAGAATTTTATCCCAGACATTGTGACCTGTGTTGTTAACTGTATTTTTGCCATTCCTGCCATCGTGGGAAATTTCATCGTAATATCGGCGATTTTGAGGACGCCTTCACTTCGTATTCCTTCAAACATTCTTTTATGCTCTGTGTTTACTTCTGACTTGTTAACGGGTTTGATAGTTCAACCAAGCTACGTTCTGTTGAAAATTGGCGAACTTAGGTCTCGTGGAGATATCGCTTGCTTTGGCTTGGTTATTTGCGTAGGTGGCGCCGTGATGTTATCTGGAAACTCCTTCGTATCGCTGACTTTTCTAAGCGTGGACAAGTGGCTTGGATTGCATTATCATTTACGATATCATGAAATGGTTACCATAAAAAAGACATTGGCAGCTATCTTGTTCTCCTGGTTAATATCCCTCGCGGGATTTTGCCTTGTCCTTCAAAGGGAAAGAAAAGTGTTGATAGCTTTGGTAATATTAATTGGCACCTTTCTGTTCTCTGTTAACATCTGCGTCTATATAAGCATCCTAAAAACTGTCAAACGCCACGAAAATCAGATTCATATTCAGCTACAGGCGACACAACAACTAACAAATTCTGGTGCTACTTTGGATGTGACAAGGCTTCGAAAGTCAATTACGGCTGTATTCATTTTATATACTTTATTTCTGCTGTGCATGGCTCCACTGCTTATTGCGGCCATCTTGTACGCTACGTTTGGTTGGTCATCATTTATGGAAACTGCCGCAAACGCAGCTTCAACTTTGTGTTTTATAAATTCTTCCTTAAATCCTTTAATTTATATGTACAAAATTGAGGAGATTCGCTTGGCAGTTAAGCGCTTCTTAAGGTTAAACTAACCGCTCTACTTGATAGATGCCACTTCACGAGATTCAATATCAAAAACTCGGTCTCCGGGGAGAGAAGTTAAGGTCAGAATTACGGTTAATAAATAGATCAACATACGGCAGCCACAGGATTAAACCAAGATGCAACTGCATGTCGCATGACAGTGGAAAAGTATAAACCTGACGCCCTGGCTCCTGGAGAGCCGGTTGACTCTAATTCAATGCTATTTGCTGCAGAGACACAGTTCTATCCGGACGATTGCAAACACCGCGTGGTCTCACTTCGTCCACCTGCTTTTCACGGGTTTTCAAATATACCAGCGTAAATCGCCACTACTAGTTTTTGTACAGTTAGCACTATTCGATCAAGCTAGGAGATTATATGGGTGGGAACCATGCCTTAATAAACCATAGACAGAGAAAAGCCTCTTAGCCTAATTTTCGTTAAAATGATAATGAAGTCCTTATTTAAATACGGTGATTATATTGAGACCTAAAGCAACTATCCCTTCTGTTTCGTACAGAAAAAAGTTGTGTTGCACCGAGTTTCATAAGAAGAACATTTTTAGTTCGTCTAGTTTGATCGTCCGAGTGAGGGTAGTTCTGAAAAGAACTGTTGTTGGTGACTGACGTTTCGACAACCTGAGCGGAAGTCATCTTCAGAGTCAAGTGAATAATGTTTGTCAGACGATGATGTTATAAGTCTGGTCTGTTAAACGTGATTGGTCAGTTTAGCCATGATGGTATTGGCTGAAAGACTCGTGTAAAGTTTGTTACCAGTCATTGGTCGGTTTCTTCTTGGTCTTATAATCTTCTAGCTTGATCGAATAGTGCTAACTGTACAAAAACTAAGAACATTTTTGTTGTTGTTTTTTTTTTTGGTTTTATTTTATTTTTGAGTGATAATCTTGCTCGACCACATGTATTTTGATACGACAAAGCCCCTATCAAAAATTTATCATAACCATTACAATTTCCTAAAACGTAGTTGGTTCATTCGCTGATTTGGTTTGCTCTTATTCATCTATAAATTTATAATCATAAAATTGGCTGTAATCGGACACCCGGGATTGGACACTTACATCAGCCAATCATGCGAAGTGCAATAGCCCAATCCGCCAATCACAGAATTGATTATATTGGTAATGGTAGACATACGGTTTCGAGTTCAATTTGGAATTAATTTGCACGAGTGAGTTTTCAAAGTCAAAAAGCTGAAATTGCACGAGGCTATTTAGAGGCACTGAGTCAACCCATTTGGAAACTAGCTTTGTCCAAATGCCTGTTTCACTGATACAAGCTTTAGCAATTCACATTAAGGCAGCAACGGCAAGTTTGGTGGTATGCTCGCAGAGATCACGGGAAGTGATGAATACTCGTGGTAGTGGTAAGGCCTAAAAATTATTGAGAAAACTCTTATAAGGATTCCTCTGTGCACGTAGACGGATATTTACTTAAAGCTTGTAAATTCTGCTGAGCATACATATTCATTTCTTGCACAATATTGTTCAAAGTTCAGTTGTCAACAAACCGCAAAAAGAAGTAAATAGCTAATGCATCCTCAGGCAGAACCCTTGAAGGTCCAACAAGCTGCCAATGGCCCTTTAAATTTTCCCGGTCACCCAACAAAACTGAAAGTTTGGGAGAACTCGAAAAAGCTGTGGAAACACTCGCCTGCGGCTCGTGTTCCCACAGCATTTCTCGTTCTCCCAAACTTCCACTCGTGTTTCTATAACTCGATAGAAACACGGTACATGTTTTCTATTTCTTAACAATAAACTGAGGAGGTCAAAGAATCGAGCCCCGAGGGAAGCTACATTAATTTTTCTCGGATAAGATCGGTAGGACCCGAACTCGATAAATTGAGTCCGATCCTTAACATAGCTTTCGATCGACGCTAAAGCAGTATTTCAAATACCTCTTTGATTACAGATCAATTTTGACTCCACTCAGTCCAGTCATCGTTATTTATAGGGTCCTTCGAAGTATTTCAATCTTATCCCTTGGCTTCTCGATCATTGTATGTGCAAAAAGGCCGAGATAATTTTTTTGCAAAATAATTACTAGTAATAGATCTCACTAAAGCTGCCCCCGTTTTCTTCAGTGTTTAAAGAGTGTAGAATATCTTCTGAAATGAACCTTTGTACAGGGAATGACCGTTTATTTTCCAAACCATATTTTGCTACCTGACAGGCTTGGTTATTTTGAATAAATCTGGAAAGTGCAAGCTCACCGGTTTTATATCATCATGCAATATCTTGCAAAAAAAGACAGTCATGCATTGTTGTCTCGAATAAGCCCAAAGTGTTTCCTTGATTTCCTCCAACAACTTACTGTTTTCTGATTACTCAGTATATCTTGAGCAAAAGAGGCCCAAATTTCAACGCAGGCGTTCTCTCTTGGGGAATTTGAGTAAAATGCTTACTCAAAGGAGGGAATACAAGATCTGTTTGGTCCGGGTAATGAGCTCTTGATTAAAACTATGCCCGGATCATAAAGCCTTTGGTCGCCTTTGCAGAGTCTTGAATCAGCTCTCGTGCTTATCTCTCGGTTTCCAGTTAGGATCAAAGTGTTTCTTCAATGGAAGCCACACCTTGTGATAATCTGGGTTCACCTTCTGACATGTATCGTTGCCCCACTTTGTTATCGCCATACTCAGACTGCTCTCAAACATAAATGCCTACAAAAACAAACACAACTAATTCATCCGCTTGAAGACAGCGATTGGTTAGAGTAGCCGCTTATTTTGGTCACTTGCAGATGTGTGATGCTTCACACATGGCGCATTAATTGGAAGCGCTGATTGTCAAATCTGGCAAAGACACGTGGTGGAGAGTCCCCACCCTCTTCACTTATTTCCAACTCCACTCTAGAGGAACGCCACATAGTATGTCTTTTTATGCCCTAATAGAACTACGAGTGCATTATTATTAGTGCATTAAAATATTTCTGGCAATAATAATAATAACACTTACACAAATACGAATAGTAATATTACTTAATATTTCAGATTATAAAAAGGAATGTGGGAAAGGTCTCATGAAAATACCCACCATGAGTCCCCAGCTACGTTGGACACGTTAAATTATTCAATGCACCATTTAATTACGTCAACGTACCATTCAATTATCTACAGGGGACTCGTGCTGGGTATATACATGAGATCTCTGCCTGTAAAGGGAAATAATTACGTAAAATGGGATTCGTGGTGTGTATATACATGAGGTCTCTGCCTGTAAAGGGAAACAATTACGTACAATGGGACTCGTGGTGGGTATATACATGAGATCTCTACCTGTAAAGGGAAACAATTACGTACAATGGGACTCGTGGTGGGTATAATATACATGAGATCTCTGCCAGGAATATAACGTTAAGTCATATTTCAAGCCCCTTTTCTCGACAGAAACAAACACCGCTGCACACTGTAACAGGCAAAAAGGAATTCAGTGTCGGTGTAAAGGCCAATGCCACGGCTTTAATCGAGGGGCATCAAAAACCGCTGACAAGTGACTTAGAAGTGCTTTAAAAAGTTACTTTTTCGGCGCGACAAATAGAAACAATCACCAAACCCTCTTTAATTTGTACACGCTATATATAGTCATTCAATTCAGCTTACGCCAGTAACACCTGACTGATTCAAATTACTACTCGATCCAGGACTCGTGCGGCGATAAACTTGGTTTCACGAGCGTGGACAAGAGAAAACGAGTTACACAGTTAAGACAAAACTTTTAGTGTCAAAAATGTCAAGGAAAGTTATCTTAACATCAAGGTAGTCGGAGTTGATGTTACATATCGGAGCGGTATGTGGGTGGAGCGAGGTAAGGGACTGTGCAATAATCATTGTGAGGAGGGGATTAAAAAACCAAACGGGGGTCATCAAGTAAAAATAATGCCATGATTGAGTGGTTCAAATTAAAATAACTCCTATTACAGGGACGCGCTAACTTTCACTTTATTTTTCGATGAGTCAGAGAGCTTGGAAATGGGCAGTTTTATCAAAAATTCTCGCAATGTTATTTGTCCCAGATGCAGAAGTCGATTGCATTACAGTATGTGGAAAGAGGTAAATTCAGGTATTCGGAATGTTAAACAATTTTGCCAAGCTCATGTATTTGACGAATACAATATATTCCTTACAATAGATGATACACACACCAATAGTATAGGGGACCGGTGGCAGTGGGTGTGGTGGTTTGGGGAGGGTAGTGAAAATTATCATGAGATCAACAGAGGGGACTGAACTAATTCTGCTTTTGCGGACAGGGGGGGCACTGCATAATAATTTCCCCTTTGAAGCTCATTTTTCAACCCCCCCCCCCCCCCCCGTTCCCTCTTGATAATTATTGCACACTCCCTAAAACTTGTGATCGCGATGTTTTAGTTACCATTTATTTCTGTGATATTTTCTTGGTTGGTTTAACTACATGGGACCTTTTCACTTTCGAGGAAATTTTCTTGGAAATTTTCTTGGAAATGTCTTCGGAGTCCGCTCCCCCTTATGGCTATTCACCTGCGGCAAATAATCAACTGAGAGATACTGTCCAATTACAAAACCACTCTTTGCTGTAGGCAGACATCGATCACTGCAAAAAAGAACTACATGTACACGTAGCTTAAGGAGGTTTAGAGTTACATAGAGAGAAACAAACATACCATGGTTCCATCAGCCACACGCTGCGGTTTTAGCTCTGCCGCTGAAGCCTTGTTAAAACAATCGAAGTCAGGCCCGTGAGGGGTCATCATGCTATGGAGGCTCCCCCCTCCTGGGGCAAATCCACCTTCCTAAATGAACGAGAGTGAGGGGGGTGGGGGGAAGGCGATAAGTTAGAAGAACGATAATCAAAACAAAAGACTTTAACGCTGGTTACATGTAATCTGACTGTTGAAACTGCGCAAAAAGAACTTTTCAGTATTGCAAGCAGACACCTACGGACAGCGCCTGTAAGAGATAAAGCCTACGTTGGAAAACACTTGTCCATTTTAGTTGCTCTACTTCAAGAAAGAAAGTTAACGAAGAAAATTTTATGACGCATTAAAAGAAAACACCGAATTTTCTACCCAAATACCGTAAGAATACTAAACATGTACATGTTGCAGGTAAAAAATAAACTCAGGGGAAAAAATTTACTTAGGTTGAATCGGAATTCTCTTTGTCTCCTGACCCTAATTATGGATAATTAGGGTTAGGAGACAAAGGAAATGAATTTTCAACCTAGGTTATAAATTTTTTTACCTGAAATTAATGTTTACTGCAACATAAACACTACAGACTGGTTCTTATATGACCGACGTTAAAATTGCCAGTAGCTCATGTTTTGAGAGTTGGCTCTTCAAAAGCTATTCCTCGATTGCGCTGGCGAAGAACCAGTAAACGAAATGCTTATCTGATGAAGTTTTGAACGCCAGTAAATCTACTTTATCAAGCGTCAGCTTTACAACTTCATTTTTTTTTTACTACGCAGTGTGATCGAGACTTAAATGGTTAAGACTAGAAATATAGCATACCTTAGCTTCATATTTTCCATAAATAAGCCCCATGAACTCACTCATACAGTTCCCTGCGGGTCAAGAACGCAGTGTCTTTCTTTAGGATGCAATGCACAATTCAATTTGTAGCTAGGATTTGAACAGTTTGCTTGTGCTCCTGTAACTTGTAACAAGTGAAATGAATAATCCTGTGTTGTGATTGGCTACCTGAGCGGGCAAGACGGGATTACACGCTGCATCCAAAATGAAAGTCATTTCTCTACTAACGAGATTCATTGCCTAGTCAACATAACTGGTATTAGCCAAGGCCTTGGCTCGTGAAAGATGTATTTCTCAGCACACTCGGAAAAAAGACAAATCCGAGTTCTCCCAATTTAGACGAACCTACGACCTTCCAATTCCTAGTTCAGACACTCTACCAATGAGTAACATGTATTGGAGACTTGTAGTGGGAATAAGGTCATTAAGCTAGGTTCACGTTACAAACATCCTGCATACTGCAAAGATTTGAATGATTTGAATACCTTGGCTCGTATTTGGACAAAAGCGTATCCAGACTTTTCAGAGACACAGACAGACACACAGACACACGAACACACACATACCAAAAACGAAAAGCCCAAAGACTATGGACACCTCTGGGGAAGTGGGGAAGTTTCAAATGTTCTATAGGATAGTGTCTTGATTGTTTAATGAAGGTTCATTTGGACTGGTAACATCCTAAATAACTTACAATTTGATCTTTCAGTTAAAAAAGGCTTGAAATCTCTGGTTATTTTAAGTCTAAAGTTTAAACAAAATTGCTTTGAACGCTCAAGGCACTCACTGTGGTAATATGGAGGTCTGAAGGTGTGTTCACCAACGCTCCAACGTGGAGGGAATATGACAAAGTCAGCAATAGCAACACCAGGCTTGAGGCTGGGACAGGTCAACACAGTGAATATTGAAGGGTCCTGACAAAACAAAGCACAACAAATAAAGGATATTAAACCAGCTCGGTACTGGAAAAGGTTAGCAGAGTGAATATTGATGCTTCCTAATAAAACGCTACAAAAATAGGATATTAAAATATGGTGTGCGAGTGAGATAAGCATTATTTTTGACAAAACTCTGATATCTTCATGTTTGTTGTGGTTCCTAAAGTTTGAAATTAGCTGCATTAACCCGTTTTACACGCCGGGTTGCGCTCGAGTTCTGCAATATGTGAAAATTTAATCGTAAACTTTCATTTCCTGTTCAAAGAATTACTTTATCACTCAGACGTTTATGCAGCATTTGGTAAGCTGTCTTGCTTTTTCCTAACTGTTTTCGTTGGACTTTATGCACCTTCTCACTTTGCCCCCCTCCCGCCCAAAAGACACGTACTTACCCTACCAAACAGAAATTTACCTTCCAAATTTATTCTACAGTTTTGGTGTCTCTCTGAATTAAGTACAGTTCATATATGTTACGTAATTAAAAGTTGTCTTTAGCTTGTTACTCTTTAGTGTCGGGCAAATCAAGGAGCATTACTTACACAGTGGTCAAAGGAGACCGTGTTGATTACCATAAAGTTATCAAGACAATATTTGTACGGAGCATAATTGCCATGCCATGCAACAACATCAAACGGTGAATGATCCTGCAAAAATCACAAAACGGAACTTATCTGGTGATTTCAGCGCTATCACGATTAATATAACTTTTTCCTAGCAAAGGGGCAAAAAGAAACAATCGAAAGGAGACATGAACTGTCAGGGAAGAAAAATTATCCCCGGCATTGCTATTGGATAGGCACTCATCATTTTAATAGCGCCAAATCTACTCTATCCCAATTTCGACATATTTAGTTTTATTGGAGTGTTATTTATTTTCCGTGAATCAAGACGCGGTTTTCTCGAAAAAAACCGAAAACTTTTCGAGCTGGAGAAAGCAAACGTAAAAGTCGCCCATTTGAGTATATGAAGTAAATCACATATTTTACCGAGGATGGAAGTTAAATTGGAGAATTGTCCCTGGCAGGATAAACGTGATTTTGAGCATTTGCCATTTAGTCTAAAAAGGACAAGGTACAACGTACCAGTCTGTTCTTTTTTAAGATATAAAGGCTAGTGCTCAAAATTACATGATTGATGAAAAGTGCGAGGATCAAATCGTCAACTACATTTAACCCTTAAAGTCCCAGTAGTGACCAGCATCCAATTTCTCATTACAACATTCACTGTTCTTCAACCATTCAAGTTATGAGAATAACGAAAATGATCACCAAATAAGAGGTATATTGATATTTCAACAAATTCTCCTCACTAGCACCATAACAAATACATGAGAACAGTTAGGAGAAAACGAATATTGATATCGCAGGTTTAAAGGGTTAAGTATGAAGCCAACATCCTAAAAGTACGTTACTATAAGAGAAGGGGATTTAGTAATCTTATAATATGGTGGGTCAAAACATCTTTTCTAAATTCCTAATTCCTAATAATCATTCCTAATAATAATTCCTATAAAAATTCCTTATAATTATTCCTAATAATTCCTAAAGTGTGCATTGTAACCGGATATCGAACGGAAGGTTTCATAACTATCGAGAACGGACGCTAAGGTCTGAAACTAACCTGAGTTGCTTTAAAGAGCTGTCCTTGGAATTTACTGATCACAGTAAACCCTGCTGGCACGTCTCTGTCCTCAAACCAAGCCTCAGGTGTGAGGAAGTCACGTGGATTTGCCAGTCCATTAGCACCTGACAATCATACAACAAAGGTCACATGGTAGATTACTTTACATTAGGAAAGTACAGAAAATACCAGTGATATAGTAATAGTGGTAGTGAAAGATGGAGGAAAAGAGTCATGGAGTGTCGAGTTCGCTCGACGTGATGATGGTACAATAGCTTAGAAAATATAGAGATGGTAGGCGCGCTGAAGAAATGAGTTACTTTCTAAACAACATGGTTCTGCGTCATGCATATAGAAAAAACAAATGGATTTAGAAAACGAGTTGATAAGGAAAGAGAAAACATTATCAGAGAAGAGAAGAACTTTTCGCAGGGCAATAAAACAATAGAGTTTATGTGCGCGGTCACTCAGACCTATTTTAAAATAAGCTCTGAGAAGGACCCAAAACATATTCATGCCCAAGAACATAAACTCTATTACTATTATTATCACTTTGGAGGGCATGCATAGAAAAATAACAGTTGAAAAAAAGACAGCAAAACAGCGAGCGTCTACAACTTGAATTACTTTTAATTCCCACAATGAAAATGCGCCGGCTGCAAGAAAACGGCGCGAAAGTTGTAATGACCTCTCAATTTTTATTGCCTGCTTAAATAGTAACATAATTTGATTCACACTTTTCAATGGTTTATTTCAGCGGGCTAAAATACATTTTAGTCCGCCAAATTCTTTATTTTAGCCCGCAAAAAGCGCCCGATAATGCTCACCAAAGATACAATAATACAGCTTACCTTACGAGCTCGTTTGGTAAACACATTTTAATCTTAAAGACACAGCGTTTTTCATTTCATTGTCAAAAGCACTTATGCAATTGCTTTGATTTTTCATTGCTGTACGAAACTGTGAATCGCGACTTACGTATAATCCCACCAATAAGTAATAAAACCAATCACGACGAAGTCACGTGCGTTTTCCCGCACTTGGTACAAACGACATATACCCTTTTTGAGCTCTGATTGGTTCATAGGGGGTTGAAGAGCTGATGTGATTGGGTACAGTAATGACTTGGTTTTGGCGTGGTTTTACTACAGTCACGAAAAACCAATCCATTGTTGTTCGTATTTCTATTATTGTAACTTTATTATTATAAATACCTTTAAAGTTCATAGCAATTTAGTCCTGTACTATTTCTAAGGTTTTTTAATGAAATTTGTGTCTAAGTCCAAGGAATTCACGATAATATTTAATTACCTATTGGGCCAAGGTTTGGTAATTGAAAATGAGCATCAAACACCTCCAGCAAGTAGCCTCGAGCTGGTTCACTGATCTCCACTGCAAACCTCATTCCTTGCTGAAGAATGAAGACGACTTATTAAAAAGCTTATTTCGCTTTTCCATGTAAATTTTGTAGAGAGGTTATAGTTCTTAATTAGGAGAAAATGGTGCTGCGTTAGTGGAAAAGTCCAGCAAAAAAGCATCGGTTTAGCGAAAGAGTTCAAAAGGTAAATTATAACATAATATTTAACAATTATTCGCCAAAGGCGAAGTGATTATCGGTGAATATTGGCCAATAATCACTTCGCTTTTGGCGAATAATTGTTTTAGTATAAATGCACAGGTGATTATTTCAAAAAAAAGGAAAGAAAAAACATTGTACAACACGAAAACATATATACACAAGCTGATTATCGAGGTGATTATCGGCTGATAATCCGAGATAGCGAACCAAACAGAGCGCGCGATTTTGTATAATCACTTGAGTATTTATACTAATAAGTTTGATTCACTCTTAATAAAAATTCCGTTTCTTTTACTTTTTCCATTAGTTTTGCATAGATACAACAGGTGATTGTCGAAAGGATCTTGCATGCACGTTCTCACACTTGGTGCCGGTAAAATGTATTTGATTTGAGTTTTGATCACTTCATAAATTGCATCAAGACCATTAGTTGTTATTGTTAAGAGGATCTGCGTTGGCTTTACAACAGTCAATTGAAAAATCATTCCATTTTTAGACGTGAGAATTTGCTATGACATATTTTGTACAATGACTGACAGTATACACAGATATAATCTCAGAAAAACATTTGGAGGAAAGTCTACAGCTGTCTCAAGTCTAGTTATAAAAAGCTTGGCTGGGAAACTGAAAAATTGAAACTGCCAGCCATTTAGAAACTGCAAGCATTTTCAACAACAGCAATCATAATACCTGGATTACACAGAATTCATTTGGTTTCACTTCCATTTTACCAAACTCTGTAGTTATCGTCAATACACCAGTCTGGGGAACTAAGTAGAAATAAATAGATAACATATTAACAATTTACTGATTAATCTAGTTAATCTAGTTCATGAAAAATAAGTCTATTGCAATTCTCTGTAATTCCGTATGATGGGATTGCAATAACAACTTCTGACAAACGCAATTCCCATACATATCACGCGGCATTATCGACCGAGCTTGTTTGGTCAAGATGGCTGCGTATTTTCCAAGTTCTTTTCTGGATTTTTATCTAGGTCCATAAAAATGCAGAAAGAGCTAGGCCAATTTGTATCCATCTTGACCAAACATGATTGGTCAATAAAAGGTTCATTATATAGCCCTTTTGTTTTGTTTTATTTTATGGACCAGAGCGGAAAAATCCTGCCGATCTTACCTATTCAGCCCTACTCAGCTAGCCAAATAGAACTCAGGATTTGATTCTGTCATCTTGCCTGCTTGCGGGGCCAGCCATATATTACAAGTACTTACCGTTTAAAAGGTCCAGATTTTGCAACAGTTAGACATTGTGCAAGGTTATTTTCATTTGGGATTATTGGTGAAAATAAATTTGCAATTTTACCCAGAAAATGAAATAATTCAAGACTAATAGCAGTTAAATTCAAAACTGCTGAAAAAGTGTGTATTCAATGTTACCTACACAACATCTACATGTGATAACTGTGTACATTGCACTTTTGGTAACATATAGAATCTGTTAATTATGTAACTAACTCACCAATGAGAAAATCCCCATCTGAATTATAGAAACACCTGTTAGAAAAAAAGCAGCATATTGAAGGAGCAGAGTCCAGTAGACCCCGAGCGACTTTGGTTTCAGATGAGAACATAAGCCATGCAATTTGAAGAAGAATCTACAGTTCATCATAACGGTATCTTGTCACTTTACAGCAAAATAAACATCTTAACATTGCTGAGTGAGAACTAGGTTTATTTTTTAAGAAGACACATTTTTGAAGAAACATTTCCCTTGAATACTTTCAAAACATTATGCAAACCCTACGATGCTACTAAAACTTTTTAAGTCCTGTAAGCTTTGATACATGGCACAATAAATTATACCTAAAGCTATTGGCAATTGTCTAAGAGTGAAATTTGTAAAATTTTATGTACGCATTGCCTGACATGAATTACTGTATGTCATAAGGTCTTCTTTTGGGCCTTCATAGTTAGCATCCAACCATATTGCAAGCATCAGAATTCTCAGAATTTGATGATATAATTCAAGTTGTAGTGTATGAGACTGGTGCGAGTTACGTAGTGCGCAGAAAACTGCGCACGTGCGAGTGTGGTAGCGAGTAGCAAGATGGCGGCCATGTGAAGGCAGTTGTGTTGATGAAAGACAAGACAAGACTACAAGTTTTATTCGAGATGCTAAAAATAAGATAATAAAAGGACATCTTGAAAAGTAAAAACTGGAGGTCAATCCTATGAAGTTTCCCTGAATAAAATTATAAAACAATTATATGAACAATAAAATATATATAACATGGTGTGACAATAAAACACGTTGTAAAAATACAATCTAAGTAATCCTGTTACTTTCGGCCTTGAGGCGATATCACGCGGGCGACAAGGATCAACGTATACGTGCCCTCGACAACTCTTCGAAGGAACTAATCCAGAATTGTGGCAGATAATGGTAAACGTTACATTTCAAAGTTCGATTGCTTCGCCGAACCGGCAACGCTGGGGACTCGATGGAAAAGATGGGTTAATGCTTTTGAGTTATAAGCAGTTAGAAAGGGATTAATTATTCACGCCGACAAAGATGATAATAAACAAAAGCCACGAGCACTTCTGCTGCACTTCGCCGGTCCTGACGTCCAAGATATATTTTCAAGTCTACCGGACACCGGAACAGCCAAATATTACGGCAAGGCGGTGGAAGAACTCAACAATCATTTCGTCCTTAGAGTAAACACTGCTTATGTACACCATTTGTTTCGAAAACTCACACAAAAACACAGTGAAAGCGTGCAACAGTTCTTCACAAGATTGAAAACTGCATTCAAAGATATGGGGCCGACAGAGACAACCACATACGAGACGAAGTGTACACCGAGTTATCTCAGAAGGAAGCTACTCAATCTCGCTAAAACGCTCGCAATTGCTAGCCAATGTGAGAAAATCGACGCGCAAATGATCGGACTGGGAGAAAAGGCAAGTCTTGACAGCATCAAGGATATCATGGTCAAGGAAAAGAAAAACCGGCCAACAAAGAAAATGAAAGAAAAGTCTTCAAGCAATTCACCTGGAGGACAGGGTTATCGCTGTGGGAAGACGGGATATTATGGTCGAGATCCGAAGTCCCCAGCTCGTGGGATAACGTGCAGGAAATGTAGTGGAAAGGATCACTTCGAACGAATTTGCAAATCACGTGACACCAGGGCTAAAGGTGAAAGCCAGGCGAACCAAATCCAAGGAAGCTGTGAGTATGCATTTCATGTGCATGGTGATAAGGCATCAACAGAAATTCTTCATGTAAATCCTAATGTCAAGCCAGATGCCCAGCCCCCAAGGAGAATACCTTTCAATGTCCGCAACCAGGTACGCACAAAGATCAAGGAACTTCTGGACAATGATATAATTGAGCCAGTGGAATGCCTAACCCCGTGGGTGAACCCAGTTGTTATCAATCCAAAATCTGAGTGACACATACGCCTACGCATTGACATGAGGAGAGCAAATGAAGCTACAATCCACACCGGCTATAACATTCCAGCTGTTGATGAGCTGTTACAAAGTATGAATGGTTCTACAATCTTCAGTAAACTAGGTCTTAAGTGGGGCTATCATCAGCTGGAATTGTCACCAGAATCCAGAGGAATCACAACTTTCGCCACCCTTGAAGGCCTGTACAGGTGTAAAAGATTGTTGTTTGGTGCAAGCGCAGCTAGTGAAATAAATCAACATGAAATCTCAGTAGCATTGGTTGGTAATGAAGGTATTGACAATATTTCAGATGATATAATAGTGCCTGCCCCAGATCAAGGCACCCATGACAAGACACTCCGTGAAGTTCTACAGCGACTACGCGACAGCAACCTCACCTTAAATGCAGGGAAGTGTGTGTTCAATATGGAAAGACTCGTATTCACGGGGATGCTACTATCGGAAAAAGGTGTCGGTAAGACAGAAGATTGCGTACACGTCATTTTGGAGGCAAGGAAACCTAAGAATATCACTGAGCTGAGAAGTTTCCTTGGGCTGGCCAACTATAGTAGTCCATTTATACCACACTTTGCCGGCTACCCTTGCCGAGCCAACAGAAAGACAGACCAAGAAGAATGTGCCATATGTTTTTGGCCCTGAACAGAAACCATGGCAAAGGCGGGCACTCCGGCTTACTTTGACAAGGCAGCACCTACCAAGATTGTTTTTGATGCACTTCCACAGGCGGTATGGGAGCCGTTTCATTGTCGAATCAGGATGGGCAGTGGGCTGCTGTGTACTATGCGAGCCGCAGCCTAACACAATGTGAACAGAAATACTCTCAAACTGAAAAAGAGGCACTGGCCCTGGTATGGTCTTGCGAGAGGAATCATGCATACATATACGGCCTCGAATTTGACCTGGAGAAACACCACAAACCCCCAGAGGTCATTTACGCCCGACGGTCGAAGTCTTGTGCCCGAATTGAGCGTTGGGTACTTCGTTTGCAACCCTACAATTTTCGCGTGGTATATCAACCTGGAAGCAAAACCAATACTGACCCAATGCCACGTCTGCTGGGCCGAAGCAATCCGGATTGTTATAACCAGCACCTTGCACCCAAGAACCCTAGCTCTGACTCATGAGGGACATCTTGGTATTGTTGGAACAAAACAAAATCTGCGAACAAAGATAAGGTGGCCTGGAGTTGACAAAGCCGCAGAAAGACACTGCAAAGGATATCATGGTTATCAGTTAGTGGCAAAACCTGACCCACTAGAACCACTGAGACCCACGAAACATCTAGATGGTCCATGGCAGGATATTGCCTGTGATATTTCAGGGCCCCTACTATACCCTAGCATACGCTGTTGACATGATCGTCCCAGCTCATGTTGTCAGACACAGTAATTCCAAGGTACTGAGCTGATGAAGCTCTAGAGACGATTTCATTATCTAATAGCTAAGAATGAGCGACTGGGATTTTCTTACATGTAATACCAAAGTGATAACACTTATTAACATTGAACGATAGTTGTCAGGTCTTTGACCAAGAGGACAATTGGTCAAGATCTCTCTGTAAGATCCAGCATCGAAGATCCAGCATCTGTAATATCCAGCATCATCTTCTTCGGATTATCTATCAAGTTACAGTCGATAACCTCATTTAAATGACAATGATAAGATTTCGTAATCAAGCTAGATACCAAGTTACGTTGAGATTTAAATGCTTTCCAATTCTGGGGATTCTTGGATCGGATGGCTTTTTTGTAAAGACGATCCATTTTTTGCATCTGACATTAAATTTCGTAGCTGATCCATGGAAGCTTATAATTATATTGGTTTAGACGGTTTCTTTCAGGGACAAACTGGGAAATACCAGAAATTACAGTATTTGATTTCTCTGTAGAGGATGCAATCATCAACAAAAAGACGCAGGTTAGATTGGAGGTGTGAAGATTTGTGATTTATATACAAAAAGAATAATACAGGGCCTAGAACTGAACCCTGCGGAACTCCTGAAAGGACAGGTTTGGGAGAGGAGCGAACATCATTTATGGAGACTACTTGAGAACGATTTGACAAAAAAGCCGAGAGCCGCATAACCATACCACCCCAAATACCATGGATATTGCCTGTGATATTTCAGGGCCCCTACTATACCCTAGCATACGCTGTTGACATGATCGTCCCAGCTCATGTTGTCAGACACAGTAATTCCAAGGTACTGAGCTGATGAAACTCTAGAGACGATTTCATTATCTAATAGCTGAGAATGAGCGACTGGGATTTTCTTACATGTAATACCAAAGTGATAACACTTATTAACATTGAACGATAGTTGTCAGGTCTTTGACCAAGAGGACAATTGGTCAAGATCTCTCTGTAAGATCCAGCATCGAAGATCCAGCATCTGTAATATCCAGCATCATCTTCTTCGGATTATCTATCAAGTTACAGTCGATAACCTCATTTAAATGACAATGATAAGATTTCGTAATCAAGCTAGATACCAAGTTACGTTGAGATTTAAATGCTTTCCAATTCTGGGGATTCTTGGATCGGATGGCTTTTTTGTAAAGACGATCCATTTTTTGCATCTGACATTAAATTTCGTAGCTGATCCATGGAAGCTTATAATTATATTGGTTTAGACGGTTTCTTTCAGGGACAAACTGGGAAATACCAGAAATTACAGTATTTGATTTCTCTGTAGAGGATGCAATCATCAACAAAAAGACGCAGGTTAGATTGGAGGTGTGAAGATTTGTGATTTATATACAAAAAGAATAATACAGGGCCTAGAACTGAACCCTGCGGAACTCCTGAAAGGACAGGTTTGGGAGAGGAGCGAACATCATTTATGGAGACTACTTGAGAACGATTTGACAAAAAAGCCGAGAGCCGCATAACCATACCACCCCAAATACCATGGATATTGCCTGTGATATTTCAGGGCCCCTACTATACCCTAGCATACGCTGTTGACATGATCGTCCCAGCTCATGTTGTCAGACACAGTAATTCCAAGGTACTGAGCTGATGAAACTCTAGAGACGATTTCATTATCTAATAGCTGAGAATGAGCGACTGGGATTTTCTTACATGTAATACCAAAGTGATAACACTTATTAACATTGAACGATAGTTGTCAGGTCTTTGACCAAGAGGACAATTGGTCAAGATCTCTCTGTAAGATCCAGCATCGAAGATCCAGCATCTGTAATATCCAGCATCATCTTCTTCGGATTATCTATCAAGTTACAGTCGATAACCTCATTTAAATGACAATGATAAGATTTCGTAATCAAGCTAGATACCAAGTTACGTTGAGATTTAAATGCTTTCCAATTCTGGGGATTCTTGGATCGGATGGCTTTTTTGTAAAGACGATCCATTTTTTGCATCTGACATTAAATTTCGTAGCTGATCCATGGAAGCTTATAATTATATTGGTTTAGACGGTTTCTTTCAGGGACAAACTGGGAAATACCAGAAATTACAGTATTTGATTTCTCTGTAGAGGATGCAATCATCAACAAAAAGACGCAGGTTAGATTGGAGGTGTGAAGATTTGTGATTTATATACAAAAAGAATAATACAGGGCCTAGAACTGAACCCTGCGGAACTCCTGAAAGGACAGGTTTGGGAGAGGAGCGAACATCATTTATGGAGACTACTTGAGAACGATTTGACAAAAAAGCCGAGAGCCGCATAACCATACCACCCCAAATACCATGGTAATTGAGTTTGGTTTATAACAGTCTTTGGTGGGGACCAGAGTCAAATGCTTTGGAGAAGTCAAGCAAGAAGGCGTCAGTTAGTCTGTGCACGTTGATGGATTTGACCCAGTCATGAATAGCTAGTATTAATAGCCATATTGCTCATCTTGAATGATCTTGTTAGTGGAAAAATGTTTAGCCATATGACTGAGGACAATATGTTCCATAATTTTACAACATATGCAAGTCAGGGAGATAGGGCGGTAATTGGATGGGTATCATTGATTATCCTTTTTAAAAACAGCAGTGACCAGAGCTTTAGACCAATCAGATGGAACCACGCCATAGTTGTAAGATTGTTGAAATATGACGATAGGCCAACCGGGAACAAATTGAGAAAGCTCTCTAAGCACTCTTGCTGGCAATTCGTCCGGGCCACATATTTTCCGAGGATTTAGCTGAAATAATTGTTTGGCAACACCTTCGGCTGAGATCTGAAGGTCTGGGATTGAGTGAAATGGAGAAGGACCCAAGACAACTGTTCGCGAGTAAACACAGAAAAGAAATAAGAGTTTAAAGTCTCGGCCTTGTCGTAATCTTTGATGCTTATGCAATCTCCAGAATATCAATGATTTCGGATTTACTATGCTTTACATAGGACCGGAACTCCTTAGGATTATCTATCAAGCTACCGCCGATGACCTCGTTTTAATGACAATGATAAGACAAACACTATTCACTTGACTCTGAAGATGACTTCCGCTCAGGTTGTCGAAACGTCAGTCGCAAACAACAGTTCTTTTCAGAACTACCCTCACCCGGAGAGTCTGGGTTTTGGTCGAGTGTCGAGTGTCGAGGGTGACATGTCGAGTGTCGAGTGTAACATGTCGAGTGTCGAGGGTCCCATGTCGAGGGCATAATAATAAAAGGAACCAAATAATAATAAATAAAATATTAATTCTTTAAAAAAAAAATAAAAATAACTATGAAAATAGAATATTAATAGAAATAAAGAACGTACGCTCCACGCTGTAGCGATAACAATGGGGTGACAGGCCTGCACAACTCCCATCCACGTGTAATAGCCGGTTATAGCTTTGCTCTAACGTGTATATCCTTTAGGGATCTGCCCCTTTTGTACGAGACAATAGGGGGATCTTTGAATATTCTTCTAAGCAATGGTTGTTGTTGAATTAAATGCCAGTTCTGCATAAGAACTGGCATTTAACGTGATAACGTTGTTATCACTCTCCAATCGTATTTTCGATCGCATGAGACGCACACCTTATAATTTGTTGGACGCCTGGTAACTTTCCCGTTTCACGACCCATTTGCCATTTGTGTTCCAGTTTGACCGGAATACACCGAAAATACTCAAGCACAAGTAAAATGAAAACACGTGTTGATCGAACTTGAGAGTACGTGTGGGAGTAACCGCACACTTTTGAAAGGCTTTTTGTTTAATCTGAGACCACTTTCCAAAGATAGTTGTCAAAATAATAGAATATCTTATCTTAGGTTTCATTGCACAACGGGCCGCACGCCGTGGTTGATTTCCTGGATTATTTCCGCACAAACCATGGGCAAGTAACCTCGAATTGAACACAGTCACTAAACGTACCACCGGTGGAAGGTTGCTATCAAATAATTCTCTTTAAGTTTGTCTTGTTTTTCTCCATGAGACTGATGCAGATGCAGTGGTAATTGTTGTTACGGATCTGTCAACGCTTTTTCAGATGCATTGATCGCAACCAGGGTGATTCGCTGCCGTCGCTACAGCCTCTATCGGGGAGCGCGCGTTTTTTATTTCTATTAATATTCTATTTTCATAGTTATTTTTATTTTTTTTAAAGAATTAATATTTTATTTATTATTATTTGGTTCCTTTTATTATTATACCCTCGACATGGGACCCTCGACACTCGACATGTTACACTCGACACTCGACATGTCACCCTCGACACTCGACACTCGACCAAAACCCAGACTCTCACCCGGACGATCAAACTAGACGAACTACTGATACTCCTGGGTTCAAACCTTTTACAATGATAAGATTTCTTAATCAAGCTAGATACCAAGTTACGTTGAGATTTAAATGCTTTTCAATGCTGGTGATTCTTGGATCGGATGGCTTTTTTGTAAAGATGATCCTTTTTTTGCATCTGACATTAATTTTAATTTCGTGGCTGATCCATGGAAGCTTATAATTATCTTGGTTTACATGGTTTCTGTCAGGGACAAACTGGGAAATATCAGAAATGGACTACCCCGATGGACTACCCTAAAATGGACTACCCCTAGAAATATACTATTTCGAATAATATACTATTTTGAATGAGTACTGTTCATATTCATTTATATACTTACAACTTTGTTTATTTTTTGTCTGATCCATAGCTCGGGTGAAAGAAATGTGCGGATCAGCTGCGGTTATAAAACAACCTTACTCGTGGTGAAGACATTAAATTTTTTATAAAGTTCCTTGTAAGGGCGATTAGATTTGAGACTCATTTTTCTGCATTCAGCGGTTGTTTATTGAATAATATAAAGATTTAGCCAAGCCTAAAAGCGGGGCTCCCGTTAGTACTTTCATTTCACTTTAAACTGTAAAAGCATTCTAAAATATTGCGAAGGAATTCACAAACGTTTTTAACTATAGTTAAGTGTCGAGGTCGTTTAACTTGCTATGATTTTTGTCTAAACTTTCGTCTGCCATAAGTACGGTCTTTCTACCTACAAAGTAATGGAGTATATTCTACAAAAAACACAAATTATCAATGTTCTGTATTCTATTCCTGATGAAATTAACCATTCTATTTGCGTAAATGTATTTAAAAGATTTGTACACGCTACTGGGAAATGCAGGACACAACTCTTGTCATTTTCGTGTTAAAACGAACACCTCGGTAAAATAAATGTTTACTCCAAGCAGGGTGCAAAGAAAATTAATTTTACAGATTGCCCTTCGGGCAAGCTGTAACCAACATCTACCAGCCCGAAAAACATTTTTCACGAGAATGAAAAAATAATTATTAATTATTCTTTTCTTAATTACATTGTAAGTTTAAAAAATTACTGCCTTCATTTATTCACTACAATCAACTGTAGTTACTTAACATAAGAAATAAATAACCGTAAAAGTGTGAACTATAATTAGACCTGGTCCAACGCAACACGTGAATGACTAACATACATTTGAGACATTTTACAATTTAGAAGAACATTTTTTACGAAAACAACGGCGTTGAAACCAAAGTTCTCAATCGACACACTAAATGACAACGTCGACAACGCGAAAAGCTGCCAGTGAAAGCGCTACATTCTGCAATTTGCCCTCAAGAGAAAATTCCCGCGGGAGTATTTCTTAGCCGTCGACAGGGGAGATGTTTATATGATTAAAGGACATAAAAATTTGAAATCTTTCATCAGTTTGCTTCTCATTCAAAAGTAGTGCATTCAGAAGATCATTTTTCTGAAGAAGGTTTGTTTAGAAGTCGGTTTTCCAAGTCAAGTGTCAAGTTTAAGGGAAAGTGGAAAGTGCGAGTGCTGAGTCACGCATCAGTGAGCAAATATTATGCAGACAAAACTTATGCAAATTTGTGGTCCATAGCACGGAGTCTTTCCACTTCTCGGCTTTCTTCGCTACAATTTTGTCTGTTTTCCACAGCACGGAGTCTTTCCGCTTCTCGGCTATCTTCGCTACAATTTTGTCTGTTTTCCACAGCACGGAGTCTTTCCGCTTCTCGGCTTTCTTCGCTAAAATTTTGTCTGTTTTCCACAGCACGAAGTCTTTCCGCTTCTCGGCATTCTTCGCTACAATTTTGTCTGTTTTCCACAGCACGGAATCTTTCCGCTTCTCGGCGTTCTTCGTTAACATTTTGTCTATTTTCTCGAGCCCGGACTCTTTCTGCTTGTCGGCGTTCTTCGCTATAATTTCGTCTCCTTTCTCTTTCCCGAGCGCGCCTTCTTTGGCGATCTACTTCGCTCATTCTTCCTCAGTTAATTCTTGCTCTCTTTCCCGTTGCTCTTCACCTGAACCCTGTGTTCTGCAAATTATATTTTCTCTGCTATTGTTTGTTGACATAGCAATAGAAATTGTTTCGTTTATCCTTTAGTAAAACTTTAAGAGTGTAGAGTAGTAATATTGTGTCTCAAAAAGACAATGAACTGAAAATTTCTTTTTCAGTCGTCAACGCAATTTCCCGCCAAAAATATGCGGGCTACCAGAACAGCTTCCAAATAAATCACGTCACCTCGATGAGTTGATACATGAGCCCACAATATGGTCATGTGATGCTGGTCAGTGGCTATCCCGTTTTGACAGCTGTCAATTGACCATATTGTGAATGTCCAATATAAAAGATGTGGATTTGCCAAGACAAGCCTGAGATACCCCTCCCTTCCTTTTTGATAGTCTCCCCTACCCTACCCGTACAATCTGTAGACGCGTACGTACGTACGTACGTACGCTCGGTCAGTCACGTGACAACCAAAAGAAAAGAGGTTGACCATATTCCATGAGTATGGGGCTCTGCTCCACGCGCGCTTCGCGCGCGGGAGCCCCGCTATAATATTCAAGATGGCGGCTGGATCAGACGAAGGATAAACAAGGTTCGTGCAATCTAAGTATATAAATGGCAGTTCCTTGAATAGTACTCATTCGAAATAGTATACTCTAGGGGTAGTCCATTTTAGCGTAGTCCATTTGGGTTGTCAATCGGGGTAGTCCATGGACTGGGGGTCAGCGTTTTGTCCATCGCCGTATGCTTGAATGCATTCCAGTTCTGAGTTTGTTTCGGGATTGGATTCAAAGAACTCGGATGAGGACTTGGATATGAAATTGACTTGTTTGCACACATATACATTGTGAGGAGACTTGTAAGACCGAGATGGTTTCAGGTTGACATCAAAATTACACAGTATTACACAAGTATGACAATTTCAATTTCATTCCATTTTAATACTGAAGTAAAATAACTTGTCTTTACAAACAATCATTTATAACTACGAGGAAATTAAGAAACAAAGCATGCTGAGTGTGTGAAAATTATGCACCACTACAAGAAACTATTATTTCTTACTTGTCTATCATAGAAACATCACAGCAGAAGATGTGCACAGCAACTCCATGACGTACACGTGCATCTCCAGCACCACATATGGTGTGCAAGCCCTAAGAATAGTTCTAATATTTATTAATGCACTAAAAAAAAGGGAAATTGCATGCAGTAATGAGAGCTGAATGTGTAGGCAAGCCCTTGAATAGGAAGACTGCAGCAATTTTAACCCACTGTTGAGACCTCCATCAATCTAACTTACTGTTAATGTGCAAACAAAAGGATGCTAGTGTACAGGCCTAATTCAGGCCTAGTTTTTTGTAGCCAGCTAATTTGCATTATTAGATACTATACATTTTTGTCAAAATTAAGAGTGAGCCTAGGGCTTAATATTTTTACAGTATGTCATTATATTATTACAGCCACCTCTTCATTAATGATTCATACCATACACTGAGTACCCAATGTCATTGGTTACATTCTTTTAAATCGTATTAGTCGCGTGATTGATCTAAATGTAATTCCCTCTGACAAAAACAATATAATTTTATGGAAAAAGAAAATAAGTATTGAATGATTTATCAACTTGAAGGTTGTGAGGTAATCTGACATGTACATGTGGGGAAGCACCTGAAACTTGTCAATGAGAATCGCTCCTTTGGTATTGGGAGTAAAAGGTTCAACTCATCTTGCTCTAATAGAAACTGCTAAACCTTACCTCAAACCACACACTTCTTTATGTGAAAAAGGTTTTTTACCCATTTTTAAGTAATTTTTGGACCATCCCTGTCCATTTAGCTTTAAGTCCAAAGATTTAACTCCCATATATACATTACTTTACATTTCATACAGTAATAGTTAGAAAAATGTGTTTTATGAGCTACATTGCACTCTGATCACTTATATGTTACCTGCAGACACTACTTAATTTCACTGAAGTTGATTTATCCCAGAAGCTTAGTGATTATAGCTTCAGAATCCTTGTTGTTGCAGTTAAAATGTACCTAATACAGCTGTATATCACTCTCTTGCCTCACCTGTGTAAAATCAACATTGCTTCCCTTGACAGGAATATCAAAAGGTTTCCACTGCATCTACAAACCGATAAGAAACAATAAATTGAAAACCAAATAATGGACATTCCAATTTGGCTTTGTTTCTACCCTTTTTTCTAGCTGTCATCCTTTCAGCCATAAAAAATAATTGTTATCACTATCATTATTATTCAACATGTAATAACATTATTACTTCCATTATCATTATCATTGTCCAGGGTACTTTTTTATTACAGTATGTTACCATATATTTTCAGAATTCACTTGTTTTAACATTTTAACATGCATTATGCATGCACTGCCTTAAAAAACAAGTGATATATATATATATATATATAGATATGAATTTAAAAACGTTAGATAAAGCAAGGACGGACAACTTCTGACGATAAAAAAGTTAAAAAGTTAAAAATTTAATAGAAAAAACGTTTCGGTCTTAGACCTTCGTCAGTTACAGGAGAAAAAGGACGGAAACTAAGTTTAAATACGGTTACAGTGTGGGAGATTACATACCGAAATGAAAAATACTATCGTGCTATTAATACATCGTGATTAATACAATACAGGGAAAAAAATGCAAAACGAGAAATACAATGCTGTACTATAAATTACGTCATACAGGGTGATAATTAATAGACCAAACGAAAAAGATACAATGCTGTGCATAAATTACATTATAAAGCGGGATAATTGCAGAACTAGGTTAAATTCAACCTAAAAACTAAAATAGTTAAAATAGATAAAACGGACTCTTGCAATGCGGTAAATATTACGGGAAAACTAGTTTACAAAGATATGCAGAAGAAACCTACGTTTACGCTGGACAGGGTTAATAACAAAATCCCAAATCGAGGCCTTTGGAGCATTAAAGGGTTGACAAACAACAAAATCCCTGGAGGGGCCCTTAAACAATAAGCTGTAATAAGATCCCAGGCAGGGCCTTTGAGCATACCTAACACCCAAAGAGCTGGCAAAATCCAAGGAAGGGCTTTTGGACTGCTTTATGGCGCAAACGCATATTTACACAAGAGAAAGTTAATTATAACAAATTCTGTTTTTGGAGTGAAATTCTTTTCTTTTATTTAAGCCATGGGGAGCCATAGAAAACAGTTGAGCACTCCAATAAGCCTCTTTCGTAATTAAAAACCTATCGATCTCGTCTAAGTCATTAGGGGCCTGCACCTGATCAATGCATTGGAATTCAAAATCATCCAAGGAGTGTGGAATTTTATTGAAATGTACTGCTACCTCACAAGTGGTTTTGTTTGTGAGCATAGCAGACTTGTGGTTACGAAACCTAACCCGAAAATCGGTGGTAGTTGATCCTACGTACTGTAAACGACATTTCTTGCAGGAAACTAAATAGATCACGTTTTTAGAATCACAAGAAAGCCTTGAATGAATGGTGTATTTTCTGCACGTTCTAAAACTTAGAAATGATTTAGATTCAACAAAGAAATTTCGACAGAGATCGCATCTATTTCTTTCACATTTAAAGCAGCCATTGTTTGGCTGAATTGTTTGTCCCTCATCGGCGGTTTTAAAACGAGATGGTGCTAATAATTCTTTCAGGTTTTTTGTTCTACGAAAAGATGGTATGATAGAGCCTTGAGGGAAAAGTTCTTTCAATTTAGGGTTGGATTGCAAAATCAACAAATGCTTTCTAATTATGCTACTCACATTAGGCAAGTTAGGATTAAATGTGAGAACAAATGGAAATAATTTCCTCGATTGTTTTCCGCGTTGCCGTAGTAAATCAATCCTAGAAATGGTGGAGGCTTTGGAGAATTGATCGTCAACTAATTTTGGGGGATAACCCTGATTAACAATAACCCTGATTAACAATATATACATATCTATATATACAATATATACATATCTATATATATATAGATATGTATATATATACGTTTTTTGTCTGTCTGACAATCGCCACAAGGCCTGAAACTCAGAGTTACAGCAAACCAATGCCTCCTTTTTGACTTCACTACACCATAGAAAAGCTCTGCTTTATAGCATCGAGCACTTTTTGCCAAGCAAGACTCCTCTTCAAGTAATTATATATATATATATATATATATATATATATATATATATACTATATACATATACTATATATATATATATATATATATATAGACATATATTTATATACATAACCTTGAAAGTTTGCCGAGAACTCAAAAAAGCTGTGGAAACACACCCCTATCGGCTTGTGTTCCCACAGTATTTCTCACTCTCCCAAACTTCCACTTGTGTTTCCAGTTTTGAGTGTAATTTTGTATAAACTAATAAGCACCTGTAAGATTTTTCAGAGACAACAAATTGCACTTGCCCTACAGCAGGCTCATGCAATTTTTCAGCCATTGAAAAATTTACTTGACTGTGTTCATTTATTCCAAACTGCACTCAAGACCATTTGATTACCTATACTTATTGCCTTTTTTTTGTAAGTGAATTATACAATTTAAAGATTATCTGTTGTTCAAACCACAAGGGTAACTGTTTACGAGTCTAAACAAATGGTAAGAAGGGCGAAGCAACTCTAAACATTCAAAGAAATGATGCAATACAGTTTAATTATAATATGTTTTCTAATTCTTAATAGCCGCACAGGAATATAAATCTCTGTTTCACCTGGTTAGGATTTGGGTCACATTCATCCCAGTTATGAGTCAGATCCCCCTGAGTTGTCTTCTCAAAAGGCTTGTGGACAACCGAAGGTCTTAAACGGTACAGCCAGCTGAGCAAACAGCATAAACCAGAAGAGAATAGTTATGTCCCTGAAGAGTGTGTTTATTACCTTCATAACATGCATCAACAGAGAAAAGATGCATCATATTGTAAATACTCTCTTACAACCTGACTGGGAGGAACCTAGACATAATCATACTGTACACAATCACTGCATTAAAGTAAACTGAATGATTTTGTGTATGCCCTGTCTTAGAATTCTATCATCTTGTTCATGCCACATGCATATGTAGTTTGGAAATCCATGCAGTTTTAGTTTCTAAAAGAATACTTGACAGCAGAACAGAAAATCTGAGATTCTTTGTTAGTCCATAAAGCCATTCAGTATACATTATGTATGTTATGTAGATGATTGACATTGTCCTTTATTATCTGTGATGCATAGCTCTTAATTGAGGAAAATTATAAAAGGTGTAAAAGATTACCTATTGCACTGTACCCACAATACTTTTACCTCCTACAGTTGTACTCTCTTGGAGCAGTAAATGCAGTTCCTGAAAGCTGCTCTGCATAGAGTCCATATGGACACCTTTGTGGACTGTTCTAAAATAATTAAAAAAATAATACTGCAAGGGTTCATTGGATTGGGTAGACATCAAACTATTCAATTATAGTCACTTATAAAACTAAGGAATTTTACCATGTTTAATTTCCGTAAGAGGTCACTGCTAACTTTTCTCACATTACAACTGACTTCAAGTGGCCACATACACTTTTTAAAGCTATAATTTTTTACAGGTATTTCAAGACAAAACAGAAAGAAAACTTTCATTGATTCTATGTTCAAGGATTGACAAGTTATTTCCCAAAAACACTATGCTTGTAAGGAAGCTGCATGATTATGTACACCCCACATTTCCTAATATTCTCTCTCATGATCTGTCATACTAAATCCCAAGAGCTACGTAGTTCCACACACTTTATTTGTTACAGATTGAAGAATTTGCTGTTAAATCAATGCAGTATTCTTGGACTGACACTTCTCTCACTTCTCAACATCTGTTTGCTTGCTACAATATTGGCATTATTAGGAGAAATTGATGACTGCATGATCACTTTATATGAAAGTGGTCAATTCTCAGAAGCTCATATTTTGGTCTCAACTTGACTTTGCCTAGAATACAAAATTAACTCCACATAGACAAACTGCCTTCCACTTAAACCTCAAAACATCACGGGAATGATTTCCGCACAGGTCCCTACTTCGTTATGCATGCTGTAGCCATACTGTTGCCACATCACGTAATAAGCAGAATACAATAATGCTCACTTCACAAACTCTGAGATACAAATGCGCCACTGCTTCATTTACGCGTCCGTGAAAGTGACAAGGAAAGGCGAAGTAAAAGTATGTTAATAGCATCATCCTCGATAACCCAAGAAAAAAGTTGGTTGGAAAATCATAATTTCATACAGTATTCCCTTGCGGTTTTTGTGAATTTACTACGAGATGGCATCTCCTGTCACTGAATCTTTGCTGTGAAATCACACATAATAATTCCGGTACAATATCATTTATAAAACGTATGCAAAAATACTTACTTGTCCTTCGGGAAGAGCGCCCGGAAGTGCCTCTGATGCAAACTCGTTCCCAAATCCAGACATGTACTTAAGGAAAAATAATCACCGAATCATTAGCACAAAATCAACCAGTGAGAATACGTTACCAAAAACCATAGGTAGTACGTGTACCTTAAAGTCCGCCATGTTTGATCTTTTGTTCTCGTCTTGGTGGGCTGTGATGTGGATTCGTATTCTAATTGGCTCTCCATCGAAACTCCCTCGATACGCCCCCTATGACGTGCCTGGTATTGCCGTGTAAAAACCACTGAAGTATCCAGCCGTACAACTTCTTGCACAATGCACCATCAGAATATGGAGGGCGCTTTCCATTCGAAGAAATTTTCGAAAATTTCGAGTGGAAATCGAATGGAACAGTTTTTTTCCGGAAAAGATTTTTGAAATTTAGGACAACCTTTTCAGTTGCTTTCCATTCACCAAAAAAATTCGGTTTGAATTTTCTGAAATTTCGGTCTCGAATGGAACGGGCTTATTCTCGGTCGTCGTCACGTGGTCAATTTTTTCCCCAGGCTTCTTGACGTCGCTTATTCGCTCTTGTTCGATGATGAAAACGAAATATCCTTACTGGATGCAGTTTCGTGCTTCATGCGGAGAAGTCTGAACCGTATAAATGGCTTCATGCAAGAAACGGTTCCTTCGTGTTCGCAGTCGGAATTTTGTTTTCTTTCTTCCAAAGAGTATGCGAGGAGACTGGAGAACAGTCCGACTGGGCGCTTTCCATTCGACGAAATTTTCGAAAATTTAGGGTGGCAATCGAATGGAACAGATCTTTTCCGGAGTAGATTTTCGAAAATTCAGGACAACCTTGGGCGCTTTCCATTCAACAAAAATCACCGGTTCAAAGTTTCGGAATTTTCGCTGGTCGAATGGAACGCGTCCGACCGCTTTCCAGAATTCGAGGTCACGTGCTCTGCAACACAGTGCATGCTTGGTGAACTTTGTTGTGTTGAAAATGACGGACGTTTTGAACATTTTCGCGGCTTTAGAGCAAGACGACTGTGAAACAATAAGTTGTACCATTCTCGATAGCAACGACGACGTAATACTTCTGGCTGCAGTTGCATGCTTTATGCGGAATTAACTCGTGTAAATGGGTACTTCTAAGTGACTATTCCAGCGTATTTGTCGGGGAGTTCGAAGATCATTTCCGGATGACTAGGTAAACGTGTCAGTTATTGACACAAGAAATAATGCACACTGGTGCGGATTCCAACTGGCAATTCATCTGGGCGGCCCGCAATTTTGCCAGAAAAACAAATACTGCTGTTGAAAAAGGCTGAAATCGTTCGACACAAAGCCACACGCCGAGCATTGATACGCTGCTCCGCCCGCCTCGCTCGGTAGGGAAACTAAACCCGACATCTCTTGCGAATGGAACACAAAATTTTCGATAATTCCGGAAATTCCATCAAAGAGGGTGCACTCAAAACGTATTCCTAAATTTTCGAAAACTTTTCCCGGAATTTTTACCGTTCCATTCAATTTCGGACCGGAAATCTCGGAATTTTTCGTCGAATGGAAAGCGCCCCTTGTCAGTGTTCCTGAAAGTGGAAATTTCGGTATTTTCGAAAGTTCTCGACGTGTTCCATTCAAAAGCTTCCAGTCGGACTGTTCTCTAGTCTCCTCGCATACTCTTTGGCAGAAAACGGAACAAAATTCCGACTGCGAGTACGAAGGAACCGTTTCTTGCATGAAGCCATTTACACGGTTCCGACCGTCTCCGCATGAAACATAAAACTGCAGCCAGTAAGGGTATTTCGTTTTAATTTCGTTTTCAAGAGGATATTCGTCCAGCCCCCTTCTACATTGGGTCTATTTTTGATGATCCTGACAAATGGTTCTGGCAACAACTTTATACTGATATCTGTGACCAGCACGCCCCACGGAAGAAAATGAAGGTCAGAGCATATTCTGCGCCCTGGATAACAAATGACATTTGTTTAGCAATGAATCGAAGATACCCTGAGTTGTTTAAGGCTGCTGTTACATCAAAAAGTGCAAAATTGTGGTCGCATTATAAGAGAGCTAGAAACAAAGTAACCTCAGATTTAAGACGTGCCAAAGTTTTATATTTTTTGAAGATACTTAACGAGGTTAAGAGTTCGAGTGCCTATTGGAAACTGGTGAAGGACGCAACTAGCTCAAGGGTACGCAAACCCATTGGGCCACTGAGAAAGCGTGATGATTCTTTATGTTAACCGACAAAGAAAAGCCTGGCCTGATGAACTCGTTTTTTGCTAACATTGGTAAGAATACTGCAGCCAAACTACCAATACCGGGGAATGTAACAAGAGGCGCTTATAGATCAGACATAGGAGATACGTCACCGCCGCTACTATCTCGAATTGAGATCTCTCCACAGAGAATATGCAGGAAGGTCAACGACTTGAAGTCAAATAAGTCTTCGGGCCCTGACAACTTATCACCTAAACTAATAAAGCTTGCGGGGGACGCCATTGTACCATCTATACATAGGCTGTTCAATACTAGTATTGAAAGTGAGTCTCTCTATTCGAGCTGGAAAATAGCAAGGTTTACACCCATCTTTAAGAAAGACGATGCGACAGAGATAGGAAATTACAGGCCGATATCGCTACTCAGTATTCCGAGCAAAATCCTAGAATCAGAGGTGAATGACTCCCTGGTACATCACGTCTTTAAGGAACATAGGTTGGCTTCTGACAGACAGTGGGCTTATCGACAGGGGTATTCGGCCGAGCTCCTGCTTGTTCATGTTACGGAAACATGGAGAATGGTCGTTGATTCGGGTCTCATTGTGGCTGTCGCCTTTGTAGACTTTCGCAAAGCGTTTGACACTGTCTCGCACCAGGTCTTGTTGGAGAAATTGCGCGCAAACTTTGGCATTTATGATCAAGCACTGAGTTGGATTGCTAGTTATTTAAATGGGAGAAAGCCGGCAGTACACAATTGTTAACGGATATAACTCTGACACTATGCCTGTATCAGTCGGTATACCACAAGGATCAGTGCTCGGCCCTCCACTACGTTCTCTTTGTTTGTCAACGATCCACAGTCAAGTATGAAATCAGGTTCTGTTTACCTATTTGCTGACGAAGTTACGATTTACTGCATTAAAAACGGCAGACGAAGTGGTCGCTAAGATGGACAAAGCTTTAGATGAACTGTATGATTGGTGTATTTTAAATCGCCTTACTCCTCATCCGCAAAAAAGCGAAGCTATGCTAATTTTTAAAACCCGCGCATTGGGGCCAGTTGCTCCAATTCACATTGGCATGCACTGATGCTATAGAGTGGGTTAAAAAATCTCGCTTACTGGGTATAACATTTGATGATAAACTCTCCTGGGTGCCGCATATGTTGGATCTCAAGAAGTCTTTCGCAAAAAGGAGCTAATTAGGATGTCGAGGTTTTCACCAAAGGATGTTCTTATTAACTTTTATTTCAAAGTCATTTTGCCATCATAATCGGTTGCTGCGTAATTTTTAAAACCCACGCCATTTTGAACACATACGATAAGGGGCGTCAAGAAGCTTGGAGCAAAAAAAAACTGACCACGTGACGACGAAGAATAAGCCCGTTCCATTCGAGACCGAAATTTTTAAATTCAAACCGAAAATTTTTGGTGAATGGAAAGCACCCGGAATATCTGATAAATGAGGAAAGAAAGAACAAACCAGTCAGAAGCCGACGGCACGACCTAGAGTCTCGGGTATTGTTAAAGGTCCTTAGTCACTTACCGTGATGCATCGCGGGCAAACAACCGAATCGTGGGCCACGCAACAACCATTTTGGATGATTTCCGCATAGGTCCCTACTTCATTATGCATGCTGTAGCGATACTGTTTCATTCTGCAATAACAAGAAATGTTTACATGTGCATTACCCTAAACAATTCATCTGCTGTATGCATAATGAAGTAGGGACCTGTGCGGAAATCTTGCCGCCATTTTTATGGGAACGCTTGATTCGAGAGGAAATCCTTGCCCATCAAGTTATTTATTGTAGGTTTTATGACGTGTTTAAGTGTTTTCGAACTCTTAATAATATGATAAGTTGAGAATTTGTTTGGATATTTTAATGAAGTAATGCCACGGCCGTAACCGAAAGCCTGGAAAAATTGGTGAAAGTTTGGTTGCGCGAATCTGTCTACGCCGTGTGGAAAAGCAAGAAGGACCTTGCAGGATACGGTAGCAACACGAACAGTTCAATGAGGAGTTTTAAAGGAGTTTTTCCATTGCCGCGGATGACAGGCTGCCCTACAAGACGAAATGGGAATGAATTAGTATTTGTATGAAATCAAACATTTCTGCAGTTGTTTCAATCGACTCAATAATTTTTACCGCCTTGATTTCCTCCTCCGGCTGCTGAATTTCTGCTTTGTGACGATCGATCGAATGAACTACCGCGTAATCTCCGTGCATTCTCCCTTTCGATGGCCTCAATTTTGCAATTCTTTAACTCAACTATTTGTCCACATGTCATCCGCAACGTGAAAAGCATTTCTTGTCTGCATTTCTGCACGGACAGCCTGCACTTCGCGCTGCGTCCTTTCCGTGTTACATTTTGTTTTACACTTCTCAAACTCGTTAATAATTGATAGGATTATTAGCCCAAACCCTTTTTACTTCAGAGTTCATCCAATGCAGGAACTAAATTCCATCAATTATCATTGAGAAGCCCTGTTCATATTTCAGTCGGACTCACGATGCTTTAAGGAATTGCCACTGATTATCCCTTAACGTCCCCCAGATGACAACAGGGCAACAGTTTTACACAATTTCCTATTATTATTCTTCTTATTTCTAATATAAAACACGCGCTCTCACTCTAAGCCAGTAATAGCGTATCAAATGACGTCATAAAGGCTCGAAGCCAGTTCTGGCCTTATTGAGAGAGGCATTTTTGGAATTTTAAGCGGGAAATATGGCTAGCTCGCCGGAAAGAGGTTTGTTTGAACAGTTCCACGTATATTGATCTCACTAATCTATAGCACGCGAAGGGACAGTTACTTCAAACGCAGAAGATGAAATTTATATAATGGTGAAGTAGGTTTGAAGTACGTACTAACATACGGAAAAGTATGACACAGCCGTTCGGCTTTCTGCGCAATGCTTTAACATTGCTTGCGGTCTTATTAATTTTTTCACTTAATTTGTCTGCGTAGAACTTTCTTTGTAAATTTTTTCAACGGAATCTGACAGATACGATGTCAACTTGAAGATTTGCCGTCTAACATTTCGATTTTTCATGGTCTTAAAGGAACGTGATCAACATGAACAAGCATAAGTCGGTAATACTTTCATGTCCTACATACACCAAACATTTAAAGCATTGTAACTCTTCTGCTTTTCAAGATATTTTGCTGAACAAATTCATGTAAGCAAAGCATAGAGTAAGAAACAGCGTGAAGAAGTATAACGTTTTTTTGCTGCAAACGTTTTTGTGTAATTATCGATTGAAAACTCAAACAGGTCTGGAAGAACGGCTCCAAAATATAAAATGTATTACCTATAAGTATAACAAGTATCTCAATTTGGAGGTTTCCATGCTTTAGACAATAGAAAGCTTTAAAAAAACACAACGATAACAGGGACTTGGACAGCACCAAACAATAGGTCTAACGAATAACACAATGAGACTGACGAAGTGAACGTGCAACTGAATATAGTCTGATAGGTTTACGGACCATCCTCTGCAAAAGAAAAACCGTAAAATTACCACGAAAAAATTGTCTTTAAAAATTCGGAACGAAATACAAACAGTAACAATTGGAAAATTCTACAGTTTGATTAAAAAATGGAAAAGAAGCCTGCCGCCAACTGAAGACAGGAGGAAAAGAAGTTAACCCTTTTTCGGCACTAGTGCCGTCGAGTTAGCCTAAGCTCCATAATAAGCTCCATAAGTTTTTCTTTGTTTTTTTCACTATCATTTTCGTAGTCTCCATTGTGTTGTCTCCTTTGTTTTCTTTGTTGTACGTCACTCGTGAACGAAACAGATTTTTACACAGAGGAAGAGACGATTTTTTCCACAGCAATTGGGGACAATTTGCTTTAAGTAGATTTACTCGACTTAGTTTTATCATTAGCTACCTCACTGGTTCATTAAAGGATCGGAATAGTAACAACAGAATAGATGATAACAACAATTAAAAGGAAACAAAAGCCGCGGTCGAGTAAAACTTCTCATGTAATAAAGTTCATGATAAAGTGGTTCGAAATTATTTAGCCAATTATCTGTCAGAGCGATGGAAAATCAAACCAATGTCGAATTAACAAATTGACGTCAGTTTTTTATGCGTCTGTCCTCTTATTGATGATAAATTGCGTCATAACATTGTCAATCTACAACAAACTTTGACAATGTTATGACGCAATTTATCATCAATAAGAGGACAGACGCATAAAAAACTGACGTCAATTTGTTAATTTTACAATAACAAAACGCGAAAAAGGTCAAATGAAGACTTAAATTAAAATTTTGTGTCTGTACTCTTATTGATGATAAAAATTAGCCAATCAGCGCGCGAGAATTCGCTCAGTTATTGTCGAAATACCTTTTGACAGGAAACTGAGAATCGCTCTGTCTTAAATTCTTTGGGAGGCATTTAATTTTTTGTCTTTGAATGATAATTATCCAAAGACTACAGTTCGTTTTGTAAGACTTCTTTTTTTCTGTTATTGCACGCGTGTACAGTGTTTCTAAATTAACTTATTTTGCCTTCGTTAGGTTTGGTGCTTGATTATGACGCCTTGTACTCTCTTTACACTAAGAAAGCAATTGCTAATCAGGTAGTAAAACTTCAAATATATCAGACCTAATTTCTCGTACCAATAGATACCAGTATGAAACCTTTAGTCGCTACGTCTTGAAGATCCACTATCTTATAAAGGATAAACGTGTATTAGCTTGAAAAACTGAAGTGAAATGGGACTGGAACATAGACCAAATGCATAAATAGTGGTCAAAAATGTATTCTTTTGTTTATATGCTAATTAAAGTCACTAACCTCGCTCTCAAGCAACATTTCTTTTGAATTTTGTCCATGCAAACGATGCTAGTGAGTCTAATTAGCACATAAACAAAAGAATAATTTTTTGGCCGCCATTAATGCATTCGGTCTATAAAGCGTTGATCTCTTGAACTTTGGTGTGGATCTTAAAAAAAGTCCCTGAAGTGTGTGATGACGTATAAAGTGTTGCTGCGCGCGCATTTCATGCATAGACATGAACAAATGACTAGAGACTGGGACTGTCAAGTGTTGGCTTTTCCTATAAGTTATTACTTTCTTATTTCAATAAAGGTGCAAACTGTTGTACCAAGTGTGGCTTTTTAGTGTAGTTGAATAGCTATTTTAAAAAAGAAAGAATTTTTAAAATACAAATGAGCGTTTTAAGTACAAGGGCTCAGTTATTCCGTAATTGCTCTCTATTTTCTTATTTCAATTGAACTTGGGGACGAATTTGATTTAAAAAATGGCGGCTATCGCTCGAATTTACAACGTTTGATCCCTGCATGTGCGCGTAAGTATAGTTATTTTTTTCTTTACAATAATAATTGGTGAAATAACATAATTTAGCGTGAAAAATAAGGTAGGCCATAGGGTAGGCCACAGGGTGAACCATGGCCCGTGCCATTGTCTGGCCGAGGTTTTGTAGACACCCTCACATACTCTTCCTTTAGTGTTCATTTGGTTTACAGGCCAGTTTACCGTGAATATTATCGTAAAGTAAAGACGGACTTTTATTTTAATTACGGAAATTGATTGAAGCGTTCAGTCGGTCCAGCCGCTGCCCAGGTAATACCAAGATTTCAAATGCTTTTAATTATTTTGTTTTTTATACTACTACATGAGAAATTTCTGTAATTTGATTGGCTGAGAGCAGTGGTATTTCTGCTTAATTTGAAATACCTACATGGGAAAATTACAAACCTTTTGCAAGTAGTAGTATAAACAAATAATAGCATGATTTGTACGTGATCTTTGGCATAAACACCACTCGAGATATTTCAAAATTGTCTCAAATTTCACTCGCCTAAGGGCTCTTGAAATTACGTATAACAATTTTGAAATATCCCTCGTGGTATTTATGCCAAATATCACTACAAACCATGCTATTACCTATACAAATTCTGTAGTCAATTTACTTAGAGCCACAATAATGAAAATAATAATAATAATAATAATAATAATAATAGCAATAATAATAATAATAGTAATAATAATAACAATAACAATAACAATAATAATAATAATAATAATAGTAATAGTAATAATAATAATAATAATAGTAATAATAATAATCTTTAAACAGGATGCGTTCTCACAAAAGAGCTAACTAACGTGAATTTCATTTAAAAAGGTCCTTTCATTTTCCTTCCACCACCAGGTTCTCAAGAAGGAGCTGAAAGAAGCTAAACAGAAATTGTCACTTATTTACAACCAAGAAAAGTAAGTGGCAATTATTGTAAAACGTGAAATAATTGAAAGAATCGTCGCAGTTATCTACGCAACTCAAACAGCTGCAAAGATAACGGCTGAAAAAAAAATCCCGTTGAAGCCTAAAAACCTTGTCAGGTCTTATCCTCTCAACTGCACATCAAGTTACATGCACAACAGCGAGGATCTCTCCGCACTTGTTAAATCTTCTTGAAATTTTCAGTTTTTAAATAATTTACATTTATGTGACTGAAACAGAACTTAAGATATGTGCCTTGAAATATGTTAGTATTTAATATAGAATTCAATAAATTTTAGATTTGAAACGTAACATGTAGTTGGTGTTTGCTTTCAGAATTAAATATTGAAGCCGTTGTTACAATTTTCATCCTAGGTCCATTGAAGACGAGAATGCAACATTGAAGGTAAGGTATTTAAATACAAAGGGTAATCATAGATTAGGGAGTGCCTTCGATATAGTTAAGGGTGGCTGACAAATGCTATATTATTCAAGCTATAGGCACCTATCCTGAAGAGTAAGTACCTATCCTGGATTGTGACAGTACAAACCGTGAACCTCATAATACCTGGCACAGCCCAAATAAACCGTTCACACCAAAGCCTAAGCATGATTAAATTCTGTTTAGCTACTAAACACAGTTTGAAATTGTTTCCTTTATAGCCGCTGCTTACTGATGTTGTCGACTACAAATTTAGCAAAAATAGAAAAAACGTGTTAAAGTTTATTTGAATCCTGTGCAAAAGCCCGTGTTCCAGTGTTCAGTAACCAATTTTCACGTTTTTAAACCTCGTTTAACTAAACACGTTTAGTTGGTGTGAATGGGGCATTAGTTTTCTCATCTGAAAATGAAAGCGAGTCCGCTGCCCCTGAAAACAATAAAGAAGAGATGTAGCAAACTCAAATGATTTTGTCTGTACATTTAATTACAGGACAACGCAAATGGTTGAATTGTGTTGCAAATTTGTTTATAGTTCGATTAAAATTGATAAGCTTAACAGGGTGGGGTGGGGGTATGAGATCCAGGTAAGATAGGCGCCATATCTATAGGAACTAAAGCAAAAACAAAAGTGTTGAAATAATTTGCTTTTGCTTCTGCTCTAATTGAGACTGCAGGATTTTCCTGTTGTTACCCTTTGCCCTCGGCCCTTTCTCTTACTCATTTTTTGCACTAAGATCCTAGATGGTGGTGTCGCAGATGTATAGCTATACATGACAATGGGAAAAACCGGGGACCAATTACGAAACAATGATTTCATTGACACTCAATAAGAAGCCCTCGGTAATTTATTACCTTGAGTAATTACAGGTAATAACATCAATTACCTGAACCATTTTTATATATTGAATTAATGCTGTTCCAGGCATCTGAACCCTTTTTATATACTGAAGTAATGCTGTTCCAGGCATCTGAACCCTTTTTATATATTGAAGTAATGCTGTTCCAGGCATCTGCATGATTACCTTGGGTGTCAATAAGGGCGGTTACTAAAAGATCGACCTTTTTTTTTTTTTTTTTTTTTTTTTTTTTTTTTTTTTTTGTAATGACATTTTTATTTTTATTTCCATGCTTGGCAGTATTTACATCACATTGTGCATTTACATTACAAAGATCGACCTGTTACAAACCTGACTCATTACTCTAAAGAAAATGACAGTCCGGATTGTCTCGTTGAAGTTGCTAAAATAGGCCCTCGAGAACGCCAGTGAAAGCTCGGTTACTCAACAACAGAGTAACCGTTGTTACTCTGTAACAAGATCGGATGCATACTGAATTGTTCGGAACCTCTAATTCCCTGCGTCATCGTCATAACGAAAAATATGTACTTATTGACTGAATGTGAGGGCCGGAGGGAAAAATATTTGGCTTCAGGAGGTCCTGACATAAGTATAAAGCATTTTATCCTAAGACTGCCAATCGTCTTGCAATTTTCCCATTTTGAAGCGGCTACAACTTGCGGGACCAAAGGCCGTACGGCTTTTAATGACCCCTTTCGCCCCATCGCGTACCGCCATCATACGGGAACTTTTTATGTTTTTCAATATCAGTGCGGCATACAGGTCATATAGCAAAAAGGAAATAATAATAAAAAAAAAAATTATACCGATTCACTCATTCAAGTTGTCACTCTTGTAGCTTCTCCAGCCTTAGGAACAGGACCTGGGCACACATTTAAAGCATGTTATAGTTCATTGTCTTCTGGAAAAGTTTTGTTGAGACAAAGTGTTCTAAATAAAAAAAACCTTAAATATTAACGTTTTGTGCTTACTTTTTTCTGACAGCTTATGGTTGAAAAGGTGGAAAATATCATCAAGGAAAAATCCGCTCAGATAGCAAGCTGTGAAGAGTAAGTATCGAAACCAAAATTAAGGCGACTATCTTTGACTACACGATGGCATTGGAAAGATTGTTCAAAAATTCTTATTCATTTGTCAGATTCTTTTTCCTGTAGAGTTATTCCTGCGCTGGAAAGCTGGAACCAGGAGAATATCAATCAGGTAAAGCAGTTTCTTTACCGATGTCAAGATCTTGCAGAGTGAATCAAAATTCAGACTTAGTTTGATGCGGCTCTGTTTTGAAATAATAAATGGGACTTACAATTCACCGACCCGACGTTTCTACACTCCTGTCTAGAATTACATATTCTCCTCCGCAGCCGTTATTAGGATCGTCACGCAACGCTTCTCCCCTACTAGGGGTGAAGCGTTGCGTGACGATCCTAATAACGGCTGCGGAGGAGACTAAGAATTACAAAGTGACGTAAATAAACGGCGGGTAATAACCCGTCATCGTCACGGTTCAATAGAGCGTGGGCGGTGATTGATACGCCGAGCTTCTAAGCAACGTCTTTGATGGTATCGGCTATTAATGATGACAATTTGACACCACCCAGTAGCATGGCTGGTTAGGTCCTCGTTTTCCGCTAATGCAAATCAAAATTCATTCCTTTGATTTCCATTTATAAGAAGCTGTTAAAACTCGCTAAGTTGACAAGTTTATAATAAGTCTCGGTACCACATATTACTCCTTAATGCGGAGAAAGCTACCACCACCAATAAGGAGAATGAGTGCTGAAAATCAGGTAAGATTTCCGCACAGGTCCCTACTTCATTATGAATGCTGTAGCCGCACAAGAAATGTTTGCACGCGCACATCTTAAGACAATTCAACTAAAGCATGCATAATGAAGTAGGGACCTGTGCGGAAATCATTCCGAAAATCATTCCAGGCGAGCGCTTAAGACTCACCTTTAAAAGCAATTATTTTTAGTGTAACGAGAACCACTACGTGGAACTTACCGGGCCAAGTGGGACGCGGGATTGCATAGACATAGTTAACCTCTCGCACCTCTCACGATGGAAGGTTTACTCAGTGTAAATAGCTTTGATAAGTCGCTCTTATTCTCGATACGTTTCACGATGGAAGGTTCACTCTTAAGTGATCGCTAGTAAATTTAACTCTCCAAATATTCACTCTTAAATTTTCGCTCATAAACTAGTGCATCATAAAGGTTGGGGAACAAAAAGCTATAATCTTTCTCCTGACTGTCCTCCATGCCTCGTGCTTTTCAAAATGGCGGATGTTTCAATGAGCCAGCGAGCAAAATTAACGAGCCAGCGATATATGTCAGTCAGCGATACATCTCTAACAATGTAAAGTTGAAAAAACGACAGAAACCATCTGCATTTTATGACCGGTGCCAGCCTTCGGCTGGGCCCCGGTAATCAACTGATGATTAATTATTCGTTCCTTTAGTGTGATCCTGATTTGGATTTGCGATCCGTAATCGCACGGATCATGGCGCATCAAAGGAACCGATGAATCTACTCTGGACAAGGATTCATCGGTCATCATGCTTCGTGATCTGAGTGATCCCAGGCCACCATTTCGGACTCGAATCGTGCCAAAAAGCTCAGTCTCGGCGTACAAACGTACATGAGGGATATTATTCAAATTCCATTTATAGTTTATTGTAAAAAAATATTTGTGACACACATTTGAAACCACAGATTGAACTTTGCGCGATTTAAATTTTATTACTAATATTATTACAATAAAAATGTATTACATAGTAATTAAAAACAGACTTTGTAAAATACAGTGAACATTAATGTTAAATCCTCAGTGGAATGCAGTATTGTGAGTTCCACCAACCATGTGTTAGGTCATAATCACTGATACAGTATACAGTTTGATATTTGTAATTGGTATTAAAGTGTTAATATTATGCACCGTACGCGTGTTGTTGGCATTTCGGTGTGAAAAGAGAGGACACTGCAAATAATATTTTAGGTAATTGCCTTTTTTTCGCAAATACGCTGGCAATTAAGGGAGGGGGCGGATAGGGATGTTTGAGGGAGCAGAGGGATCTAAATTTCCCAGCAGACAAATGAAGGAACATTTTCGTATTTAACCAGGAGCTCTTGAACTGAAAATGGTAAATATCCATTTCTCATTTGATTCCTTATACATTTTGTACTTCTTTAGATTCAAAAGGTACTTACAGATATAAAAGAAATGGAAAGGTAAAACTGGAAGAATTTAGATCAGTTTTGTTCATGGCATAAAGGCGAAACGTATGTGAATGTTAGGGTCAAAGATTGTAAAGAAAAGAGAAAAGATGCTTATAGCCCAGAGAAATAATGAATCTGTGACGTTTTCTTAATCAAAATTATTTGAAATAGATCAAGAAACATATCCAGAAGGTATATTATTACCACTTTGTTGTATTTGACGTATTTTGTGTGCAAAATGGAGCATTTAAGTCCGTAGTTTTAAGTCCGCTGAAACAAACCAATGAAAAGTGAGAATCAAACCCTAGCGTGTTTGTTCCGAAGTTTTGTATCCATTTTTCCAATGTCCTCCAAAGTAATGATGATGGTAATACAGCTTATGATCTTGAGCATTAACAAATTTTTTGCCCTTCACAATGCTCTGGGTCGGGCTCAAAACATATTTATGGTCGCGAACATAAACTCAATTGTTTTTTTTCTTGGGATGAGGCAGTTGAAACATGTTAGAACTGTTATCATTATCTTTCGAACATCTTTTTCATTTCCCTCGTGCATGCATATGATTTTCAACAGATGCATTGCGACTGTACAAGCGGAAACGAAAGAGGCCAAAGACAATTATAAAATTGATACGACTTCATGGTAAATCTTTACTAGACAATGAGGAAAACAGAGTAAATAAACCAAGAGAAAATGAGGGATTCTCTTGGTAAACCCAATGCAAGTAAGAGTTTGAGATTGTTTACTTTTCTTTTAGGCGAAGAAACTGACCCAAGCTCTCGATGAGACGAAACAAAAAATAAAGGTTCGATTTAGATAAAAACACCAAAGCTAACAGAGTCAAAGCAAGAAAAAATTATGAGGCTTAGTATGAAAACACAACATCTACAGTTTTTATTTACACTTTACAAAGGGAACAGAACTAGCTAGGATTGAATATTTGAATAATAACTTGTACGAATAATCAACTTAAAATCAGTATTTTGGCGAACTAGGGTCAATCGATGGCACGATGACTTGAAAGAACGAAATTGGTATGTGGTGTTTGGGCAAGCCCCTAAGGATTTCGTTCGTCAAGATGTTACCTGGACTCCAGTGAATCATTCTTTATAACATGGGCATGATCCTTCACTGGTGCTACATAAATTCATTGCAAATATTTATTTTCTACGTATACCTTTGACTTGTTTATTAATTAACTGCCTGAATCTGAATCTAAATCAGGCTGAGTCTGACAGAAGCCAGGAAGAAAGGAGACTACATGAAATGTAAGATGAAATCTGTTTATCAAGGAATATTCATTTTTCAAGAACAGACATAAATATTGTCTTAAGTCAGGAGCGTGTTATTCGGATTGTCGTCTATATAGTAGTGAGCTTAGTGTTATGGACAGTGTGTGACTGCAGAAAAAAAAGACATTGTGTAATTGATGTTTGTCTCGTGGCAAAAACAATATTTTACGAACGAGCTGCGCTCGTTCGTAAAGTATTGTTTTGCCACTCGAAAATAAAATTCATATTTTCGCGCCACCGTGTAATATCCTCTATGTATAAAGTGAGAGTTAATGATAATGATAATGAATTTATATAGCGCACTTTTTCATATGAATATGTTCAAAGGCGCTTTACACTTCTATTGGCTGAGATCGGACGTCAGCATGTAAAGGCGCCTCTGGCTGCCGCTATCAGTCCATACATGATCTCACACACCCACCCAACCCATGAATGAATTGTCAGATGAAACCAGACGTAGAGATAGACCACCACACCGGGAACTACGTCCCCTACGTCCCCTAGAGTTTATCCATTACCAAGAGCGCATCCCGAAGGGACTGAATCATACAATGAATAAATCACAGAGATATGGACAGAGAGAAAGATAGAAGCATAAACACAGAGATAAGAACAGAAAAATAAGGATAGCGAGATAGTGATGGAAACAGAGGTTAAAATACGAATAGAGATAGGAACATTCATTTATTGGCTGATGCTATTCGTACCTACTAACTGAGCATTTTTTTACTCTTATAAACAGGATTAACAGACAACTAAAGGTCACCTGTCTTGAGGTATATATAGAATTTTGCCTCTATCAATATTTTTTTAGATTTTAATGGTGTTTTTATAGGCAGTATGATGATTGTCGATTAGCCCCATTCTTTCTTAGATCAACGTAATTAAAAACTTCAAACTTTTGCGCGGTCGAATAATCTAACATAGTGCATTGCTGTTTTACATTTTGCCTATTACTTTTAAGTTTTCGTTTTTGTTTTTTTCCAGGTGAAAATGGAGATTAACAAGGTGGGAAAGTATGTAAAAATTCTTTCCTAGCTGTACAATGAGATTATAGGAATTGTTTTCTTCTTTATATTGCAGCTGAGATTAAATTTTTGGGTATATGTGTGTAAAGCATTTAATATGGAACTGTTATTTGTTCTGTATGTAAAATATTGATTATGGAATTATTATTCTTTGTTCTCAGCCTATAGCAACTTCGCACTGTCTCCCTTGTTTCAGTCTTTAAGTAAATAAACATTAATTTTTTCCAGTTTCTAAAGGATTATTTCTTTCCTTATAGCGCCATCCATGAGGAAACCCTGAAGCTTGAGAGACTAAGACACGAGGCAAGTGGATATTTAAATCCTAAGGGCCAATTCAATAAATCTTTTACAAATGTATTGTTTTAAAACTGTAAAACAATAGCTACACCTGTAAATTATATTTGCAAACGTTTTACTGAATTGACCCCGATACTCCGAGAAATTAAATAACAATTTTATCATCCTTGAGGGAAGAACCTTGTTCTTCAGTAAATCACGAAACAAACTATTTACATAGGGCCGACCACAATGTAGTACGGTACGTTTTGACCATTCTTGTGAGGATGCATTTGGACGGCACCACATGTAGTACACATTAGCGAATTCGGAAAAGCAATGAGTCTTACATGGAGCCCTATCGATATCTCTGCGCCAAACGCTGAGATGTGAAATAATAAAGATGGTGTACGGTATTTTGAGCCTGAGGAAATGTGAAAGATGCCATATTCTACACTGTCACAAGCAAACGAGGAGAAAAAGCTAATCAGTTCGAGTTTTCACAATAGGAATCGAACCTACGGACCTAGCGATTTTCAGTTCGAGGACGCTCTACCACAGAGCTATAGGAGACTTGTGGGAACAAGGCCATTAAACTAGGTTCATCAGACAAACATCCCGCATGCTGCTAGGATTTAAATGACAAAGTGAAAGGGTTGTGAATAATTAAAGTGATATAATTAGTGAAAGATGTATTTTTCGGCACTGCCACGCCCACTTGAAAAAAGAAATTCCGAGTCATCCAAATATTATGGGTACATTTTCTAAAGAAACTCTTCGTAGGTTACATTTAAAACCAATTTTTCAGCCGATACAGCGGACCTAAACCTTAAATATATCGCCGCTACAACGACGACTGCTATGGCGCAACTTCTTCCACGACGGAAGAACTTCAGCAATTCACTAATTCTGTCAATTTGATCCACGCATCATTGAAATATACTTGTCAAATTTCAGAAACTTCAATAGCTTTTCTCGACATCAACCGGCGTTTCAATTCACAACAACGGCCTAACAATTAGTATGTACTACAAAGTTACAGACTCCCATAGCTATTTGTTGCACTCGTCTTCTCCCCCCACCCCTGTTAAAAATTCCATTCCATTTTCTCAATATCTCAGACTTTGACGCTTAAGTAGTGATGAGTCTAACTTTTCAAATAAATCAGAGGAAATGCTCCAGTTCTTCAAGAACCGTGGCTACCTTGACTCAGTTGTTAGGACAGCTCAACAACGTGCTCAAGCAACTGACCAGCAGTCAGCGCAACAAATGCTACAAAAAAGGAAGAGAATCAGAGAATACCGTTCACACTCACTTTTCACCCACTCAACCTACCTGTCAAAAACATCATTCTGAAGTACTTCACTTCAAGTTACTTCAGAATGACAACTCTCTACCACCTCTCATCTCATCTGGCACCTTCAAATGCACACGCAAAGATGCAAAACTTGCCCTTTCATTCACAAAACAGACAAAGTAACAGGACCTAAGCGATCGATTGACAACACCGACCGCTTTAAATGCATTTCCGCCAATGTTATCTATTGCATTCCTGACCCTTACCCCTACCTGCCTGTTCCTACCATTACCTGCGTGACCCCACCCTCACCTGCGTGACCCCACACTCACCTGCCTGTTCCCACCCCTACCTGCCTGTTCCCACCCCTACCTGCCTGTTCCTATCCTTACATGCCTGTTCCCACCCCTACCTGCCTGTTCCTCGCCTTACCTGCCCCCAACTTCACCTGCCTGTTCCCACCCCTACCTGCCTGTTCCCACCCCTACCTACCTGTTCTGACCATTAACAGTGCCTCAACCTGTAATGAGAGGTAATTGTCCTATAAGGCCTTCACTACTTAACTTGCCAGTTAATAATAATAATAATAATAATAATAATAATAATAATAATAATAGTAATAATCGAATTTTTATCCAGGATAGCCCTTCAGTACCACTGTCCTTTCTCGTCGAACTCAGACTTACGTAACTGTTTATTTTCTTTCAGAACTACCTTCTCAAGAACACGAACCAGGGATTGCTTTCTCGTCTCAGTTCTTCCCTCTTCGGGCGCCGTAATACCACGAACTAAAGACCCGGAAATAGACTACAGTCGAGACTTACATACAGACTAAAGCTTCGGATAGTATTTTCGTCGGTTAATTAAGATTTTTATTTAACTCTCCAAGACTACTAACGGCTTATTACAACTAGTACGTATACATTTTATTCTTAGCTGTTCACCGCGATAGAAAGCTGGAAAAGTATAAGAAAATAAACAGCGCCCGGCTGCTCCTCTTGCATTACAATTGAATTGATTTTATTTAATTACTTCGATACCAGAAATAATCCTAGGCTTGAGAATCGTCTTCTATTTGATCTTTGAGCATTTTATAGAAATAATAATGAACGTCTCAGTATTTTTCCCATTTTTCATTGCATTCCAGGTGCTGAAACTGACAGATGACGGCCGGTCACGCGATCACACTAATGAATATCTAAGTGTTTGTCTCGGAACATATACTAACTTTTTCGCCTAAAGGCAAGCATCGCTCGTCTTTAAGTCCAGCGCACGTTCTCCATTTGATTAGGGACGGACCATTAGAAAAGTGATCGGGGGGGGGGGGGGTGGGGAATTTTCAGCTTGCACGAATTTTTTTTTTTCGCTCACTGCTTGTGCAGGAATTTTTTTTTCAGGTGAACCCCTCTGCACGAATTTTTTTTACTACGTGTGAAAAAGTCACAATTGGACCTTCTTTTTTTTACCTTCTTCTTTGCATGAATTTTTTTTCTTGGCATTTTCCCTTGCATGAATTTTTTTTGGGTTTTTCCCCACCCCAACCCCATCACTTTTCTAATGGTCCGTCCCTTAGGGGAGGGATATGGGGAAGGGAAGGCGGGGCAGTAAGGACCGTCTGTGATGGTACCAACGATGGTACATGCCCAGGTCTACTTTGCTATGTTGTCTTTGTGAGACAGGTGCTTTTGTTTTGTCAGGTGTGGAATGGGGAAGTTTTGGTTGTAAGGCTAATATTCCCAACTAACAGCTGTCGAGGTGGGGAACGAGACAAACATTAACAAATCAATTTGAAATTAAAATGTCCATTGTTCAGAAAAGAAGCTAAAATGTCCACAACACGCTGTGTTGGCTTATATGGAAAAAGAAAAAGCGAAGAACCCAGGGAAATAAACCCTCGGAGCATGGAAAAAATGTGAACCCGTGTCATAGAGGTGTGACAGCGCCAACTCTACTCATTGCTAAATCAGTTCCTGTAATCTGACAGGTACCAGTTCTTTACAAAGTTCAAGTGCAATTTGAATTCATGGCATTAGAAAACAGAAGCACTTCGCCTTGAACCATTTTATCAACTTTACCAGAATGGTAAAGAGATAATCATGCATCATCAAACACAAATTCATTTATGTGTGTTTTTTATTACTGCCAAAAAATTGTGTAATTTTGACTAAGGCAGTTTCCTCGTGTAAATTTAGGTGGTTACACAAGAAGCAGCCCATCCCTCGGCCAGCCTAAGGCCTGGCGGTCCTCACTTACGAAGCCAGCAGTAAACATAGGCATAAGAAGCTTAATCCAAGTGAGGACGGCCGCGACATAAGCATAAGCTTTGACATAAGAATTCCGTTAAACCTTACGTTCCTAAGCATTTTTGATGCCATTACACTTACGCATCTGCATGTGTAGTAAAGTACACACCGGGACAATATGATTCCTGTTTTTTTTCTTTCGCAGCCACATCTATAAAATCTCCATATATTCATATTCATAAAAGGACTGGGCACTTTTACGAAATTTATTGAGGTTTTTAAATCAATTAAAGTTACAATGTGGTGAGATTGTGATCCGAATCGGGATATACGAACACTACAAAAAAAGGAATGTACCCATTTAAACGATATGAAACACTGATAAAAAAGCAAAATCACAAATCATAGCACTGACCCAGTGCGCGCTGTGTCAGTGAAAGTGAGCAAAGCACTGAGAGGTTTTCTGCTAATGATCATGAGGAGCAAGCGAAGTTGTTTCAGGCTTATGACACGGCTATTAAAAACATAGCTCATTAATCCTTTTTCAGACGCCAGTGATATTTGAATTTTAGTGTTAAATATGCGGCGCTACTTCTCACATTCTAACTGGTCAGTTCTTTTTCTCACAAAAAGTCTCTCGTTAACACAAATTCTTACCGAATTCTTTCGTTTAAGATGAAAAAATTTCTATTTTCCTGCACCAGCAATTCTTCACTGACCCCATTTTAACATGGCTAAATTTCCTTTTCCTGTTTCACTTCCCCTTTCAATTTTTATTAATTTTTTTTGAACAGTTTTCATAGAACGGCGGCATTGTATCTTAGAACGACATTTACAAAAAGGAGTCATAGAGTCTCTAAAGTTCTAGCCTTCGCAGTGATTTTATTTTAAGCGACCATAGAAGGAAGTTTGGCTGCACATGTTCATAGCACTCAAGTACAGAACAATTTTAAAATTACATGCACCTCCAAATCAAAGGCAATATGGAAATTTAAGTGGAAGTTGGAATTGAGTTAGATTTCCTTCTTGAATCGAAAAACATCAAGGCTGTGTTGGGAATTCTCTTTCGGCTCTTAAGACAAAATGCTTCGCAGAACTGCTGCTGTGTAGGTCGGAAATCGAGCCAAAAATTCTTCCTCGATCGAGTTGATGAGTTAGGTTGTACCGCCGTCTGAAGATGATATAGAAGTTAATGTTTCGAGCATCACCCCTTTTTCAGAACGAATTATTCGACTCTATGTCAGTTCCTCGTTCCGTCATTTTCTTACGTGTTATTTTAATATGAAAATGTGTTTTGGTCCTCTTTGTGTTTTCAGAAGGTTTCAGTTTAAAAGTCTGCTCTTTAGATGAGCTCGGAAAATCTCTGTTTACCTGTGTGCATAAAAGTTGGGAAAGTCACATAGATCAAACTGATTTAAAAGGTAAAACCTGGGAACATACGAGAAGTACCGAAACTTTACGAAACAACTTGTTTTTTTTACCAAGGTTGAAATTTGAAACCATTTTCGAATTTCCTCAAAAACGAACCAACTTGTCTTTGCTCTACAAGAAATTGGGTAAATCAAACAAGTTGATTAAGTAAGTTATACCACCGTAAGGTAAAAGGGAGGTGCTGACGTTTCGAGCGTTAGCCCTTTGTCGGAGCGAATGTTTTTTGTTTTTGCTCTGCCTTGCTTCTCGGAACGTCTGTTTTATCCTTAAACGTTTTCAAATTCCGACAGTGTGGTCAGTTTTATTCAAACTCCGTTTTCAGACATTACTGTCCACAAAATTGTGGAAGGTCAAACGCCAAAAAGTTTTGAGACAATATATTTACTTTCCCTTAAATTTTGAGAGTGATTTAACTAGATCTGATAATCAGTGTGTGTGAAGGGTATTTACACATGCAGGCTTCGTTCTGAGGCGTGGTTAAACACAGGTAAATGCTGCAGTTAAAATCACGAGCAACATGACAGCTTAAAAAATGGTCTGAGGATACTGTATATGACAAAATTGATACCAACTAGTGGTCTCCACATTCTTCGCCACATCTCTGAGAAATTGAGAAAGAAATGGAACTTGTTTTTATCTCAGCTAAAAATTGGTAAGTCTGTAGGATCATCCAGCATTCAAATCGACATACTAAAAATGTTTAAAAACTATATATCAACTTTGGAGATTGTTTTCAATCAATGCTTCCCTTTCAACTGGTGTTGTTCCCAGTGGCTTGACAATAGCAAACATAATGCCTTTGTTCAAAAAGGGATCACAGTCTTGCTTGTGCAATTATCTCCCTCATTTCTGTCTTTAGTGAGGTCTTAGAAAAACTCGTATATAACAGACTTATTAAATGCTTAGAAAAAAATAAAATCCTATTTGAAATTCAATATGCTTTCTTAGCTAAGCACAGTTCAGACCATGCAATTCTTTGCATAATTGATAAAATTCAGAAAGCAATTGATGATTTTACCAAAGCATTTGATACCGTTAATCATCGGATCTTGACTAATAAATTAGAGTATTACGGTAATTCGATACATTGCCAAAGATTGGTTTATCCTCCTACCTCAGTGACCGAAAACAAGTTGTTACTGTCAATAATGCAAGATTCACTAAATAAAATGTAAGTTGTGGACTCCTGTAAATGATTTTCATTTTTGCTCAGATGTCTTTGATTTACATCTCTTCGCAGATGATGCGAATTTGTTTCATAAAAGCAAGCCTCTTTCCATACTAGCAACAAACATAAATGTTGAAATAAATAACATTCACATATGGCTCTGTGCTAATAAGCTTTCAATCAATATAGAAAAGTCAAATTTTGTAATTTTCTATCCACCTCAAAAGAAGTTACAATCTCATAATTTCAATCTGGCTGTAAATAATAAGCAACTTAAGCGAGAATTCTGTATAAGGTATCTGGGCATCCTAAATGATTCAAACTTAAAGTGGAAGGACCAGGTTGAATGTATTGTTAAGAAAACTTAGGAGAAGCATTGGTATCCTCCCCAAACTTCGATATTATGTTGGACTAGATATTTTATTAAGCTTATATTATGCCTTTATATATCCTTTCTTGACCTATGGAATAGTTATCTGGGGAAATACCTGTAAGACCACTCTTCAGCCAATTTTCATTCTATAAAAAAAAAGCAATGTAAATACTTACTTTCTCCAGATTAGATGAACACTCTAGTCCCTCGTTTTAATATAAAATTTTTGGACCTAGTAAGTTGATACTAACCAATCGTTATGTATAAACAATTATTACCATTTGTCTTTATCTCTTTTTTCACTAAAATTACACAGATCCATAAATATAATACAAGGCTTGCTGCAAAGCAGTCTTATCTCCCAAAAGCAAGAACAAATTATGGAATATTCAACATCAAATTCCAAGATCAATATCAATATGGAATTCCATTGACGAAGATATTAAATCATCTCCATTGTCTTTGTTTGAAAAGAAAATGGCCGTTTTTATGCTAGAGACGTTAAAGTCGTCTAGACGCATTTAACGTCTGAGACGTTAAAGCCGTCAGGTATAAAAACGGGACGCATAAAAGTAGACGACCTAACAGAAAGAAGAAACTTTTTTCTGAAAAAGACTGGGTTCTATCCTCGGAAGACACTGGACACGAGCAAACTCGGCGCCAAATAAACTTGAAGCGCGCGAATATACGAAGAAAATAAACATGGCGGAATTACAACTTCTGAAGTCCATTACTCGACGTCGCCAAGAAAGGCAAGATATGGAAATACAAATGTTTTTAAAGAAGAAAAGTCAATCGAGAAAGCGGCTTTTGCAGGATATGGACGGAGAACTAGATATGGCTCAGGCACTTGGCTTGTGTGCCTTAGCTATGAAGAGACCAAGGAAAGGACGAAGCGTGGATGAAGAAAGGAGTTCCTCGTGGTGGAGAAATGGTTACCAAAATTGGGACGATACTGCGTTCAAAAAACGTTTGCGTACAAATCGAGCAACGTTTCAGTTCATTCTTGGCGAGATAGAAGACCAACTAGTCAAAGAGCCAGTCGTCTGTGGACGATTAAGGGCTAAGTGCGTCCCAGTAAGGGCGTCCCGTTTTTATGCTAGAAGCATTTAACGTCTGAGACGTTAAAGTCGTCTGTTAAATGCGTCTAAACGACGCACTTAACAGAAGACGTTAAAGCTGTCAGACGTTAAATGCGTCTGTCTTATTTACCGTTTTTATACTAGACGTTAAAGTCGTCTCGAGACGACTTTAACGTCTCTAGCATAAAAACGGCCAATGAAACAGCACTTTAATTATCAAAGATGAATAGATATCTGTACATCGATTTTGTCATTTTAAGATAAAAAAAATAATAATAATTTTGCAATGTAAGAATTCTTTTTGGTCACTTTAACATACTGATAGTTTACTTAACTTTGTTTATCTCTATCAAAACAAAATGGAAATGACCAGATGGAATGCGCCATTTCGGTTGGGCCAGAAATCCGGCATTATACCGCAGACACTTTCTATTTGGAAGTGCTTTGTAAATCTTTTGTATATTTTATATATTGTAAACGTTTGACGTAGTGTTTCCATATCAATTTCTTTTGATAAGATTTATGGAGTCAAAGCGCTTTCTAATGACTGTTTAAAGTTTACTGAATCTTAGAAACCTGCCCATCTATTCCTTGTTAAACTAGATTATGAACTTAATATCCATGGCTACACCTGACGTTCATTACGTACTGATAGGGACGGACCATTAGAAAAGTGATGGGGGGGTGGGGAATTTTCAGCTTGCACGAATTTTTTTTTCGCTCACTGCTTGTGCAGGAATTTTTTTTTTCAGGTGAACCCCTCTGCACGAATTTTTTTTTACTACGTGTGAAAAAGTCACAATTGGACCTTCCTTCTGCATGAATTTTTTTTGCCTTCTTCTTTGCATGAATTTTTTTTGGGGCATTTTCCCTTGCATGAATTTTTTTTGGTCTCCCCCCCCCCATCACTTTTCTAATGGTCCGTCCCTTAGACAAAATTATGACTGAGGCAATGTCCATGGCTATAAAATAGCACCTCTACCCTTGACTGACGTGTTTGACCTCTCTAAACCTCCTAGCAAAAATGTCAATATCAGATGCGCATAGTAAACTCCTAAATATAATTTCAACTGTACAACTCATTTGAGTTTAAGAGAGCACAGCTATCATGTTTTTCAAATATAGTTAATCTGCAGCAATACTTAATTAATTATCAGACAGTGTTCTGATTTTATTCTGGCCCTCTACTTCTGCTACTTCCAACTGAGGACTTCTAAAGTACTTGAATTAACAAGAGCAGGGTAATGGAATTCTACCTAGGGTAAGGCGTTGTGATGACGTCCATGCATACGCGGAGCGCTTGATCAAACCAAGATACTGCACTACTCAACTCAGTCTCTGGGTACAACTGGGCCATAACTAGAGGCCACGTTAATGAATATCCATCTCACCTCATACCAGCTCAATTCACTTGAATTGCCCTCATCTCATTTTCTACGTTACAGTCCGCCGTAAGCTTCAGAACTGAAGCGTTTAGAACCAAAATCATTGGTGGTTATCTCACGACTTAGGGCTAATGTGAAAAGAGGTTTTGCGCGCATTAAACATTCAAGGTCAAGTTAAAACACGTGTTTCGCCAATGTCATGATTTATGACACACAACCAACTCTGTAGGGAATTTATTCTCAAACGTCTGACGCAGTGAAGTGGTACCTGTATTAGATACATTGTAAAGGATTTTCATATAATTTCACATCGGAGTAAACATTTCTTAACACTTAATGGAGAACGTACAGTTTAATTTTGAAGTGCAATAATTTGAAGACCAAATAAATTCAACCTACTTCAGACAGAGAAGTAAGAGAACATAACAATACCTGTTGCATTTGACCAAAATGGATGGCTGATTGTCTGATAACCTCGTGAAGGTCAACCTTTCAAATCAATGATGCAAGTCTGGCATATAAAGAGCTAAAAGCGACAAGGAATGAATGTTCGCAGTGTTGGAATAGCTGACCTGTTAAGAGTAAAGACGCTTTTTGACACAACCAAGCTTATCTCACGACATTAGAATGTTAAATTAAGTAAGGCCTGATGCTGCGAGGCCCTGGTACCAGCCAACAGACAGACATTCGTCAACACTCTTATGTTTGAAAACGTTTCCTATTGGTCCACAAAACACGTATAAGCAGTCAATATCGCACTGTGGTTCACTGCATTGGATTCAGTTCATTCCAGACGCTGTGAGAGGCGAGCTCATCTTGGTAAGTTGCCCCAGTTGAAACTATTTATGTAACTCTAAATGTCCCTTAGATTATGGCAATTAACTGCTGGATTTTCTAAATTTCTTTTAGGAGTTTTAGGATACCTTTTTTTTCTTCAATTCTCTATCAGAATTGTTTTTGGATAGCTAAGGATTCCTTCTTTTGTCTGATTTGGAATCCACATGTTCAAAAAGTGGTTATAGGCAAGGACTGTACAGACTTCAATTTGGTTGTGTTTTAGTTTATCTTCATCTTTATCCAAAGAGAAGAAGTAACAGAGACCTTTTTTGGTATTTAATTAGTAATACAACGTCTAATAGAGTTGGAAAAGAAAATACACGAAGTAAGCATATACACGTAAAAAGACACAACACAGCATGAAAATCCAGATTTACGGAGACTTAAAGGTTACGTAAATCTGCGTAAAGTTACGTTACAAGCTTTACGTCAACTTTACGTGCTACGTAAGGGTATGTAAAGATAGCTTTACGCGAAAGTGGCGTAAAGCCAGTGTAAACCTAGAGTAAACCTTGTGTATAGTTTCTTAGTCAACTTTAAGGTTATTAACGCATGGCCGGGTACTTAAAGTTGTTTCTTCAGCCCAAATCAAGCATAAATTAGAAATTGATGCAGGAATTTTAGCATATTATTGTAAGTGCACAATGAGTGATACATCCCCAAAACAGTCTAAAACTATTTTGAGAGTTAAAAGTTTGGAACAATTTGCATTCCGAAAAATATCCATCACAAGTTACAGCGCTTTCAAGATCGTCCTCGCCAGAAGAATCAGAAGAGAATAGATTTGTGTTTTCGGCGGTAAAACCGGCAGGGCTAGCTCTACGCAATGCTGTCTCCATTTCCTGTTTGAATTCTTCAGCGTCGTCTTTTCTCGTCCAGCATTAATTGTGTACTTCATAATAAAGCTGACGATGTTTCCAGAATGCGGTCCTAGACAGATATTCGTTGCAATGCCCGTACAAGAGTCTACTTTGTTCTCGCAAGCGATGCATTATGCTACTTAGTTTCTGTTTAAAAATAGTCAGACTTACTATCGGCCGGAGTAATCGGCCGGGAAAGATACTGGGTCCCAGTATCATGAGCCAGTCTTGTTTCTTTCATGCAAAAATAAGCCAATAGGAAAATGCGACTTTATTGACGGGAATGTTGCGGCTCTCTCTGTCGGTAAAGCTTTGTCGGTGTTGTTTATTTCATGTCATCGCGTCCTTTCGTGTGTCATTTCTAGCTATAAACTGGGGAGCTGTGAAGTTGGCGCAGCAGATTTCGCTTGATCATGGCTTTGAAATATGGAAGACCATTATGTTGTTCTTCTTCAAAGAATTATAGACGAAAATACACGCTTGCGAGAGGCAATAGAAGCGCGGGACATCGAACAGAAACGTGTACTGGAAGAACTGTCAGCAAAATTCGAGAGCAACAGTACCTGGACGCCGACAAGAACCACTGGCAGGAAAAGAAAGAGAACGATTGCCGTTTCCCCGCAATGCCGTGTAAGTGTTTCATAGTTTTCATTTTGTAATCCACATTAGTTATCGATCAAGGAAAACTGTCACAATTTTTGATGTGTTATTACGACATATCATCTATACACGTACACGTGGTTGTTTACGGGTTTTAGTTTATTGCTTTCAGTTTCATCAGATCTTTTGCTACCCTGGTTGGTCTTTTATAATCAAGTATTCCAGAAATTCTGTTATCTTACATGTAACCGTAATTTACCGTCGGATAGGCGAAGTTAAAAAAACTATTCTTACTCGTTTACACTGAAGTACCGATCTGAGATGACAGCGGCGAAGTGACGAGGCAAGCGTGTGCACTTCCGCGCGCGAGGGAATGGGAGCCCTAACATTTCCACAGAACTAGCGTCCAAATGGCGCCGATTTAAAATTTCCGGAATTGTTTTCGGAATGATTTCCACACAGGTCCCTACTTCATTATGCATGCTGTAGCCGTACGGTTTCGTTCTCAGAAAACAAGAAATGTTTGCAAGCGCACTTCCCAAGACATTAATTCAACTACAGCATGCATAATGAAGTAGGGACCTGTGCGGAAATCATTCCTTGTTTTCTTTTCGTAAGGAAAAGGCACAGACGGGACGGCAAAGGTTTTACTTGTATGACAGCCCTAAATAAATTATTCTGAAACATATTTTTTAACGGAAGAGTGGTCTTGGTAATAACAGTTAATTTTTAACTCGAAGTAGAGCATTTTGAAAAGTGAAACATACAGTTTGTCCTTGTCCCAGCAGTGCAAACGAACATCTCCCTGTTTATATATAAATATATATATATATATATATATATATAAATAGATGCGATCTCTGTCGAAATTTCTTTGTTGAATCTAAATCATTTCTAAGTTTTAGAACGTGCAGAAAATACACCATTCATTCAAGGCTTTCTTGTGATTCTAAAAACGTGATCTATTTAGTTTCCTGCAAGAAATGTCGTTTACAGTACGTAGGATCAACTACCACCGATTTTCGGGTTAGGTTTCGTAACCACAAGTCTGCTATGCTCACAAATAAAACCACTTGTGAGGTAGCAGTACATTTCAATAAAATTCCACACTCCTTGGATGATTTTGAATTCCAATGCATTGATCAGGTGCAGGCCCCTAATGACTTAGACGAGATCGATAGGTTTTTAATTACGAAAGAGGCTTATTGGAGTGCTCAACTGTTTTCTATGGCTCCCCATGGCTTAAATAAAAGAAAAGAATTTCACTCCAAAAACAGAATTTGTTATAATTAACTTTCTCTTGTGTAAATATGCGTTTGCGCCATAAAGCAGTCCAAAAGCCCTTCCTTGAATTTTGCCAGCTCTTTGGGTGTTAGGTATGCTCAAAGGCCCTGCCTGGGATCTTATTACAGCTTATTGTTTAAGGGCCCCTCCAGGGATTTTGTTGTTTGTCAACCCTTTAATGCTCCAAAGGCCTCGATTTGGGATTTTGTTATTAACCCTGTCCAGCGTAAACGTAGGTTTCTTCTGCATATCTTTGTAAACTAGTTTTCCCGTAATATTTACCGCATTGCAAGAGTCCGTTTTATCTATTTTAACTATTTTAGTTTTTAGGTTGAATTTAACCTAGTTCTGCAATTATCACGCTTTATAATGTAATTTATGCACAGTATTGTATCTTTTTCGTTTGGTCTATTAATTATCACCCTGTATGACGTAATTTATAGTACAGCATTGTATTTCTCGTTTTGCATTTTTTTCCCTGTATTGTATTAATCACGATGTATTAATAGCACGATAGTATTTTTCATTTCGGTATGTAATCTCCCACACTGTAACCGTATTTAAACTTAGTTTCCGTCCTTTTTCTCCTGTAACTGACGAAGGTCTAAGACCGAAACGTTTTTTCTATTAAATTTTTAACTTTTTAACTTTTTTATCGTCAGAAGTTGTTCGTCCTTGCTTTATCTAACGTCTTTAAATTCATTTTTGTGGTGAGGCTTGGACTGTGAATCTTCATTGATCCTCCTGACGCAGTGGCATTCTTTGTTGGCTTGAGGCATTTTATAACCGTTTTCTTTATATATATATATATAATAATAATAATCAGCAATTAAATAATTACTGATTTTAATATTTTTATTTATAGCAAGACTTTAGAAAGATGTATAAAGTCCTGAAAGAAAATGAAACATTTAAGCCTGGCTTCATTTTGGATGAGAGGTAATCATAGTCTTTCTCTTTGTAACATGTGATCAGGCATTGTAACTATCAAACGGCTGTTGGTGTTAATTTCAGGACTCATATATCCAGTAGGTGTATAAAAATACACAATAATTTGGTTGTACACGTACAACGCATTTAAATAGAAATTTGTTTGGAAGAAGGGTGAGCTTGTGCTTGCATAAAACTGACAAGTTATTTCTATGACAAGTTTTGAGTGGGCTTACAGGGCATTTACTGAAACCGGGGCCATCCAGGCATTGAAAACCAATCAGATGGCAGGAATGAAACAATACTGATTCCAACATTTTCAAATCCAGCTAATCAAATGTCCTATTTAATTCAAATCCAGCCAATCGAATGTCCAGAACAAAATGATCACATCTCAACTTGTTCATTGTGATGCTTACATGACTATGGTGTTGCTTATCAATAAATTGTGAAGCTCAAACATTAAGTTGAAATCTATTGTTTCAGTTCTGCCATCTGATTTGTTTTCATTCTCTGGGTGGTCCTGGTTTCAGTAAACACATTGTAAAATGAGTAAGATTAACATTATCACTTTAGACACATTATTACACTATTAAAGAAGTTGAAGGGCCAGTAACTAGAATCAACCAATCCAATTGCTCCATTGCCAGTGCATTATTTTATATAAATTTCTAAATATCAGACTGAAAAGATACTGTCCCAAATGATCCTGTGCATGATTTTTATGCAGTAATACCTTACAAAAGTTGAAAAGAAAGCTGTATTAAATGAGAAGCCCTCTCATACTTTAGAAGGTTTGTAAGCAGCATCTATTGGGGTGAATTTTCAGTTGTGTAATAAATATGTTATTAACCTCGCTTGCTGGGGAGACATTATATTGGCCTTCAGTCTTTGTTGTACGGACCTCTGGCAGATAATATCCCAGTACATCCCTCACACTTGTTGATGAGATGTATTAGAGTGTATAATTATCTTCTTTTATTGAAATGTTTCCTTTCCCGCAGATTCACATCAGAGAAAAATCAAACTGTCACCAAGACAGTGATTGAGGCAGTGGTGGGTGATTACTGTGGAGCTGTCTTCACTGGAATTGCTTTCCTACGTTAGGGTGCAACCCCTACATTTTAACTGCCACAATCTGCTTAACTGGGGGGTAGTATTTTTTGCTGTAAATGCAGTAATCTTGTTTCTGGGTGAGAGACAGTTAACAATAATTGCTGCAAAATTGTGAATTAGATCTATGGGAAATGATAAGACAGGAAAAATCTTTCAATTCTGAACTTGTATTGTAATCCTGCCATATTTTTTATCTAAAAGCTAATGATATTTTCATTTTCTGTCCAGAAAATCCAGGAGACTTTCATCTTTGAAAGCCATGCCATGGTCTGTGGAAAAGAAGAAGGAAATCGAGAAGGCAGTTGGCAGCATGGATTATACTAGTTCAGATGAGTCTGACTGGTCAGAAGATGAGAATGGTGAATCAAGACATTGTGGCTTCCTTGTGAAAAAGTTGTGAAAAAGAACACTTGTAGAGGTCTCCTGAATATTGACTAAAATGATAAACACTGTTGTGCATAAACTTTTATCCTTTGTGTTTGTTCCAGTTAAGATTTAGAAGCCAGGCCATAGACAACAAAAAGTACATGAGATGATTTGCAGTGATTATTTAGATGAATATAAATTTATTTCTTTTCTTATAATTGGTTGCACCTTTGTAACCGTACTTGTGGGAGTAAAATCAAGCTATGTTGATTGATGATTATTTTATATTTTCATATTCCTGAGAACGTGACCAACTGATAACATTTTTGTTATGAGTATTCGGTAATTTTCAGTAACGGATGTATTGTGAATAAATGGAGTAATAAAACAGAGCTGACACCACTTTGTAACAAATTTATTAATGGATTTTGGGTGAGCTCGCTGCATTTTAAGACGAATAAGCCCACGAAATTTCTCCCCGATCTTCATAAAATATTTTGAGCTAACTCTTGATCAAGATTTTAGCTTCCTGCGCAACAATGGCAGGCTAAAGTCGGGTTTGGGAGCGTGATACTGGTGAACTTTGTAAGAAGAAAAAACAATTAATGCTCTGTAAAGTTGCGTAAATTAACCTTTACAGTGCCTTTAAACTGGATTTTCGCTGTTGTTTAAAATCGACTTTACGACACACTTACGCCAGATTTACGTCAAGCGTTAAGCTGTTCTTTTACGCAACTTTACGCCCTCCATTAAAGTAAAGCTCAACTTTACGTTTCGTAAAGTTAGCGTAAAGTCACGTATATCCATACTTTACGTTACGTTTACGTGGTCTTTATGCCAACGTAAATTTGCTTTTTCATGCTGTGACAACATCAGGCTATTTTAGTCTCTTTTAGCAGGAAACCCACTGTTTGTATGCAGTTTTTCCCCACACTCGTTAAACGCGCTTAATTAAAGAAGTTCAAAACGATATTGCCAAAACGATAACTTGAAAACTCAGATGCTTGGGAAAAAAATAAATGTATTTATTTTTTTAAGCATCTGAGCGGGCCGGAATTCTAAATCCTCGAATTTGATTGGCTAATCTGACGCGCCTGACCGGTCCAACTTTTTACGATACGGCCAACGGGCCGGATTTTTTCCCCGTTGTAACAAGTTCCTATCTTTTTTCTTACTTTAAAAAGAATTCCAACATATATACACAACTTTGGAACAATTACCTTGCTATTTTTAGTACTTACAAGAATTAATCGTTCTGAAAAATATTGGCCCAAGGTCGTAGAGATTTAAATTGGTTGTATTTTTTAAATAATTAGTTATATAATTTAAAATAAGCGCATTTTAAATCATTAATTCTCTTTAGTACAGCAGATCAGCTGGATCACTAGAGTTTCTTCTCTTCTCTCTCTCTCTCTCTCTCTCTCTCTCTCTCTCTCTTGTTTTCAAAATTGTTCGATAACAAAAGGATTAATATAAACTAAGTTATTCACAGGTGGAGCTGGAGAGCGACTTTAAGATATTGTAGAGAAGTTACTTTCTAAATAGCAGAACTTATTCAGATTATTTATGGGTAGTGCTTATAAAAAGACTTTTATTAGTTAAAAATGGTGCTGAATGCGTAATTTAACAGAAATACTCTTATGACCCACAGCTAAAGCGTCTGACAATGAGAGCCTTCCACGTATGGATTCTACTTTTCATCCTTTGTGGATTGACCTGTGCTCTGGGTATGAAGATTACAGGGATTTCTAAGGGCCTTTCAAAAATTGCAAATAATTTTGGAAAGGCCGCAAACTACCTGGATGATGTCGAAAACATTGCTGAACTGGCGGGGTATAACGTCGCTGCTGTTAGCACCTACTGGTGGGCCAATACTCTAGCTGGATTTGCCCAGATGAAACGAGGAGAGCTGGAAGAGGCCATGGAGACTTTCAACCTTGCAGTAGCTACCTTAGCAGTCTGGGATCTTGGTCAGGGAATAGTCTATCCAATCGCCAGCAAAGTAGTTAACAAGGTTTTGCTCAAGTACCAAGATGACTTCAGGAGAACGTTGGAGGCATTCAAAGACCTCCGTTCGATCATGAAGACCAATGTTCTTGACGATGCCACGAAATTAAAAGATGCATCTGTCTTGAAAGGAAAACTTCTTGATGTGAAGAGTAAAATCTGTTCTGCTTTCCAAACAGAGGTTGAGATCGGAATCTCAACTTGTTCTCAACTTGAATCTTGTTCTCAACGGGTACTTGCAGGACCCGTGTTTGATGCAGCCACCGTAGCGCTTAGTGCCTGGCAGCTTTCAGAAGCCATCAAAAACAACAACCCATGGGACATAGCTTCAAGTTCACTTGGACTTGCATCAGGCTTGGCTGGGCTGACGTCGTTTGCAGTAGGAGCCTTGGCAACTGCAGGTTCCACTTTGGCAGCAGTTGCTGGACCTGTGGGTGCAATCATTGGAGCAGTTCTCGGTCTCGCATCACTGATTATTGAAATAATTGCGCATTACAATCCATACAACCAGATAGACTATCACATAGATCAAATCACAACGCTCACCGACCACTCCAAAAAGATTCTTGATGCAAACATTGGAAATATTCAATATCTCGTTGCAAATCGAGAAAATTTCACTTTTTCTTATGTTTACGAGGTAAACGAGGGTCTTATGTTGGAATACATCAAAGGCCGAAGAGATGACGATTTTAAACCAGTCAAGTTCACATTAGAACTCCCGCCAAGGGAAGAGGATGGATACATGGTTGTCGGTGAAAATAGGGTTTTCGACAAAAGTAAATATCCCAAAAACGTATTCTGGAATCCAACTGGTCTTGTCAATGTTGGGTACGACTTTTATGGCAAAAAGCTGACTGAAGATTTCCAAGGTGTCACTGTGCTGGTCAGCACCGATCTGGTGGCAGGTAAGCCTGGTGTCACACTGAAAGGAGCCAACATTCAAACATTTAACGATAAATATCCTGATTATCCTGATAATGTCGTTATTGGCGACCTTTATGACATGAATGAGAAACACCATATTGACATAAAAACCGGCGGCGGAGATGATGTCATTCAAGTCAACGGACTCATTGGGAAACCAGGACATAAAGAATACAAATTGGGATACGCAAAAAGAGTTTACCTTAATGTCCTTGCAACCGTCGCTGACGATGCGAAATATATACGGAAAGAAAACAACATCTTGTCGTTTGAAGGAATGTCGGGAAACCAAACGCACGACTACAAAATCACAGGCGTATCATTTAAATTTCAAACTGGAGATCTGCACTATCGATGGGAAAGCAATGAGTCACCTAATAAGATGTGGTGGGGTCAAATCAAAGGCATCAAAATGTTTGTTGGAACTCCTTTCAATGACATCGTAACGATGACCATGAATTTCGACTACGTCGTTCGACAAACAAAAGGAAAAAACGAATACTTCCTAGAAACCACCAGTTGGAATCAATTCACGATCACCATAGACGACCAAACCGAAGAACCCGGAAAACTTTCTATCACTCAACAGTCTAGTCATGCAGGTAAAGTAAATAGCGATCACCTGGTTTTCTCTGATGACACGCGGACATTGTTCATTTACGGACAGCGAGGAGATGAACGATGGCGCATCCGGGGACGAATCTTTTTCAACAGAAGAAGAGAAGGATATCATCTAGTCAAGACAGAAGGTGATGGCGTTGAGAAGAGACTAAATCAGTTTCCTGATTCATTTTCCAGATCTGGTTCTGACATGACAACCCGTATAGGATCAGACGAAGACTATCACTATTACTTTGATCGTAAGTTACGATCTGGCGACTGTGGTATATTCAAAATTTTCCTACACCCACCCGACTTTGACACTGGCAAATACGATTTCTATTTCTTCATGAGAAAAAATTCTAATGATTATGTAATCATAACGACTGAGTTCCTACAAAAATGCATAAAAAAAGCACAGAAATCATTAACACTTGTTCGTACCAACTCAAGAAACGCTAGTCCTTAAATCCTACGCCTTCACGCTCCTGCAGGCATAAACAGTTTAGAATGTCCTGGAAAAGATATACAGCTTAGCCTCGAATATATTGAGAAGCTGCAAGAACAGAAAAAAGACGGCACGTTTCGACTGGTTGTTGATCTTTTCCGGGACAAGCGTTTTCAGATTGACGTTGCCTTGGAGATGGAAATGCTGGACAACCGACTAGAATACCAGTTTGACAAAGATCTTGAGGGAAAGATTGGGATGCCTCAGATAGTCCTGCTGAAAATACCCAGTGATAAAGACCCATCACCTGCTCCTGAGTAAACTATAGATACGATGGGAGGACAGAAAATCAATGGAGACTCATTGATTTTTACTGAAGAATTGAGGGAGTGGCTAAAAGAAAATGACCGGAAGATCAGAATGACGAAGGAAACTAAAGGAGCCTGGAAACTTGAGATCGTAAAGAGTGATGGTACTGCCACGCATACAGTGAAGTTGAAGAACGTCGAGCGTGTGGAATATGAACCAGATGACAGATCACTGAGACAACCAGTGATTTCAGATATGGCGGCCGAGACTGAAAGCCAATTGGATCTTGAAACAGCCACACAAATGTGGTTGAGGAGATACAGCAAAGTCTTTCGTATCGTGGATTGCAAAGATGTCTAAGCGTGGACTGCAAAAAAGTCAACGACATGTAAAATGTAACCGTCAGTAAATGACTGCTCAATAAAGCAATCTTAGAATGGAACTTTGTGATTGTTTTTACTCCTATTTACCAGATGAGGATCAGTAATGGGCAATTAAAGCCATAATTTGTACATAATCGAAATTGTTAGAAACAAAGCGCTTCCAGTTTTTCGCTAATTGGACGCAATACTATGTCACTTGACCAAAAGCTCCCGCAAAAAAACTAGATTGGTGTCTCAAGCAGAGAGGGCGCAATAACATTAACTGGAGTGCTCCATTTTACGCTTTAGGATTGGTTCATCAGCCTGTAGATTTTATACCCTCATCCCGAGCCCTCCCCGGAAGGGTACTCCCTTATTTGGGCTATACGGGGACGTGCCGCTGGACAGAGTATGGTTTTTTGGCCTCGTTGTCCTGAAAAGGGTGTCATGTTTACTCACGCGCCTCTCTCCTTTACAAGGTCAGAACGTGTCCTAAACAGGGTATGGTATTACGAGCAATTACAAGGTCATCAATCAGACTATTTTCTGGACAAGAATACTATTGCTGTCGGTATCCCTTAGTTTAAATTATTTTTCTACTTTCCAGTATTCAAGCCCGCATTGACAGAATAGATCGTGTGGGTAGGTTTAGTTTCTTTGTGTTGGATAACGTGATGAAAGAAAGATGCCATTGTGTCGCACAGGCAGGAGTGCATCCTACTGTACATGATATTATTCAAGTGTAGAGACGCAATAACTGGGTTTTAGAAGCATCAAACGTGATTTCTCTGATTGGCATGGAGTCGTAAACAGTTTGAGTTCCAATAAAACGAGAGTGTGTATTTTAGCTCTTGTTGTAAACAGGGTCTTAAAATAGAGGGTGTTGTCCTTCACAGAGCAGGCTTTTTAGAGTATTTTGTCCTAAACAGGCTCAGGATTTCAAACCCTTCTCAGTACGTCTATACCCAAAATTGGGTCAAGTGTGATATGAATTATCGTACCAAACCGATCATTTTTGCCACGTGCTTTGGGTATTCATTTTAAAGGGCTGTTGCTTATACACCATTTCTAATAATTATCAACATCATCGCCAACAACAAATCAAGAAAGCTCTACGCAAAGTTGCTTGATTTGAAGAAGACGGAGAACAAGTTAATGAGAGTATACACAAAATGTTATACAGCAGCAATGGTCTGCCTCCACTATTGTATGGTGTACCCGAGATCCATAAGACGGGAATTCATTTCAGACCTATCGTCTCATTCATTCGTAAACCCCAAGTATAATAAGGATTATACGAGAATAACCGAGACGAAAATAACAATGCATTGCCTATATTTCTTCAATATAAAAAAATATAAAAAATACATCAACGTCATAAGGCATCCGGACCTCGAACAGAGCTCCTGTATGCCGCAGGGCCGCCCCACTGTATCGCCGTTTTGCTTCGCTTCCTCGTGCGTGAAGATTGCTGATGAAGCTAAGGACGACCAAGACCTGAAATAGAATAAGAACAAAGACATGAGGAAACAACAGGGGTGGAAAACATTGGGTGTGGAATATATTGTCATATTAGTCTCGCTTATTATCGTATAATCCTAATTATACCTCGGGTCTACGACCCTCTTATAATTAGTAAATATATATAACCTTAACTCACCACATATAACAATGTAAGTTCAAAGCACGTTTAATGACTTAACACTACCTGGTCAGCACTGGGATCAAACTGGGGTCGATAATAAAATTTCAGAAAGGTACGCTCGCCCGACCAATCAGTCATGTGAAGAATTTGAGACAAGATAACTCCACTCTGGGTTGCAGCAGATTTGGATGCACCACGAACAGAGTGGCACTGAAAAAACTGAAGAAGCAGTTCCAGAAGTGGACAGGACTGAGCGGACCCACCTAGAAACTGGTTTCAGGCCGAGACTGGTTTGTGGGGGCCACAAATGACAAGAAAAGCTTGTTGGGGCTAGAAGGATTAGAGGGCCGTCACTGGGAAGTGCGCGCCTCACGAGGCCGCGTGGTGTGAACCCGTGTCATAGAGGTGTGACCGCGCCAACTCTACTCCACTCATTGCTAAATCAGTTCCTGTAATCTGACAGGTACCAGTTCTTTACAAAGTTCAAGTGCAATTTGAATTCATGGCATTAGAAAACAGAAGCACTTCTCCTTGAACCATTTTATCAACTTTACCAGAATGGTAAAGAGATAATCATGCATCCTCAAACACAAATTCATTTATGTGTTTCTTATTACTGCCAAAAAATTGTGTAATATTGACTAAGGCAGTTTACTCGTCTAAATTTAGGTGATTACACAATAAGCAGGCCATCCCTCGGCCAGCCTAAGGCCTGGCGGTCCTCACCTAGGAAGCCAGCAGTGAACATAGGCATAAGAAGCTTAATCCAAGTGAGGACGGCCGCGACATAAGCATAAGCTTTGACTGCATAAGAATGCCGTTAAACCTTACGTTCCTAAGCATTTTTGATGCCATTACGCTTACGCATCTGCTTGTGTAGTAAAGTACACACCGGGACAATATGATTCCCGTTTTTTAACTCGTGGATACGCGAAGCGTATTTGCGAGTTTTTGTGGGGACTCCGATATGCAAATTGTCACTCACTCACTCACTCACTCGCTCACTCACTCACTCACTCACTCACTCACTCCAGTGTAGACACACTTCGTAATTAGTCGGATAGAACTCGGGGGCACCGATATGAAGACGACAATTGTCGTGACCGAAGTCACGGAAGTCTGTTGATGAAAGTTCACGCTGAAAGTGTATCGTACCGTTGCCAGAGTTTGTAATGATTTTGTAGCTTAAGAGGACGATTAGCGAGGCCCTGTTAGGGGTAAATTTCTACAAGCAACATGGCCTTGAAACGGCGACATAAAGGACCTGAAATGGCGACGAACGACGAGCCGCTCACGGGACATTACGACAGCGACCTTCGACCTTCCGAAATTGCGAAGTGAAAAGGTTTGAAACTCAGACGCGCGACATAAACAACCTCACTAACAGGGCCTCATTAGCGGTCTTACTAAAATCAAAAGGAGTTTAAATGTTTCCATTTAGAACAATGACCAACTTGGAGACTGAATTTCATGAGCCTTTTACTCGGCCAGGCGCTAAACGTGAACAGATGATAACTATTCGCTTTTCCGACATCGACCGCCATCGACCGCCCCCAAGATTACAAGCAGTATATGAATTTCAGTTGGCTCGAAAGTGATCTGAAGATGAGAAAATCTCTTGCTAATGTAGTAAGCTTCGGTGAGAACTCATAGAGCGAAATTATCACTTGAATGAGAACTTATATGAGCGAAATGAGTACTCGTTATTGAACGAAACTACTACTGAAAACAGAATAAATTGACGAATCCATGATGTGAAACCGAAGAACTTCTGTGGCCAACCTGGATAAGAAACATCGCATGTAGGACTTTTCTACTGATTTAAGTGTTAGTACTAACAGGAATGGAGTTGTAGAAGTATTGGGACGGCCAAGAAGTATGTCAACATTTACTTGTAAATATGGAGGCGGCTGCCGTGACGGAGAACCACGAAGGTTACAATGTAAGAAAGTCATTGAAGGGTTCGAAAACAGTAAGTCATGTAGAAAATGTATTAAGTGTTATATTATATACAATACACCACAAGCCGTTACAATGAAAAGTTTTCTGTCTATTGATTTCCGAATTTACCTTGAAGTGAACTAGATTGTGTTGAAGTAGACATGTTGGAAAAATAGGCTTACCTGTTTTGCTTACTGTTGTGTGACTCATATTTACATTGTAAAAACAAGAAGTTATAAGGATAAAAACAAATATGTATTGCTGTATTAATGATGGCAAGTGTGATTTTTTTTAAGTGCAACGCTGAATATATATACCACTGATAACCTAAAATGAGATGGTAATGTAAATAAACTAATTCAACTTGATAAAGGATTGAGAGTCTTAAGGATTTTAAGATCATCACTAACATACTTTGCAAAAATGCAAGAAAGACTTGTTTGGTATGATTCGTCAGCTGGGCTATCCTACATGGTTTTGTTCATTATCAGCTGCAGAATCAAGGTGGATATTTCTGTTGAATACATTGAATAGACTTGTAGACAACAAAAACTATAATGATGATAAAATTGACAATGTCATGGCAACAAAATTCAGACCTTATTCAGAAGGACCCTGTTACATGTGTTAGAAACTTTGAACTCACAGACAGTGAGCAGCAGGATACCAGAACTACATTTGGTTTCGGTGCCATTTAATCCTGTACCCTTATGTTAAGTTATCAAATTTTTTAGCAACTGTATGTTTGCCACCTGCCTTATAACTGATGCCTAGTGTAGTCAAATGATTGGCGTCATGTACTCACTGTATGTTTATTTCAAAAAGCTACTCAGCTCCCTGGTCACTTTTATGTTGTGATTATAGATTATTAAAATTATCTTCAAGTTCATTCAATCACAACTCTGAAAAAACACCTCGGTAATTTTTAAATTATTTCTTTTTTTCTCTGTTTTGTAAACATATCCACGAGCTCACCATAGTCCTACTTTGATTTTCTTTCGCAGCCACATCTATAAAATCTCCGTATATTCATATTCATAAAAGGACTGGGCACTTTTACGAAATTTATTGAGGTTGTTAAATCAATTAAAGTTACAATGTGGTGAGATTGTGATCCGGATCGAATTATACGAACACTACAAAAAAAGGAATGTACCCATTTAAACGATATGAAACACTGATAAAAAAGCAAAATCACAAATCATAGCACTGACCCAGTGCGCGCTGTGTCAGTGAAAGTGAGCAAAGCACTGAGAGGTTTTCTGCTAATGAGGAGCAAGCGAAGTTGTTTCAGGCTTATGACACGGCTATTAAAAACATAGCTCATTAATCCTTTTTCAGACGCCAGTGATATCTGAATTTTAGTGTTGAATATGCGGCGCTACATCACACATTCTAACTGGTCAGTTCTTTTTCTCACAAAAAGTCTCTCGTTAACACAAATTCTTACAGAATTCTTTCGTTTGAGATTTTTTTTTTTTTTTTTTTTAATAATTTTTATTAGTTTAAAAAAAAAAAATTACATGTAATGTTTAAGTTACAACACTATTTACAAACACTACAAAAACTAAAAGTAGGTATTACAATAGTACATGTAGCTATCACAACGAAATATACAGAAGTGGTGACATTAACCTATGACAATTGAAAAATATTTACAAGAAGGGAAAAATAAAAGTGTGTGGCATAGGGTAAAGTTCCAAGGAGGTTACATTTTTCCTTTTTCCTTTCCTATGATGCCTAGGAGGCGTCAACTATGAAATTTTCCAATCGATATCTGGGCTTAATTTCACTGATAAAATCTGAAAGGATCAGTGCTTCCTCATTTAATTTCCTGATGTTTACATAGCGACGCATGAATAAAAGAGTGTAGTTAAGTTTCTTAAGTAGAACTGAAGAGGGGTTAGGAATACCAAATAAAAGCTCGACAGTTGTTAGATTAAATTGTGAGCCATTTGTATCATTGAACCAGCCTATGCAGGTTTTAACAAAGCGCTTGGTAAATGGACATTCAATGAACGTATGATCAATCGAGTCTTGTTCGCCACAGTAAAGACAATTATCATCAGATTTAACTCCAAACCTGTGAAGTTCCTTTTTAGTAATTATTATTCTATGAATAAATTTGAAATGATACTCCTTTAGTCTATTCTCTTTACATATTTTCCTAACTGAGTTGTAGATGTTTTTCCATTGTTCATCGTTTAATTTAACAACGGTTTCCCATCGTTTAAAGCCAGTTTGTTTACAAGTATGAGTTTTTTTAACCGGGAGCCAATAAAAGTCTTTCGCTTTAGCATTCAAAAGGTTTATCTCAATCTCATTTCCTAATTGAAAAGAAGTCAGGTCGTTGTAATTTAAGGCTGTAGGGGAATCTTGTGTTCTCGCTTTTAACAGCAAATGATTTGGAATAGCAGAGATTACCTGATAAAACTGAAGAAAGTTTGTTTTTTTTAGGCTATACTTGTTACGAAAGTTACTAAAAGAGAGAAAGCTACCATCTCGACTTAAAAGATCTCTGATTTCAAGTATTCCTTTCGAGTACCACTCCCTATTAAAGAAAGATTTTCCTCCGATTAAAATGTCTTTGTTGTTATACAACAGTTGATCACGCCAAGAATTGTTGGAATAAAGAGATGTAAGTTCACTGAAAAATTTTAACGCGTCCTTATAGAATTTCGGAAGATCATCTAGGAAATCAGTATTATAGTTGCAACTGAGTAAGAGTTCTAAGCCTCCTCGTTTTTTGAAACAGTGGTCAGGAACCACCTTCCAGTTTTGGTGACCAGAACGGAGGAGCCTAGGGATCCAGGCTAAGCGCAACGATTTCACAAATGTTTCAAAATCGACCATGCGAAGTCCTCCTTTGTCATAGTCTTGATACAAACCTACTCTTTTGATTCTGTCTTTCTTATTTTTCCACAGAAAACGGAATAATCTTCCCTTAACATTGTCTATAATCTCACCGGGAACATCTTCTCCCGGTGATTTTCCATTGCTAAAGGAGTTTAGTATTTGTTTGCATTCGTCAAAACTTAGAGGACCCTCCAATCTGTCTCGTTCATCATTAGAAAGATGAGGAATTTCAAGGTTTTGACTAAATTGGTCAAAGTCAGACAGGGTTGCCGAAACTTTGGATGTATACAGATCTTTATAATAGGATTCAATTTCTTGCAAGATCAACTTTTCCTCGGTTAAGAGTTCTCCATTGTCCAATTCAAGTTCCAAAATGGTCTTCTTGTTGTAGTTTCTCTTCTCAAGATTGAAAAAATATTTGGTTGGCCTTTCACCTTTTTCAATCCAACGACATTTCGACCTAAACAACACTTCTTTCCCTTTACGTTCATACAGTGATTGAAGCTCCTTTTTAAGGTTATCATACAGTTTTAAGTCTTGGTCAATATTTTGAAGATCATCACTATTGCAAATTATGTCATCAAGATTGTCTAGCATTTCCTTGATTTCCAGTTCACGTTTGTTAAGCAATTTGCGTTTACCTTTAGTATAGGAGATAGTTATAGATCTGATTTCCATCTTTAGAAGTTCCCATAACATTTGTTTATCAACAACGGTTTTATATCTCTCGCGTAACTGCGGATATATTCTTTTAATTTTTTCGACATCTTTATTATCCTCTAGTAAGGTATTATTAAATTTCAAAAAGCCAGGGCCTCTGGAGGTTTCTTGAGGCAAATTAAGCGACAGGTAAATTAAGTTGTGGTCTGGAGCTATTGATGTCTGGATGTCTACTTTTGAGACATATTTTTTCAACTCCTTGGCCAAAAGAAAGAAGTCGATTCTTGACTGATTTCAACTTTAAGGCCTTCGAAAAATAGGAGAATTTATTCACGTTAGGGTGTCGTTCTCTTTGTATGTCAACAAGGTCAAGCATGTCCATGGTAATTAAAATACAGTTTCTAAAATTCGTTGGTTTCCATGCTAATCCACCTTTTTTGTCTTTCTTTGTTAGGGTACAGTTCCAATCACCGCCTATAATTAGCATCGTCGCCTCTGATTGATCAATCAGACAATTATTAAGTTCTTGGATAAATAGCAATTGTTCACTTTGGTTATTAGGGGCATATACATTACAGAGTGACAATTTTAAACAATTGAAATTCAATGTTATTAGCACTACTCGACCAGAATTATCAGTAAAGGAATGCTCCAATTTCTGATTCAGTGATGGATCAATTAAAATACAGACACCTCTGCTTTGCCGACTACCATGCGAAAAAATAATGTTCCCTCCCCACTCTTTTTTCCATATGGTTTCATCACTTGCTTCTGAAAAAGTTTCTTGGAGAAAGTAAAAAGAAGCCTTTTGATCTTTTAGATACGAGAATATACTCCTCCTCTTTACCTGATCCCTAATGCCACGCACATTTAGTGATACTATTATACATTTTTGATTTCTTGAATTATTCATGGTAACTACCTGTACAGAAAACAAAGCTTGAAAAACAACTACACTTAACACCTACGTTTTTGAATAAAAATAATAAAGCTCAGAAAAACAAGATCGAAAATAATAATGGTATAGAAAAAAAAAAAAGCAAAAAACCTAAATTTAAGTTAAGGTAAGAGTGTCCCTCTGTCCCTTTTCAATAACAAATCCCTCTCCTAAACTAGCATGTTTGCACAGATCTTAAAAACTTTATAAGTTATCTAAATCCTCCAAACAATAAATCCTTACCGGTGATCCGTCCGGCGATGTTTTAACATAAACTTTTCCATGTAGTGTCCAAACGCTTTGAATCAATTCATCCTTTCTCATGCTGTTCGCTTTCTTGATGGTACTCCGTCGGTAAGCAGTGAGATTCTCGTTTATAAATATACGGGGCTTACGATCGACAGCGGCGGCGTAGCTTCTGGAAGGGAAAACATCCGAAGCATTGACACGTTTTAACATTATTCGGCTTTTATAAAGTTTGGACTTAACTTTATGGCTCACAAATTTTACAATGATAGGCTTATTCCGAGTATTGAGTTTGTGGGAAATTTCGATGTCCTCCGGCTCAATTGGTACGTTTAAGGTTTCTCCAAGTTTTATAACCACATATTCCGTAGATGTGTAGGCATCTTCTGGGATGCCGTGAATTTCTAGCGAGTTTTTTCGGGTATACTGTTCCAAATTATCCAGCTCTTCGCCTAAGCGCTCCGTCTCTTCACTTTCGTTGTTCAATTTCTTCTTCGTAGACGCAAGTTCTTCTCTAAGCGCACGGTTTTCCTTCGTTGTGGCTTCCAATGAAGCTTTCATCTTGTTTAAATCACGTTGTTGAGCTTGAAACGCTGACTTCAGCTGCACAAGTTCTTCTTTGAATATTTGGTTTTCCTTTAAAATACTCACTACTGACGTTTGTATTTCCACTAGCATCTCCTTAATTTCAGCCAAACTAGGCTCGGGAGGTGGATTTTCGGTTCCTTCGAGTGTTTCCTTGTCCCCGCTAGCGGCCATGTTGGGTCTTTTGGCGTCGTTGAGGTCTCCCTCTTCAAGCGAACCTCTGTCACCACGTTTGTTTTTACGCCCTTTGGTCGACATATACTTCTAGAACATTCAACTTATCATTTCATATTAGATAAGATAACTTTATATCACGGTTGGAAGAATTTGGAGAAGGATTATTATCCCTCTTCACACAACACGTCCACCTCGGGCGGCCTCGCGCATGCTCTCTCCTTTCGTTTGAGATGAAAAAAAAATTTTTTTTTTTTTTTTTCCTTTCGTTTGAGATGAAAAAATTTCTATTTTCCTACACCAGCAATTCTTCACTGATCCCATTTTAACATGGCTAAATTTCCTGTTTCTGTTTCACTTCCTCTTTCAATTTTTTTTTTATTTTTTTTTGAACAGTTTCCATAGCACGACGGCATTGTATCTGAGAACGACATTTACAAAAAGGAGTTAATAGAGTCTCTAAAGCCCTAGCCTTCGCAGTGATTTTAAGCGACCGTAGAAGGAAGTTTGGCTGCACATGTTCATAGGACCTCATAGCACTCAAGTAAAGGCAGAACAATTTTAAAATTACATGCACCTCCAAATCAAAGGCAAAATGGAAATTTAAGTGGAAGTTGGAATTGAGTTAGATTTCCTTCTTGAAAAACATCAAGGCTCTGTTGGGAATTCTTTTTTGGCTCTTACGAGAAAATGCTTTGTCAGAACTGCTGCTTTGTAGGTCAGAAATCGAGCCAAAAGTTCTTCCTCGATCGAGTTGATGAGTTAGGTTGTACCGCCGTCTGAAGATGATATAGAAGTTAATGTTTTTCAGAACGAATTATTCCACTCTATGTCAGTTCCCCGTTCCTTCATTTTCTTAAGTGTTATTTTATGAAAATGTGTTTTGGTCCCCTTTGTGTTTTCAGAAGGTTTCAGTTTACAAGTCTGCTCTTTAGATGAGCTCGGAAAATCTCTGTTTACCTGTGTGCATAAAAGTTGGGAGAGTCTACGCACAGATCAAACTGATTTAAAAGCTAAAACCTGGGAACATACGAGAAGTACCGAAACTTTACGAAACAACTTGTTTTTTTTTTTGCCAAGGTTGAAATTTGACCATTTTCGAATTTCCTCAAAAGCGAACCAACTTGTTTTTGCTCTGCCTTGCTTCTCGGAACGTCTGTTTTATCCTTAAACGTTTTCAAATTCCGGCAGTGTTGTCAGTTTTATTCAACTCCGTTTTCAGACATTACTGTCCACAAAATTGTGGAAGGTCAAACGCCAAAAAGTTTTGAGACAATGTATTTACTTTCCATTAAACTTTCAGATATGTGCAGGATCGATCTTGTTTGCAAAAATTTGTTAGCAAATGTTTTCCGCAATTGTCGCAAAAGAAATAATTGAAAAAAAAATTATGTCAGAAAATCACTAACAAATATCGCAAAAATCGCAAGAATAACTTACAAATCTAACAAGAATCAAGACTTAGAAAAAAAGAAGCCAAGAAGGGCCCCGAAATGTCCGCAATTATCGCAAAAATCGCAAAATTTTGCTAACAAGAGCGATCCTGGACACAAGTGTAAACTTTCAGAGTGATTTAACTAGATCTGATAATCAGTGTGTGTGAAGGGTATTTACACATGAGGGTTAAACATACGTAAATGCTGCGTTTAAAATCACCACTAACATGAAAGCTTAAAAAATGGTCTGAGGATACTGTATATGACAAAATTGATACCAACTAGTGGTCTCCACATTCTTCGCCACATCTCTGAGAAATTGAGAAAGAAATGGAACTTGTTTTTATCTCAGTTAAAAATTGGTAAGTCTGTAGGATCATCCAGCATTCAAATCGACATACTAAAAATGTTTAAAAACTATATATCAAAACCTTTGGAGATTGTTTTCAATCGATGCTTCCCTTTCAGTGGCTTGACAATAGCAAACATCATGCCTGTGTTCAAAAAGGGATCACAGTCTTGCTTGTGCAATTATCTCCCTCATTTCTGTCTTTAGTGAGCTCTTAGAAAAACTCGTGTATGGGAGACTTATTAAATGCTTAGAAAAAAATAAAGTCCTATTTGAAAATCAATATGGTTTCTTAGCTAAGCACAGTACAGACCATGCAATTCTTTGCATAATTGATAAAATTCAGAAAGCAATTGATGATTTTACCAAAGCATTTGATACTGTTAATCATCGGATCTTGACTAATAAATTAGAGTATTACGGTAATTCAATACATTGCCAAAGATTGGTTTATCCTCCTTCCTCAGTGACCGACAACAAGTTGTTACTGTCAATAATGCAACATTCACTAAATAAAATGTAAGTTGTGGACTCCTGTAAATGATTTTCATTTTTGCTCAGATGTCTTTGATTTACATCTCTTCGCAGATGATGTGAATTTGTTTCATAAAAGCAAGCCTCTTTCCATACTAGCAACAAACATAAATGTTAAAATAAATAGCATTCACATATGGCTCTGTGCTAATAAGCTTTCAATCAATATAGAAAAGTCAAATTTTGTAATTTTCTCTCCACCTCAAGAGAAGTTACAATCTCATAATTGACGTGTTTGACCTCTCAAAACTTCCTAGCAAAAATGTCAATATCAGATGCGCATAGTAAACTCCTAAATATAATTTCAGTATACAACTCATTTAAATTTAAGAGAACACAGCTATCATGTTTTTCAAACATAGTTAATCTGAAGCAATAGTTAATTAATTACCAGACAGTGTTCTGATTTTATTCTGGCCCTCTACTTCTGCTAGTTCCAACTGAGGACCTCTAAATTACTTGAATTAACAAGAGCAGGGTAATGGAATTCTACCTGGGGTAAGGCGTTGTGATGACGTCCATGCATACGCGGAGCGCTGGATCAAACCAAGATACTGTACTACTCAAACTCAGTCTCTGGGGTACAACTGGGCCATAACTAGAGGCCATGTTAATGAATATCCATCTCACCTCATACCAGCTCAATTCACTTGAATTGCCCTCATCTCATTTTCTACGTTACAGTCCGCCGTAAGCTTCAAAATATGTGTTTAGAACCAAAATCATTGGTGGTTATCTCACGACTGGGGGCTAATGTGAAAAGAGGTTTTTGCGCGCATTAAACGTTCAAGAAAGGTCAAGTTAAAACACGTGTTTCGCCAATGTCATGATTTGTGACACAACCAACTCTGTAGAGAATTTATTCTCAAACGTCTGACGCAGTACAGTGGTACCTGTGTTAGATACATTGTAAAGGATTTTCATATAATTTCACATCGGAGTAAACATTCCTTAACACTTAATGGACAACGTACAGTTTAATTTTGAAGTGCAATAATTTGAAGACCAAATAAATTCAACCTACTGCAGACAAAGACGTAAGAAAACATAACAATACCTGTTGCATTTGACAGAAATGGATGGCTGATTGTCTGGTAACCTCGTGAAGGTCAACCTTTCAAATCAATGATGTAAGTCTGGCATATAAAGAGCTAAAAGTGACAAGGAATGAATGTTCACAGTGTTGGAATAGCTGACCTGTTAAGAGTAAAGACGCTTTTTGACACAACCAAGCTTATCTCACGACATTACAATGCTGCGAGGCCCTGGTACCAGTTAAAAGGCAGACAGTCTTCAACAATCTTAAGTTTGAACGTATTAGTCAATATCGTACTGTGGTTCACTGCATTGGATTCAGTTCATTCCAGGCGCTGTGAGAGGCGAGCTCATCTTGGTAAGTTGCCCCAGTTGAAACTATTTATGTAACTCTAAATGTCCCTTAGATTATGGCAATTAACTGCTGGATTTTCTAAATTTCTTTCAGGAGTTTTAGAATACCTTTTTTCTTCAATTCTCTATCAGAATCGTTTTTGGATAGCTAAGGATTCCTTCTTTTGTCTAATTTGGAATTCACATGTTCAAAAAGTGGTTATAGGCAAGGACTGTACAGACTTCAAGATTTGGTTGTGTTTTAGTTTATCTTCATCTTTATCCAAAGAGAAGAAGTAACAGAGATCCTTTTTTGGTATTTAATTAGTAATACAACGTCTAATAGAGTTGGAAAAGAAAATACACGAAGTAACCATATACGTAAAAAGACACGACATTTCTATTTTAGTCTCTTTTATCAGGAAACCCACTGTTTGTATGCAGTTTTTCCACACACTCGTTAAAGACGCTTAATTAAAGAAGTTCAAAGCGATATTGCCAAAACGATAACTTGAAAACTCAGATGCTTGGGAAAAAAAAATGTATTTATTTTTTTAAGCATCTGAGCGGGCCGGAATCCTAAATCCTCGAATTTGATTGGCTAATCTGACGCGCCTGATCGGTCCAACTCTTTACGATACGGCCAACGGGCCGGATTTTTTCCCCGTTGTAACAATTTCCTATCTCTTTTCTTACTTTAAAAAGAATTCCAACATATATACGCAAATTTGGAACAATTACCTTGCTTTTTAGTACTTACAAGAATTAATCGTTCTGAAAAATATTGACCCAAGGTCGTAGAGATTTAAATTGGTTGTATTTTTACATCTTTTTAAATAATTAGTTATATAATAATTAGTTATATTAGTACATCAGATCATCAGTGAGCTGGGTCACTAGAGTTTAAGACTTCTCTTCTCTCTCTCTCTCTCTCTCTCTCTCTCTCTCTCTCTCTCTCTCTCTCTCTCTCTCTCTCTCTCTCTCAGAGGATGTTTTAAGGGAACTTGGATGGTCTGATTTAAAAACTCGAAGAGCTAAGCATAAGGCCACCCAAATGTTTAAAATTTCTACTGGTGCAGCCCCAAACTATTTAATTGACAGATTTTTTAAAGTCGAGGCAAGAAATCCTTACAATATTAGGAACAGTGAATTAAATATTAATTTACCATTACCGAAAACCGATTTTATGAAAAGGAGTTTTCTTTACGCTGGTCCTAAATTGTGGAATTCCTTGCCTAATTCAATTAAGTCGGCTAAAACTCTTGCAGCCTTCAAGAGAGGACTGGAAGATAATAATATTTTTGACTTTGATATGTTATTATCTTGTTATTGATAGTTTGTCCCACTTTTTAATCTCTGTTTAAATTTTTAATCTTACTCGGCTTTCATGAAAACCAATATTAATTGATGGAATTCCGAGTTTAAATAAAGTGTCACTCACTCACTCACTCACTCTCTCTCTCTCTCTCTCTCCCTTTCTCTCTCTCTCTCACTCTCTCTCTCTCTCGAGCTAGAGAACGAATTTAAGATACTGTAGAGAAGTTACTTACTAAATAGCAGAACTTATTCATTGTTTATGGGTAGTGCTTATAAAAAGACTTTTATTAGTTAAAGATGGTTCTGAATGCTTAATTTAACAGAAATACTCTTATGGCCCACAGCTAAAGCGTCTGACTATGAGAGCCTTCCACGTATGGATTCTACTTTTCATCCTTTGTGGATTGACCTCTGCTCTGGGTATGAAGATTACAGGGATTTCTAAGGGCCTCTCAAAAATTGCTAATAATTTTGGAAAGGCCGTAAACTACCTGGATGATATCGAAAACATCGCTGAACTGGCAGGGTATAACGTCGCTGCTGTTAGCACCTACTGGCGGGCCAATACTTTGGCTGGATTTGCCCAGATGAAACGAGGAGAGCTGGAAGAGGCCATGGAGACTTTCAACCTTGCAGTAGCTACCTTAGCAGTCTGGGATCTTGGTCAGGGAATAGTCTATCCAATCGCCAGCAAAGTTGTTAACAAGATTTTGCTCAAGTACCAAGATGACTTCAGGAATACGTTGGAGGCATTCAAAGACCTCCGTTCGATCATGAAGACCAATGTTCTTGACGATGCCACGAAATTAAAAGATGCATCTGTCTTGAAAGGAAAACTTCTTGATGTGAAGAGTAAAATCTGTTCTGCTTTCCAAACAGAGGTTGAGATCGGAATCTCTAGCAAATTTAAGAACACTCAGATCTATGCCGATTTGGTAACGGACCTCAAAGGAGTCAAAGCTTGGGCAAAGGCAGCAAAGTGGGCTGATGTACTTGCAGGACCCGTGTTTGATGCAGCCACCGTAGTGTTTAGTGCCTGGCAGCTTGCTGAAGCCATCAAAAGCAACAACCCATGGGACATAGCTTCAAGTTCACTTGGGCTTGCATCAGGCTTGGCCGGGCTGACGTCGTTTGCTGTAGGAGCCTTGGCAACTGCAGGTTCCACTTTGGCAGCAGTTGCTGGACCTGTGGGTGCAATCATTGGAGCAGTTCTCGGTCTCGCATCACTGATTATTGAAATAATTGCGCATTACAATCCATACAACCAGATAGACTATCACATAGATCAAATCACAACGCTCACCGACTACTCCAAAAAGATTCTTGATGCAAACATTGGAAATATTCAATATCTTGTTGCAAATCGAGAAAATTTCACTTTTTCTTATGTTTACGAGGTAAACGAGGGTCTTATGTTGGAATACATCAAAGGCCGAAGAGATGACGATTTTAAAGCAGTCAAGTTCACATTAGAACTCCCGCCAAGGGAAGAGGATGGATACATGGTTGTCGGTGAAAATAGGGTTTTCGACAAAAGTAAATATCCCAAAAACGTATTCTGGAATCCAACTGGTCTTGTCAATGTTGGGTACGACTTTTATGGCAAAAAGCTGACTGAAGATTTCCAAGGTGTCACTGTGCTGGTCAGCACCGATCTGGTGGCAGGTAAGCCTGGTGTCACACTGAAAGGAGCCAACATTCAAACATTTAACGATAAATATCCTGATTATCCTGATAATGTCGTTATTGGCGACCTTTATGACATGAATGAGAAACACCATATTGACATAAAAACCGGCGGCGGAGATGATGTCATTCAAGTCAACGGACTCATTGGGAAACCAGGACATAAAGAATACAAATTGGGATACGCAAAAAGAGTTTACCTTAATGTCCTTGCAACCGTCGCTGACGATGCGAAATATATACGCAAAGAAAACAACATCTTGTCGTTTGAAGGAATGTCGGGAAACCAAACGCACGACTACAAAATCACAGGCGTATCATTTAAATTTCAAACTGGAGATCTGCACTATCGATGGGAAAGCAATGAGTCACCTCAGAAGATGTGGTGGGGTCAAATCAAAGGCATCAAAATGTTTGTTGGAACGCCTTTCAATGACATCGTAACGATGACCATGAATTTCGACTACGTCGTTCGACAAACAAAAGGAAAAAATGAATACTTCCTAGAAACCACCAGTTGGAATCAATTCACGATCACCATAGACGATCAAACCGAAGAACCCGGAAAACTTTCTTTCACTCAACCGTCTAGTGATGCAGGTAAAGTAAAAAGCGATCACCTGGTTTTCTCTGATGACACACGGACATTGTTTATTTACGGACAGCGAGGAGATGAACGATGGCGCATCCGGGGACGAATCTTTTTCAACAGAAGAAGAGAAGGATATCATCTAGTCAGGACAGAAGCTGATGACGTTGAGAAGAGACTAAATCAGTTTCCTAATTCATTTTCCAGAACTGGTTCTGACATGACAACCCATATAAAATCAGACAAAGACTATCACTATTACTTTGATCGTAAGTTAGAATCTGGCTACTGTGGTATATTCAAAATTTTCCTACACCCACCCGACTTTGAGACTGGCCAATACGATTTTTATTTCCACATGAGAAAAAATACTAATGATTATGTGATCATGACGACTGAGTTTTTACAAAAATGCATAAAAAACGCACAGAGATCATTAACACTTGTTCGTACTAACTCTAAAAACGCTAGTCCTTGGATCCTACGCCTTCACGCTCCTGCAGGCATAAACAGTTTAGAATGTCCTGGAAAAGATATACAGCTTAGCCTCGAATATATTGAGAAGCTGCAAGAACAGAAAGAAGACGGCACGTTTCGACTGGTTGTTGATATTTTCCGGGACAAGCGTTTTCAGATTGACGTTACCTTGGAGATGGAAATGCTGGACAACCGTCTAGAATACCAGTTTGACAAAGATCTTGAGGGAAAGTCTGGGATGCCTCAGATAGTCCTGCTGAAAATACCTAGGGATAAAGACCCATCACCTGCTCCTGAGTACACTATAGATACGATGGGAGGACAGAAAATCAATGGAGACTCATTGATTTTTACTGAAGAATTGAGGAAGTGGCTAAAAGAAAATGACCGGAAGATCACAATGACCAAAGGAACTGAAGGAGCCTGGAAACTTGAGATCGTAAAGGGTGATGGTACTACCACGCATACAGTAAAGTTGAAGAACATCGAGCGTGTGGAATATGAACCAGATGACAGATCATTGAGACAACCAGTGATTTCAGATATGGCGGCCGAGACTCAAAGTCAATTGGATCTTGAAACAGCCACACAATTGTGGTTGAGGAGATACGGAAAAATCTTCTTTCGTTCTGTGAATTGCGAAGATGTCTAAGCGTGGACTGCAGAAATGTCAATAACGAGATGTAAAATGTAACCGTCAGTAAATGACTGCTCAATAAAGCAATCTTAGAAAGGAACTTTTTGATTGGTGTTATACCTATTTACCAGGGAAGGATCAGTAATGTGCGATTAAAGTCATAATTTCTACATAATCGGAATTGTAAGAAATAAAGGCGTTTCCAGTTTTTCGCTAATTTGACGCAAGACTTTGTCGCTTGACCAAAAGCTCCCGCAAAAACTAGATTGGTGTTGCAAACAGAGAGGGCACAATGCCATAACATTAACTGGAATGCTCCATTTTACTTTTTACGATTGGTTCATCGGCTTAGATGAATAGAAAAGCTGGTCGAGCTCCCAGTAACCTGTAGTTTTTACACCCTCATCCCGGGCCCTCCCCGGAGGGGTACTCCCTTATTTGGGCTATACGGTGACGTGCCGCTGGACAGGGTATGGTTTTTTGGCCTCGTTGTCCTAAAAAGGGTGTCAAGTTTACTCACGCGCCTCTCTCCTTAACAAGGTCAGAACCTGTCCTAAACAGGGTATGGTATTACGAGCAATTACAAGGTCATCAATCAACATCAGATCATTTTCTGGACAAGAATACTATTGCTGTCGGTATCCTTTAGTTTAAATCATTTTTCCACTTACCAGTATTCAAGCCCTCGCCCCATGTAAAGGAATCCAAGAGGGTCTTGGATTCCGGATTCTGCACTGTGGATTCCGGATTCCAATGACTGGATTCCAGATTTCATGCCTATGGATTCCGGATTCCGTAATGCAGCTAGAATCCGGATTCTAAAGGTTACAACGTTGGTTTTTATTCGTACTTCGATAGCAAATCCTGCCACTAAAGTATGAATTTGTGTACCATAGTGTACTCTTAAATATCTAAAGCTTGTTGCGGGCCTAAGAGAGGCCCGCAACCCTAATGTTGACAGTGACCAGCGGATTGCATGATATGCAGTATGATATGCAGTTTTTTAAATAGTTTTTTGTTGTGGTGGGGGAGGGGGAAGGGGGTGATGAGATTTCGGGACGGGATGGGATGGGGGTTGTCGTTTTGAAAAACTGTTATAGTATTGCGGATTACAGAGGAGACTGAATTCTGGATTCCAATGACTGGATTCCAGATTCCAGCCACTGGATTCCGGATTCCATAGGCCTGGATTTCGGATTCCAAAATCAAAAATGCGTTGGATTCCGGATTCCGGATTCCCTTACATGGAGCGAAAGCCCGCATTGACAGAATAGATCGTGTGGGTAGGTTTAGTTTCTTTGTGTTGGATAACGTGATGAAAGAAAGATGTCATTGTGTCGCACAGGCAGGAGTGCATCCTGCTGTACATGATATTGTTCAGACGCAATAACTGGGTTTTAGACGCATCAAACGTCATTTCTCTGATTGTCATGGACTCTTAAACAGTTTAAGTTCCAATAAAACGATAGTGTGTATTTTGGCTCTTGTTGTAAACAGGGTCTTAAAATAGAGGGTGTTGTCCTTCACAGAGAAGGCTTTTTAGAGTATTTTGTCCTAAACAGGCTCGGGATTTCAAACACTCCGCTGTACTTCTATACCCAAAATTGGGTCGAGTAAGCCCCCCCCCCTCCCCTTTCCCCGGCCCTTCATCTCCGTAAAAGTACTCTCCAGACTGAGGGCTAAAGTACAAATATAAACCTTCTAACAACAGTTGCAAGCACTCGTGCAAACGTTTTAGTGTGATATGAATTATCTTACCAAACCGATTATTTTTGTCACGTGCTTTGGGTATTCATTTTAAAGGGCTGTTGCTTATACACCATTAGTAATAATTATCAACATCATTGCCAACAACAAATCAAGAAAGCTCTACGCAAAGTTGCTTGATTTGAAGAAGACGGAGAAGATTAATGAGAGTATATACAAAATGTTATACAGCAGCGATGGTCTGCCTCCATTATTGTATGGTGTACCCAAGATCCATAAGACGGGAATTCATTTGAGACCTATCGTCTCATTCATTCGTAAAACCCAAGTGTAATAAGAGCAAGGACATGAAGAAACAACAGGAGTGGAAAAATGGGTGTGGAATACATTGTTATATTCGTCTCGCTTATTATCGTATAATCCTAATTATGCTTCGGGTCTACGACCCTCTTATAATTAGTAATTATACTTCACCTAAACTCACCTCATATAACAATGCAAGTTTAAAGCAAGTTTAACGACTTAACACTACCTGGTCAGCACTGGGATCAAACTGGGGTCGATAATAAAATTTCAGAAAGGTACGCTCGCCCGACCCATTGGCCATGTGGAGAATTTGAGACAAGACAAGGCGCTTGAGGAGCGTTCACTCGGGCTTCGTATGAAGCGTTTTACTTGAGCATTTACCACGAGTAAAATGTATACGAAACGACATGCGGGATCCGTGTGGGGAATTTTCGTTATCAGTCACTCAAGTCCCACATTTTAACGGTTATTTGTGCCAACAGTCAGTTTAATTACTCATGTGGAAAAAAAATTATTGGCGTGTGTACAGCCGCTTACACAAATCACGCACACCAAATTTTTTTTGGTATGTCATTCGTATGTACAAGGTATGTCAATGGTATGGTTAAACATACCAAAACCATAGCATTCACATACCAAGAGTATTCATCATGTCTTTCTTCTATCAAGCACATGCAACTCCGTGCAAAGAGCAAACCAACATTTACGATCCCTTGACAATGTACAATAATAATAGTGATTATGTACGCAATACCAAATCGTGCTTTACAAGTATTGAACCCAATAAAAACCAATGACAGAAACGGAACATTTAACGGAAGAGCTAAGCTTAAATATTTACTATTCAAGTTGCTTTTGTTAGCGCCATCATATAGTTTGTTGTTGTTCAATCGGCTGTCACAGTTTTGATAACTAACATATGGCTCATTTGTTACCTCGTGAAAACTAGTACGAGCTCTGCACATTTGGCTAGCTTTCAAGCTAAAGAATTCTTGGATCACCAAGCTATTCCGACAACGCTCGACATCATATAGTGTGGGTCTACCACGAACGGCGTGTGCGTTTGTACGTATTTTGAGCGTCCCAGAAGAAAATAGATTCGCCATAATTTCCAGTAAAGATTACGCCAGTACGTAAGTGGCCTCGTTTTCGTGAATGTCTCGATTGCATGCATTACGTCAGCATATAAAATCGTGACATGACGATAGATAGACTGATAGATAGGAAACCGAAACCTAGACTCGGCCTACCTTTCAGGTAGCCCGAGTAATAACTCCAGTCTGGGTTGCAGCAGATGTGGGTGCACCACGAACAGAATGGCACTGAAAAAACTGAAGAATCAGTTCCAGAGGCTGACAGGACTGAGCGGACCCACCTAGAAACTGGTTTCAGGCCGAGACTGGTTTGTGGGGGCCACAAATGACAAGAAAAGCTTGTTGGGGCTAGAAGGATTAGAGGGCCGTCATTTGGAAGTGCGCGCGTCATATTCCTTCAAGCAATCCTGAGATTTCTCCAGAAACGACGTCCTTAGCTTCATCAGCAATCTTCACGCACGAGGAAGCGAAGCAAAAAGGCGATACAGTGGGGCGGCCCTGCGGCATAGAGGGGCTCTGTTCGAGGTCTCGGATGCCTTATGATGTTGGTGTTTTTGTTGTGTTCTTTTTTCAATTGAATGTCGCCAATTTCAATTGAAAAGTCACATGAGTTTCCCCCTCTAACACATACTTCTTTCCCTCAATTTATGTAATTTCCGGGACAATATGTTTATAGTGTACTCATAAAGGACCTCGTGGCTTTCATCACAGTTGGTTCCCATAGTCAAGAAGTGATGGGCACAACTTTGTACTCCATCAAGTTTGTTTTGAAAACTAACCAGATAGGTTGTAGATGTCTCATCTTTACCAAATAGTGTCCCATCAGCTCCAATTGCCAATTGGAATAAACCTTCTTGTCCATTAAAGCAGTGAATAACCTTTCCCTGTTTATGTAGCATAAATTACATTTACACTTACCTCAATGGGAGCTTTCTAACGGGCGATAAACTACCCATATACTGGATTTATTTTTTTGCAGCAAATTCCTAAAATGATATATAACGATGTTACCAGAGGCTAAATTATAACCTTAAAATATGTAATCTGACCTGTAATTTCACCGGATGTTGGAACACCCTGGTATTTCAGAAAAAAGTTACATTTTGAAAGTTAGTTCCTTGCTGTTTCATTCTTTTTGCCAATTATTCTGAATAACATACGACAGTCGACCGAGATCCCACTGACAATCAATGGTCAAGGTATCGGCCGAGTGTCAGCCCCTATATTGACCGAGATATCTATACGGTTGATATGTCGACCGACACACGGCCGATATCTCGGCCGATATGTCGGTCGATATGTCGATCGATACATCGGTCGAGTGTCGGTCAATATATCGACAGATGTATCGGTTGAGGGGTGCACAAATTACACATTATCCAATAAATTTTTGTTTTTAGAGCATTTTTTGGGCAGTTACTCCCTCAACTTATCACAGCGTTCACGACACGAATGCAGCGATGTTGTAGCAAGGTTAAGTCGTTTCGTTCGAGGAACGATATCGATCCAACACTATTGACACTAGCCATTAGTTTGTGTCTGCTAAACTGAAGGTAGTGACACCTTTCGATGTCTCTTTAACGTACAAGGATCGTAACCTACACGACACATTGCTCAGTAGAAAACACTATTTCTCTGTGTTGCCGACTGCCCTTGTCAGCGGTTCAAATTAATACCCAATCCCACTCGAAAGGTTGCATGTGCTCACCTTGATTTCTGAGTTGTAATCGCCTAGTTTTTTTGTTCTTCAACCGAAGCAATTGTGATGTAAATCTAAGGCCATCTCTTCAACGTTTCAAGTAAAATAAAGTCAAGGTTAATTCGACACATATTTTGGTCCGATCGAGCCGGATATTTCGTGGAGATACAGTCCCAGTTGGAAGAGATGGCACGATACTACTTTGATTCGTATTCACGTCGAACAGGAGGTCCACGTAACTGGTCTTCTCAAGTTCACCTTCGCCAAAGCGAGCAAGGACATCCATCACAACTACAGCGTTCTCTTTCAGCCGATTTTGTCATAAGAAGAATGGACAGCAACATCAAAACACAACTCAACCCAGGTTCAAGGTTTAAGAGCATCGTCCATGATCAGCCCTTCCTAAATGACAGCCAACGTCTGGCTTATCTTCAGAACATCGTCACAGGTGCAGCTAAGACGGAAATTCAATACCTTGGTGAAGATGGCGCTAATTATGCGCTAGCTTTGCGCATGCTAAAGGCAAGGTTTGCTGATGCAGGAAAGATTGTACGTGCAGCAGTTAATACCCTTAGAGGCACACCATCACCGCGCATCCAGGATTATGCTGGTCTGGCCCAGTTGTATCAGTCCTTAAGAGCAACTGTTATAACTCTTTATAGACAGAGATTTATTGCTGACCTGCTACGTAAAACAATTCTTGCCATGGCTGTGGAGAAGCTCCCAGATCCTCTAGCATCAAAGTGGGCTATGGAGGTTCAGAAACATGAAGGGCAAGGAAGGCCTAATTTGTTCGACCGCGATCGATGGCTGTCAGAGTATGTCAGAGCAAGGCAACATCTGGTAGGTGAACCACAAAGATGCTTGTCACTTGGTAGACGTGGTATTCCAAGGAAGGAAACAAGTGCGAAGGCCTCCACTTTGCTTGTCAAAGGTGACCCGCAGTCAATGGAGGGAGCAGCCACTGGTAAGCAACCGAAATCAGAAGTCTGTGTATGTTGTAGTCAAGTACACCCACTCTACAGATGTGGTGAATTCAAGAGAAAGACAGAGTCTGAGCGCTATGAGGTTGTCAAAACGCAAAAGCTCTGCTTCAACTGTCTCAAGGCTGGACATCAAGTAAGAAAATGTCCCAGCAACTCCCACTGCCAGGCATCCAATTGCAAGAAACGCCATGACAGTTTGCTACATCATGTGCATACAGCAGCAGAACGTTCGCCAACTCAGAGCCCAGCCAACCCCTCTCTATTAGATACAGACAACAGCCAAGGGGCATCACCGTATGTGGCGACTACCTGCACCCTGAGAGTAACAGACAGAGTGGTTTACTTCCAAGTTGTCCCAGTCAAAATTCATGGTGAAAATGGGGTGGACCCCATTGACACATTTGCCATATTGGATGATGGTAGTTCAGACAATCTTATCAGACAAGACATTGCCGATAAGTTGAAGTTTGAAGGGACCGAGCGACTGCTTTCTCTTGGAAATGTTGAAAATAATGGAACCCCTAGAAGCTCTAGAACAGTCAATCTTTTGGTAACACCAACTGGAACGCAAGCAGTAAAGAAGCCTGTACACATCTACCCAGCCTGGACTGTACCTAGATTAAATGTCCCCTCAGTAAAGCTTGTGAAAGAAAGTGTCCAAAGTACTTAGAAACATCTTGAAGATTTAGATATCCCAGTTGTGTCAAACTATCAGATTGGTCTGCTTATTGGAGTCCAAGTAGCAGAAGCTATGATCCAACATGAGCACAGGAGAGGACCAAAAGGCCAACCTTATGCTGTAAGGACTGACTTTGGATGGGCAGTTGCAGGTGTAGCAGGGGGAGTGCCGAACCCTAGACCAGAACAGAGTTTTGTTGGGCATTGTGTTGCAATGGATGATGCCTTGAAGTGTGAAGTCGAACACTGGTGGAAAACAGAGTCCTTTGGTACCAAGTTCAGTGAAGACGTCTCAAGGTCCCCTGAGGACGAAAGGGCCCTGAAGTATTTGGAGGAAACTACCAACTTCCAAGCTGACCTTGGCCACTATGAAACTGGTCTCCTGTGGAAGAGTGCCCAACCCTTACTCCCAAACAATCGTTCCCTGGAAGAAAGACGGCTACAAAGTCTACAGCGAGGTTTAGTCAAAGACAGCAAACGATCCAAATCCTACCATGACACAATGAAAATGTACATTACCAAAGGTTATGCCAAAATGCTGTCTCCCACAGAGGCCATGACTGAGCCTGAAAACACATGGTACCTTCCCCATCATGCAGTGACGAACCCTAATAAACCTAGAAAGGTACGAGTGGTATTCGACGCTGCAGCCTCGTACAAAGGGACGTCCTTGAATGATCAACTAGTGGCTGGTCCCGACCTGCTCAATTCCCTTGTAGGTGTTATCATGAGGTTCAGGCTACATGACGTGGCCATGATTTCAGACATGGAAACTATGTTTATCCAGGTACGAGTGATCGAGAAAGATCAACCATCGCTAAGATTCCTTTGGAGAGATGTGGAGCGAGAAAACCCTCCTGATGTCTATCAGATGCAGTCAATGATCTTTGGTGCCAAATCAAGCCCATGTTGCGCAAATTATTGTCTGAAGAGAACTGCTGTAGACAACCAAGCAACCATTGAAAAACAAACCTTCAAAACGGTCTTGAGAGATTTTATATGGATGACCTTTTAAAATCCCTTCCAACAGAAGAGGAAGCTACTAAGCTCGCCTAAGAACTGATAGACCTGCTCTCAAGGGGTGGCTTCCCACTGACCAAATTCATGAGCAACAGCCGAAACGTTCTGGCTCAACTTCCCCCGGAAGACATCCTTTGTACCCTCGGAGAACACCAACCGTTCAATTTGGATTTGGATAGCCTCCAAGTGGAGAGAGCACTAGGAGTACTATGGAATGTAGAGCAGGCCTCTCTCGAGATGAAGGCAGTCACCAAGCAGCTCCCACCAACCAAACGAGGCATTCTGAAGCAGATAGCAACCATATATGACCCCCTAGGGTTAGCAGCACCGTTTGTCTTGAGAGCTAAGATGATTCTGCAAGAGCTTTGGAGACTTCAGTATGGCTGGGATGATGAAATCAAGGGCACTTTACTGGAAGCGTGGAAGGCATGGAAAGCCGAATTACCTGCCCTTGCCTCTCTTTCAGTCCCTCGATGCTACCTAAGTGGGGCCGATTATCGCTGTGCACAGCTTCACATTTTTGCTGACGCTTCGGAACTTGCATTTGGAGCTGCGGCTTACTGGAGATTCAGAACCATGGATTAATTGTTTTGTTGTGCCTTTATTCTAGGAAAGACAAGGCGGGCACCGATCAAGCCTCTAACTATACCCAGGCTGGAACTCCAGGCAGCTGTCATGGCAGTGAGAATAAGTGCAACGATCCAAAAGGAGCTAGACGTGTCCTCCAGCCAAGTAACCTATTGGACAGACTCAACGCTGTCCTCCAATACATCAAAAGTGAAACAACTAGATTTCACACATTTGTTTCCAATGGTGTTGCTGAAATAAAGGAAGTTTCAGACCCAAAGAGTTGGAAACACGTTCCTGGACGCCTAAATGCCGCTGATGATTGTTCAAGGGGGCTTTCGGCTCAAGAACTTTTAGGTGATAGCAGATGGATCCATGGACCCAAGTTTCTGTGGAAGGATCAGAATTACTGGCCAGATCAACCACCATGTCAACCCCCAGATGAAGACGACCCTGAAGTTAAATGGGGCTCATGGCTGGGACTTACATCAGAGATAAGTGATACGTTTATGGATCCTAAAAGGACCTCATCCTGGACCCATTTAGTTCGAGTGACTGCTTGGGTGTTAAGATTTGTGTCTAAATGTCGTAACAAGGACAAGCACACAGGCTTGGAAGGGGAATTGCTGTCGGTGGATGAAATCTCTACAGCAGAAGACTTCTGGATCAAGAGAGTTCAAGCACAAGCTTACCCGGATGATTTGGCCAGGTTACTTGCAGGCAAAGAACTTCACCTCATTAGCGATCTCAAATCCCTGCATCCACTTGTTGATGAGAATGGTATCTTAAGAGTTGGGGGACGCCTGGATCGTGCACCAATCTCTTACGAAGCAAAGCATCCTGCAATCCTTCCCAGGAAGAGTGACATTGTTCCTCTTATTCTGTCAAAGCTTACATCAAAGGTTGAATCACACAGGAGCAGAGAACGTTCTCACAGAGTTGCGGCAGCGCTTCTGGGTACCACAAGTCCGATCCACAATCAAGAAATTGGTCAAGTCGAGTCTCATTTCTCGGAAGCAGAATTCTAAGCCTATAGCACCTTTGATGGCGAATCTCCGTTATGGCAGACTTCAGCCTTTTGTCCCACCCTTCTACCACACGGGCGTTGATTATTTTGGGCCACTCTTTGTTAAAGAAAAAAGATCAACTGTTTAACGCTATGGCTGCTTGTTTACATGTCTGGGAACACGAGCAGTACATTTAGAGATAGCCCACTCACTTGACACTGACAGCTTCATCATGGCACTAAGGAGGATGATGGCAAGAAGGGGGACACCACGTCACTTTTACAGTGATAATGGAACCAACTTTGTTGGGGCGGAACGCGAGCTTAAAGAGTCCCTTGACAAGATGAATCAAGCAAAGATCACAGACACCCTGTCGCAAGACCGAACCTAGTGGCACTTCAATCCACCGTCTGCCCAACATTTTGGAGGGATGTGGGAGGGACTAGTCCAGTCAGCAAAGAAAGCTCTCAAAATCGCCTTAGGAGGCCACTTGGTCAACTACGAAACCTTGCACACGTTCGTAGTGGAAGTTGAAAGCTTGCTTAATAGCGGACCACTTACCCATGTTAGTGTTGATCCTCACGATCTTGAGCCAATCACGCCCAACCATTTTCTCATTGGGAGAAATAGCCCAAATGTGCCGCCTGATGTATTCGACAAAAGAGATCTGTGTTCTAGCAAACGGTGGAGACAAGCCCAAACCTTGACTGACCACTGTTGGAGAAGATGGTTACGTAAGTATGTACCAAACCTGACAGAGCGAAAGATATGGCAAAGGAGGCGCCAGCGCGACATCCGTATTGGAGACTTGGTGTTGGTGGTCGATGAGAACGTACCCCGTGGTCGCTGGAACTTGGGACGGGTGATCAAAACATTCCCTGGTGACGATGATTTAGTCCGCGCAGCCGACGTCCAGACTAAGAACGGAGTACACAAACGGCCAGTCGTCAAGCTTTGCATCTTAGAGGAGGCCTACTAGTGTGTTTAGACGTACGTCGTACACAGGGGTGGCTATGTTACCGACTGCCCTTGTCAGCGGTTCAAATTAATACCCAAGTCCACTCGAAACGTTGCATGTGCTCACCTTGATTTCTGAGTTGTAATCGCCTAGTTTTTATGTTCTTCAACCGAAGCGATTGTGATGTAAATCTAAGGCCATCTCTTCAACGTTTCAAGTAAAATAAAGTCAAGGTTAATTCGACACATTCTGTTATGCCTAGGGAGTGTGCTCACTTCACGTCATTACCCACGAAAGTTTTGGAAGATTACATCAGTATGCATGGTTTAGGTCCCCTTGATTGTGGTGGTGGTGGAGACCTTTTTTAGGACTGTTTCTCATCAACTTTATGGTGATCCAATCTATGACATGAACATCAGACATTAGCTGGAACTGATTTCCTAAAAGAGAATCCGGAGTGATTTATTGAAAGTAATTCTGAAAACTCCAGGATAGCATATTTGAAAAACATGGCATTAGCAAATGTAAATGAGCTGATGCTCTTGTAATACAAGCTGTAGCTGATAGGCTAAATTTGAGAATACACATCAAAGAATCTCACCCTAACTTTTAGTTTACCATTGTAAAAGTAGCCACTTCTCGACAATAGCTTTAAGCAATTTTTATAGACAAAAATAGACCAAAATCAAAATAGACCAAATCCGATCTACTACTACACAATATATTACTCCCCAATCTACTACTACAGATCAAATAGACCAAAATCCAGACTAAAATCTATGGCACGGGCCCCTGATCACCATCCGACCGATAGTCTCGACTTATTTCCGTAGATAATATACTGATGGTAGATAAACCTTCCACCAACGATGTCTTCTTAACCACTCAATAATCCACCCAACGTGATATTGGTATAACCATAATGCTTCACCATAATCCGTTAAAAAATCGACTAGTCTATTTCAGATGTCAACTGCAGTAAGCGAAGATTTGGAACCAAATAGATATGCACCTATTTTCCCTACGGTTTTAAAGCAGAATCAACTCTCCATAGAATCACAATGAATCTATCCACTGCTAATCCCGGGAAAACTCTTAACGTGGATATTCCGCGTTTATTTGATGATATAGTAATTGTATCGCGTACGTATTCCTGATATTTAACTTAACCGTGTCCGGGAATGCGAATAATACCGTGGTCAATAATATCGGTCGAAATCTCCTTAACCGAGTCAGGGTCAGTTTTGGTGGTGAACTATTACTGGTTATACAGAAATACGACTTATTTATGACAAATAACGATCTTTTTCTAACCGCCCACCAGCGGAAAGATCGTTTACGACCGGGACTTGATACCCCGAAAATATCAGGACTGCGTACCAATGCTGGTGATAAGGATACGTCAAAACCTAAAGACGTTCTGCTGTCATCCATTGATAATATTAAATACTGCATTCCACTGGATCACCCCGTTCTGATGATGGTGGAGTATTCTACCCAAGAGCACTGACTGATGCGTTGAAATTTGAGATTACATTATCGTAAGTGAATGATATTGTTTACTACACGCACGCTGACAAGCCACCGAATTGTCCCTCATGTTCTCTTGCAATTAACTAATCTTGAATTGGAATATCGATAAATAACTAGTGATTATCTAGCTCGAGAGGCAAAAACTTCATATGCAGTTGGTAAAGGATATTTCTATGAAAATGTCCATCTGGTTGAAACTTCCATCATTGATCAGAAGAAGGAGGGTATTATCTATGGGCACATTAATATTCCCCGAAGTTCAGTTACTGGAATACTGTGCTTATTTGTTGATGATAGTTATAGTGGTATGAGAAACTCAGAAAAGTTTTTGAATCCTTATATTACTTCGGTCATTATTAATATCGTTGGAATCTCAAATCGATTATATTCCAGTGGAATGATCTCCACAGATTTCTGGAATATCATAGTATTAAACAGCGGTGGCATGTTGATAATATGAGCGGGAGTGATTTTTACGAGGATCTGTTTGCCTTATGGATTGATCTTCGGTCTCACTATGATAATAATATCCACGGATCTGGTTGGTCGTTGAATGATACGCCTGATGGTGTTCGACTCCTACAGGCCAGGGAAAAATAACATGCTATATGTTTCTGGTAGCCGATGCATTGATGAAGATTAAGGGTGAATCATTATACAATCAATCAAATATGGACTAGTCTTTGTTTATTTGCTAATAATCTGTTGGTATTTTGCTAGTAATTTAGGAAATGCTAGATTATCTAAGGAAATAAGTCGAGACTATTGGTCGGATGGTGGTCAGGGGCCCGTCCCATAGATTTTAGTCGGAATTTTCGTCTATTTGATCTGTAGTAGTAGATTGGGGAATAGATAGTATAGTAGTAGTTTGGGTAGTAGTAGATTGGGTAGTAGTAGATTGGATTTGGTCTATTTTGATTTTGATTTTGGTCTATTTTTAATTTGATTTTTGACGGATTTTGATGGATTTTAATAGATTTTGCCTGATTTCGATTTATCAGAGTTGCTCGCGGGTTCGGTTTATGATTCTTATGCTGTCGGTTTAAGGACTTTGTCTCAGTGAAACCCCTGGAGTTTTGGGACTTTGGTGCTGAAACCCGCCATTTCCCACTACTTAGTGAAAGATGTATTTTTTGGCACTGCCAAACCCACTCGAAAAAAGTAAATCCCAGTTATCCAAATATTATATTTGGGGATAGTTTCTAAAGAACCTCTTCGTAGGTTACATTGAGAACCAATTATTTCAGCGGACCTAAACCTGAACTATATAATCGCTACATCGACGACTGCATTGGCGCAACTTCATCCACGAAGGGAGAACTTGAACAATTCATTAATTCTGTCAATTCGTTCCATCCAGCATTGAAATTTCATTGGCAAATTTCAGAAACCTCAAAAGCTTTTCTCGACATCAACGTCTCAATTCACAACAATGGCCTATCAACTAGTGTGTACTACAAACCTACAGACTCCCATAGTTATTTGTTGCACTCGTCTTCTCACCCCACTCCTGTTAAAAATTCCAGTCGAGTCTAACGTTTCCAATAAATCAGAGGAAATGCTCCAGTTCTTCGAGAACCGTGGCTACCCTGACTCAGTTGTGAGGACAGCTCTCAACAACGCGCTCAAGCAACTGACCAGCAGTCAGTGCCACAAGCGTCACAAAAGGAAGAGAACCAGTGAGTACCTTTCACACTCACTTTTCAACCACTCAACCTACCTGTCAAAAACATCATCCTGAAGAACTTCAAGTCACTTCAGAATGACAGCGAAACAGGTAGAATCTTCTCACTGCCACCTTTTATCTCATTTCAACTTAAGGTTACTTCCCACCTTCGCGGGTGCCCTTCGGGAAAAAATCGCACGCGCGCCAGTTTCAACAAATCCCTAACAAACCATATATCATAAGAAAGCTTAATAAATGTAGTTTACGATAAAAATACAATTTTAGCAATGTTTTCTTTTAGGAAGTGTCTGAAGGCGGTAAAGCGTGAAACAACCGAGGGTTCTTCTATTGAATTTACTGGGTATCGGATTCCGCAGTACGAGCAAAATGGCTACACAATCTTATTCACAAGGCATCAATCAACAAAAGTGTGTCGGGCTTTTTCGATATTTTGATTGGTTGTTTAGATATCCACATCTGAATTTGGAGTAGCTAAAAATATGCGAGACGTGTTACTTAAATGGACGCAACGGGAAAGATATGTTAAATATCAAAATTTCCCGACACACTTTGATTTGTCATTATCTCTGGAATGTTCTGGCGAAATTTCACGGGAATCCGTCAAATCTACATATCCTATGAATTCGCTTAAGGTTCGTAAACAACTCGCAGCACGCCAGGAGATTCTCTCGCCTGATAAAACCGCAAACCAATGGAACAGCAGGACCTCCTACCGTCTATGACAATAGATCAACATTTCCGGGGAAAAGCATCGCGTTGCAACACATTTTTTTATCTCGTTCAGTGGAGTTCAATTCAGGACGAAGGCGCAATATAATGGGCAAAGACGCCAAAGGCAAAGGCAAAACCCGCGCCAAAAGCTGCAATTGACTCGACCAGCAAGCTGTCGATTGAGCTCATCTCTATCGACAATTCTCCAGTATCGGGGGCCGTTAGTGTTGCATTGTTCTTTTTCTTCATCGCATTCATAAGTGTCAAAACCTAAACGCTGTGGAGGTTTGCGTTCTCGAGTTCGATAGCGTGGCTGGATTTGAGACTGCGCTGGTTCTGTCGCCGGCGTTGTCGCATTGCTATTATTTGCGCTGCCTTGAACCTCAATTGCTTCTTGAATAGCGGTGTTCGTTCGCGGACGTGCTGCTGGCTCGACTTCGACTTTGTCTTGATGAACAACCTTTGGAACGGTAATACCTACCTGCGCGTTGGGTTTGATTCATAGAACACTCACGCTTTGTATGCATCTGATCAGCATGGCGTTTCCAAAGTTGGTCTTCAACGAGAACTTTGTAGGATACCGGACCTGTCTGTTCCGTGACAGTGCCCTCGAGCCATTTGGGCTCCCCACTAAAGTTTTGCACTAGGACCTGTTCTCCGAGTGAGAACTCTCGTTCCTTGCTGATTTTATCATGCGTGACTTTTTGCTCGACTTGCTTGTCAAACACCTTTCGACCGAGGTCAGGGCGCATCATATCCAACCTCGTTCTTAATCTGCGATTCAAAAATAACTCCGCTGGTGTTTGACCCGTCGTACTATTTGGCGTCGTTCTATTAAACAATTAGATTATGAGCTCGAGATTTCTATCGCGCGATAGTTGACGAGGGCGCAGCCCGAGTCAACTATCACGCATAGAAATCGAGAGCGAATAATCTAATTGTTTTAGTATAAATCTACTAGTCCTTCAAAGTTTTGTCTTTTCTGGAACAGCCTCGACCAGTAAACTGCCTAAATCTTCTTCACGGACACTTCGAAAACGTGAAGAAGCGTCCGCCATTACGCTACTCACTATCTATCACAGAATAGATAGTGAGTAGCGTAGCCAATCAGAGCGCGGCATTTGTGATAGAACACTAGTAGATTTATACTAAAACTGAATAGAAACCGACCTAAACTTTGCTTAATCGAGTTGCTCCCTTCCGCCTTAAAAAAATCGTTTAAAGGTTTTAACAAAACGTTCTGCCTGGCCATTTGATCGTGGATGATACGGAGCAACAAGTGTGTGTTTGATGCCATTTGCGTTTGCGTACTCGGAAAACTCACGTGAAGTGAATTGGGGACCGTTATCGCTTACAAGTTGCTGCGGAATACCGTATCGAGCGAATATGTCTCGAAGTTTCTCGATTGTTGCTTCACTCGTGATGCTATGCATCAATTCCACTTCAAGCCATTTTGAATAACTATCAACAACAAGTAAAAACATTTTTCCCACAAACGGTCCTGCAAAATCTATATGAATCCTTTGCATTGGCATCTTTGGCCAATCCCATGGATTTAATGGTGCCTGTGGCGGTTTGTTTCGTGACTTTTGACAATCGCCACATCGCTGGACAACTGCAGCTATATCCTTGTCGAGGTTGGGCCACCAAACATGAAGTCGTGCGAGTGACTTCATTCGAACGATTCCGGGATGCCCTGTGTGTAATTCGTATAACACACGTTTTCGAAATTGTGCAGGAATTATCACCCGTATTCCCCACAGTAAACAACCATCTTCGACTGTGATTTCGTGACGTTTGTTGAAAAACTGCGTAATTTCCGGCGAGGGCGACTGATCGGGCCAGCCTGTCATCGTGAATTGTAACACTCTGAACAAAATCGGAACTGTTCGTGTCGTCTTACGAACTTGATCTACATTCAATGGTAGAGATTCAATTTGTAATGAATTGATGAGTTTGACCTCATCGACTCCTTCGTCGTGCTCGTCGATTTGTATCGGCAAACGGGATAAACAATCTGCATTCGCCTGCTTTGCTGTTGAACGATACTCGATATCATACTGATATGCGGCGAGCAATAACGCCCATCTTTGTAGTCTTGCAGCTGCTAGAGTGGGAATTCCGCTCTTGGGCCCTAACAGCGTTGCTAACGGTTTGTGATCGGTCACCAACAAAAACTTCCTTCCATACAAATATTGATGGAATTTCTTGATTCCGTAAATTATGCTTAGCGCTTCTTTCTCAATTTGCGCGTAGTTGCGCTCGCTTTTGGTCAATGTGCGCGACGCATAGGCGATTGGGCGCTCTTCTCCCGACGGCAGCACGTGCGAAATGACTGCTCCGATTAGATACTGCGAGGCATCGGTGTCGAGTTTTAGCGGCAACGTCTCGCTAAAATGCGTTAAAACCGGTGCGCTCGACAATTTGTCCTTTAGTTGAATGAACGCTCTTTCCTGATCATCAGACCAATTTCATTCTACTCCGTCTTTCAGCAGCTCGTTTAACGGATGAGCGATAGTCGAGTATTTACTAATGAACTTGGCATAATAATTTATCATGCCAAGGAATGATCTCAATTGGTGTTGATTTTCGGGTGCGGGCGCATTGCGAATGGCTTCAACCTTCTTATCGATTGCGTGCAAGCCTTGCGCATCTATTCGATAACCCAAATATTCAACAGTAGGTTGCATGAATTTGCATTTGCTTAGTTTTAACCTCAACACGGAATTGACGGTGATTTTGTAGTCTCCACAAATTCTTATCGAATTATCAGGCTTAACCACAGGAACTATCGGTGCCGCCCATTCTGAGTATCGCACCCTTTCGATTACTCTCATGGTCTCCAAGCGACCTAATTCTTGCTCAATAGCTCCCTTTAAAGCATGCGGAACTGGGCGCGGTTTAAAGAATTTTGGCTTCGAGTCAGGTTTTACAAACAACTTAGCCTTAACGCCTTGCATTGTACCTAGCTCGTCTTTAAACACAGCTTGATGTTTAGTTAACACATTATCTAGGTCATGACTTATCTTCTTAATTGACCCCCAGTTCAATTTAATGTCTTTCAACCAGTTCTTCCCAAATAGACTTGGTCCTTGTCCTTTCACGATCTGGATAGGAACTTTGGCGGTCTGACTTTGATACGTGACCTCCACTTGTGCTTGTCCAATCACGTCAAGGGTCTCTCCGGTGTACGTCCTGAGCTTGACTTGGGACTTCTCAAGTGGAATGCGTGGGAAGTGTTTCTCCCAGGTCTCCTCTGACATGACTGACACGGACGCGCCAGTGTCTAACTCCATTGAACAATCCTTGCCGTTCACTTTAAGTGGAATGACGATTGAAGGTTCAGGCTTTTCGTGGCTAATCTGAAACAAGTTTAATTCGTCATCTGAACGTCTGGTTGGTTCGTCTCTTTCCACGTACCGAACTGGCTGTTTTTTCCCACTTTGATCGGGACGTGATCCATAGTTGGGCCCACTTGTTTTCTTTTTGCATACTCCGGCGATGTGCCCTCTTCCTTTGCAGATCCGACACGTTTCGTCTTTGAACCGGCATTTTTACGGGGTGTGGTTCTCGCCACAACGGAAACAAGGCTTTTTCGGCTGGGACGGCCTTTGAGGATGCGGTGGCTTTATGTAGTTTATCTCGCCATATGTGGGTGGACTTCTGAATGTGTTTGCTTGCTTATCTACCACTTCCATTGCCAACGCGATCTCCACAGCCCTTTTCCACGTTAGACTTTTTTCTGCCAAAAGCCTCTTTTGGGTCTGTTTGCTTCTAAGACCGCAAACAAATCAGTCCCTTAAAGCTTCTTCAAGTAATGTGCCAAAGGCACAATGTTCTGAGCACTTTTTCAGCGCTGCACTATACGCGGCCACACCTTCCCCCTCGTGCTGTTCACGTTTGTGGAAGTGAAATCTCTCGGCAATCACGATCGGTTTGGGCTCGTAGTGGTCCCTCAGTATTTTCACCAACTCATTAAGTTTGACTTCGGACGGTTTTGTTGGGGCCAGCAAGTCTCTAAGGACGTTGTAGGTTTTGCTGCCTATTGTCGTCAAAAACGTGGCCACAATCTTCTTTTCATCTTTGATCTCGTTAGCGATCAAGTATTGCTCAAAACGTTCGCTATAGGCGTTCCAGTCTTCTGAACCGGGCTTTAAGGATTCTCCAGTTCCGAGAGTGGCCATCCTCGTCGCCAGTTGTTGTGTGCTGGGGTTCGGTGTACTGCTGTAGAGTACGCAGTGAAGACAAATGATGTGCTTCACACAACTGCTTTATTGATCTCCCTAAAATGCTATTTACAATGATATATATAGTGGTATAATCACATGCTTGCGGTTAAGGTGTGCTATCCAATGATAATCGGTTATCTAATTACTAAGGTATTCATAACTAAAATAGTAACTCTAGTGACGAACACTACAAAAGTGAAGGATACTTCTTAGTTACCTTAGGCAACTGGAGGTTGCCCAGCAGGAGCCAATGAGAACCAGAGTTAACACATTTTATATGAGAGTATTGGCGCATAATAATAATAAAATAATAATAATAATAATAATAATAATAATAATAACAATCTTTAAACAGGATGCATTCTCACAATAGTGGTTTTCAGAACGGCCCTGTTTAAAATAAATAAAAGTAAAATTAGGAATATAGTTGACAAACGTCAAAAATATATAAGAAAAAAGGATAACAGTGCTACCCTATTATATTTAGGATTATTATGCAAAAAGGTAAAAAATTGGAAATTTGCAGAATACTACGATTAAGACTGCACTTTCTTTTTAAAGAATAAAATCGATTCAGTTTCTTGATAGCAACATTCTGAAATTAAATCTTAATTTTACAGTTATATTCCGATCGTGTCGATTACAATTAAATAGCTTTCAAAATAATGCAATATTCAAGCTAGAACAATGACACAAAAATCAAACACTAAAGAAATAATAGACCGTACCTGAAGGGTGAAGACCCTGCGGTCGCGGCGTAATCTTGAAAACAAAACTAGCACACTCTAATACGTTCTGTGTTGTATGCTAACCTTTGAGTTACTGGCAAAAAGATTACTGTGCTAGATCGTTCTATGACGTGTCAGTGTCACACCTATCACGGAGGTCTCGCCAATCTCGCTGCATACAATCGCAAACTTGACAGTAGATTAAAAATTGTGTTCTAAGACAAGTCACGCTGCTCCCGTCTGCGATTTTTGGACTTAATGATGATTTATTAACTACTGATCTCGCGAATCACGCATGGTAAGAAAAACCAATATCGTTTTACTACACTAAAGGCTTCCAATATCCTGTTCCCGAGTTTGTTACACTCATCAATAATAAAGCGGTATCGTGTGATCCACGCAAACGAACAGCGTAAGATCTTAGTCTTCGTTTCATTTCGCTTCAGTGTCTATTCTATCTAGTCTATCTAATAGTCTTTCATCGTTTCATCATAGTTTTTCACCACGTGTCATGAGAGAAATTATTAGACAAGTTGATGTTAGAATCACGGCACTGTGTGGTTGAACCGCGTTTCCCAACCAGCACTAGGCAGCTGTCGAGGGGGAAACGCGACAAAGATTAACAAATCAGTTAGAAATTAAAATGTCCGTTGTTCATAAACTGAACTAAAATCGGTCCACAACACGCAGTGTTGGCTTATATGGAAAGAATTGAACCAGCAAGAGACTCAGCCCACACACGAGGCCGCGTGGTGTGAACCCGTGTCATAGAGGTGGGACCGCGCCAACTCTACTCCTTGCTAAATCAGTTCCTGTAATCTGACAGGTACCAGTTTCTAACAAAGTTCAAGTGCAATTTCATTGCATTAGAAAACACGAGCACTTCTCCTTTAACCATTTTACCAGAATGGTAAAGAGATAATTATATATTATGAAGCACAAATTCATTTATGTGTTTCTTAACAATATTAATATTAACCTCCCAGCAAACATGTCAATATCATAAACCCATCGTAAACTCCTAAATATCATTTCATTATACAAGTTATTTAATTATATGTAATAAGAGAACACCTTTATCATTTTTTTTTTCAAACACAGTTAATTAATTACAGGACAGTGTCCTGATTTTATTCTTGCCCTCTAAGGTTAGGCGATGATTACATGAGGCCAGTAGGAACTCAGACTGGTTTGAAGTCCATACCGGTCTCATGCAATCAACTCCTAATACTACTGCTACTTGCAATTGAGGACTGGTATAAAACTCGAATTAACCAGAGTAGGGTAAGGGTCTTCTGTCCAGTGTAACTCCTTGTCATTGTTGTTTGTAGAAGAGCTATACATGACGTCCATGTATACGCGAAGCGCTTGACCAAATCAAGATACTGTACTACTCAAGCTCAGTCTCTGGGTACAACTGGGCCATAACTAGAGGCCATGTTTTTGAATATCCATCTCCCCTCATCCCAGCTCAATTCACTTGAATTGCTCTCATCTCATTTTCTACGTTACAGTCCGCCGTAAGCTTGAAAATTCAGTGTTTAGAACCAAAATCATTGGTGGTTATCTTACGACTGGGATTAATGTGCAAAGAGGTTTTCCGCGCATACAGGTTCAAGAAAGGTCAAGTTAAAACACGTGTTTCGCCAATATCATGATTTGTAACATTCGGTTAAAGAGAATTTTTCATTCCATAAGAGCTGAGATTTACTCCTTACAAATCTGTGAGAGAAAAATAGTCTGTGAAAAACTAAGAGCAATTTGATTGGTTGAACCATTTTCTTCAATAGTGAAAAAAATGGTCCGACCAGTCACTGGTCATAGAAGTGGGATCAGTTTTGGCGCCATCAACTCGGAAAAATGTGAGCAATAATGGTTTTTTCCTCAGCTTTTACTTTGAATAATTCTAGGTTTTCAGGTACAGTTTCAGTCGAGGACTTCATGCAAGATCAAGAAAATAAAAATACGACAAAGAAACCCGAACAGCGCGTCGCTTGACTGAGAAAATATTTGACGTTGAAAGGTAAATCAAGGTCCGTAGAAGAGCTGTAGAAGAAATTCCTTCAAACGAGCTCAATTCATTCACAATGAATTTTTCGTAGCACAGAGAAAGAAAGAAAACAAATATTTTGAGCCAAGTTCGCTGCGTTTAGTCCTTTGCAAGTTTTGAACGATTATTTGAGAAAGAAAAGCTACGGATACAGCATCATGAAATACGTGGGGTTTGAAATAGCAAGAGCCGCATTAAAATCAAAACAAAAAGGTAATTTTGCATTGTATTTCCCGTACACAAGACATTCCTGAGTCATTCACGAGTCTTTTTAAAATTTTTTTTACTGTCTTTGGTTCTTACACTTCTAGCGACATTTCCAACAGAGTTGAAAATAGAATTTTCCAGTTCGTGCAATGCTTGTATCAAAATAAAGTCTGCTTAGTGCTTTTTGCACCATGTTGCGGTATCTTGATTTTTCTAGCTCAGCGTGATTCATTATCAGTTAGTAATATATTGTAAGGAGTAAATCTGAGTACCTAAAAATAAACAAATTACTTTATGGTTAGTTCGCCGATACCATTTTTTTTTTTTTTTTCACTCGTTGTGAAGAAAAGTAAACTCACTCGTTCGCTGCGCTCACTAACTCGTTCGTTTTCGATTCTTCACAACTCGTGAAGAAAAATGGTCCTCGCTCACTAACTATAAAGTAATCTCTATTTCTCAAACGTCTGAAGCATTATAGTGCTACCTGTATTAGATACATTGTGAAGGATTTTCATATAATTTCACATCGGAGTAAAAATTGCTTAACTTTTTATGGACAACGTACAGTTTAATTTTGAAGTGCAATAATTTTTAAGACCAGATAAATTCACCTTACTTCAGACAAAGAATTAAGAGAACACAAGAATACCTGTTGCATTTGACCGAAATGGATGGTTGATTTTCTGATAATCTCGTGAAGGTCAACCTTTCAAGTCAATGATGCAAGTCTGGCATATAAAGATTCAAAACTGACAAGGAATGAATGTTCACCGTTTTGGAGTAGCTGACCCGTAAAGGGTAAAGACGCTTTTTGACACAATCAAGCTTATCCCACGACATTAGAATGTTAAATTAAGTAAGGCCTGATGATGTGAGGCCCTGGTACCAGCCAACAGACAGGCAGTCTTCAAACACTCTTATGTTTGAAAGCTTTCTATTGGTCCACAAAACACGTATTAGCAGTCAATATCTGTGGTTCACTGTATTGGATTTTGTTCATTCCAGACGCTGTGAGAGGCAAGTTCATTTTGGTAAGTTGCCCCAGTCGGAAACTATTTATGTTTAACTCTCCATGTTACTTAGAACTATGGCAATTAACTGCTGGATTTTCTAAATTTATTTTTAGGACTTTTAGGATCATTTTTTTTTTCTTCAATTCTCTATCAGAATTGTTTTGGGATAGCTAAGGATTACTTCTTTTGTCTGATTTGGAATCCACATGTTCAACAAGTGGTTTTAGGCAAGTACTGTACCTACTTCAAGATTTGGTTGTGTTTCATCTTTGTCTTTCCACAAAGGAAACATTCCACCAAAAAACACCTTTATCCCAGCAAAGAGTAGAAGTAATAGAGATCTTTTATGGTATTTAATTCGTAATAAAACGTCTGATAGAGTTGGAAAAGAGAAAACACGAAGTAAGCATATACACGTAAAAAGACACGACATTTTTATTTTACGGTCTCATTTGGCACGTAACCCACCGTTTGTACGCAGTTGTTCCACACCCTTGTTAAAAGCGCTTAATTAAAGAAGTTCAAGAATATTACAGAGACATCGAGACAAAGACAGAAAAAAATGGAAATAGATATATATTAACAAAACGATAGTTTAAAAACAAATGGTTATGAAATATGTATTTGCAACGTCTTGTTATTCGAAAGCTAAGTGTTTGTTTTTTTTCTTATTACTTATGTTCAACATGTGAGATTTTAACTCTTTTACAGTAATTGTAATACAGTTTGTTCGCTCATTGTAAGTTGCTTTCTTATCGTTTCTCTAAAACCTTTAAAGTGATTTAAAACAAAAGGGAATTATCCCCCATAGATACGCGACCAATCAAAAAAAGCTGGGCAAGGCTATAGGAAAATAAATCTATGTATACATATATATATATATATATAGATATAAGGTCTATAATAAAGTTCTTATTTGTTGAAAAACGATTTTGTATTATTTAAGTTATATATTACACCAGTTGGTCTACTGGTGTACTGTACAAAAATTTGAAATATTTTATAGTATTAATCACACAACTTCCTATAAAGGATTAACACCCTAATGATACAAAGTTCGTTTTAAGAATTAACCATTATACAGGTATGTCATAGGTGCAATCTGTCATGGTGACAGATATAGAAAACGTTGGCTTGTTCAGGTCCAAGATAACAATGTCTCAGACCAAACAGTATTATGGAGCCAGTTATCAATTACTTGATGCACACAACTCGTTATTTTCTTAACAATTTTGTTACTGGTAAACTGATAAGTTAAGGTCAATCACAAATTTCTTCATTATATTCATTGAGTTAAGGTGTTTTCCATTTCAAGTTGGAGAGCAAACATTTACACCTTATACAAGTTTGATGTATGTCGAACTAAAGTCAAGAGCTGGGAATGACTGAATCGTCCAATGAGACTAGCTATAAAAAAGAGGCCAACAACATCTACTAAACTTACAAACACTAAATTGTACATAGTACAACGGCACAATGATTACTGAACACGCAAATTTGGAAACATTACTCAGCTGTTTTAAGTACTTACAAGAATTAATAAAATTATTAACCGAGCGCGACGACCGTTCTGAGGAATATTGGCTCGAGATCGTAGCAATTTAAAAGGGTTCTATTTTTACATATTTTTGAATAATTACTTATATAATTTCAACTAAACGCAACCATATTGTTAATTCTTTTTAATACAGCAAGTCATCCATGAGCTGGGTTACAAGAGTTTAAGACTTTTCTTCTCTCTCTCTTTTGAACTTTGTTTTTGAAATTGTTCGATAACAAAAAGATTGATATAAACAAAGTTACGTACAGGTGGAGCTGGAGAGCGACGTGACGATATTAGAGAGAAGTTACATTCTAAATAAATAAACTTGTTAATTATTGATTATTTTTTAATAATGCTTATAGACTTGTATTGGTTAAAAGATGGTGCTGAATGCTTAATTTAACAGGAATACTCTTATGACCCACAGCTAAAGCGTCTGACAATGAGAGCCTTCCAAGTATGGATTCTACTTTTCATCCTTTGTGGATTGACCTGTGCTCTGGGATTGAAGACAACAGGAATTTCTAATAGCCTTTCAAAAATTGCTAATAATTTTGGAAAGGCCGTAAATTACCTGGATGATATCGAAAACATTGCTGAACTGGCAGGGTATAACGTCGCTGCTGTTAGCACCTACTGGCGGGCCAATACTTTGGCTGGATTTGCCCAGATGAAACGAGGAGAGCTGGAAGAGGCCATGGAGACTTTCAACCTTGCAGTAGCTACCTTAGCAGTCTGGGATCTTGGTCAGGGAATAGTCTATCCAATCGCCAGCAAAGTTGTTAACAAGATTTTGCTCAAGTACCAAGATGACTTCAGGAGTACGTTGGAGGCATTCAAAGACCTCCGTTCGATCATGCAGACCAATGTTCTTGACGATGCCACAAAAATAACAGATGTAGGTGTCTTGAAAGGAAAACTTCTTGATGCGAAAAGTAAAATCTGTTCAGCTTTCCAAAAAGAGGTTGAAATCGGAATCTCTAGCAAATTTAAGAACACTCAGATCTATGCCGATTTGGTAACGGACCTAAAAGGAGTCAAAGCTTGGACTAAGGCAGCAAAGTGGGCTGATGTACTTGCAGGACCCGTGTTTGATGCAGCCACCGTAGTGTTTAGTGCCTGGCAGCTTGCTGAAGCCATCAAAAGTAAAAACCCATGGGACATAGCTTCAAGTTCACTTGGACTTGCATCAGGCTTGGCTGGGCTGACGTCGTTTGCTGTAGGAGCCTTGGCAACTGCAGGTTCCACTTTGGCAGCAGTTGCTGGACCTGTCGGTGCAATCATTGGAGCAGTTCTCGGTCTCGCATCACTGATTGTTGAACTAATTGCCCATTACAATCCATACAACCAGATAAATTATCACATAGATCAAATCACAACGCTAACTGACTATTCCAAAAAGATTCTCGATGCAAACATTGAAAATCTTCAGACACTCGTTGCAAATCGAGAAAATTTCACTTTTTCTTATGTTTACGAGGCAAACGAGGGTCTTATGTTGGAATTCATTAAAGGCCGAAAAAAAGAAGAACTTATGCCAGTCGAGTTCACATTGGAAGTCTCGCCAAAGGAAGAAGATGGTTATATGATAGCCGGCAAAAAAAGAGAATTTGACAGAAGTAATTATCCCAACAACGTATTCTGGAAGCCAAGTGGCCTTGTTGATCTAGGCTATGACTTTTACGGCAAAAAACTGACTGAAGACTTCCAAGGTGTCACTGTGATGGTCAGCACCGATCTGGTTGCTGGTAAACCCGATGTTACATTGAAAGGGGCCAACATTAAAACATTTAACGATGACTACCCTGATTATCCTGATAATGTAGTTATTGGCGACCTTTATGACATGTTTGAGAAGCACCATATTGACATAAGAACCGGCGGCGGAGATGATGTAATTCAAGTGAACGGACTCATTGGGAAACCAGGACATCCGCAATACCAAGAGGGAATATCAAATAGTCTGTACTTTGAAGTTCTTGCCACCGCTGAAGAAACAGATGACGCCACAAGCAAAGAAAACAACATCCTATCGTTTGAAGGAATGTCAGGAAACCAAACGCACGACTACAAGATCACAGGTGTTGCATTTAATTTCCAAACTGGAGAATTGTACTATCACTTCGAAAGTGAGGGGTCGCCTCGGAAGATTTGGTGGGGTGAGATTAAAGGAATCAAAATGTTTGTGGGGACACCTTTCAACGACGTCGTAACAATGACAATGAATCACGACTATGTCGTTCGACAGACCAAAGGAAAAAACGAATACATACTAAAAACCACCAAATGGAACCAATTCATGATCACCATAGACGACCAAACCGAAGAACCTGGAAAACTTACTATCATTAGAGAACAAAGAGATGCAGGGGAAGTAAAAAGCGATTACCTGGTTTTCTCTAATGAGACGCAGACTCTTTTTATTTACGGACAAAAAGGAAATGAACGATGGCGCATCCGTGGACGAATCTTCTTTAACAGGAGAAGAGAAGGATACCATCTAGTCAGGACAGAAGTTGATGGCGTTGAGAAAAGACTGAGTGAGTTCCCCAAGTCATTTTCCAGATCTGGTTCTGACATGACAAGCTATGTAGAGTCAGACGAAGACTATTCTTATTACTTTGATCGAAACTTAGAATCTGGCAGCTGTGGCATTTTCAAAGTTTTCCTTCACCCACCCGACTTTGAAACCGGTAAATACTATTTCTATTTCTACAAGAAAAAGAATACTCCCGATTTTCTGATCATGACGACTGACTTCCTCCGAAAATGCTTAAAAAAAGCACAAAGATCATTAACACTTATTCGCACTGGACGTCGTGTCACCAGTCCTTTTAACCTTCGACTTCATGCCCCTGAAGGCCTAGATAGTTCAGAATGTCCCGGAAAAGATTTCGAACTTAATCTGGAACATATTGAGAAGCTACAAGAACAGAAAAGTGACGGCACGTTTCGGCTGGTTGTTGACCTTTTTCGCGACAGGCGTTATCAGATTGACGTTGCCACGGAGATAGAAATGCTGGACAAACAACTAGAATACCACTTTAATAAGGACGTCAAGGGCACGTTTGGGCTCCCTCAGATAGTTGTGCTGA
>OX453272.1:35477135-35487135 GCA_949710005.1 Ricordea florida
TTTCATTTTGGTATCATGTGAAATGAAAACAAACTCCGTTCTGAAATGATCTAAGACGAATGGAAAAATGTTACGGAAACAAATCAGGCTTTCAACAATTCTTATTTCGAGATTAGGAGTTCATATTCCAAAGGCTTGTTGACTTATTAGTTCTGCTTCTTTTACTCAAACGCTTATTGGAAAATACATTGAGTGGACTCGAAGTTCTTTCTAGTAAACATTTAATTGTTATTATAATCTAGTATATAGTCCTAAAAAACAGATACTTATTAAGTTACCTGAGTGTCCGTACTGGGTCACACATTTTAAGTAATTTATGTAGTCACTCGCTCCATAAGAGAAATCAGAGAAAAGCCAACAGTAGCAAATTTACCTTGCAGTGCAGTTAAAGTTCTTGTTCCGTCAGTTAGATGCTATTTTGACTGAACTTTGTTCCCTTCGAATTTGGCTTTTGCTGTGTTTTATAAATTATTTTGTTAGATATTCATTTTAGATTGGACCTTGTACTTTATACAAGCTAGCTGCTCTTCATGATTTCTTTGTTCGATGTTCGCTACCTTTTGTACTGAACTTTGTAGTTATGCCACGTATACGGTTGTAAAGACCTTTGCACTTTTGCCACGTACGCTCCTTTCCATGGGAGGTTCTGCCTGTTAATTGTCAGTCACTCAGTGTAACAATGGACTGATCCCGTTAGTAATCACGAACTTTGAGAGGAATAATTGAAGCATATCTTGTTCCACACGTGAATGTAATTACGTAGCAGCAACATGACTTGCATTTCGTACCTACGTTTCTCATATAAGCAAGGTACATTGTAAACGTTCTTGAATTGCAACGATTACACCGTTGACGTTAACGAGTACAGAATTAATAATATACATGCAAAAATTTCAGCATGCTCATTGGCTGAGAGCACGTCAATTAATCCCAAACAGTGCAGAAAATTGAAATTCAGTGCAGAAAGTTGAAATTGAGTGCAGAAAGTTGAAATTAAATTTTTGCATGTATATTATTAGTCGGGCAACCGACTATAGGTTTACCCTCGAGTTTCATCGCAAATTGCAGTCACGTGCAATGGGGAATACCGCTGACACGTAATACGGGCGCAACCTTTCTACGATGTCGTTAGTCGATGGCGAATATGTTGAAAACAAATGGTGTCATCTTTTCTACGCTCAAACATACAGACCCACAAACCGTTCGCGGTAGACCCACTCTAAAAGATGGCGTGTGTAATGAGCGTATATTTCGAAACGGGTCGTTCCGTGAACTGAAAATAGCAAAAGAATCAAATGATTTAGCGAATGTCTCAAAAGAATCAAACCAGAAATCAAACAAGTTACCAGTGAACAGAAAATGTGGACAGAGTGACAGAAGAGCATTTGCTGATAAAGACAAGGTGCCTCGCGATGAAACTCGAGGAAACGACAACAAAGATGCCACGTTTCCGTTGGGGCTGAAACTTCAGAATACCCGGCCACGATTGCGTGACATTAAAGTTCTGCTCCAGCAGTCCCGCAGTCAATAACTAGAAATACGCCTCCCGCAAAAACCTCGCGAAGCTAGTTTTTGAAGAAGTCACAATGCTTTTATATTTTATTCTTTATTGTTTTTCTATATTTTGTATTTTATTTCTATATCAGCGTATTCCCCATTATTTTATTTCTTATGCTATGTTTGGTACACAATTAGTGACACCTGGTGCAAATTACATGATCAGTATACCGCTCAACACAGTGCTTAAAAATTGACCTTCATTTAGCTCTTTCATTGCCACTTAGATTGCACCAGGGGGAATAGAAGTAAAATTATTTATTATCTTGACAGGGAATACAGAGTCGATGAAGTATCACAATAATATTCACTTAACACAAATTGAAAATGATTGTAAATCTTTTGCAGGTGAAATCTTGAAGAGTTGATATGAATGCATGTGTTTACCACGGTGTAAAAACCTGTGTTTTTTTCTTTAGTTTTATTTTCTTAGTCTCTACTGCTTTGTTTTCTTTGTTGTACATCACTTTTAAACACAATATGTTCTTACACTGAGGATGAGTTGAATGCTCCAATTATTTTTTGTTTATGTTTTTTGGTTATAATTGCATGAGATTCATTGTAAGAAGAATCTTCTGATTAGATATTTTATTGTCTACTGCAGTCATTATTTCATTCCCGGGTAACCAAAATTGAGAGCATTATGAATATTGCATGTTTTAATTTGTGTACTCTTTTCAGTTGCAATGGTACCCCCAGTGGTAGATAGAAAAATTCCTCTTCCCTCAAAAGAGATGCCATATCAACAGAAGTGTGAGATACAATGTCATTACATAAAAAAAATTGGGGGTAAAACAATTGGATTCTACAAAAACTTTGAATAAAGGTTTGGTAATAGTGAGTGCCGACTGTATAGTATGTGGTTGTGCTATTTTTAGGTCATATCATAAAAACAATAAATGTAAGAAAGAGTTATTAAAATCTTAATATGTTCAAAAAGATTGCTGCACTACCTACTCCTGTAAAAAAATAATGTGAAATCAACATCAATCAGTGAAAAGTATATACCACATGAAAGTTTAATTGTGCTATTACAGAAACAGGCAAAATATCCATACCCAACCACAGAAGATTATATTATTTTGAATATATGAAAATTTCTATTATAAAAACTACAGAAGAAAGATTTAATATAAGGATGGTATTTCATCAAAAAAGTCATGGCAGCCAGAGGTATTGAACTGTAACCAATGACATATAGTAACGAGAAGAACTATCATTATATTATTATTATTATCATTACTATTATTATTACTGGTATTGATATGATTATTATTGTTATATTTTTTATGTTAAACATAATATATTTTTATGGGGTGGGATGCATGTCCTAATCTTGGTAAAGGTATTGTTACTCTACTACTACAAGCAATACAAAAATCTTCTTAATAGGTTTTCCAGCAGAGGTGGTAGTAATCAAAACAGCTCCAAACAACAACATTTCTTCTTAAAGGCTTAGAATCTAGTGCAGTCATTTGTCTAGAAAGTTTGTGTGGAGAATCATTATTGAAAGCATAGGGCATTTAGGAAACTTGAAACACTTGCTACTACATACAGCACACTTGCAATGAATATATGAGAAAGATCATAAACATTTTGGCATTACAAAATTTATTTTCTTCTTTATAAAGTTTTTCCAATGTAAAAGGTTAATTGCATGTTGTGGCTGTTATGAAATATTGATATTTGACATCATAAAAATAAAGCAAAAAGCAGAAAGTAAGAAAGTTAATATGTTATGTCTAACTTTGCAAATTAAGGCTTAAATTAACATTTCATTTGTGGAAAAAGGGCAGGGGTTCTAGATAGAATTATAATCAGGGGGTGGGGGGGAGGGGGGGGGTCATTGAACTCTAAGATAAAACTGACCCATTGTGAAAAGGCTATGAAACTTGTTGTCTCTATGCAATATTATTTAAACCTTTCAATCAGAGAATACATACATATATATATATATATAGCAAAGAGAAATACTACTCAGAATTCAGTAATCACATTTGCTTTATTTTGAAGCGATCGCATTGATCACTGATAATATTGCAGAACCAGTACTTTCTAGTGACACAGGGTATATATTCTGTTGAAAATGTTTAACATAACTGCTAGATCAAGAAAATTTACAATATTTTCACTGTTGCAATGATATCAGATCACATCGTTATAAATGATTGCTATAACAACTGCAACTCTCTGTGTTGGGAATTACTTCAAAATGGAAACGCTATCGTTTTATTATGAAAAATACCTACTTACATTCTCTTGTAATCTGTTGGTCGTCTTCCGATTCCGTTTTTAGACTAACAGAATTATTTTCCAGAGACATCTCCAATCGTTGAAGTCGTTCTTACTCGGTGTCCCTTCTAAGTCCTTTTGCTTAATGTACTACGCCAATATATTTCGTTATGTAATCGTTCACTCATGTCCTGTATTTCTATCAATAACATATTCAATTTCAAAACTAACTTGGTTGAATTCCTGGTCCTTTTCCCTGCTGTTTCGTTTTCCTTTTTCTGGAGCGAGCTGTTGTTGTCTTGGCTGCGATTTCTGTTGTTATTCTCCCTGCTGTCGTTTCTCTATCCCTGCTTTGAGTCGTGCTTTCCTCGTGTTGATTTCCACGGTATTCGAACTTACTCGGCGACGATCGCGTGCTAATATTTCTTGAATATCTCGGAGATCACCTTGCTGGGATGTACTTCCAGGACGAGTGAAATCGGTTTCCACAAAATTTACATTACTTTCAAGAAGGCATCACCGAATTCCCAATGGCGGAAATTCAGCAGTTCTCAAGTGCGCTACTATTACCAGGTAACCTGGCCTGCGAATGGACACCTTTAAAATATAGATATATATATATAAACATATATATAAATATATATATAAAAACGTTAGATAAAGCAAGGACGGACAACTTCTGACGATAAAAAAGTTAAAAAGTTAAAAATTTAATAGAAAAAACGTTTCGGTCTTAGACCTTCGTCAGTTACCTGAAACTGACGAAGAAACTGACGAAGGTCTAAGACCGAAACGTTTTTTCTATTAAATTTTTAACTTTTTAACTTTTTTATCGTCAGAAGTTGTCCGTCCTTGCTTTATCTAACGTTTTTAAATTCATTTTTGTGGTGAGGCTTGGACTGTGAATCTTCATTGATCCTCCTGACGCAGTGGCATTCTTTGTTGGTTTGAGGCATTTTATAACCGTTTATAAATATATATATATATATACATATACTAGAAATACGACTCCCGCAAAAACCTCGCGAAGCTAGTTTTTGAAGAAGTCACAATGCTTTTATATTTTATCTTATATTTTATTTTTTATATCAGCGTAGTCCCCATTATTTTATTTGTTATGCTGTGTTTGGTACATAATTAGTGACACCTGGTGCAAATTACATGATCAGGATACCGGTCAACACAGTTCTTAAAAACTGACCTTCATTTAGCTCTTTCACTGCCACTGAGATTGCACCAGAGGGAATAGAAGTAAAATTATTTATTATCTTGACAGGGAATACAGAGTCGATGAGGTATCACAATAATATTCACTTAACACAAATTGAAAATGATTGTAAATCTTTTGCAGGTGAAATCTTGAAGAGTTGATATGAATGCTTGTGTTTACCATGGTGTAAAAACCTGTTTTTTTTAGTTTTATTTTCTTAGTCTCTACTGCTTTGTCTTCTTTGTTGTACATCCCTTTTAAACACAATATGTTCTTTCACCGAGGATGAGTTGAATGCTCCAATTATTTTTTGTTTATGTTTTTTTGGTTATAATTGCATGAGATTCATTGTAAGAAGAATCTTCTGATTAGATATTTTATTGTCTACTGCAGTCATTATTTCATTCCTAGGTATCCACAATTGAGAGCATTATGAATAGTGCATGTTTCAATTTGTGTATTCTCTTCAGTTGCAATGGTACCCCCAGTGGTAGATAGAAAAATTCCTCTTCCCTCAAAAGAGATGCCATATCAAGAGAAGTGTGAGATACAATGTCATTACATAAAAAAAAATTGGGGGTAAAACAATTGGATTCTACAAAAACTTTGAATAAAGGTTTGGTAATAGTGAGTGCCGAATGTATAGTATGTGGTTGTGCTATTTTTAGGTCATATCATAAAAACAATACATGTAAAAAAGAGTTATTGAAATCTAAATATGTTGAAAAAGATTGCTGCACTACGTACTCCTGTAAAAAAATAATGTGAAATCAACCTCAATCAGTCAAAAGTATATACCACATGAAAGTTTAATTGTGCTGTTACAGAAACAGGCAAAATATCCATACCCAACCATAGAATAGTACATTATTTTGAATATATGAAAATTTCTATTATAAAAACTGCAGAAGAAAGATTTAATATAAGGACGGTATTTCATCGAAAAAGTCATGGCAGCCAGAGGTATTGAACTGTAACCAATGACATATAGTAACGAGAAGAACTATCATTATATTATTATCATTATTATTATCATTACTATTATTATTACTGGTATTGATATTATTATTGTTAAAGTTTTTATGTTAAACATAATATATTTTTATGGGGTGGGATTCATGTCTTAATCTTGGTAAAGTTATTGTTACTCTACTAATAAAAGCAATACAAAAATCTTCTTAATAGGCTTTCCATCAGAGGTGGTAGTAATCAAAACAGCTCCAAACAATACCATTTCTTCTTAAAGGCTTAGAATCTAGTGCAGTCATTTGTCTAGAAAGTTTGTGTGGAAAATCATTATTGAAAGCATAGGGCATTTAGGAAACTTGAAACACTTGCTACTACATACAGCACACTTGCAATGAATATATGAGAAAGATCATAAACATTTTGGCATTACAAAATTTATTTTATTCTTTATAAAGTTTTTCCAACGTAAAACGTTAACTGTATGTTGTAGTTGTTATTAAATATTGATATTTGACATCATAAAAATGAAGTAAACAGCAGAAACTCTAAGGTAACTGACTGACTGACCCATTGTAAAAAGGCTATGAAACTTGTTGTCTATACGTAATATTATTGAAACCTTTCAATCAGAGAATACATACATACATATATATATATATATATATATATCCCCTGATGAGTGGGCAACCACGAAACAGGCTTGTACACGGTACATGTTTTCTATTTCTTAAATAAATATATATATAAATATGTATATATATATATACATATACTAGAAATACGACTTCCGCAAAACCTCGCGAAGCTAGTTTTTAAAGAATTCGTAATGGTTTTTTCTGAGGGATAAGACCGCAATTTATGTATTTACTTAATACTAAACTAGAAATACGACTTCCGCAAAACCTCGCGAAGCTAGTTTTTAAAGAACTCATAATAGTTTTTCATGAGGGATAAGACCCCAATTTATGTATTTACTTCGGTTACTAAATCATTATCACTTTTTGTATTTTCTCATTTCTTGTATTTATTATGATTATTGTTATTGCATTATTATTATTATTACTAGAAATACGACTCCCGCAAAAACCTCGCGAAGCTAGTTTTTGAAGAAGTCACAATGCTTTCATATTTTATTCTTTTTTTGTTTTTATATTATATATTTTATTTTTTATATTAGCGTAATCCCCATTATTTTATTTCTTATGCTGTGTTTGGTACACAATTAGTGACACCTGGTGCAAATTACATGATCAGTATACCGCTCAACACAGTGCTTAAAAATTGACCTTCATTTAGCTCTTTCACTGCCACTGAGATTGCACCAGAGGGAATAGAAGTAAAATTATTTATTATCTTGACAGGGAATACAGAGTCGATGAAGTATCACAATAATATTCACTTAACACAAATTGAAAATGATTGTAAATCTTTTGCAGGTGAAATCTTGAAGAGTTGATATGAATGCTTGTGTTTACCATGGTGTAAAAACCTGTGTTTTTTTTCTTTAGTTTTATTTTCTTAGTCTCTACTGCTTTGTCTTCTTTGTTGTACATCACTTTTGAACACAGTATGTTCTTACACAGAGGATGAGTTGAATGCTCCAATTATTTTTTGTTTATGTTTTTTTGGTTATAATTGCATGAGATTCATTGTAAGAAGAATCTTCTGATTAGATATTTTATTGTCTACTGCAGTCATTATTTCATTCCCGGGTAACCACAATTGAGAGCATTATGAATAGTGCATGTTTTAATGTGTGTACTCTGTCCAGTTGCAATGGTACCCCCAGTGGTAGATAGAAAAATTCCTCTTCCCTCAAAAGAGATGCCATATCAACAAATTGGGGGTAAAACAATTGGATTCTACAAAAGCTTTGAATAAAGGTTTGGTAATAGTGAGTGCCCACTGTATAGTATGTGGTTGTGCTATTTGTAGGTCATATCATAAAAACAATACATGTAAGAAAGAGTTATTGAAATCTTAATATGTTCTAAAAGATTGCTGCACTACGTACTCCTGTAAAAAAATAATGTGAAATCAACCTCAATCAGTCAAAAGTATATACCACGTGAAAGTTTAATTGTGCTGTTACAGAAACAGGCAAAATATCCATACCCAACCATAGAATAGTACATTATTTTGAATATATGAAAATTTCTATTATAAAAACTGCAGAAGAAAGATTTAATATAAGGACGGTATTTCATCGAAAAAGTCATGGCAGCCAGAGGTATTGAACTGTAACCAATGACATATAGTAACGAGAAGAACTATCATTATATTATTATCATTATTATTATCATTACTATTATTATTACTGGTATTGATATTATTATTGTTAAAGTTTTTATGTTAAACATAATATATTTTTATGGGGTGGGATTCATGTCTTAATCTTGGTAAAGTTATTGTTACTCTACTAATACAAGCAATACAAAAATCTTCTTAATAGGCTTTCCATCAGAGGTGGTAGTAATCAAAACAGCTCCAAACAATACCATTTCTTCTTAAAGGCTTAGAATCTAGTGCAGTCATTTGTCTAGAAAGTTTGTGTGGAAAATCATTATTGAAAGCATAGGGCATTTAGGAAACTTGAAACACTTGCTACTACATACAGCACACTTGCAATGAATATATGAGAAAGATCATAAACATTTTGGCATTACAAAATTTATTTTATTCTTTATAAAGTTTTTCCAACGTAAAACGTTAACTGTATGTTGTAGTTGTTATTAAATATTGATATTTGACATCATAAAAATGAAGTAAACAGCAGAAACTCTAAGGTAACTGACTGACTGACCCATTGTAAAAAGGCTATGAAACTTGTTGTCTATACGTAATATTATTGAAACCTTTCAATCAGAGAATACATACATACATATATATATATATATATATATATCCCCTGATGAGTGGGCAACCACGAAACAGGCTTGTACACGGTACATGTTTTCTATTTCTTAAATAAATATATATATAAATATGTATATATATATATATACATATACTAGAAATACGACTTCCGCAAAACCTCGCGAAGCTAGTTTTTAAAGAATTCGTAATGGTTTTTTCTGAGGGATAAGACCGCAATTTATGTATTTACTTAATACTAAACTAGAAATACGACTTCCGCAAAACCTCGCGAAGCTAGTTTTTAAAGAACTCATAATAGTTTTTCATGAGGGATAAGACCCCAATTTATGTATTTACTTCGGTTACTAAATCATTATCACTTTTTGTATTTTCTCATTTCTTGTATTTATTATGATTATTGTTATTGCATTATTATTATTATTACTAGAAATACGACTCCCGCAAAAACCTCGCGAAGCTAGTTTTTGAAGAAGTCACAATGCTTTCATATTTTATTCTTTTTTTGTTTTTATATTATATATTTTATTTTTTATATTAGCGTAATCCCCATTATTTTATTTCTTATGCTGTGTTTGGTACACAATTAGTGACACCTGGTGCAAATTACATGATCAGTATACCGCTCAACACAGTGCTTAAAAATTGACCTTCATTTAGCTCTTTCACTGCCACTGAGATTGCACCAGAGGGAATAGAAGTAAAATTATTTATTATCTTGACAGGGAATACAGAGTCGATGAAGTATCACAATAATATTCACTTAACACAAATTGAAAATGATTGTAAATCTTTTGCAGGTGAAATCTTGAAGAGTTGATATGAATGCTTGTGTTTACCATGGTGTAAAAACCTGTGTTTTTTTTCTTTAGTTTTATTTTCTTAGTCTCTACTGCTTTGTCTTCTTTGTTGTACATCACTTTTGAACACAGTATGTTCTTACACAGAGGATGAGTTGAATGCTCCAATTATTTTTTGTTTATGTTTTTTTGGTTATAATTGCATGAGATTCATTGTAAGAAGAATCTTCTGATTAGATATTTTATTGTCTACTGCAGTCATTATTTCATTCCCGGGTAACCACAATTGAGAGCATTATGAATAGTGCATGTTTTAATGTGTGTACTCTGTCCAGTTGCAATGGTACCCCCAGTGGTA
>OX453272.1:35492135-35527135 GCA_949710005.1 Ricordea florida
CCTTTGTAAAGGTATTGTTACTCTATTACTGCAAGCAACACAAAAATCTTCTTAATAGGCTTTCCATCAGAGGTGGTAGTAATCAAAACAGCTCCAAACAATACCATTTCTTCTTAAAGGCTTGAAATCTAGTGCGGTCATTTGTCTATAAAGTTTGTGTGGAAAATCATTATTGAAAGGATAGGGCATTTAGAAAACTTGAAACACTTGTTACTACATACAGCACACTTGCAATGAATATATGAGAAAGATCATAAACATTTTGGCATTACAAAATTTATTTTCTTCTTTATATAGTTTTTCCGATGTAAAATGTTAACTGTATGTTGTGGTTGTTATTAAATATTGATATTTGACATCATAAAAATGAAGTAAACAACATAAAGTAACCAGGTTAATATGTTAATTAAGGCCTGAATTAACATTTTATTTGTGGGAAATGGCCAGGTTTCTAGATTGCAATATTATCAGGGGGGGGGGGTCATTGAACTCTAAGGTAAAACTGACCCATTGTGAAAAGGCTATGAAACTTGTTGTCTATACGTAATATTATTGAAACCTTTCAATCAGAGAATACATACATATATATAGCAAAGAGAAATACTACTCAGAAGTAAGTTATAACATTTGCTTTATTTTCAAATGATCGCATTGATCACTGATGATATTGCAGAACCAGTACTTTATAGTGACACTGGGTATATATTCTGTTGAAAATGCTAAACATAACTGCTAGATCAAGAAAATTTACAATATTTTCACTGTTGCAATGATATCAGATCACATCGTTGTAAATGATTGTTATAACAACTGCAACTCTCTGTGTTGTGAATTTCTTCAAAATGGAAACGCTATCGCTTTATTATGAAAAATACCTACTTACATTCTCTTGTAATCTGTTGGTCGTCTTCCTATTCCGTTTTTAGATTAATATAATTATTTTCCAGAGACATCTCCAATCGTTGTAGTTGTTTCTAATCGGTTTCCCTTCTAAGCCGTTTTGCTAAATTTAGTACGCTAATATATTTCGTTATGTAATCGTTCACTCCTGTTCTGTATTTCTATCAATAACACATTCAAATTCAAAACTAACTTGGTTGAATTCCTGGTCCTTTTCCCTGCTGTTTCGTTTGCCTTTTTCTAGAGCGAGCAGTTTTTGTCTTTGCTGCGATGACGGATGTCTGTTGTTATTCGCCCTGCTGTCGTACTTTTTCCCTGCTTTGAGTCGTGCTTTCCTTGTGTTGATTTTCACGGTGTTCGAACTTACTCGGCGACGATCTCGGGCTACTCTTTCTTGAATATCTCGGAGATCATCTTGCTGGGATACACTTCCAGGACGAGTGAAATCCGTTTCCACAAAATTTACATTTCTTTCAAAAAGGCATCACCGCATTCGAAATGGCGGAAATTCAGGAGTTCTCAAATACGCTACTATTGCCAGGTAACCTGGCCTGCGAACGGACACCTTTAAAATATAGATATATATATATATATATATATATATAAATATATATATAAAAACGTTAGATAAAGCAAGGACGGACAACTTCTGACGATAAAAAAGTTAAAAAGTTAACTAGAAATACGACTCCCGCAAAAACCTCGCGAAGCTAGTTTTTGAAGAAGTCACAATGCTTTTATATTTTATTATTTATTTTTTTTAGTTTTTGTATTTTACTTTTATATCAGCGTAATCCCCATTATTTTATTTCTTATGCTGTGTTTGGTACACAATTAGTGACACCTGGTGCAAATTACATGATCAGTATACCGCTAAACACAGTGCTTAAAAAATTGACCTTCACTGTCACTGAGATTGCACCAGAGGGAATAGAAGTAAAATTATTTATTATCTTGACAGGGAATACAGAGTCGATGAAGTATCACAATAATATTCACTTAACACAAATTGAAAATGATTGTAAATCTTTTGCAAGTGAAATCTTGAAGAGTTGATATGAATGCTTGTGTTTACCACGGTGTAAAAACCTGTGTTTTTTCTTTAGTTTTATTTTCTTAGTCTCTACTGCTTTGTCTTCTTTGTTGTACATTACTTTTAAACACAATATGTTCTTACACTGAGGATGATGTTGAATGCTCCAATTATTTTTTGTTTATGTTTTTTGGTTATAATTGCATGAGATTCATTGTAAGAAGAATCTTCTGATTAGATATTTTATTGTCTACTGCAGTCATTATTTCATTCCCGGGTAACCACAATTGAGAGCATTATGAATAGTGCATGTTTTAATTTGTGTACTCTTTTCAGTTGCAATGGTACCCCCAGTGGTAGATAGAAACATTCCTCTTCCCTCAAAAGAGATGCCATATCAACAGAAGTGTGAAATACAATGTCATTACATAAAAAAAATTGGGGGTAAAACAATTGGATTCTACAAAAACTTTGAATAAAGGTTTGGTAATAGTGAGTGCCGACTGTATAGTATGTGGTTGTGCTATTTTTAGGTCATATCATAAAAACAATACATGTAAGAAAGAGTTATTGAAATCTTAATATGTTCAAAAAGATTGCTGCACTACGTACTCCTGTAAAAAAATGTGAAATCAACATCAATCAGTCAAAAGTATATACCACATGAAAGTTTAATTGTGCTGTTACAGAAACAGGCAAAATATCCATACCCAACCACAGAAGATTATATTATTTTGAACATATGAAAATTTCTATTATAAAAACTGCAGAAGAAAGATTTAATATAAGGATGGTATTTCATCGAAAAAGTCATGGCAGCTCCAGGTATTCAATGACATATAGTAACGAAAATATTTATCATTATATTATTATTATTATCATTACTATTATTATTACTGGTATTGATATTATTATTATTATTATTATTATTGTTATATTTTTCAAGTTAAACATAATATATTTTTATGGGGTGGGATGCATGTCCTAATCTTGGTAAAGGTATTGTTACTCTACTACTACAAGCAATACAAAAATCTTCTTAATAGGCTTTCCATCAGAGGTGGTAGTAATCAAAACAGCTCCAAACAATACCATTTCTTCTTTAAGGCTTAGAATCTAGTGCAGTCATTTGTCTATAAAGTTTGTGTGGAAAATCATTATTGAAAGCATAGGGCATTTAGGAAACTTGAAACACTTGTTACTACATACAGCACACTTGCAATGAATATATGAGAAAGATCATAAACATTATGGCATTAAAAAATTTATTTTCTTCTTTATAAAGTTTTTCCAGTGTAAAAGGTTAATTGCATGTTGTGGTTGTTATGAAATATTGATATTTGACATCATAAAAATAAAGTAAACAGCAGAAAGTAACAAAGTTAATATGTTATCTCTAACTTTTCAAATTAAGGCTTGAATTAACATTTCATTTGTGGAATAAGGGCAGGGGTTCTAGATAGCAATATTATCAGTGGGGGGGGGGGGGTCATTGAACTCTAAGGTAAAACTGACCCTTTGTGAAAAGGCTATGAAACTTGTTTTCTCTACGCAATATTATTGAAGCCTTTCAATCAGAGAATACATACATATATATATGGCAAAGAGAAATACTACTCAGAATTCAGTAATCACATTTGCTTTATTTTGAAATGATCTTATTAATCACTGATAATATTGCAGAACCAGTACTTTATAGTGACACAGGGAATATATTCTGTTGAAAATGTTTAACATAACTGCTACATCAAGAAAATTTACAATATTTTCACTGTTGCAATGATATCAGATCACATCGTTGTAAATGATTGTTTTAACAACTGCAACTCTCTGTGTTGGGAATTTCTTCAAAATGGAAACGCTATCGTTTTATTATGAAAAATACCTACTTACATTCTCTTGTAATCTGTTGGTCGTCTTCCGATTCCGTTTTTAGACTAATTCCTCGCGAAGCGAGGCCGAAGGCCGAACGTAGCGAGGTTACTAATCGTGTCGGTTCCGGTTCAGACCACGTGGCTCGCAAGCCCGAGTAAATCGAGCCGAGAGTTTTTATAGATGTATATATATATATATATATATATCTATATTTTAAAGGTGTCCGTTCGCAGGCCAGGTTACCTGGCAATAGTAACGCACTTGAGAACTGCTGAATTTCCGCCATTATTCGGTGATGCCTTTTTGAAAGTAATGTAAATTTTGTGGAAATCGATTTCACTCGTCCTGGAAGTACATCCCAGCAAGATGATCTCCGAGATATTCAAGAAATATTAGCACGAGATCGTCGCCGAGTAAGTTCGAATACCGTGAAAATCAACACGGGGAAAGCACGACTCAAAGCCGGGATAGAGAAACGACAGCAGGGAGAATAACAACAGCCAAGACAACAACTGCTCGCTCCAGAAAAAGGCAAACGAAACAGCAGGGAAAAGGACTAGGAATTCAATCAAGTTAGTTTTGAATTTGAATGTGTTATTGATGGAAATACAGGACATGAGTGAACGATTACATAACGAAATATATTGGCGTAGTACATTTAGCAAAACGACTTAGAAGGGACACCGAGTAAGAACGACTTCAACGATTGGAGATATCTCTGGAAAATAATTCTATTAGTCTAAAAACGGAATCGGAAGACGACCAACAGATTACAAGAGAATGTAAATAGGTATTTTTCATAATAAAGCGATAGCGTTTCCAGTTTGAAGTAATTCCCAACACAGAGAGTTGCAGTTGTTATAGCAATCATTTATAACGATGTCATCTGATATCATTGCAACAGTGAAAATATTGTAAATTTTCTTGATCTAGCAGTTCTGTTAAACATTTTCAACAGAATATATACCCTGTGTCACTATAAAGTACTGGTTCTGCAATATTATCAGTGATCAATGCGATCATTTCAAAATAAAGCAAATGTGATTACTGAATTCTGAGTAGTATTTCTCTTTGCTATATATATATGTATGTATTCTCTGATTGAAAGGTTTCAATAACATTGCGTAGAGACAACAAGTTTCATAGCCTTTTCACAATGGGTCAGTTTTACCTTAGAGTGCAATGACCCCCCCCCCCCTCCCCTGATAATATTGCTATCTAGAACCCCTGCCCTTTTTTCACAAATGAAATGTTCATTCAAGCCTTAATTTGAAAAGTTAGACATAACATATTAACTTTGTTACTTTCTGCTGTTTACTTTATTTTTATGATCATCATGTCAAATATCAATATTTCATAACAACCACAACATACAGTTAACCTTTTACACTGGAAAAACTTTATAAAGAAGAAAATAAATTTTGTAATGCCAAAATGTTTATGATCTTTCTCATATATTCATTGCAAGTGTGCTGTATGTAGTAACAATTAAGTGTTTCAAGTTTCCTAAATGCCCTATGCTTTCAATGATTTTCCACACAAAATTTATAGACAAATGACTGCACTAGATTTTAAGCCTTAAAGAAGAAATGGTATTGTTTGGTGCTGTTTTGATTACTACCACCTCTTATGGAAAGCCTATTAAGAAGATTTTTGTATTGCTTGTAGTAGTAGAGTAACAATACCTTTACTAAGATTAGGACATGCATCCCACCCCATAAAAATATATTATGTTAACGTAAAAACTATAACAATAATAATAATATCAATACCAGTAATAATAATAGTAATGATAATAATAATGATAATAATATAATGATAGTGCTTCTCGTTACTATATGTCATTGGTTACAAGTTCAATACCTTTGCCTGCCATGACTTTTTTGATGAAATACCATGCGTATATTAAATCTTTCTTCTGCAGTTTTTATTATAGAAATTTTCATGTATTCAAAATAATATACTATTCTCTGGTTGGTTATGGATATTTTGCCTGTTTCTGTAACAGCACAATTAAACTTTCATGTGGTATACACTTTTGACTGATTGATGTTGATTTAACATTATTTTTTACAGGACTATGTAGTGCAGCAATCTTTATCAACATATTAAGATTTCAATAACTCTTTCTTACATGTATTGTTTTTATGAGATGACCTAAAAATAGCACGACCACATACTATACAGTCGGCACTCACTATTACCAAACCTTTATTTAAAGTTTTTGTAGAATCCAATTGTTTTACCCACAATTTTTATTTTATGTAATGACATTGTATCTCACACTTCTGTTGATATAATAACAAAAAACATAAATAAAAAATAATTGGAGCATTCAACTCATCCTCGGTGTAAGAACATATTGTGTTTAAAAGTGATGTACAACAAAGAAGACAAAGCAGTAGACTCAGACTAAGAAAATAAAACTAAAAAAAAAAAAACACAGGTTCTTACACCGTGGTAAACACAAGCATTCATATCAACTCTTCAAAATTTCACCTGCAAAAGATTTACAATCATTTTCAATTTGTGTTAAGTGAATATTATTGTGATACCTCATCGACTCTGTATTCCCTGTCAAGAGAATCAATAATAATTTTACTTCTATTCCCTCTGGTGCACTCTCAGTGGCAGTGAAAGAGCTAAATAAAGGTCAATTTTTAAGCACTCTGTTGTGCAGTATACTGATCATGTAATTTGCACCAGGTGTCACTAATTGTGTACCAAACACAGCGTAACAAATAAAATAATGGGGATTACCCTAACATGAAAAATATCAAATAAAAAATAAAATATAAAAGCATTGTGACTTCTTCAAAAACTAGCTTCGCGAGGTTTTTGCGGGAGTCGTATTTCTAGTAGAATTATTTTCCAGAGACATCTCCAATCGTTGAAGTTCGTTCTACTCGGTTTCCCTTCTAAGCCGTTTTGCTAAATTTAGTACGCTAATATATTTCGTTATGTAATCGTTCACTCATGTTCTGTATTTCTATCAATAACACATTCAAATTCCAAACTAACTTGGTTGAATTCCTGGTCCTTTTCCCTGCTGTTTCGTTTGCCTTTTTCTAGAGCGAGCAGTTTTTGTCTTTGCTGCGATGACGGATGTCTGTCGTTATTCTCCCCACTGTCGTTTCTCTATCCCTGCTTTGAGTCGTGCTTTCCTTGTGTTGATTTTCACGGTATTCGAACTTACTCGGCGACGATCTCGAGCTAATCTTTCTTGAATATCTCGGAGATCATCTTGCTGGGATGTACTTCCAGGACGAGTGAAATCGGTTTCCACAAAATTTACGTTTCTTTCAAAAAGGCATCACGGAATTCGAAATGGCGGTTCAGCAGTTCTCAAGTGCGCTACTATTGCCAGGTAACCTGGCCTGCGAACGGACACCTTTAAAATATAGATATATATATATATATATATATACATATATAAAAACTCTCGGCTCGATTTACTCGGGCTTGCGAGCCACGTGGTCTGACCGAAAGCGACACGATTAGTAACCTCGCTACGCTCGGCCTTCGGCCTCGCTTCGCGAGGAATAAATATATATACATATATAAAAACTCTCGGCTCGATTTACTCGGGCTTGCGAGCCACGTGGTCTGACCGAAGGCGACACGATTAGTAACCTCGCTACGCTCGGCCTTCGGCCTCGCTTCGCGAGGAAAAACTCTCGGCTCGATTTACTCGGGCTTGCGAGCCACGTGGTCTGACCGGAAGCGACAGGATTAGTAACCTCGCTACGCTCGGCCTTGGGCCTCGCTTCGCGAGGAAATAAAAACTCTCGGCTCGATTTACTCGGGCTTGCGAGCCACGTGGTTTGACCGGAACCGACACGATTAGTAACCTCGCTTCGCGAGGAAATATTTGCATATGGAAACTATTACCTCGTTCTATAATCCATGTGCCGAAAACAAGCACAATACACATGAATATTCCTCGTTCTATAATCCATGTGCCGAAAACAAGCACAATACACATGAATATTCCTCGTTCTATAATCCATGTGCCGAAAATAAGCACGATACACATGAACATACCTCGTTCTATAATCGATGTGCCGAAAACAAGTAATCCATGTCATATCCTTTTTTTCCAACTGCGGGAGTGCGGGACTGCGGGAACACTAGTTCTATACCCACTCCATCCACTTTATTTCTTTTAAAATATTTTTTGGCCCATTTCTCTTTTTTAATTTCATGATTGACATCGCGACAGTGTGGCACCACGGGAGCACGAGATTAATGTCACGCAATCGTGCCCGGGTATTCTGAAGTTGCTCCCATAACAGCACGTCTACCTGTTGTCCGACTTACGATCTTAGATCGTCTTGTTAACAAGTAATCACATGATTTCGAGTGCATTTTGTGATAAATCAGCACTCGTAAATTTTTCAAAGACTACAAATTTGGTTAGCCTTTGAAAAATTTACTCGTGCTGATTTATCCCAAATTGCACTCGAAATCATGTGATTACCTTTACAAACTACTGTTGGACCAAGTAATGTCTCTTACTTGACGTCCGTAGTGAAAACCCTTCAAGTAGATCCTCGTATACCAGGAAATAGGGATGAGTTTCCGTTCCCGCAGGCAGAGTGGTGCTCTCCGGAGTTAGATTCCCCAGTTTTCAGGCCGACTCTCCCTTCAATCAGAGATTCATAGTCTCGAGGGAAAAACTTATCCTCACAAAAAGTCTTTTTTCCATTCCTCAGGCAAGCAATGATCCTTCATCTCGTTTGTCCACCACCCTAACATTGAATAATATCCTAGCTAAAATTGAATGGCCAAAAGAAATAGAAGTTTGAACTCAGAGCGAAAAACATGATCGTCTTTACTGTTTTGGCCAAAGAAGAAGGTCAAGTTTCTGGTTAAAATTGAAGACATAGCTACTAAAAGGCACAAAAGCACTTAGCGCTATTCCCGCCATCTCACTTTTTTAAACGAGTGAGATATTAGCGCCCTGGCATGAGACAGTTTATTTATTCATATTAGTGTCCTTGTGAATGCAGAGTATGAATTTCATTCTGGAACGAAGGTCACTCCGGAATGAAAGGCATTCCGGTTCAATGAAAACAGCGCCTGACAGAAAAACTCGGAATGCACATGGTAACATAGAGATCGAGGTAATAAACAATTAGACTGTGAGCTCGAAGGCAACTATCAGCACTCTATTGTTTAAATAGAAATCGAGGGCGAATAATCTAATTGTTTAGTAAAAATCATAATAAACGAGTCATGTACCGGAGAAAAAAAATAATACTAAATCTTCCTGCGAAACTTCGCTTAAGTGCGAATACGTCCCCATTTTGGACAGGATCCTCAACCAAGTGCTGTCTAATGGCTGATAGTCTACAGTAGTTCAGCACTGAAATCACATTGCGGCATTTGCATTAGTATACTAGTGGATTTTTACTAACACCTAGGGTGCTTTTCTCTGGGAAAATCTGAGATTAGGGAATAAGCAAAATCCTTAAGATTTTTGTCTGACGTAAGAAATGAAAAATCCGAAAGCGGATTTTTCCAGTACACTAACGGCCATGGAGTGCGTTTCTCCCGCCTACTTTCAAAATAACGGAGAGCCAGTTTACATCTTTTGAAGAGATATTGAGGGCTGATTTAGGACTGAATGATGTTGTATTTAACAATTCAGGTGATGGAGCAGCCCTTCTACTTCTAGCTGGGAGTCCCAGAAGAATTACTCACACTAGAACGGCCAATTCAGTTTTTACGAAATAACTGTACCAAGCCACATGCCAGAAGATTTTCTGAGTCATTTACGAATCAAAAGAGAAACCGTAGAAGCCATAGTCGATCTCCTAGCAGAACACGACGACCTTCCAATGGTCAATTTTCAATTTTCGCCCAAACAAACGACAAGATCATGAATCTGCAAAATCTGGATTCCGATTAATCCTTGGAATCCTGCCTCAGAGCGGGTTCGAAGGATTCATAATCCATTTTCGGATTTTAGTAAGGAAACGAAAAATCTGTTTGCAGATTTGAAATCCGGATTCGGATTTTTCCCAAAGAGAAGCACCCTTAGTATTGGCCCAATATAGGAGCCCAATATAGATCCAAGAAACACTAAATAGCAGGCACTGACAGCTTCAGTCTACATGACGAAAAATTGGTTTTAAGACTTAAAACAATACAATGACTCAGTTTAGAGCGAGTTTCTTTTAATGAACTACAGATTAAATCATAGGTCCGAGCAAGAGAAAATTTGGAAAGATAATATAGCCCCGTCTGATATGATAAGAGGACAGAATCTATTTTTAGCGCGGAATCTAATTATATCTCGTTCCATGGCTGCGCGGTTTTACGATACCGCAAGTGGAAAGTCGAGGTCAAACGAAACAAGATTCCATTGAAATTACAACCACGGGATGAGAAGGACATCGGCCATTCGTCAGTTAAAATAGTTTCCGGATCTAAAAATAGATTCTGTCCCCTTATCATAGTAAGAGAACCCAGTATGGAAGATACGTTCTCTTACCTTATTTTCTCTTTGTCTGAGGATGTGACATGAATCGTCTATATTCTGGTTGCATTGTAGGAGCATTTTGCAATAATCATTACGCAAAAAAAATGATGTTTATGGTATTTCAATGCAATCATACCAAGCACCTCAAGAAAGTCCTGTTCGTTCTTGTGCTTTTGTTGGTTGCAGATTGCACCAGTTCCTGTTTTATTTTTTTTTATATCGACCGGTTTATATTTTTTAATTTACTGACATCGTAAATGCAACTCAATTTATCGCAAATCTCATATGCAAAGCGCAATTGTAATTGGAAGTCGCAGCGAACTCCCTTAAATAGCGTTGGCGAATGGTAAATGCGAGACTTTGCGAGACGGCGAGACTAGCGTTTTTCTTTGCGAGCCCGAGACATTTTGATTTTATAGATTGCAAGACCGAGCCGACTTCAAAGTGTTTTGAGTGCGAGACTCTTTCGTATGAAAATCGAGACTGCGAGACGCACATAACTGCTAAAAAACGAAACTGCGAGACCCGTGAAATTCGAGTAAAATTTTGCGAGACCCAGAGTTTTTGAAGAACCATTCGCCACCCCTTTAAATTGGGCATTCGAATTCGAGGCGAAGCCGATTTTTGCTAAGTTATATTACGGTCTGTTCAGTTGATAATTGCCAATAGCAACTTATCAAAATGATATTCAGCGTAATCGCAGCTGAAGTGATTCCGCAGTTTCTGTGTTGTTTAGGAGACTAATATATACAAATTGAATGTATTTTCCATATATATCTACTTCTAATTCGTTTTCTTGAACTGACATTGCCAAAAAGTAAATTTGCATTGCAAAATCCTCTTTACTCGGTGAGCACAAGGTAGTAATAAGACGATCCAGTGACAATGTGACAGAATAAGCCGATTTGTTTTATGCTGAAAAAAAATAAAGTAGAAATACTGCGACAGGTGTGAGCTGGCTAAAAAGCATTCGAATGTAAATGTGGGCTTTTTGAATGCACGCCAACGGATGCCTCATAACTCGTACACCGGCTTTGCACTCTACTCCAGTAACTGGTATCTATTCGCTTCCTAAAGAACTCAAAGTTGCATTGAGATGAGACCTGAAATAACCACTTCATTTGGTAAGACATATAACTGCGACAGATAGCAGCGGTATGACCGATAAAGTAGGGAAAATAGGTTTTCTATCAGTCGAGGATCTGTGTTTGTCTCTCCAAGATGACGCTAATACCACAGTAAAACACGACGAGACCAGTGATGATTTTATGCCATTTGACAGCGGATTAAGATATGAAACCGAAGAAGGAAATGAGGAAGAATATAACTGTTTGCTTTGCCCTGCTGAATCAGAGTACATAGCCGTGCGTACAGCTAAGAACGCGAGATCGTGTTCAAAGTTAACTTCTATCGCCCGCTTGCAGGATGAGAAGGGAAATATTCCTGAATTATTCCAGGATAATTCTCTTTCAGATGCGAAGAGCCTCGTTGCCAAAGGAAGTGCTGGGAGCAGGGAAGGTTTTGTGGAAGTCACTGATGTAAACATCAGCGAGTTAGATAGAGAAAGACAAAAAGAAATACCAGCGAGAGCTAGAAAAAATGCCACACTCTCATATGCCGGCCATACGTTCAACGCAATAGAAACTCGGTTCAGGCTAAAAAACCTCGAAGAAAGTCATGATGCACAAGCGAGACAAACATGTCACAAAATAAAAGCGGAAACAGCTAACTCGTTGGGTTTTAGTCAGAATACTTTTAGACGGTCATCTCCACTGCCTGTTTGCTCGAGAGCATTTATTAGGCTCAACACAGATATCATGGCTGTTGATAAACATGGAAAAGGGGAAAATGAAAGTCGGAAGTTTTATCCTTCTGGACCGTTTTTGTTCACGGCATCTTCAACTCCCAACTCCTCTCTCGAATCATCGCCCTGCGATGAAATTCGTAAGTCTTCCCTGCCCGAGTTATCGGCTGATCAGCAACACCGTCAAAACCGCCACGCGTCAGACCACAGTGAGATGACCCTCTCAAGCCGCATTGCAAAACGCATAGAGTTAGACTTTTCAATAATAAAGGGAAAGACAATCAACGAGATGATGAGCAAGGACACCCATAAGTCACCGATGTCACCTCCTTGTCCCAGAGCTGGTCTGGAAGAAACGATATTTGCAAGTTATGACGGGCAACTCGACAGCAAACGGCAGCTGCACTTTGCTGAACGACCGCGGAAATACAACGAAAGCCCGTCAAACCCAGCAAACGAGTTTGACTCTCTCGTGGACGATAATACACCATGATTAAGGCCGAATAGAAATGGTACTCTGGAAAAACGGCACTTGCCTAAAAATTAAGTCTTTTATTTCTTTGTATATAAACTGGTCTTTTTTCTTTTCTTTAGCCGATTACATTAAGAATTAAGATTATTTTATGCTGCATAATGCAACGGTGACTCAAACGCCTAACGTACAGTAAGTTGGATTGCTAAGCTAGATGGTATAAATAGACGGGCTGGCCCACGGACAGTTGTTACAAAGAAGCTAAGAATTTGAACGGCAGATACGCTTTTTCGTGAAGAATAAAAGTGCTTCAGTTTACTTTCAGAATCATCTTGTAAACAGAGTTATCAAGTAATCTATAGTCGATCCAAATGGCGCGTATACTTTATGCTTTCACTTTCTCAGTTAGCGTTAGTCCCATTCGAATAATCGCTAAAAGATCAATCCTGCAGTTTTGAGCACTGGCATAGATGAGCTGAGACAAAAATGAATTCACTTCTAGAAAATTTTCCGAAATATGTTAATTCAGAGTAATAGTGGATTAAATTTGTTTAAGCCGGACACAGAAGGAGATCTTATAGCACTATCTAAGCATAATAAAATAATATTTTCTCTCAGTCATTAAATTTTTTCTCCTGACTGTTGCCTGAACAGTTACACAGGGAATGAGGCTTTCAAAAGGAAAAAAAAAAATATTAAAATTCGGGACTATGCCAAAGATTCTAATCAGTCTCAACCGAGAATCATTCGAAACAAAAACGAAAGCGCTGTTCGACTGTTTATTACCAAGCGATACTGAAACAGGAAAGGTTGCAATGTGTTTGGGATGTTTTTGTTGAAGACTTTCCCTTATGTTGACAACATGATGCGACTCTAGCTGGTATCATGGTTGGAAACGCAAAAAGAAATTTCAGGTTCCTGTAAAAGTCTATCCAGGATCTCAGGGACTCGCGTCTCGGCATCTCCCGTGATTCCTTTTAAAAATTGGAACTGGGAGAAGAAATTTGGTCACGACTTTGCAAAGCAAACAGAAGCAGGAGGTCATACCAGACTGTTCACGATATTAGAAAAAAGAAAACCGAAAAAAAAGCGCAGCAGCAATTTTAACCGATAAACCAATTTTGTTTGCAAATAATTATGCAGAAAAAAAAAGCCTAACACGAAAAATTTAAAAGCTTCGTTTGGGATATAATGAGATCACACAACACCACGCGGTTATGAATTATTCAATGCATGATTCCAAATTTTAAACATGTCAGAATGAATACAAACGGAAAATAGTAACGACAGAAGAAACTATTAATAATAAATGAATAGTTTAAAGTGGCCATACCGCCTTCTGTGTTTTTGTGGTTATGTATGCACATTAAGAGTAGATAGCTGTTCAAAAACGTTTTTTCGGATTCCACCGCTGTTTTTACCCTGAAATCGTCGTTCAAAGTTCCCGCTTGAGCCACAACCCTTCAAACTTGACCGGTGGGGCATGGGTCTATTCCTGACTTGACTTCAGAAAAAACGTTTTTTGAATAGCTATCTACTCTTAATGTACATACCAGAACCACAAAAACAGAAGGCAATACCGGCACTTTAAGCAAAACGCAAGAGAAAATGAGGTAAGAGAATGCATCCTCCATACTGGGTTCTCTTTCATACCATAATATATACGGAATATATTCAGTAGATCCGGAAACTATTTCAACTGACCAGTGGCTGATGTCCTCATCACGTGGTTGTAATTTCAATGCGCCATGTGGAAACCGCGCAGCTATGGAACGAGATATAAATAGATACCGCGCTAAAAGTAGATTCTATCCCCTTATCCTGTCAGACAGGGTTATGTTCTCTTTCCTCACTTTCTCTTGGCCAAAAGACATTATCAGTTGCGCTACCAACAGTATGGTCGTTTTATAGCAGGACCAACCATTTGCGATTTGTTGAGTTCAGTTGGTTAATGATAATGATTAGGACAATGAATTTATATAGCGCACTTTTTCATATGAATATGTTCAAAGGCGCTTTACACTTCTATTGGGTGAGATCGGACGTCAGCAGGTAAGTTATTACGTGTTATAATTATAAGTGCAGAAAATCACTTTCGGTTGATTTCGGTGATAGTAATTCTCAATTAAGCCGACACTAGTTTGGAACGGTTGAGCACTGATGGAAAATTGTTCCTTTTCTGTTTCATAGGTCGCGGCTATTGAGCCGGATGGCAAAAGATCCCTTGTTTTCCTATTAATCGTAATAGTCAGATAAACTAGTTTCGACCGAAAACGTTTCGAAAAGTGTATTATTAGATATGTAGGGTGAATTTTATATAATAAACCCTTCAAATGGAATTCCCAGTCTTTCTTATTTTTCATTTTACATGTGAAAAATATAACCAATGAGCATTGAGCAGAATTACACATTAGCTAACATGAATATAACTCTTTAATGGGTCCCAAGGCTAGCCTGTTGAGAAAACATGTTTGTATTTTTCGCAAAACATGGCTTCGGCACGTTTTGTTCCACCTGAATCAACTTTAAAGGATTTTATCGAGGAGAAAGCAAACAAAAACACGTTACAGTCGATTGCATCTACCCGTGAACGCACGCGCTCAAAACATGTTTTCACGTGACGTCAAACGTCTGAGTTTCAGGCGTCAAACTTTGAAGTTTTCCCGCCCAAATGTGAAGTTCCCTCGATTAACGATTTTTGAAACTGCACCCTTGCTGATGCGTAATCTTCTCCCAACTTCTGAAAAACAATAATCCTGCGCAAGTTCTTTTACTTGATTCCGCAAATCGCTTGAAAGTGGGACACCTTTTTGATAATTTCTTCCTTGTTGATATTGAAAACATCTTCCCTTTGAGCAGTGCCGAGAAGGATAACTTCACATTTGGGCGGGAAAACTTCAAAGTTTGACGCCTGAAACTCAGACGTTTGACATCACGTGAAAACATGTTTTGAGCGCGTGCGTTCACGGGTAGATGCAATCGACTGTAAGTAAAACCCGAATGAGATGCCGTTTCGTTACTCAAAATCTGTACAGCGCACTTTCTATGAAGTGATCAATATGTATTTCATGGCACTGAGATTTATTCACGAAAACTGATAGGGAATAGAATTCGTATTGATTCTACTCGTAGCCAATCAGGAGCACGAACAACAAAATTTTACCATAAGAAGACATCCTTCTTCCAATCAGCAACGCGAACGACGAAATTTCACAAATGATGAATAAGGTACTGAAAGGAACGTCATCCGAGAGCCAAAGCAAAAAAATCCGCGCGCCTTTTGAAAATGGTCGAGGGAAGGTTTGCTTCTGTGTAAAAATAATTATTTTAGAACACGAAAACAAAAATGTCGCTCAAAAACGAAATGTTGCTTGAGATATTTTTGAGAGCGAAGGACGAAGCCAGCAAAATTGAAGATATTCCAGCGGTTAAGCTGAATGCATACATTTGCGAATTCAGTTTTAAACTCCATCCGCGGTAAAGATTTCAACGAATACGACTGACTTCGCGTAGAAGTTTACATTGGACTTTATTGATTTATGATTAGCACAGTAAGTTTTAAAGCATTTTTTAAGCTTTTATTACCTTAATTGTTATTACGCGATTTTGAACTACTTATTACTCTCTTCATCGCTTCATTTGTGCAATTTGTCTACCAAATACTACACGAAAAAGTCTCAGTAACCATAGCACAAACACATTATAGCATGGAAAAAGCTTTGTACGATTTTTACTCACTCTTAGTAGTGGGAATATGGGGGTTCTGGGACAAATTGAAAAAAAAATGAAATGAAAAAATATTACAAAAATTATTAAAAATATTACAAAAAATTATGAAAAATATTACAAAAATGAGAAAATTTTATCAAGGATTTTATAGGAGGATAAAAAATAAAATTGAATTCAATTGCGGTTTAAAAACAAAAATAATAATAAAAGTATAAATGGAAGAGTTACAAAAGAAAAAAGTTGTGGAATTGCGACAAATTGCTCGCAAACATATTGGTAAAGGATTTTCTAAATTAAAACTAAAAGCCGAACTCATTGAAGCGTTGAGTAATATTCCAGAAGTTATGGAAGAGATGCACAATCTTCAGAAACAAAGAATCATTCTTGACGAGCCAATACCTAAGATTAATGTTAGAGTTTTAAAACCCCCAAAACCAAAACCAGAACCAAAATCTACAACCATACCAATTAAAAATTTGGAAAGTAAAGTTGTCGAACCAATAATGAAAGATATTAACAAGTTCGCAGATTGGATACTATCTTATGTACCAGAACCCCCTAAAAAGATTGTAGACAAAAGAATAGAAAGTATGAAGGAAAAGTTTAACAAAATATTTGAACGTTTAAATCAAAAAGAAAATTCGAATGAAAAGGCTGATCAAATAAGAAAACGCTTTACTCCAAAAGAAAGTCTGAAGGAAAGATTTAAACGAATTTTCAAAAAACCTACAACTGAATATGAAAAAGAAGAAGATTTCACACCAATAGAACAAGAAACGGTGTTTGATGGGTATCTGAAAACATACAGGATATATGGTAATAAAAGGTATGATGAAAAGACATTTATGAAAAAAATAAAACCAAAAGTTATAGATCTAATTAATCAGCAAAAGAAACCGCTGAAGGTGAAATTTATTATTGTCTGCAAATTTATAAAAGAGAATCCTAATACACTAAATTTTGATGAAGCATCACCCCCATTTCATACTAAACAACCAGAAACGATAACAGAGTCAACTGATTTCTCTAACTTATTCGATGTGATGACTAACCACCAACTTGAGGTGTTTAAGAGGTTTACAGAAAATGGTTCTGGTTGGGTATTCGATCATGTGGAATACTTTGATATAAAAATTGACCCATTTGAACCACTTTTAGGAAGTTCTTATATCCCATTACCAAAAATTTTAGCAAACAAAAAGTCAATTGTTAACCCTAAGAATGAAAATGATAATAAGTGCTTTAAACATGCAGTAACAGAAGGTGCTTATCCCAGAGATGTTCACCGGGAGAGGGTAAATAAAGAACTGATAGAGAATGAAGAGAAGTTGAACTGGGAAGGAATAAATTTTCCTGCTGAATGGAAAGATATTGATAAGTTTGAAAAGCAAAACCTCTACTACGCGATTAATGTCTATGGATATGATAATGATGATGATAAATGTGAAGTATACCCTCTAAGAATAAGTGATAAACAAAGTGGTTATTTGATAAACTTACTTCTAATATCAAACGACGAAACAAACCACTACTGTTTGATAACTAATTTTAGCGGATTGGTAGTTTCACAAGTTACTAAACATAAATGTAAGATTTACGTATGTTATAGGTGTTTTTATCATACTCATGAAAAGGAAACATTAGAAAATCATAAACTATATTGCGCGGAAAACGAGCCTGTTAGGAGTGAAATGCCGTTGGATAAATATGGAAATCCTGAATATATTAAATTCATTAATTATTACAAAAAAATGCGGGTACCCTTTGTTGTATATGCTGACTTTGAGAGCTTTACAGTGAAAATACACACCTGTTCTCCAGATGAAATTAAAAGCTTTACTGAAAAATATCAAAAGCACAAACCATCTGGATACTGTTATATAATAAAGTTTTTTGATGAAAATTATGAAACCGTTATTAAGCAATACACCGCTGAATCCCCAGATGAAGATGTGGGGCAGAGATTTATTGAAGAATTAGAGAAGGATGTTAGAGAAATTTACAAAAATATCAAACCTAACAAGAAATTGAATTGGATGACACAAAGGGAAAAATTCGATTATAAAAATGCTACTCATTGTCATATATGTGAGGGTAAATTATTAGAAAAAGATAAGGTAAAAGACCATTGTCACTACACAGGAAAGTATAGAGGAGCTGCTCATAGCGAATGTAACTTAAACTATAAAATTACAAAATTTTTCATACCAATTATATTTCACAACCTATCAGGATATGACTCACATCTTTTTATTAAGAATATTGGTATAACAAAAGGTAAAGTAGACTGCATACCTAATAATGAGGAAAAATATATTTCTTTTACAAAACAGATTGTACTTGATAAATTTACAAATAAAGAAGGTAAGGAAAGAGAAGTGAAGTGGGATCTTAGATTTATAGATTCATTTAAATTTATGCCAACCAGTCTTAGCAGTTTAGTTGATAATCTTACAAAATGTGGAAAGTGTGGAGCATGTAAACCAGGAGATTGTATGAAGAGATATATAGAAAATAAAAAGATCATTCATTATAAAGGTATTGGTAGATGTGAAAAATGCAAGAATTGCCTATTATCAAAAAGTAAGTGTATTTCACCAAAAGATGATAAATTAACTCTAACTAAAAAGTACTTTAGAGATAAGACGAATATAATGTTAAGAAAGGGTGAATTTCCATATGATCACTTTGACGGATTAGATAAATTAAATGAAACACAACTTCCGCCAAAGGACGCATTTTACTCAAAACTAAACGACGAACATATAAGAGAAGATGACTATCAACATGCTAAAAATGTATGGAAAACTTTTAATATGAAAACAATGAGGGATTATCATAACATTTATCTAAAGTCAGATGTGCTATTGTTAGCGGATGTATTTGAGAATTTTAGAGATGTTTGTCAAAAGAATTATGGTTTAGATCCTGCTCACTATTATACAGCACCTGGACTAGCTTGGGATGCAGCATTAAAGATAACAAAAGTGAATTTGGAGTTGTTAACTGATATCAACATGCTACTTATGTTTGAGAGAGGTATTAGAGGAGGTGTATCCCAGATTTCTAATAGATATGCTAAAGCTAACAACCCATACATGAAGGAATATAACCACAACCTAATCACAAAGTATATTGCATATCTTGATAGAAACAACTTATATGGTGAAGCAATGAGTAAACCACTACCTACTCATGGTTTTAGATGGATTACTGATCAAGAAGAGATTAAAAACTGGAAAAATATCCCCTGTATATTAGAGGTTGATTTAGAATATCCTCATCACCTACATGATTTACATAATGATTATCCTTTAGCTCCAGAGAGAATTAAGGTTAATAGGGTTGAGAAACTGATTCCAAACCTAAACAATAAGAAAAATTATGTTGTTCACCGTGAGACCTTGAAACTTTATGAAAGCCTAGGATTAAAAATCACAAAGATTCATAGAGGTATTACATTCAAAGAGTCTACATGGTTAAAACCATACATTGACTTGAATACTAATCTAAGATCAAAAGCAAATAACGACTTTGAAAAAGATTTCTTCAAGTTAATGAATAACTCTGTCTTTGGTAAAACCATGGAAAACATTAGAAATAGGGTAGACATTAGATTAGTTACAAATCAAAAAGATGCTAAAAAATTAATAAAACAACCTAATTATCAACATCGTACTATCTTTTCTAAAAATTTAGCAGCTATTCATATGAAGAAAAAAAAGATAAAATTCAATAAACCTGTTTACATAGGAATGTGCATTCTAGATTTAAGCAAAACAGTAATGTATGATTTTCACTATAATTATATCAAACCTAAATATGGAGAAAAGGCTAAATTGTTGTTCACAGATACAGACAGCCTTGTATATGAGATAGAGACAGAGGATTTCTATAAGGATATCAGTCTAGATGTTAGAGAAATGTTTGACACCAGTAATTATCCTAAAAACCACCCATCTGGTATTGAGACTGGTGTAAACAAAAAATTAATCGGTAAGTTTAAAGATGAATGTGGGGGTAAGCAGATAATTGAATTTGTTGGTCTAAGACCAAAGCTATACTCTATATTGATGGATGGTGGTGAAGAGATAAAAAAGGATAAGGGGATAAAAGCATCAGTTGTAAAAAAGACAATAAGTCACAATAATTACAAGGATTGTCTATTCACCGGAAAACAGCATATGAGAAAGATGAATGTAATTAGAAGTCACTTACATGATGTTTATACTGAAACCATTAATAAAGTTGCACTATCTGCTGATGATGATAAGAGAATAATTTGTAAAGATGGAATACGTACTTATGCTATCGGACATTATCTTTTCAAAACAGAATCGGGTGGTAGTTCAGTATCATAAGGTACAATCTGTAGTTCTTCCCTCACAAAACCACGCCTAGGACCATCTACTAAATAATATAAAATTGGCTGATTGGATGAAACCACACTCCTAGAAATATCATAAATCTTAATACTCCAAATTGGATCAGTAGCTCTTCTTCGTTCTCTACCCTCAAGTTCACCAGGAGCAAGTAAGTATCTAACTTTACCCTCAATTGGCAACCTCACCTCATCAAGTCCAACAACTCGCTTATACTTTTTAGGTTCAATATCAACCTCTTTCATTTTTATAGCTTTATCAGGTTCTTTACCAGTTATTCTCGTAGGTGTATTATTCAAAGTTTTCAAAATATCAGGTAATCGTTTCACCCATACTCTAGATCGATCATCACTAATCATTTCTTGTGCATATTGATGACTAAATAATCGTTCACTTAATGTTCTATTTGCTCTTTCAACAAATGCTTGAGCTCTGTGGTTTCCAGCTTCACTTCTCTGTATTTTCACATTATGGTAATTCATAAGTTTTGTAACATCACCCATAAATTCTCTTCCAGGATCAACAATTAATGTTTTAGGATATTTCATTTTTCTGGAATATATTTTTTCAAAAGCTTTGGATATCTCATGAGTTTCTTTTGAGGTTAATGGTTCTCCATCTTTGTATCTAGAGGCTACATCAATCACAACCAATACATATCGATATGTTTTTCTTCCAACTCTATCATGTGGTAAAAATAATAAATCTGCTTGGTGAATCTGATTAGGTTTATCTACAGTCCAGTGTGGTCTTGGAATATATTTTGGGGGTTGTAGATAGATTTGCCATAAAGCCTGTTTCTCAAGCCATTGTTTAGCCACATATTCACTTACTTTTGCTTTTTCAGCTAATTTGGGAATTGCAGAATATCCTTTCCAATACCCATCAGTTGAATAATATATTTTTGATAACATGCTTTCGTTACTCATTTAAAGATTACTCATCCCCTCCTTAAAATAAAATATGTCGCAAACTATATCTGAAAAAATTAACCCAAACAGGATTCCAAGAGAGCCACTAGGTTTGAAAGCGGAATCAATATTGAATCGAATTACACTAAATCCATCTTCCGCTAGCCCCGGAGAAACACTATATATAAATATTCCAAAACTTACCCAGAATTTAGTTCTTATACCTGGAAGTGTATCTTTAGTATTTAACTTGACTGTTGATGGCCATGAAGATAACACCCTCGTGAATAATGTAGGTAGTAACCTTGTATCCAGACTCAGGGTTCTTTTTGGTGGTGAAACATTACAGGATACCCAAAGATACGATCTATTTCAAACCTACCATGACTTATTCTTAACAGATGAAGAACGAGAGGATAGATTAAGGCAAGGTATTTCTTCTCTAAACATGAGGAAGCTAAGGACAAATGCGGGAGATAAGGTAGACACAGATGGTAAGGAATTAGCTCTTGCAGTGGTACACAACACCAAGTACCACATCCCACTAAACCATCCTATTCTCAACGATCATGGGGTTTTCTATCCAAAGGTGTTAGATCATCAACTAATATTTGAGATTACACTTGCTCCAGTTAACGATATTGTTGTTTATTCTGATACGACAAAGGCCCCAACTTATAAAATCACAAACCTTGAGTTGGAATATTCTTGTATATCAAGCGAATACTTAGCTCGTGAGGCGCAGGCAGCTTATCAGCTTGGAAAAGGATTCTTTTATGAAAATGTCACTCTACACAAAACTTTCACCATATCCAGACCTACTGATAGTGTTATAAACCAGCATATTAATCTACCTAGAAGGTCAATTACAGGGATATTATGTTTGTTTACATTACCATACACCGGAGGAGCACGAGATTCTGAGAATTTTTTCAACCCAGGTATCACCTCAATTAATATCGATGTTAATGGTGTACCAAATCGTTTCTACTCTAAGGGAATGGTTCCGTCAGATCTTTGGGAGTCGGTAAAGAAACGTTTCATCCATCCCTTCAGTCAGTCGTTTCACTCGGTAAAGGAAAAGGATTTTTATTCTGATAAGTTTGCTCTGTGGATAGATTTGAGAACTAACCCAGATAATGGTATTCATGGAGGGGGTCTGGCCTTAAACAATGCACAAGATGGTGTAAAAATAGAAATGAAAAGAAAAGTTAGTGGGTCTGGTATTATGACTTGTTACATGTTTGTTGTAGCCGATGCGTTAATGGAGGTTATGAATTCAAACTTACGCTCTATAATGTACTGAATGAGGTTTAAGATCAATCATGTATTAGTTAAAAGAAAAGATGGAAGAATTACGAGATAAAATTCCTTTTCACTGCATTATAACAGGTCCAACAAATTGTGGAAAGACAAAGTACATCATAGATCAACTCCGAGGTCCCTTCAGAAAATTGTTTGAATTCATTGTTTTAATATGCCCAACTTATTCTAAAAATAAAACTTATCATAATTTTGCCCGAGGGGATAAACGTTTCTTTGTATTATCACCAGATGCTAGTAACATTGATGAGATTAATGAATTGTTAACTGATTGTCAAACTTTGTTCTCCGGTACTAATACACTAATAATTTTAGACGATTGTGCTGTTTCGAATGATCTGAAGAAACGATCGAACAAGTTTATTGATTTAGCATTCTCTGGAAGACATCATGGTTTATCAGTGTGGGTTCTCACTCAGCAATTAACATCGATAGCAAAACCATTCCGTGAAAATGTAGCTTGTGTTGTTTCATTTCATAATCCATCACAGAAAGGTATGAAGATGCTTTTCGAAGATTATGGGGGTGATTTAGACTCTGAAACTAGTAAAAAGTTTGTACAACTCCTGAAAACTGAAAAATATTCTAGACTCTGTTTGTGTTTACGTTATCCATTTCATTGTTATTTGGAGATTCCTGAAGTGATTTAAAAATAACCCATGTATTACCGAAAGGAAGAAAAAAAAAGATGACTGACGAAAGGAGGAACAATGAATTTGAAGATGATGATGATTATAATTATGAGGCGTGTCAAGATGAGTTGGAAAAGTTGATTGATCGAGAACTTATAAAATTTGTAGGTTTATTAGGGTTGGTTGGATTTCAGAGCTATCTTTTAATACTATATTATCATCTCATTCAGTGATTTCAGTGTAGCTGGGTAAAGCTGTTTTTCGCGTAGCGCGGCCTTAAGGGGTCTAAAAGAATCTATATGTTATTACAAAATTGAAAGATGACAAGCGTAGAAGATTATATTGAAGAAAAGACTGAGGTAAAAGATGATACTGAACGAAGTGAGGAACTTGAAATAAAACAAGAATCACTAGCTATTATCGCAGTTCTTGGAACTACAAAGGAATATTTAGGTGTTGATATGAGTCTAGGTGATATAAAGAAACTCACAGAAAAAGATGTTGAAAAATATTTTAATCGATACCAATCAGTATTGGGTAAGAAAATTAATGGTGGATTAGTAGATTCATCTCTTCAATTAGTTTCTCATGCCATTTCTTACATGGTTCCTGTGGATGATATAGAAGAGCTTTGTTCCGATTTGAAGAATGATGAGTTGGTTAATCGTGAACTTACAAACCTTGTGGGTCTCTTAGCATTAAAAGGTGGGAGATTGGTAGCACTTGCCAGCGGATTATTCCAGGTTGCTAAGCACATTAAAATCAACAAAGTACAGGAAGTTTCAAGAACAAATACCGACCGATTAAGGAAGGAATCAGATAATACTAACACAACTGCGCAGGCTTCTGGTGGGTATGATACTGTTTACTAAGCATGATGTGATTTGCTTCGCGGCCCTAAAGGGGTGTAAAGATTTCTTAATGATATGTAAAATAATGTCTGAAGAAGTTGTTGAGCAAATTACAAAAGACCCACCAAAAGAAGAGCAAAAAACCGGAGGTAATGCTTCAAAAAAGAGGGAGAAAGATCCTAAAAAGGTTGCTGCTGGTAAAAAATTAGCTGAATATAATAAAAAAGCAAAAGAGGCGTTAGCTAGGGAGACCCTAAGGGCAGAGGAGCAAATGAAACGTGAAGAAGAAAATGAAAATAAAAATACAGAGAGTGAACCTAAAGCATGGCTTCCAGAGCTATCTTTTACTACTGTTTTATCCATTGTCGGAATAGGGTTTACAGCATTTGATATGTTTATGAGATATTATAAAAATAGAATAGTTGATTTATCTCATATTCCAAATAAAGTTCCACCTCCAAATATTCCTACACAACCCTCCCAACCACAACCCCAACCAACTCCGAAAATAGGAATGTTATAAGTAGAAAGTAGTTTAAAGGTTTCTTACTGATACAGTAAAAAATTATGTCAAATGAAAACAAACTTGTGAAAACTGTTACTGATTCTGCAGTCCTTATCGGATTAGCAGCTGCAGTTGGTTATGTAGCTAAAAAGGTTATGAAAGAATCATTTATGAACGATCCATCCTCAAGTATTACAAATTATGCTAAATGGGTAGCTGTATTGTCAGGCAGTATGTATCTAAAAACATATTTAGAGGATCAAAAGATTTTACCGACCTAAGGGAGGAACCTAAAATTAAGGATTTATAGACCTGAGCGAAGCGAAGAAACATGGCAACAATAGCAATGATGGTTGGTGGAGCTATTTTGAATGCGACTACATTCGTTGGTGGTTCATATCTTGCAAAATATCTCTCAGGTGATAAAACAGATACAGAAAAAATACGACACGATAAGGCATTAGAAAAATATCAAAAAGATTATGCAGAATATCAGGAAAATAGACAGAAAATAATTGATTGGAAAGAACAACAAAAGGATGCAAAATATCAAGCATCAAAAAATATTTCGAATACAGATGAAGCTTTTAACTTGTATAGTCAAATGCATGAACCAAAATTCTCTGATTATTATAGACCTAGTGAAAATCAAAAGATGGGCGAAATGGCATATGTAGGTGGTGGTATGTTAGCATTAGGTTATATGGTTAGTAAATTCTTTTAGAAAAATTTGTGATTAGTTTGCTTCACAACCCTAAAGGATCTAAAGATTTCTTACTGATGAGTAAAAAATCATGGCAGAAGGCGGATATATACCAGAAGATATTGATCCAACTGAACTAAATGAATCAAAAGATGTTGGTGGTAGTGGTAATGATGAAACAATTTATTTATCTCCAAATACATCCACCGCTATTCCAAATTACCCTGATGATTATGAACAAGAAACTTCATTTGGTGGAATTAATGAAAAACATCCCTTGTTGGCTGAAGCGGAACGTGATAGAGATTATGCTTGGGATGAGGTTAAACGTAATTTCCCTAAAGTTAATACTAATAAAGTAATAGCTGGACTGGATAAATTAAAACGAGTATTTGTAAAATTGAAAAGGCGTGGAGCTCGCCCATACACTTTATTAACCACTGGTGAAATTGAAGGAAAACCTTCCCAAACTTTAATTAATGCTCTAGGTAAAAAAGCAGAAGATGTTGTTGAAGAAATGGATATTGAAATCACTAAGAAAAAAGAAACACTAAACAAAAAAATTGAGAAGGTAAAATTCCTTGAGGATAAGCCGCTTAAGACACCGGAGGAAAATATCGAGATTGAAAATCTAGGTAGAGAAATTACTGATGAAGAGAATGATATATCCAATATGGAGGTCGAGAGAGATAGAATACAAAATAGAATGACATTACGTAGTCGTGTGAAGGCTATCTTCAAAAAGTATGGTTTTACAGTCTTTGCTGTTATTAGTGCTGTAGGTATAATCATTGGTGTTATAGTTTCTAATCTTTCTAAAGGTCTAACAACATTGGGTAAAGGTGTTGGTAATGGGCTGAAAACTATAGGTAAAAAACTTGGTGAAATATTACCAGGAATGGTTGGCGCAATAGTTAGCTTTCTATTCAAAACAGCGGGAGAGGTTATTGGATTTTTAGGTAAGAATGCTTGGCTTTTGATAATGGCTGTAGTTCTATATTTTGTGGAACAGTTTAAAAAGAAGAGATGATAACAAAACCCTCCCGAATTCATTTAAAGATATCATGTTGATCAGTAAAATACAATATGGATGACTACAATAGAATTTATCCGCAAATTCCGGCTCAGTCGGGCCCGTCCTCCGGACGATTACCAATAAATGGTGATCCAAATAATTTCAGACTACAAAAGTCATGTGAAGTACTACAAAATCTTGAGAAAGAAATTAAACATTATGAAGATGTAAGGAAAAAATACAATAGAGCAAGAGGAATATTTACAAAAATCAGTGTTTGTAGTGGAGTGATTTCAGTTATTCTATCTGCAAGCGGGCTTGGAACCTCTCTTACTGGTTTTGGTGCTGTTGTTGGTATCCCATTAGGTGTTGTCGGTGGAATTTGTGGTGGGGTATCCGTTGGATTCGGTGCAGCTTCTAAACGACTTTCCCATAAAGTTAGTAAACATGAACAGACAGTTTCTCTGGCAAAAGCAAAAGTAAACACCATTCACGACTTGGTTTCAAAGGCTCTGAAAGATAACGCAATCTCTGACCAAGAATTTTCTCTAATTTTATCAGAAGTGGAAAAGTTTGAAAAACTAAAACAAGAAATCCGTCAAAAAACTCGGAAAGATACAGAAAAAAACTTAAATATGAATCAGATAAGAACAGAGGTTCGAGCGGAAATATTAAAGGATCTAACAGGTCGAGAACGCTGAAAATTTCATATGAGAGAACGGATGTAGGATGGAATTGTTTTGCTGGTATTAGAAAAGAACGGTATTGATTTAAAAACATATCGAGGAAGCCGGTCTAAAGACTTTTCATCTTATTCTAAACATAAGGAATAAAATGACACTCAAGGATTTCATAAATAAGTATCCAAATGCTGATACAAGTAAATTCATAGTTGTAGCTGATCCGTATGGCGGTTACATAAAGTGGAAAGTTAATGGTATAACAATAATGTCAAATGATGATCCTACTGGAAAAACATGGAGTGATAATCTATCACCTCGTTTGAAAAAACTTTTATGGAAAGATTTAGGGTTGGATGATCATGAATTGAGTTCGTTCCCAAAGAGTTTAACTATGACTAATCGATCTTATCCAATACCCGCAATTAATTTTGATAACTTTACAACTGATGTAACAAAAATGCTAACCTCACTGGATATATACGTGTCAAATACGAAGAAATTCACAGCAAAGATGAGAAACATATTTACATCTCAAGTTGTAACATTCAAATCTGGTGAACAGAGTAGAAAATGGTTGAATGCTCCTGATATGAATTATTGGCCTCAGCAACTTAACTTTGCAGTTTGGTGCGCAACATCTGGTTGTGGTATAAGTCCTTTTGAAAGTCTAAATTACCCTAAAGTAGTGAACAGCTTCATTAAATTTCATGTGTATTTCACAATAAGACGGATATTATATGAATTAAGCCTTCCCTTACCTGATGAGCAACCCTTTGTAATAAATAATAATCCCTATAGTAAAGTTGCATATCAACGATTGTGCGCTGAATTTGGAATTGCTAATAATTCTGACTTTAGATGGAAAGGTGGAAGAAACGGTGGATTGGGAGATATATTCCTTGATTATGGTGCAGGGTACAATGGAAAAGGTGGTGGATATCAAAATGTACATATTGTAAGGAATTACGATCATGAAGCAGATCAATGGCCTGGTGAAGGTGGTAAATTTTCTGATGAAGGTGGTAAGAAAGAAAAAGGTAATTTAATTTCATTTATCCGTAATGATGACTTTACTGATTTCAAATATGCTTGGTTTATCCCAACAAGTGGTCATGGACTCACTAAAGCTGGACTTGGTAGATTGAATCGATCTGCAGAAGCTTTTGTTTACTGTATATTGGGAGCGCAAGTCAACACTAGAAACTCGATTTATGGTAATGGTGGTGGAGCGATAGAGACTCAACAAGAATTCTTAGCTTTATTTGAAAGTAGTGTGATCGAGAATGACATTTCTAGCTCTATCCAAAGATATCAATTAGCTGTACAGGAAGCGAAATTACGGCTTGATTTAGCTATTGCTCCTGGTGTATTTAATGCCTAGTAATATGATAATCAACACTGAGAGCGTGACTGGTTTTAATAACAAACTTATGAAAGCGATTAATGATATGAATTTTGGAGTAAATAATTCCCTAAACACTGAATCAAAACAGGTTGGAATAAGTCATAACTTAGGATCTTCAAAGGTAAAGTTACCTCATATATCTGAGACAAATCCAAACCCTTTACTGACAGAAGGAAAGGATCAGAATAAAGCGAAACCAAAACCAAAACCCTCAACTCTGAATGAAAAGTCGGACGTGACCACACAACATGAAGATAATATATTAGCATTTATAATTGTCTCTAGTGTATTTGCGTGGTATCTATTTTGGTAGTTCATGAGTATTTCACGTGATTATGATTGTTTCTAAATTATTGTTCACATGTAGAACAATAGATTGCATACTTTTACGACATAGCAATAAGCAAAATGTAAAGTGGATTTGAAGTTTGAAAGTAGATTTTATGTTTACTTTAAAAAGGTCGGTTTCTAACGTCGCTCCGGAATGTGATTACGTCAATACAAATTTTTGTTAATGTTTTGATTATAGAAATTTAAAGATGAATATGGTGTAATAAAAACAAAATGTTGAGTATTATCATGTATGAGTCTGAAACTAGGATTTATTTAGATCCACCGCTTAAAAATCTTCGAGAGATACAGCTACTGGATTGTAATATACAAACCAAAAGATTGATTAATTTCAAGGATCAACAGATATTGTTTAATGATAAGAATCAGCCCCTAATAATAATTCAACCCGGTACATATTCGTTGCGTGATATTCAATCGATCTTTCTTAATGATACTGATAGGCCAAAGATAACAATAATTGAGACTGATACTGTTGACTATCTATATTCAAATAAGAACTTCAATATTAAACTTACGAGAGGGTTACAAGTTGGTTTAGGTATGCCTGAAGTTATAAATCCAGGTAAATTATACCCCATAAATAGACAGATTAAGGAACCCCTGAGACTTATGTGTAGTATAGTGGATAATAAGTCTTCATATATGAATAACACCAAATATGGAGAACTTGTGAAACTCTCACCATCACACCTACTTGCAAACATACCCTCAAAGGATTATCCAACAATTCCAGTTCGAAAATATGAGACCCTAATAAACCACTTCGATTTAACCATATTAGACATTGAATGGAAAAAACTTGATCTGAAGGGTTCTCCCATAACTTTTAGTTTAAGATTCAGATAATTTTTTTTGTTATGTAACACAGATAAGCGTTATATAACTTAATGACATTCTTGTTTTGTATAACATTCTCTACAAAATGCCTTCTGTCTATTATGCTCACATGTTTGTGATCCTCCACATAACTTACAAAAATTTCTTTGTTTTCCATGAATACATATTCCTTTACCTTTACATTCTTTACAACGTGCCTTCTGTTTTTTATGTTCACATATTTGAGATCCTCCACACTCCTTACAATATGTTCTTTGTTTTTTATGTTCACATATTTGTGATCCTCCACACTCTTTACAATAAGCTTTATTTCTATTATGTTCACATATTTGTGATCCTCCACACTCTTTACATCTTGATTTCTGCCTTTTATGAATACAATAATAATGATACTTAATAGTTTTAGGTTCTGAAGTGGGTGTGGGAGTTTGTTTCTGAAGATTGTGCATCTCTTCCATAACTTCTGGAATATTACTCAACGCTTCAATGAGTTCGGCTTTTAGTTTTAATTTAGAAAATCCTTTACCAATATGTTTGCGAGCAATTTGTCGCAATTCCACAACTTTTTTCTTTTGTAACTCTTCCATTTATACTTTTATTATTATTTTTGTTTTTAAACCTCAATTGAATTCAATTTTATTTTTTATCCTCCTATAAAATCCTTGATAAAATTTTCTCATTTTTGTAATATTTTTCATAATTTTTTGTAATATTTTTAATAATTTTTGTAATATTTTTTCATTTCATTTTTTTTTCAATTTGTCCCAGAACCCCCATATTCCCACTACTCTCTTTAATACGTATCAGAAAACTCATTCGTTCGCTGCCCTCAATCGTTCGAGATCGTTTTCTGATACTCAACTCGTAAATAAAAATCTTACGCGCGCATTTTCCATGAAGTGATCTTTATATATCGTGAAACCTCAATCTAAACCTATTCTATTTAAAACTACTGGCCCCGGTTGTTCAAAGGATGGATAACGCTATTCAGCGGATAAATCGCTATCCAGTGGATAAGTGCTGGCAAAAGAAACTACGCTATCCACTGGATAGTGATTTATCCGGTGGATAGCGTTATCCACCCTTTGAACAACCGGGGCCTGACGTAATTGGTCCAGCATGTTCCTCTAAATAATTCTCTTAAGACAAAAGCAAATCTGAAAATAATTCCTCGCGAAGCGAGGTTACTAATCGTGTCGCTTTCGGTCAGACCACGTGGCTCGCAAGCCCGAGTAAATCGAGCCGAGAGTTTTTATATATGTATATATATATATATATATTTTTTTTTTTTTAAGGTGTCCGTTCGCAGGCCAGGTTACCCGGCAACATTACTCCATGTGAAATTCCGCCATTAGGAATTCCTTGAATGATGTTTTGAAAATAATGTGAATTTTGTGGAAACCGATTTCACTCGTCTTGGAAATACATCCCAGGAAGAAGATCTGCTACATATGCAAGAAAGAATGGCGAGAGATCGTCGTCGAGTAAGTTTGAATGCCGCAAAAATCGGCACACGGGAAGCGGCGACTCAAAGCAGAGATTGAGAAACGACGGTAGAGACGATAACAAGAGACATCGCAGCTAAGACAACAACTGCTTGCTCAAAAAAAACAAAGGAATCAGCAAGGAAAAGGACCAGGAATACCATCAAGTTACCATCAAGTTACATTGGAAATCGAATTTGTTATCGATAGAAACAACGACTCGTTTAGTTATACGGGACATGAGCGAGCGATTACATAACGAAATTGGCGAACAAAATTTAGCAAAATGACTTAGAACGGAAACCGAGTAGGAACGACTTCCAGCATGCAGACAGAATCAGAAGACGAACGACAAAACAGATTACCATATCGTCGTGAAAAAAGTGCCAGGAAAGGGGAAACAGAAACCAACCGCAAAGAAATGAAAGATGACAGTCACGTAGTATTTTAAAATACTGCAATGAGAATGCAAGTAGGTATTTTTCGTAGTGAAACGATTGCCTTCCATTTGAAAGAAATTCCCAATACAGAGATTGCAGTTGTGATAGCAAGTATTTATAGTTATGTGATCTGATATCATTGCAACAGGGAAAATGTATTGTAGATTTGTTTGTTGTGGCAGTTATGTTCAGTATTTTCAACAGAAAAGATACCAAACAATAAGTGACTGGTTCTGCAATATTATCAGTGATCAATGCAATTATTTGTAAATAAAGCAGATGTTATTACTGACTTCTGAGTAGTATTTCTCTTTGCTCTATTTCTTTGCTACATATAAGCTACTGCGATGATCAGTTAATGTCATTACCTACATATATGTATTGCGTAATCAATAAGTTTTGTTGGGACAGACAAGTTCCATAGCCATTTCAAAATGGGTTTTTACCTTTGAGTTCCATGTATCCCTGGGAATTACTCTCTTAGCACCCACCCTTTTCCCACAAATGAAAAGTTAATTTAAGCCCTACTTTGCAAAATTAGGCAACATCTTAACCTTTTTCCTTAATGCTGTTTAATTCATTTTTATGATGTCAAATACAAATATTTAATAACAATCACAATATACAGTTGACCTTTTACATTGAAAAAACTCTATAAGGGAGAAACTAAAATTTGTAATGCTAAAATTTTTAGTGATTTTTCTTATATATTCATTGCAAGGGTGCTGTATGTAATAACAAGTCTTTGAAGTTTCCTAAATGCCCTATGGTTTCAATCATGATTTTCCACACTAACTGTATGGACATGATTATAATGATGATAATGACTGCACTAGCATAATTGCCACATGTCAGACATGTCAGGAGTTTGGAGGTCATTACCAGGACTAATTTGTGACTTTTCTAATTTAGTTGGGAAGGGAAAAAGTCAGGGAATTTAAAGATCTTATGGCTGTGGCAACCATGACTAGATTCTAAGCTTAAAAGAAGAAATGGTATTGTTCAGAGTTGAGTAATTTTTACTTCCTATGAGACAAACCCTATTCAGAAGAAAAACGGAATTGCTTGTAGTAGTAGAGGAACAATACCTTTTCCCAGATTAGGACATACACCCCCACCCCATAACAGTATATTACGTTAAACATAAAAAATAACAATACTAATAATAATATCAATACCAGTAATAATATTAAAAATGATAATAATACAATCATAATAATCATGATAATAATTGCAAAAAATGAGAAAGTACAAAATATAAAAATAATATAATAATAAGTAAATACATAAATTGTAAGTAAATACATACATTGGGGTTTCATCCCTCATAGGAAAAACAATTAGGAGTCCTTTAACCCTTTCACTCCCAAGGGTGACTTTACAGATTTTACTCTGTCTAACGCCAGACGATTTTACTCGTCAAATGGAGACCCCTTGGGAGTGAAAGGGTTAAAAACTATCTCCCTTACAGATTTTACTCTGTCTAACGCCAGACGATTTTACTCGTCAAATGGAGACCCCTTGGGAGTGAAAGGGTTAAAAACTATCTCCCTTACAGATTTTACTCTGTCTAACGCCAGACGATTTTACTCGTCAAATGGAGACCCCTTGGGAATGAAAGGGTTAAAAACTATCTCCCTTAACCCTTTCACTCCCAAGGGTGACTTTACAGATTTTACTCTGTCTAACGCCAGACGATTTTACTCGTCAAAATGGAGACCCCTTGGGAGTGAAAGGGTTAAAAACTAGCTTCGCGAGGTTTTGCGGGAGTCGTATTTCTAGTTTAATGCAAATTCAAAGTAAAACTTGAATTACTTATTGTAAAGAAAGATTTTATGCCTACTTTACATTACGATGTTCAGCTCCAGTTAAAGTCTTCAAATTGCCAGGGTTTTCATGTCCTTGGTTTTGCGCGAACCAGCTAACTATTGCCCTTTACGTCGTTTGGAAGTGTTATTTGATTCAAAAGGTTGATTGGTGAATTAACACAAAATATTAAAGTAGAAATGTCTTTTTTGACTCCTTCCCAATCATTTGTTTCTTTGGCGCGCCAAACCGCCTCTTGAATTCGAGGGAAGAAAATGCCTCTATGGATGTTTTCAATGTTTGGCGCGTATTATACATTTCTGCTATGTTTTGCACCTGCAGTCATTATAGGTTCTAAGAACATCTTTTCCAGCTGAGTCATTTGGTCATTCAAAACTCGTACGTTTATAAAGCTATCATTTTCCATTAGTTCTTTCTTTGCCACCTCAAAACTGTTCACAGTCCGGGAGAACTTATCCACAACTTTAGAAAGAGTTTGAAGGTTCACATTTTCTCGAACTAAAGTAGTATCCTCCAAGATTCTTTTGAAATTCTCCTTCAATAGCTTTGCAAAAGGAAAAGGGCTCAAGGCAAGCAAAGGACTGTCTGCTAACCTCAAAAGAAGCAAATCAGCGTATTTAGTAAGAGCAAAATGTTTAGTAAACTCTGGATCGACAAACTTATTCATCCATTCGAATGGTAGACTGGGTGGGATCGTCGTATTCTGTAGCTGGTGTCGCCAAATATTTACGCAAAGTCGGCAATGTTTACACCACGGCGCATAATCGCTTCCAGATGCTGGGATTTTGACACTGACGCTCTTATTAACGTGTTTATTCTTATCTAGCATAATATCGAATAGTGATTTACTGTGATTTGAAACCATTGGGTTGGTAACTTGGCTGTGGATAAAACAACATCTTGCAGAAGGGGGCTCGCGTCGACGTTGAAGCTGAAGTTACCACTAACGCCTACATCTGTGTTTAGGTAAGCCACGGTGCGACTTGACAAGATCTTCGCGTTTTCTTTCACCAATTCCGTTGACTCGAAAACGAGTATTTCTTCTCCATCCCAGCTGCTAAGCATGATGGTTCGGCGTGGTTGCCAGCCTGAGCTAAGCAGCTCTTTTAGACCACGTGACAACTCCATGAGAATGGAATTACCGCTGCTCGGATCGCTACCACCGAAGACCCAAGCTTACCGGTGGTTAACAATGAGAATGTAGCGATCAGGTTCCTCCCGGGCGGTTACGGTCGCTTTGACATTGTATAACGTCCGCGTTTCCAATATATTTTAGAAAACAGTCCTAAGAAAGTACGCGCGCTGATTGGTTAGAAATCGTGTTTCTATAACTCGATAGAAACACAGA
>OX453272.1:35529635-35684635 GCA_949710005.1 Ricordea florida
GTTTCCGCCGAAAACCAGGCATTTGTCAAGCTTTCATTAAAAATATTTACAGGTAGTTTTAAGAAACATATTTTTATTCAAATTTTCTGTTGTATTCAGCATAATTCCTATTAACCGTAGGGCTCCAGAAACAGTAAGAAAATTAGACACATGCACTGAGCGAGCCATCCTGTACTCTACCAGATGGGGATAGTAATCTTCTTCCTCGGTGTATTCTCCCCATTCTAACCAGAGCAATTTTTCCCTTTAATGACACTCCCGTTCTACGCAGCACTTGGAGGTCTTCAGGTGTTCCAAAGTTTGCGTCCACGACCCCCTGTAACTGAACTATTCAGGCAGCAAATGTAAGGAAACCAGGCGGTATTATGCCATTTTCTTCTCCTGTTACTGGCTGTGATTAATAATAATAATAATAAAAATCATTATTATAAGACAGGTTTCTTGATTTAAAATTTCCACTTATTGTAACAGGAGGAAGATCTGCTTTGCACCTGTATCGTAAAGTCATGGGGTTCGAATCCCATTGAAACCTAAATTATAAGTTTTCGAATTATTTCGAACTTTTATCTATGTTAAATGGTTTTGTTATATACTAAGACTTTCATTTAACAAAACGAGCACTGTGATTGGCTAATTCTTGGTGTATCCCGACCGGGAAACAATTGCGCACAGTTGTTGCCCACGTGCCAGGTGTGCCGTCTTTGTTTTTGCTATATTTTGTTTAAGGGAAAGTCTAAATATTTAACGAAGCACTTACTTGAGTACGGTCCCTCGGGAAACTAGTTAGTTTTGTTTTCTCTCGAGTTTTTGATGTTCTTGATGTTGTTGTTTCCCGAGACAAAACTAACTGTTTCCCTCGGGACCATACATAAAGTGTATAAAGTGAAAACTATTCGTACAAGTATTCGTATGGTTTAGAATTATTGAAAGATTAAAAATTTGACTACCACGATAAGAGATTTTGGAACACAAAATGGTTCTCATGCTGCATTCAAACGATGCATTACGTCCCTGTATAGTTAGTAGCTAGACGGAGACTGACCAGTCCCTCTACTAACTATGGTCTCTAAGTATAATATAAAACAAGTTTTTAAAGATAATTTAGTCTGAACCTCAACAGTTTTAGAATTTTTGTTTCAGTCTAGTTCTCAGGAAAAGAACTATCAATTGTTCTTGAAGATATAACAATCTTAGCGGAAGTGATATTGTGTTCTTGGTTGCGGTTGGTTTAGTAGATCGCGATGTTATTGGCTACCAGCGAATAAAGACATGATGTAATTGGCGTCAAGGACTTCATGTCATTCTCTTTCCCAAAGACCGGGATTCGCTTGACCAGCATCAAAAATCGAGACTTCTGGCGGCTTCCGATCATATACTGCTTCTCGTTGGCTACTGCAAAAACAGTAAATTAAGACCGGAAATGAAATCAACTTAATGAAAGCATACCGTAATGGCGCGGATTACGATAACTCCAGCGAAGGGATAATCAAGTACAGAAAGAACCATTAAGTCTATTAATCGTGCATGTATAATGACAACGTACATTGCTTTCATTCATGAACCATCCTTTTTGTCTACACCAAAGGAAGAAGGACAAGAATGCGTGGGTTTTTTTTTCCAGAGTTGGACTGACTGACTGAATCCGACGAATAATTTGTAGATCGTGCTACACGAAAATAGTCAAATTTCATCAGTTTGTTAAGATGGTTATATACTGCAGAGCAGAACAGTCATTTATCCGAGCTAAAAGAAGTAAGCGAGTCGTAAACAGCCAGAGCTACGCTTTTTCTAAAGGTTCAAGTAGGGAAATAGAAATCACTGTAGTGGGATTAATGGTCATGGTGCTGGTGTTTATACTCGCAAAGAGCTGATCAGGAGCTCCTGGCGCAAGGAGAATTTTACCAGCTGAGCCCACATAGCAAATGGTCAGTGATTGAGCCTTCCTCCCCGTGTAGTGGGAACAGGAGAAAATTGCTCCCTGGAACAAGACCCCGCTAAGATAGGTAAAAAAACCTAAAAAAAGGATTGGGCAATGTCCATAGTGTTCGATGTAGTTTCCCAGGATTAGATGTCCCAGGGCTTGTACTGAATATATCAATCTTTAATAATATAAATATTTTAGATTTACTGGTGTTTCAAAGCATTTGTTATGGCATGATTGCGATATGTGTTATCCATTAATAATAATTATATGGTCCTAAGGTTGCTTTTAAATTGCTTTGTAGTCATCACCATCATTAATACCAATGCCTTTTCAGACTGACGCCCCAGTATCACAGTACAAATTCTCCTTACTAGACCTATACTGTTCATACAGTATCACCAAGCATGTCACAATATCAAGACCACGGAAGGGGGCCCGGCAGCGTGTTCTGGAAACGAATACACACAGGAGCCCATCATCATGATCGCCCTAGTTAAGAAATTTAACCGAGTAGGACTGAACACTAAAACGGAAACACTGCAAAAAAAAAAGCATATCTGCCAAGGTCGCGTTTGTCCTCACTGGTTCAAACTGACATTTGAAAAAGAAGAGAGCATAGTTGCTATATTTTCACTAGAAGTTTCGCAGCAGTGTTCATTGCATTACTGTTAAGTTCTCCTGAAGTTACTTAACTTTACAAATTTTTCACACTGCAGAAGAAGAGGCAGAAGCTTATTCTGTTGCAGGCAAGGAACACACTGAAAAAATCTATATTCAAAAAAAATATATTTTGACTCTTCACAGTCAAATGCAGTGACTGGAAAAAGCTTAGTGTTCATTAGGATAGATCATTGAATTTTTAGATTGTTAGAGTAACGAGGGGAGATGTCCTAAACCAGGAGCGTGAAGTTCGCGCGTTAAGTGTTCTAGTTCTCTTGCAAAAAACTTACAACCCTTGGTAACTCTATTAGTCGGTTGTTCTATTCGTTCAAGCTAAAAAACGTTCTTCATCACTGCTTGCTTTCCTCGTTGTAACATCCAAAACGAGTGTTTTTGACTGATAAATTTGCTGACCCATTAACAGGGTTTTCTTATCATAACCGATCATGTTACCTAAGCAAGCGTTAAGTCGAGTTTGGCACTCAAAACCACCCGGAAACCATCATCTACAAAGGCATAAGATTCGACACAAAATGTGTCCGTTCTTAAAGTACGAACCCATTTCAAGCCTACTGAGACATTTCAATACTTCAACACTTTTCTCATCCTGTCACCCACCCGGCGTCAAAAGAGGATTTGTGAAAGAAAATAAAACAATCTTGCCGTTTGTAACTCAATATCACCCATCAGTGCCAAGCATAAAAGGAAATCCGTATGAGCAAATGGCATTTAATAGATAGACAGCCAAAGCTTAGAGATATTTTTAAGGAACCGCCAATAATATCATAAAAGTAACGGTGTTCTCTAAAATATATACTCGTCAGAGCAAAACTATAACTGAACAAGGCTAAAAACACGCGAGTGGGAGTCGCGCAGGCCTATCTTCATCCCTTTCTTACGCTCAAGTGGTTTTGAATATTGAAAAATAAAGAAAAAAACCCTTGCTTCAAGGTAAAGTAACATCTTCCTTTACAACGAAAGAACCAAGGTTTGTTAGCTACGTGAAAACAACGATGTAAAACGTTGGAACCCTTAAAATTAAAAATGGCGAAAATAAACGATTTGTTGACATTAATACATCACGTGATTTGTGATGTCAAAAGTTGCCACATGAATATATGATAGACAGTTGTTGGAGACGTTGATGTGTGTTGTTGTTGCATTGCGACCAAGTTGTTTTAAGCTGTAAACAAATAGGGTCCACCAGAGGTTGATCCACAAGAGGTGGGTCCACCAGAGGTGGGTTCAGCAGAGGTGGGTCCACCAGAGGTGGGTTCAGCAGAGGTGGGTCCACCAGAGGTGGGTTCAGCAGAGGTGGGTTCAGCAGAGGTGGGTTCAGCAGAGGTGGGTTCAGCAGAGGTGGGTTCAGCAGAGGTTGATCCACAAGAGGTGGGTCCACCAGAGGTGGGTCCGGCAGAGGTGGGTCCACCAGAGGTTGATCCACCAGAGGTGGGTCCAGCAGAGGTTGGTCCACAAGAGGTGGGTCCACCAGAGGTGGGTCCGGCAGAGGTTGATCCACCAGAGGTGGGTCCACCAGAGGTGGGTCCACCAGAGGTTGATCCACCAGAGGTGGGTCCACCAGAGGTGGGTCCACCAGAGGTTGATCCACCAGAGGTGGGTCCAGCAGAGGTTGGTCCACAAGAGGTGGGTCCACCAGAGGTGGGTCCGGCAGAGGTTGATCCACCAGAGGTTGATCCACCAGAGGTTGATCCACCAGAGGTGGGTCCACCAGGAGTGGGTCCACCAGAGGTGGGTCCACCTCGGGTGGTTTTGAGTGCCAAACTTATATGCTTGATCATGCAATCATTATTCAGAGGGAATATTTATCAAGCGCCAAATGTTAATAAAGCAATTTTTGTCAACAAAGATTTGCGAGTAAGTTGATATCATTTTACACGTGGTGGTTTTATTAGACGATTTAAGAGTGAAAATGTTGTTGCGTTTTAATCAAATGACCAAGCTAAAAAGAAAAAAAGGACCTTGAAATTGGCGCTAAGGAACAGAGCAGATGTTTGTTTCTTTGAAACGTAGAGTCTCAAATAGATATGTATAACACCAAGAAGCCGATTACTCTCTTGTAACACTTCGCTCCCATCCCCACAAAAAAAAAGAAATTAAGAAAAGGAAAATACACACCTCCCAAAATATATCGGTTGTCAATAACAAACAAATATGCAACCTGTACCACACGTTGAAGGGAGAGACTCCAATAAATATTTTAAGAAAGCTTGGACTGTGTTACTGAAGGATATTTATTGTCTGTTTTTTTTTCTGGGTTTGTCACTACAACCGTTATTGATTCTGTATGTAGGCAAGCGTGTGTTGAATTATAGGATGTAATCAGAGGCGATTGGTCATTACCTGGTCGTGAACAACGGCTAATGGACATATATCAATAGGCAAGGAAATTTACTCGCGAAAACGCGGTACGTAAGCGATCTTCATCACAAATGAATTTCCAAGCGCTCATCATCCATTGGACTAACAATCTGATATTAAAGAGAAATTTTATCATTTTCATGCGCCTGAATGGTTCACGTGGAAAGATAGAGAGAATGCTTGAACTAAATTTACGATTTTTATTTGATTAATGACACGTGCATACGGTGGCCCACAAGTGCCACGGTGAAAACCACGAGTCACGGCACAACACAGCCAACTCACGGCACAACACTGCCAACTGACGGCACAACACAGCCAACTGACGGCACAACACAGCCGAAACTCACGGCACAACACAGCCGAAACTCACGGCACGACACAGCCGAAATTCACTGCACGACACAGCCGAAACTCACGGCACGACACAGCCGAAACTCACGGCACGACACAGCCGAAACTCACGGCACGACACAGTCAACTCACGGCACGACACAGCCAACTCACGGCACAACACAGTCAACTCACGGCACAACACAGCCAACTCACGGCACAACACAGCCAACTCACGGCACAACACAGTCAACTCACGGCACAATACAGCCAACTCACGGCACAACACAGCCGAAACTCACGGCACGACACAGCCGAAATTCACGGCACAACACAGCCGAAATTCACGGCACGACACAGCCGAAATTCACGGCACAACACAGCCGAAACTCACGGCGGAAGTAGAATTCCACGGCGGAAGTGAAACTTCTCGGGGAAATCAAAACCACTACCGAAGTCTTGGTCACCCAACGAAAAAATGACGCACGTGAAGAGGTACGAAGAAGTAATAGAATATTTATTTTATCAAGGGTATCAACATGAAGAAATTAAGGGACTCCTAGCTAGCGAATACGGAATAGAAATGAGTATAAGGACCTTGAAGAGGCGACTCAAAGACATGAATTTATCGAGAAAAGACGTTGAATACGATGCACAAGAAGTGAGGCAAGGTATTCAAGCTCTACTGGACGGTCCAAATTCATGCGTCGGGTATCGATCTATGTGGCATTCTCTAAGACTTCAAGGTATGGTTGTACCTCGTATTGTTGTACAAAAGCTCATGGTAGAACTAGACCCAGATGGGGTCGAAAGAAGGAAAGCACACAAACTGCACCGTCGCGAGTATCATAACCCTGGTCCCAACATGGCTTGGCATGTTGATGGGTATGACAAACTGGCACCATACGGATTTCCGATACATGGGTGCATTGATGGTTTCAGCCGAAAGGTTCTGTGGCTATACGTAACTAGATCAAATAGTTACCCTGATAACATCGCTGCCTACTGTTTAGATACTGTTAGTGAGATTGGTGGTTGCCCTCGTCGACTATTCACTGACCTTGGAACAGAGAATGGCACCATGGCTGGTATCCAAAGTTTTTTTACTAATGACCCCGATTCACATGTATATGTACCCTCACAAAGAAACCAAAGAATCGAAGCATGGTGGTCGTCTTTAAGAAAAAACTGGGGCACTTGCTGGATTAACTTTTTTAAAGACTTTGTAGAAATGGGGAAATTAAACACATGTGATCCACTCCAGAAAGAGTGCTTATGGTTCTGCTTTTCTAGTTTGATTCAAGCTGATTTAAATAAGTCTACAGAACACTGGAACACGCATTATATTCGCAAATCTCGGCATGATACCGTGTCTGGCAGGCCAAACGTATTATATGTATTACCAGAGAAACATGGTGGCATTAACAATTTGATGTTCGTAGTTCCAGGAAATGAGCTAAAGTATGCCAAATCCCACTTGATAGAAAGAGAACAGGAAAATGAGTACCAAGAATACTTCCAATATGTTGTCAATAGTCTTAATCTTCAAAAGCCTAACCATTGGAGAGAAGCAGTCAGTCTTTATGAAAGGATCCTCTCAGTTGCAGTTTAAGGAATCATTATTCTAAATCAATGGAAAACAAAGAACTATACAGATGAATAGGTACACATCAAATGATTTCATATATTGAACTGTGGGTTAATGAAAGAATCTAAGGTATGATCTTCACAGATAAATTAATCAATTTTAAGAAATTGCAAATTTTAGCCTAAAAACTGGATTTTGCGACCTTTGTGTTACCAGTGCAATGCCCTACCAATTGAGCTACACAAGCCATTTATATTGGGAGATGGTCAATGCCTAAGTTGTATCTGCCTGGGCAAGGAATGAATTGATGAATATGTATAAAAGAGAGATCCTTTTTCTGGCTAAAATTTGCAGTTGCTTAATTTGTTTCATAATTGCAAAGATCATACCTTCCATTTGCAAGAAAAAATACAGTTAGAAATGAGGTTTTCTGACAAGAAGCTGAGCCATTCAATAACCATCCGGGACCTTGTTCTCTTAACCCTTTAAGGCCTAAAGGTGATCTGAATCTAATTTCTCATTTCTATATCAAGGGTTTATAAGTTAGGCAGGTCAAGGGAATTGAGAACATGATTAATACTTTTGTTAGAAATGTGTGGAGACCAGAAGAGAGAATTTGGATTTTGATACTTGGGCTTAAAGGGTTAAAACATGTCTGCAATTCTAGTTCACCCCCTCAGAAATTCATTTAGTATCTGTACAGTGTTAAATTTGCCCTATTGTTACAATTTAATGTAACTATAATTGTTAAAATGTTAATTGTTAATGTTAAAATTTGATGAAGTATTTTTTTTTTAGAATAACTGCTGATCACAATAATGACTGTTACATTATGTATGCAAAAGGTTTAAATTGATATTGATAATATTACGATCCATGTGACACTTGATTAAGTTGATCTTCATGATATATTAACAGATCCATGTCTGTGTAACCCTCTTGCAAATCAAACTAGCTGATTGTCATGTAAGAGATCTTTGGACTGACTCCTGAAGTGCTATTTGTGTATCCTGATAAGCAATAACATGCATTTCTCACAAATTCCTCCATGAAGCCATTTATTTACATATTTTAGGGACTCGAACAAAACCACTAAAACTGGCAGTTGTTTGGCTGAGAGGAAAGCAGATTTTAAAATCAAAATACCTACTTTATTGTAACCATGAGGTATTTTCTGATCACTATAAGAAAATGCAAATAACATGCCTGAGAAACCATCCCTGGGTGTGTGCACAAAGAACACTTGGACATGTCTCTTTAGAGATAGTGATACATCATTATTATAACATGAACTGAAACATGGAAATAGTAACAATACTTGCTGGATATTCTTCACTGGTGTTACACTGGTGTTACACTTAAACTGCACTGCTTTTAGCCAATCAGAATCAAATAGTTTTCATGTATATTATTATTACAATAATTTTGTAACTATAGCTATATATGTGGATCATGTGAACTGTAAAAAAAAGTTATGATCCAAGTAAACCATAGTTAAAGACTACATGATACAATGCATGAGTCATAGTAATATGAAAATTTATCACTTAATGACTTGTAGCATTTCCCTTGTGCCCTTACTCCTTTTCAATTTGAGCCATCATGCAAACAAGACATTTATCAATGTGGCTGTTGATACCTGAATGGGCATTTGGAAAGAGTCTCACATGAAGTTATTTCAAACAGGTTATGACATTTATCTCCAAAATCAGGCCATCCTTATAGCAAGACACCTAGCCAAAGGCACTAGTTTACTTATATTGATATTAATTTTGTATTGGGTTAGATATTAAAAAATATAAAAGTCAAATCCTCCCCACCTCACACTAGCTTTAACTTAACTGGTGCATAAAAACAAGTATTTTCTCCTTATCACAAAAGCTTAAGTTAACTCTGTTTTGTCAAAAACCAGTGTCTAATTACATTCTGGAAAAGGATTGGCCTTTAAAATAGGCCAGCAGAAACACTTCTTTAAATGATTCTGGACTCGCCATATGCTGCACAGGAAATGTTATGTCCCTTCCACAGGCCCCTACACAAGGAAAACAAACAGTGTGGTTTGGATTCCTCTGCATGCAATTATGATCAAACTGCACTGTGATAGAAATATCTTTCTCTCTGTGCTTCTGGCCAGATAGCCACCCTAGTACTCCTGATGGTGTCATTTCGGCTGAAAGGAACCTGCATTAACACAAAAAAGTATCATAAATTAATAGTAATAGACATGCCAAAAGATGTCTGTTACTGTAGATCCATGTCAATATCCTAGGTCAATGCAAAATTAGGGGAAGGAATCTGACCACTGTAGCTGGCCCATGCTTCAAAGAGATTTTAACTTTGGAAAATGAAAATTGAGAGCCTACCAAACTTGTACAAAGTTGTCTAAGGAGGAAAGCGTGATTTCTCCTGGACTTGAAATTACCAGAATGTTGTGCTTATCAATAGAATCTCAAAGGGACTTAGATTAACATGAGGTTGGATATTTTGTCATATTATATAAATAACATACCTGTCTTTCTCTTGTTCATCAATGTCTTTATCAACATCGATGCCCTTATCTGCATCAGTGTCTTCACATAGCCTTACATCTGGAGGTATCCATGCCAAGGCTTCTGTGTAGCCACTTATCTTTTCATCCTCAAGAGTTAAGAGAAAATCTTGAAAATGGTCCATGACCTCTTCTTCCTTGCATCTGCGAGAGGTTCCCTCAGGTGAGTATTCTGGTTTAAGTATGGAGACAAGATAGTTTGCATCTACAGGCCTCTGTCCACCCAAAACAAACAAGCTTCTAGCTGCATTTGGATGCTTTGCAACTAAGTCAGCAAGCCCATACAACTCCAGTCCTCTACGGAATTCTCTAAGAGCTAACATTCTTCGGCTGAGCATGTTGACAACTATTGCACCACTTATTGAGTCCATGTTGTCATCAGTGATAGGGCCTGTGTAGCCATGCTCTACAATGAGATCTGTATGATTCTTTAGGTCATCTTGTTTAATTTGATTCACAATGTTTAGTTCTGCCTCTGACAGGTGTGTTTTTAAGTCTTGGGTGATAGCTGTAAGCTCCACATCTGTATCTGCAACCAAATTATCATACACACATGGAGCCAGAAAGCAAGGTGCTGGTCCTCCCTGGGCCAAGCTTGCTGCTGCAATTTGCCCTATGGCCTTATAGTTGCCATTGTGAATATGATTTGTGGAAAAAATTGGGATTCCATCTGGAAAAAAACTCTTTCCAATATCTTCTATTGTTGCAGTGTAAAACTCCTTTGCTAGTGCACCACTGTCAATGCCATCTCCAATAAATTTAACTCTGAGGATAATTATGTTCAGGGCTGACCTTTGTGGTTGCTCTCTGCCACAGATACAGAACTCTATTCAGGGAGGCAGCTCGCCTAACAACAATATACACAGTTGTTTTTCCATCAATAATGACTTTGCTTTTGACAGCATTTCTAATGTCTGTGTCATTCTCTATAGAACTGTTATCGGTGCTATTGTTAGTGTCATTGAGGCTGCTGCTGTGATAACATTCAAATGGGATTGCACCTTCTCCATATAGTCGGTTCAGTTCCTCCTCTAAGAACCATGAAGCAGAGCTTCCGGCAGTTGAGGTGCTAGGAGTTGGTTCAGACAATAAAGGCGAGCTCTTCTCAGCTTCACTACAATAACCATCTCTATCTTCACTGGCAACTCTTGGGGCTTTAGATGGTGGCATGTCATCATTGCAATCATCACCATAATCACCACCAAATGAATTCTTCATATTAAAGTCATCAACAGTGCACAGAAATAATGTTATTGGAATTCCGTGGAATTCTACTTCCGCCGTGAGTTTCGGCTGTGTCGTGCCGTGAGTTTCGGCTGTGTTGTGCCGTGAGTTTCGGCTGTGTTGTGCCGTGAGTTTCGGCTGTGTTGTGCCGTGAGTTTCGGCTGTGTCGTGCCGTGAGTTTCGGCTGTGTTGTGCCGTGAGTTTCGGCTGTGTTGTGCCGTGAGTTTCGGCTGTGTTGTGCCGTGAGTTTCGGCTGTGTCGTGCCGTGAGTTTCGGCTGTGTCGTGCCGTGAGTTGGCAGTGTTGTGCCGTGAGTTGGCTGTGTTGTGCCGTGACCCGTGGTTTTCACCGTGGCACTTGTGGGCAATGTCTGTCGACAAACACACCTTAGCGTGTTGAAGCAATTATTTTGCCTTAAAACATAAATTGCAAACAACCTGTGGCACGCTCTGTTTAGAACTCACTCGATAAATATTTTAACATGCATTTATTTGTTGCTGAAGGACTTTTTCCCGATTCCTTCCAAGAAAACGAATAGATAAAAATGATCAACTTGAATAACATATGATAATCCAACTGCACTCTGGCGTTTCTCTTGTTATCCTTCCAAAAACTCAGCCATTTTTTTTTTCAGATAAATTCTCTTTAAACAAAGGCCCACGCCTTTCAATTACTCCCTCCCCTCCCTTCCCCCCCCCCCCATCACTTTGTGACGCGCGTACGATCAAAGAATGGTGATTGTGTACAACTGATACACTGGTCCAAACACAATATTTTCATTTTAACCCTTACGATCTTTTTCTTTTGTTGCTGATGCAAATACGCTATTAAAAAACCTACACATGATTTTCTGTTACTTACCTCTGTGCCAGTCATTCACCTGTACTAGTAATTTAAGCTTAAACATAAGTCATTTGAGATGAACAGGATAAAAAAAAGGAGATTTTCGAAACGTGTGAAGCCAGATGTCCATTTTATTTGTAGTTGAAGCTGTGTGATATTTGTTTAACATACTAATATATTTAGAGGAATTTTTCAGAGTAGGTGGGAATTTCTGTTTTATTTTTTTGCTTTGTCAATTTCAAATTAAGCTTCCACAACAATGGAGGTCGAGAATGGCACAGTTCACTGACTTAGAAACTGAACGATCGTGAACTCCTAAAAGGTTACTGACGTAAGACCGGTAACTGAGGATATTGAGTGCATAACTAGATTTCACTACACATATACCTGATTCTCTGCAAAGATAGTTCAAAGAGAAAAGCGAAACACATCTGAGGCAACTGTCTAACTTACTTCACAAAATTAAACGTTGAATGAGTTTAACTTCTCTAGTAGCTTCTGAGTCATTGTTTACTCAGCGGGCACACAATGAGAACCTGTCTTGGGGCGGAAGGTTACCCACTGGGCAGCGTGCAGGAATCCTATTGGTTTAAACAGCAATTATAAGCAGGCAATAAGGAAAAGTGCTTCATCAATTAACAGGGTTTTTTTTCCAGCTAGAAGGGTTTTATTCAAGAACCTCTAGGTTAGTCGCTACATTGTTGTTTGAGTTTTTTTGTTTGTTTGTTTTTGTATTTGTTTTTTGTCATTATTTTTCTTCCATGAGAAACTGAATACGTTTGCAATTAATTGATATGTCTAATCTCTAAAGCCTTTAGAAACCGCTTTTAAAGACCCCGGTTTCGCCTTCACTGCAGTGCCAGAGTTATCCTTACTAATAGTACAGATTCTTTAGTTGTCGATCTTTTAGTATGATCTTGCTTTAACTTGATTTCAATCCACAGAGTTAACTTGCTGGCAGTGTTTCAGAATAATGTTGTCATTATAGTTTTACTTAACGTTGATGATTTGGATCCTTTCCCTTTCACCGGATGTTTGGTTAGTTTCTTCAAATTGTTAGAAATCGCTTGTCAGTAACTGAGACGGAGAGACTATAAGACACGTATGATAGCCCCGTTTACCGGGTACAGGTCAGTACACTTGTCTTTGATCGCGATCGCATTTTAACAGTGGAAAGAAAAACGTCGTTAGGAAAAGATCACAGGCATCGCATTCGCCGAATATCTGAGACTAAATAAACACACAAAAGCAGAGGTTGAATACATTTCCATGCACGTCAAAACATAAAAAGATCTCTTCTTAGGACTCAACCGATTTTCTTCTCTGATAGTTCTTTGATTGTTAATGAGGCAGTGACTCCCAAAGTACCGCTTTTTTTCGTCCTCTCACTGAGGTCTAAGTCTAATTAAAAGTTAGAAGTTTGGAGAATGCTTTGTTTTAACTTCTTGAGGAGAAAATTTAATTTGACGTAAATAGTTAGCAACAAAATAGTTTTTGATCTTGACAAAGCCATTTTATGAAACGACCTTAGTGAAGAGTGGTCTTTTATGAAAGGAACGTAAGACTAAGTCTATGACACTCGCCTTTCAAAAAAAAAACATGTGACTCGGGTAGAATGTGTGTACTATGTCATGAAAATATACCAGTTTGTTACTGAATACATATTTCACGCAGAACGGACAAAGCAAATTTTACTGGTACAACCATGAAATCTCTTTACTTTTGCTTTTTCACGTTACAAGTTGGTGGCAATTGCGGTACGGAATTACGTTAGAGAAAACTAACTTGTATATATAGCCACAAGTTTTAAGACGTCCGAAGCTTCATGCTTTTCAGTTTTTTCAGTTTAAGATGGAGTCCTTTTCGCGATATTTAATTTCTTGATATTGAGTGCTGGTCATATAAGTTCTTTTATTTGAGAGAAAAGAAAAACCGTTTTAGGACAAAGAATAAAGAAGGAAAAAGTTGCAATTTAATGAAAATGTATTATTTTGTTTGCTTAATATACATATTTCACTGAAAAAATGAGTTATAAAAAGTCATTATCGATACAAGAAAGAAAACTTGTAGCCAATTTTGTATTTAAAAAGGTCTAAAACTCGACTCGATGGAGTCTCTATCACAATGGTGGGGGCTGGTGCCGATTCAGGATTTACCTGTTTATTTTGACTTGACGCTTTTACCTGGGGAGACAAAGGAACTTCTCGTGGCAGAGGAGTGGGACTAAATTCCTCAGGGTCTCTTTCAAATTTTTCCTTCTCAGCATTCAGGTCTCTAGCATCATCAGATATTAAATGATTTGCATATACAAATCTACGGTTGTTACCTGGAACTCTAACAAGATAGGTCTCTGGGCCCTTTCTGGCTACAATTGTACCCTGTGTCCACTTTTCTTTCCCCCCTCTGACATTTTTAACTCTGCAACTTGTTGATACAAATCAAAAGCTCGCAATTTAGGATGAGCACCATCTTTGTACAATTTGGCTGCTGTTTGTCTGCTTTCTACACGGCTTTTTAAACTGGGTTTGACCAAGGAGAGAAATGTCCTGGGTTCCCTTTTAAGAAACAGCTCAGCTGGAGTTTTACCTGTAGTGGAATGTGGAATATTCCTGTATCGGAACAGAATGTCAGCTACTTTATGCTGCACTGACCTTTTATCGCCATAAGCCTGATACATACCTTTGAACGTCCGTACATGTCTCTCTGCCAAACCATTGTTAGCAGGGTGGTAGGGCGGAACTAAGGTGAGTTTGATCCTGTTCATTCTTAAAAATGTCTGGTACTCCTCTGATACAAACTGAGGGCCATTATCGCTAACCACTTCATGAGGCAATCCATATCTAGCAAATACTGCTCTAAGAACATCGATGGTAGCAGTTGCAGTAGTGGTGGTCATAGGGAAAATCTGCAACCATTTTGAGTGACTGTCAACAATTATAAGAAATTCTTGTCCCTTTACTGCAGCAAAATCGATGTGGATTCTTTGCCATGGTTCAGTAGTCCACGGCCAGAATAGCAAAGGAACTGCTCGAGGTGATGTGAAAAAATGGGGGTCCTGGCACATTTTCCATTATGATTTCATTACGATTTCATTAAGATTTTAAAATACGTGCGATCCTAGCACATTTTCTGTTATGATTTTAAAATATGCGCGGTGCTAGCACATTTTCCATTATGATTGGGCTACCAAGCCTCCACCAAGCCTCCACCAAGTTTCCGCCAAGTTTCTGCAAAGTTTCGGCCAAGCCCCTTCGTCAAGAGGGGCCGACAGGCGGAGCGAGCGGAGCGAGCGGAGGGCGAGCCCATCCCCGTCTGGCCAAGCCTCTGCAAAGTTTTGGCGAAACCGATACCAAGCCTCCACCAAGTTTCCGCCAAGTTTCTGCAAAGTTTCGGCCAAGCCCCTTCGTCAAGAGGGGCCGACAGGCGGAGCGAGCGGAGCGAGCGGAGGGCGAGCCCATCCCCGTCTGGCCAAGCCTCTGCAAAGTTTTGGCGAAACCGATACCAAGCCTCCACCAAGTTTCCGCCAAGTTTCTGCAAAGTTTCGGCCAAGCCCCTTCGTCAAGAGGGGCCGACAGGCGGAGCGAGCGGAGCGAGCGGAGGGCGAGCCCATCCCCGTCTGGCCAAGCCTCTGCAAAGTTTTGGCGAAACCGATACCAAGCCTCCACCAAGTTTCCGCCAAGTTTCTGCAAAGTTTCGGCCAAGCCCCTTCGTCAAGAGGGGCCGACAGGCGGAGCGAGCGGAGCGAGCGGAGGGCGAGCCCATCCCCGTCTGGCCAAGCCTCTGCAAAGTTTTGGCGAAACCGATACCAAGCCTCCACCAAGTTTCCACCAAGCTGATACAAAAACTATATTAAATTTGCTGGGCTGGGATCTGGCACATTTTGTGAAACTGATACTAAGCTTATGCGAAACCAATAAAATTTGATGATGAGGATCTGGCACATTTTCATTAAAACAGACAAGTTTCGGTCAAGCCCCTTCGTCAAGAGGGGCCGACAGGCGGAGCGAGCGGAGGTCAAGTCTCTGCAAAGTCTATGTGAAATCGGAGAGGATCTGGCACATTTTGTGAAACTGATACTAAGCTTATGCGAAACCAATAAAATTTGATGACGAGGATCTGGCACATTTCGAAAAAATGATTTTCAAAAGAAATAAAATACCTATTTAAAAAGAAGAATCATTACACAAAATGGAACAAGAATTACGAAGATTGAATGTACCGCAACTAAAATCTTTGGTTAGATGGTATAATATTCGTGGACGATCCGCGTTTAATAAAGCAGAACTTATTAATGCGCTGGTTAATATACCCGAAATAACTAATAATATTCAAGAAATAGTTAATAATATTGCAGGAATTGTTGAGGGGCTACGTAATACACCAATGAGACCAAGAAATCAACCAAATTTACCTCTTCCAATTCCGAATACTGAGCCACCGCCAATTAGGATAAGAAGACAACCAAATTTACCACCTTTAACTATTCCCCAACCAATACCCGGAACACCACCTGGCTCACCAGATATAATTAGACCGGTAACTCCTCCGGGCCCACCCCCACCAAACCAGCCCAGAATAAATATTAATAAATCTAAACCAAAAAGACCCTCACAACCCAAACCAAAAACAAAACAAACTCCTTTTTTGGGAAATGTGTTAAATAAGTTTTGGAATTTTGTGAAACCATATATTCCTAAAAAGGTAAAAAATAAAACAGAAGAATTAGCTAAAAAATTCATAGAAAGATATAAAAAAGTAAATAAGCCCAAAGAAATAAAACCTCCAAAAAGAGATTATGAGAAGGAGGGAGTAAGAAGGCTAAAAAGAAAAAGAAATGAGAATGTGGAAGATTTTACACCAAGGGAATATGAATCGGCTATTAATGGTAATTATATAAGCTATAGGATTGAAGGAAATGAAAGGAATGATGAAAAGACATTCTTACATAAAATAAAACCAAAAGTTATGGATTTACTTAAACAGAGAGTTGAATTGAAAAAATCATTAAAGACTAAATTTATATTTTCATGCAGGTTCAAAAAAAAATTATTCGAAGATTTAGAGATATATAAATACTGTGATGCGAAATTTCCTTCAGAAAAATCAGAAATTGTTCTTGAATCAACAGATTTATCAGAATTATTTGATAGATTAACAAATGAACAACTTGTATTATTTGAAAATTTTATAAATAAAGAATCTGGTTGGATATTCGAACGTGTACTATTCTTTGACATTTTCATAGATCGTTTTGTTCCGCTTTTAGGTGGATCTTATATTCCGCTACCAAAAGAATTGTTAAACAGGAATGCTATTATTAATCCACAGAATTATAATGATGATGAATGTTTCAAGTGGTGCGTATCACGAGCAGTTTATCCAACCGATAAAAATCCACAAAGAATAACTAAAGAATTGATAGAACAATCAAAGAATTTTAATTGGAATGGAATTAATTTCCCGAGTACAATTCAAGATATTGTTAATTTTGAAAACCAAAATGATTATGATATTGCTATATATGGATATGATGAGAAAATAGGGGTATATCCCATAAAAAGAAGTGGTAAACGGGGATTTAAATTGATCAGATTACTTTTATTAACAGAAGAAAATGAAGATGAAGAACCAAAGAAACACTTCGTTTTAATAAAGAATGTTAGCGCACTTATATGCAAGCAAGTTACTAAACGTAAATGTAAGTTGTACTTTTGTGATAATTGTTTTTGTCATTTTCACTTAAAAAGATCATTAGAAAAGCATGAATTTTATTGTTATTTGTACAATGAAGTAAGGATTGATATGCTAAAAAATAAAGATGGAAGCCCGTGTTTTATTTCTTTTAAAAATTTTGTGAAAAAAATGAGAATACCTTTTGTAGCGTACGCCGACTTTGAGAGTATTTTGGAAAAAATAAAACAAACAGGCAAGCTAGATAAAAATAAAAGTTACACTAATAAATATCAGCTTCACAAACCAGTTTCATTCGGATGTTATATTAAGAGTTTTAATGAAAAAATATGTAAATCCAGATTTTATAGATATACTGCAGAATCACCAGAAGATGATGTAGCGCAGAAATTTGTGGAATATATTGAAGAAGAATTTAGGAAAATTTACAAGGAATGCATAAGTTATAATAAAAAGAGATTCAAAAAATTTAATGACAAAATGATGACGGAAGATGACAAAATAAATTATGAAAATGCTACAAAATGTCATATTTGCGAGGAAGAATTGGGCGAAGATAAGGTAATAGATCATTGCCATCTTACAGGAAAGTATAGAGGCGCAGCACATAAGGAATGTAATTTAAATTATAAGATCCCAAAATTCTTTCCTGTTATAATTCACAATCTTTCGGGGTATGATTCTCATCTATTTATTAATAATCTTGCAAAAACAGAAGGTAAAATAAAACTTATACCCAATAATGAGGAAAAGTATATTTCTTTCTCAAAAGAGATTGTGGTTGATACCTTCAAAGATAAAAAAAGCGGCGAGATGAAAGATGTTATCAGGGATATCAGGTTCATAGATTCATTAAAATTTATGCCGTCCAGTCTTGATAATTTGTCTGGCAATCTTACTAAATGTGGAAAGTGTGGTGTTTGTAAAGGCGAAATAAAAGGGAGGTGCCTTAATCCGACAGATAAAAACCTACATGAAATTACAAAGTATTTTGAAGGTGAAGAATTAAAGTTATTATTGAGAAAGGGTGTTTTCCCGTATGATTATCTTGATGATTTTGTGAAATTAAATGAAACCAAACTTCCACCAAAGGAAGCGTTTTACTCAAAACTTAACGGAAAAGATATTTCAGATGAAGATTATGAACATGCTAAAAATGTATGGAAAACCTTTAATATGAAAACAATGCGAGATTACCTTAATCTATATCTCAAGTCTGATGTGTTATTATTGGGCGATGTTTTTGAAAACTTTAGAGATGTTTGTCAAAATGCTTATAAATTAGATCCTGCTTGGTATTATACAGCGCCGGGACTTGCTTGGGACGCAATGTTGAAAAAAACTAAGGTTCAATTAGAGATGATAAATGACATTGATATGCTAATTATGATTGAGAAAGGTGTTAGAGGGGGTATATCTCAGATATCAAACAGATATGCTAAAGCGAATAACAAATACATGAAAGAATATGATCCTAAAATGGCAGCAAATTATATACAATATCTAGATGCAAATAATTTATATGGCGGGGCAATGAGTGAACCACTCCCCACCCACGGTTTAAAATGGATGACCAAAGAAGAGCAAACAAATTGGAGAAATATTCCATGTATATTAGAGGTTGATTTAAAATATCCGCAAAATCTTCATGATTTACATAGTGACTACCCGCTTGCCCCGGAAAGAATTAAGGTTAATAGGGTTGAGAAATTAATACCAAACCTAAACAATAAGAAAAATTATGTTGTTCATCATGAAACACTAAAAAAATATGAAAGTCTAGGATTAGAGGTAACAAAGATTCATAGAGGAATTAAATTTGAAGAATCACCATGGTTGAAACCTTACATAGATTTGAATACCGAAAAAAGGGCCAAAGCAAAGAATGAGTTTGAAAAAGATTTCTTCAAACTAATGAACAACTCTGTATTTGGTAAAACAATGGAAAATCTTAGAAAAAGGGTTGATATAAGATTGGTTACTAATGAGAAAGAAGCAAGAAAATTAATATCAAAAGCCAACTATAATCGTCGCACTATTTTTTCTGAAAATCTTATGGCCGTTCATATGAATAAAACGCATATAAAATACAACAAACCTATTTACTTAGGAATGTGTATTTTAGATATAAGCAAGTCAATGATGTATGACTTTCATTATAATTATATTAAACCAAAATATGGTGAAAAAGCCAAATTACTTATGACAGATACAGATAGTCTTGTATATGATATAGAAACTGAGGATTTCTATAAGGATATTGCTCCAGATGTGCTGGAAAGGTTTGACACTTCTAATTTTCCTGATAACCATCGATCGGGTATTAAGACTGATAAAAACAAAAAAGTAATTGGCAAGTTTAAAGATGAGGCAGATGGTAAAATAATAATCGAATTTGTTGGTCTACGGGCTAAGCTATACTCTTTCAAAACAGATGGTGGAAAAGAGATAAAAAAGGATAAAGGAATTAAAAAATCAGTTGTAGAAAAAAGTATAAGATTTGATGATTACAAGGAATGTTTAGAAAATAAAGTAAAGCAGATGAGGGAGATGCAAGTAATAAGAAGTTATAAACATTTTGTTTATACTGAAACCGTTAATAAAGTTGCACTATCTGCTGATGATGACAAGAGAATCATTTGTAAAGATGGAAAACATACTCTTCCATATGGGCATTATCGGGCGGAGCCCAAAACAGAATTAGGCGGCAACTCAGTATCATAAGGAATAACCTGTAATTCTTCCCTAACAAATCCTCGCCGCGGCCCGCCAATTAAATAATATAAAACCGGTTGATTAGGCGTAATCATACTTTTAGAAATATCATAAACTTTAATACTCCAAATAGGATCTGTGGCTCTTCTTCGTTCTCCTCCTTCAAGTTCACCGGGAAATAATAGATATCTAACTTTAACCTCTGGAGGCAATCTAACCTCATCAAGACCCACAATACGTTTGTAATTTTTAGTTTCAATATTCACCTCTTTCATTTTTATAGCCTCATCGGGCTCTTTACCGGTTATTCTCGTTTTTGTATTATTCAAAGTTTTTAGAATAGCTGGTAATCTTTTCACCCATACTCTAGATCGATCATCACTGATCATTTCTTGCGCATATTGATGGCTAAATAATCTTTCTCCTAATATTCTATTTGCGTTTTCCACAAATGCTTGCGCTCTATGATTACCAGCTTCACTTCTTTGTACCCTCACATTATGGTAATTCATGAGTTTACTAACTTCACCCATAAATTCTTTCCCAGGATCAACCATTAAAGTTTTTGGGTATTTTAATCTTCTAGAATATATTTTTGTAAAAGCTTCTGATATCTCTCGACTTTCTTTTGAGGTTAATGGCTCAGCATCTTTATATCTCGAGGTGATATCAACCACAACTAACGCGTATTTATATGTTTTTCTTCCGACTCTATCGTGCGGTAAAAATAATAAATCCGCTTGGTGAATCTGATTGGGTTTATCTACAGTCCAGTGCGGTCTAGGTATATACTTTGGGGCAGAAAGATAGATTTGCCATATTGCCTGTTTCTGTAACCATTGTTTTGCCTCATTTTCACTTACTTTCGCCTTCTCGGCTAATTTAGGAATTGCAGAATATCCTTTCCAATACCCTTCAGCTGAATAATATATCCGCTCGAAGAGCGGGGCCGGCGAAGCCGATATTTTTGACATCATTTAAAAATAAACAATTATCTTATAAATTAAAATGGTAGCAGAGGAAGAAAAAATAAAATTTAGCGAAAACCAAATTAATCTCATGAAAAAAATTATTAGGAAAAAAATTCTATATATGGAAGATGGCGAGAAAATTTTTAATATTATGATTTTAATTCCCGAGGCAAGAGAAGGTTTATTAAAACATATTAGTGAGTTAGAAAAGGTTTAAAGGTTAACCAAAGTATCTTATAAATTACAATGACGTCTGAAAAAATTAATCCAAACAGAATTCCAAAGGAACCATTTGGTTTGAAAGCAGAATCAACCTTGAATAGAATTACTCTAAATCCATCCACAGCAAGCCCAGGAGAAACATTATACATAAATATTCCAAAACTCGCCGAGAATTTGGTGATTGTGCCTGGAAGTGTATCTCTTCTATTTGATTTAGATGTAGAGGGTCATGCGAATAATACAGTCGTTAATAATGTGGGTCGTAATCTTGTAACCAGACTAAAAGTTCTTTTTGGAGGAGAAACATTGCAAGATACGCAAAGATATGATCTATTTCAAACATATCATGATTTATTCTTAACCGAAGAAGAGCGAGAAGATAAGTTAAAACAAGGTATTTCTTCTCTAAATATTAGAAAACTTAGAACAAAAGCCGGCGATGCAAAAACACAAGATGTAAAAGAAGTTGCTCTCGCTAATGTTCACGGTTCCAAGTATAGAATACCAATAAATCACCCAATTTTAAATGATCACGGAGTTTTTTATCCGAAAGCGTTGGAAAATCATCTAATATTTGAGATTACACTTGCCCCGATTAATAATATTCTTATTTTTTCTGATACAACAAAAGTGCCATCATATTCAATCAAAAACTTAGAGTTAGAATATTCTTCAATTTCAAGCGAATACTTAGCCCGTGAGGCTCAAGCAGCTTATCAAGTTGGTAAAGGATTCTTTTATGAAAATATTACCCTGCACAAAACTTTTACATTTTCCGTGGGCGGTGATGGTGTTATTAATCAGCATATTAATTTACCGAGAAGATCAATGACAGGAATATTGTTTTTGTTTTTATTGCCTCAAGCTGCAGGATCAAGGGATTCTGAAAATTTTTATAATCCTGGTATATCTTCCGTTGAAATTGATGTCGATGGCGTACCAAATAGAATATACTCTAGGGGAATGATTCCGTCTGATCTTTGGGAATCCGTGAAAAAGCGCTTTCATAGGGAACAAATTTCATTGAAAGAAAAAGAATTTTACGCGGATAAGTTTGCGCTTTGGGTTGATACTAGAACGCATCCAGATAATGGTATTCATGGCGGCGGACTTGCTCTAAATAATACGCACGATGGTGTAAAAATAGAAATTAAAAGGAAACAAAGCGGATCCGGAACCGTAACTTGTCATATGTTTGTCGTAGCTGATGCAATGCTGGAGATTATGAATTCAAGTTTGAGATCAATTAAGTACTGAGAATCTAAAAACATAATGTTATGATACAAAAATCATGGAAGATTTACGGGATAAAATACCATTCCATTGTATTATAACAGGACCCACAAATTGCGGAAAAACAAAGTACTTAATTGAACAGCTCCGAGGCCCATTCCGGAAAGTTTTTGAATATATTGTGTTAATTTGCCCGACTTTTTCTAAAAATAAAACTTATCATAATTTTGCTAATAAGGATAAACATTTCTATGTATTATCTCCAGATGCTAGTAACATTGATGAGATTAATGGGTTATTAACTGATTGCCAAACTTTATTCTCCGGAACAAATACTTTAATAATTTTAGATGATTGCGCGGTATCCTCCGATCTGAAGAAAAGATCCAATAAGTTCATAGATTTAGCATTCTCCGGAAGGCATCATGGTTTATCGGTTTGGGTTTTAACCCAGCAATTAACTTCAATAGCAAAACCATTCCGTGAAAATGTAGCCTGCGTTGTTACTTTCCATAATCCGTCGCAGAAAGGTATGAAAATGTTTTTCGAGGATTACGGCGGTGATTTGGATTATGAATTGGGCAAAAAGTTTGTAAAACTCCTGAAAACAGAAAAATATTCTAGGTTATGTTTGAGTTTGCGATACCCATTTAATTGCTATTTAGAGATACCCGAGGTGGTTTAACAAAGATGACAAACGCGGAAGATTACATTGAAGAAGAGGCAGACCGACCGTCGGGAAAAAATGAGGATCTTGAAATCAAACAAGAATCACTTGCCATTCTCGCAGTGCTTGGGACAACAAAGGAATATTTGGGGGTTGATATGAGTTTAGGCGATATAAAAAAATTATCGGAAAAAGATGTAGAAAAATATTTTAATCGTTATCAATCGGTAATGGGTAAGAAAATTAACGGTGGATTAGTAGATTCATCCCTTCAATTAGTTTCCAAACTTATTTCTTATTTAGTTCCAGTTGATGATATAGAATCTCTTTGTAATGATCTGAAGAACGATGATTTGGTTAATCGCGAATTAACAAACTTTGTGGGTCTCTTAGCATTGAAAGGAGGAAGATTGACAGCACTTGCTAGCGGCATATTCCAGGTTGCTAAACACATAAAATTCAACAAAAATCAACAATTTTCAAGAGAAGAACCAGTTAATGATAGCGCAACTGAGTATAATACTAAGCAATCTACTGAAGACGTTGATACAGTATATTAAACAGATCTAAAAACTTATTTGCGGCATCTAAATAACAATGTCTGAACAATCTGAAGTAGAGCAAATTACAGCAGATCCCCTAGGGGCGAAAGATATTAAAAAACGGGAAAAAGATCCTAAAAAGGTTGCAGCTGGAAAGAAATTAGCGGAATATAATAAAAAAGCAAAAGATGCATTAGCCAGGGAGATGAAACGCGAAGAAGAGGAGCAAAATGAAAATACATATAGTGAAGCGAAATCGTGGCTTCCAGAGTTATCTTTTACTACTGTTTTATCCGTTATTGGATTGGGGTTTACAGCATTTGATCTTTTTATGAGATATAAGGAAAAAGCTAGGGTTGAATATTCTAATAGGATACCTGATTTATCACAAGTTCCACAAATACCACAACCAAAAAAGATACCATTTTCTGTAGCCCCAAAATCTTTAGGAATGGAATAATCTCAAAAGTCATTTAAAAGTTTCTCAATGATACAGTAAAAAATTATGTCAACTGAAAACAAACTTGTGAAAACTGTAACTGATTCGGCGGTGCTTATCGGATTGGGGGCTGGAGTTGGGTATGTAGCCAAAAAGGTAATGAAAGAATCATTTTTGAGCGACCCATCCTCAAGTATTACAAATTATGCAAAGTGGGTAGCTGTATTATCCGGAAGTATGTATCTTAAATCATATTTAGAGGATCAAAAGATTTTACCAAAATAAAATGGCAGCAATAGCGATGATGATTGGCGGGGCTATATTGAATGCAACGGCATTTACTGGTGGAAATTATCTTGCAAAATATTTATCTGGGCGCAATGAGGATACAGAAAAAATACGACACGACAAAGCAATGGAAAAATATCAAAGAGATTATGCTGAATATCAGGAAAAAAGACAAAAAATGCTTGATTGGAAAATGAAAAGAAAAGATGAAAAATATCAAGCATCAAAAAATATTTCGGCTACAAATCAGGCTTTTGAATTGTATGCTCAAATGCAAGAACCAAAATTCTCTGATTATTACAAACCAAGCGATGAACAAAAAACAGGAGAAATGGCATATGTCGGGGCTGGAATGTTAGGTTTAGGTTACACGGTCAGTAAAATATTGTAATGTTGTTATGTAACCAGTAATTTTAGTTATATAACATAATTATGTCCATCTTTCTTCCAAATCTCTCAATTCTTGAAAATCTAAATATCTGCTTGGCTGCCAGACTGCAGCAACTATTTCATCATGCAGACTTTTGTAGAATTTGTTTTTACGTAATACTTTATATGGATTTGTATATACACTTACCCAAAATGTATCAATGAGAACTTTTTTATTAATCAATGCATTTCTAAATTTTGTTGCCTCTGGGCGATCATTTAAAAAATCATTAGAATTTTCATCAGACGGAAATATTCCACTCATATCACATTTTGGAGTAAAAGAAAAACCATAATAATGCTTATACCCATTATCTTGTGTATAATTAATTTGAAAATCAACCAATTCGTTTTTTCCAATATCTTCATATTTAATAGAAAGGGCTTTTGATAAATTATATAAACAATCTTCTTTTATTAATCTCAAAAAATCCATATTTGGTATTTTTTTATCATTAAAATATTCCAAGGTAAAACCTATATTATATTTACGTATTTTTTTTACTATTCTTGCCATTTTTTTTCTTTTATATTTTTTTTTCTTTTAAATCAATTTTACTCTTTTTTTCAAAATCTAGGTAATCTAAAGATTTCATACTGATGAGTAAAAAAAAAATCATGGCAGAAGGAGGAGATTTAGACCCAACTGAACTAAATGAAACAAAAGATGATGCAGATAATAAAGATAATGATGATACATTTTATATGACGCCCATAAATACATCCACAAGTTACCCAAATCCTGTTTATGATGGTGGGGAAGAAGAAACTTCATTTGGCGGCACTAATGAAAATCAGCCTCTTTTAGAAAAAACGAAAGAAAGAAAAGAAGCAGAAGAGGAGATAAAAGTGGAGTATTTGCGTCCAAAATTTCAAGAATTTTTATCATATCTCAAAGATATAGGACAGGGAATAAAATTACCAGCCATTAAATTACCAAACAGAAGTAATGCAGCTGAATATGTTCTCAGAGGTGGAGAATTTAGAAATTTTAAAACTAATGCTAAACTACCTGATGGGCAATTAAAAAATGCTTTGGGGCCTAGAGTAGAAGAAATTTTAGAAGAAAATGATCGCGCAAATGAAAAGACAAAAGAATTACAAAACAAAAAGAGGGCAGAGAAAAAATTTCTTGAGGAAAAACCGTTGAAAACACCAGAGGAGAGAACACGAATAGAGGAATTAGATAGGCAAATTGAAGAAGATGAAAATGAAATGGCAAGCCGGGATCGAGAGTCTGAGCAAATACGGGAAAAAATGTCATTGCGGGAGCGAATTAAGAATATTTTCAAAAAGTATGGTTTTACAGTAACTGCTCTTCTCATTGCTGTAGGTACAGTAATTGGGGCGATAGTTTCTAATCTTTCAAAGGGTTTATCTGCTTTGGGTAGAGGAGTTGGAAATGGTTTGAAAACCCTTGGTAAAAAACTGGGAGAAATATTACCAGGAATGGTTGGTGCTATTGTTAGCTTTTTATTCAAAACAGCCGGTGAAGTTATTGGGTTTTTAGGAAAGAATGCTTGGCTTTTGATAATGGCTGTGGTTCTATATTTTGTGGACCGACTAAAAGGAGGAACAAGTATAAAAAAGAAGAGTAAGTAACAAATTTAAAGATATCACAGCGATCAGTAAAATATGGATGACTACAATAAAATTTATCCTCAATTACCGACCGGCCTTAATAATACAGATCCTAGTTCCTCCCTTCAGTCGGTTAATTTCAGACTGCAAAAATCAAGCGAGGTATTACAAAATCTAGAGAAAGAAATTAAACATTACGAAGAAGTAAGGAAAAAATATAATAGGGCGAGAGGAATATGTTCAAAAATAAGTGTGTGTGGCGGGGTGATTTCAGTTATTCTATCTGCAAGCGGACTCGGAACTTCTCTCACGGGTTTTGGTGCTATTGTCGGTGTGCCTTTGGGTGTTGTTGGCGGGGTTTTCGGCGGATTATCGGTTGGATTCGGTTATGCATCAAAAAGACTTTCTGGTAAAGTTAGTAAACACGAACAAACCGCCGCAATTGCAAAATCAAAATTAAACACCATTAACGATTTAGTTTCAAAAGCTCTGAAAGATAATGTTATATCCGACCAAGAATTTTCCATAATTTTGGCGGAGTTGGAAAAGTTCCAAAAACTAAAACAAGAAGTTCGTCAAAAATTTAGAAAAGATACAGAAAAAAACTTGGACATGCCTGCGTTAAGGAGGGAAGTCCGCGAAAAACTATTAAAAGAACTTACAGGAGGTCATTAAAACTGGTATATGAGAGAACAGAAGTTGGTTGCAATTGTTTTGCAGGTATTAATTGATTTTACATCTTATTCTTAAAAGATCTAAAGATCACATTATTTGTAACACAAAGAATAAGATGTTATTGGATGATTTCAGAAATCGTTACCCAAACGCGAACCTTGAAAAATTTACATTTGTGAATGACTCATTTGGTGGATATATTAAATGGAAAGTTAATGGAACAACAATTATGTCCGATGATGATCCTTCCGGGAAAACTTGGACTGCAAATCTTTCTAATGATTTGAAAACATTATTATGGAAAGATTTGGGGGTAGAAAATAAAGTTAAGGTAAGTTCTTTTCCAAAAAGTTTAACATTTACAAAACAATCTTATCCAATACCTGCGGTTAGTTTTGATGATTTTACAACTGATGTAACAAAAATGCTAACCGAGCTGGATATATATGTTTCAGACAAAAAGAAATTCACCGCAAATATGAGAAACATATTTAAATCACAAGTTGTAACATTTAATTCCGCAAAGGAATGCAAAACATGGTTGAATAAACCAGATTTTAATCATTGGCCTCAGCAACTTAACTTTGCGGTTTGGTGCGCAACATCTGGTTGCGGCATAAGTCTTTTTGAAAGTCTAAATTATCCCAAAGTAATTAGCAGTTTTATAAAGTTTCACATATACTTTACAATAAGAAGAATAATATATGAATTGAATCTTCCCTTACCAGATGAAAAAACTTTTTCGATAAAAAATAATTCATATGATAAAGTTGCATATAATCGATTGTGTAAAGAGTTTGGAGTTAGTAATAATTCTGACTTTAGGTGGAAGGGCGGAAGAAATCATGGTTTGGGGGATATATTTATTTATTACAGCTCAGGAGGAAATGAAAATTTATATATTGTAAGAAATTATGATCATGATGCAAATACTTGGCCGGGGCAAAATAAATTTTCTGATGAGGGTTATAAGGATGGAGATGGAAATAAAATCTCGTTTATTAGAAATGATCTATTTAGTGATTTCAAATATGCGTGGTTTATCCCTATGGAGGGGCATGGGCTCACCAAAGCGGGGCTTGGAAGATTAAATCGATCCGCTGAGGCTTTTGTTTACTGTATATTGGGAGCACAAGTTAATACAAGAAACCCAATTTATGGCGATGGCGGTGGAGCAATAGAAACACAAAATGAATTCAAAGCCTTATTCGAAAGTTCTGTTAAAGTAAATGATATTTCTAAATCTGTTCAAAATTACCAACAATCTGTACAGGAAACTAAATTACGGCTTGATTTGGCTGTTGCTCCTGGAGTTTGGTTGATGCCAAGTAATATGATTATAAATACAGAAAGTGTGGTTGGGTACAATAATAACCTGAAAATAGCAACAGAAGATATGAAATTTGGGGTAAATAATTCAATAAATATTGAAACAAAAAATGTTGGAATACCTAATAGCTTAGGATCTTCAAAAGTTTTATTAAATACCAATCCTCAACCAAAGAAACCTAAATTAAGCAATGACGATAAATCAGACAAAACAGATGATGAATTTAGTAATATAGAAACATCTTCTCATCAAAATAATCTTATTGTTTTAATGTTTGCTGGGGGATTATTATCTTGGTTTTTATTTCGTTAATGTTTTGATTATTCAAGCCATGATCAATTTAAAGATGAGTTTAATGTAATCAAAACAAAAATGTTCAGCATTACAATGTACGATTCAGAAACTAGAATTTATTTAGATCCGCCGCTGAAAAATCTTCGTGAGATACAACTCCTGGATAGCAATTTAAAGACCAAAAAGTTGATTAATTTCAAGGACCGACAGACAATATTAGATGAAAAAAATAAGGGTTTCATAATTCAACCCGGTACATATTCTCTTCGTGGCATTCAATCGATCTTTATTAATGATCCAGAAGTGGAAAAAATAACAATAATTGAGACTGATACTGTTGACTATCTTTATTCAAATAAAAACACCAAAGTTAAACTCACGAGGGGGTTGGCGATTGGTTTAGGAGTTCCTGAAGTTATAAATCCTGGTAAATTATACCCCATAAATATTCAGATTAGGGAGCCATTGAGACTTATGTGTAGTATAGTGGATAATAAGTCATCATATATGAATAACACTAAATATGGTGAACTTGTGAAACTCACACCATCTAATTTACTAGCAAACATTCCTTCACAAGATTATCCGACAATTCCAGTTAGAAAATATGATAGCTTGATTAACCATTTTGATTTAACTATCTTAGACAATGAATGGAAAAAACTTGATCTGAAGGGTTCTCCCATAACTTTTAGTTTAAGATTTAGATAAATTTTTGTTATGTAACCATTTATTGGGTTATATAACACAATTATTTAACAATCTTTACAATGATGCTTTTGTTTATTATGTTTACATATTTGTGATCCCCCGCATTCTTTACAAAAACTTTTTTGCTTGTTGTGAAAACATATTTGTGAACCATCACATAATACGCAGTAAGACTTTCTTTTCCTATGAACGCATATTTTTGATCCACCACATTCTTTACATTGATACTTTCTTTTCCTATGAATGCATATTTGTGACCCCTCACATTCTTTACAAAAATATTTTTTAATTCCATGCACACAAGGATAATTATACATTTCAATAGCTTTTGTAATTAACTTATCAATATCCGCATCTGTAAATTTTTCCAACTCATTAATTAAATTATCTTTAAACATTCTAGACCTTCCTTTAATTTCCAACTCTTTTGCAATAAATTTTAGTTGCGGTACATTCAATCTTCGTAATTCTTGTTCCATTTTGTGTAATGATTCTTCTTTTTAAATAGGTATTTTATTTCTTTTGAAAATCATTTTTTCGAAATGTGCCAGATCCTCGTCATCAAATTTTATTGGTTTCGCATAAGCTTAGTATCAGTTTCACAAAATGTGCCAGATCCTCTCCGATTTCACATAGACTTTGCAGAGACTTGACCTCCGCTCGCTCCGCCTGTCGGCCCCTCTTGACGAAGGGGCTTGACCGAAACTTGTCTGTTTTAATGAAAATGTGCCAGATCCTCGTCATCAAATTTTATTGGTTTCGCATAAGCTTAGTATCAGTTTCACAAAATGTGCCAGATCCCAGCCCAGCAAATTTAATATAGTTTTTGTATCAGCTTGGTGGAAACTTGGTGGAGGCTTGGTATCGGTTTCGCCAAAACTTTGCAGAGGCTTGGCCAGACGGGGATGGGCTCGCCCTCCGCTCGCTCCGCTCGCTCCGCCTGTCGGCCCCTCTTGACGAAGGGGCTTGGCCGAAACTTTGCAGAAACTTGGCGGAAACTTGGTGGAGGCTTGGTATCGGTTTCGCCAAAACTTTGCAGAGGCTTGGCCAGACGGGGATGGGCTCGCCCTCCGCTCGCTCCGCTCGCTCCGCCTGTCGGCCCCTCTTGACGAAGGGGCTTGGCCGAAACTTTGCAGAAACTTGGCGGAAACTTGGTGGAGGCTTGGTATCGGTCTCGCCAAAACTTTGCAGAGGCTTGGCCAGACGGGGATGGGCTCGCCCTCCGCTCGCTCCGCTCGCTCCGCCTGTCGGCCCCTCTTGACTAAGGGGCTTGGCCGAAACTTTGCAGAAACTTGGCGGAAACTTGGTGGAGGCTTGGTATCGGTTTCGCCAAAACTTTGCAGAGGCTTGGCCAGACGGGGATGGGCTCGCCCTCCGCTCGCTCCGCTCGCTCCGCCTGTCGGCCCCTCTTGACGAAGGGGCTTGGCCGAAACTTTGCAGAAACTTGGCGGAAACTTGGTGGAGGCTTGGTATCGGTTTCGCCAAAACTTTGCAGAGGCTTGGCCAGACGGGGATGGGCTCGCCCTCCGCTCGCTCCGCTCGCTCCGCCTGTCGGCCCCTCTTGACGAAGGGGCTTGGCCGAAACTTTGCAGAAACTTGGCGGAAACTTGGTGGAGGCTTGGTGGAGGCTTGGTAGCCCAATCATAATGGAAAATGTGCTAGCACCGCGCATATTTTAAAATCATAACAGAAAATGTGCTAGGATCGCACGTATTTTAAAATCTTAATGAAATCGTAATGAAATCATAATGGAAAATGTGCCAGGACCCCCATTTTTTCACATCACGAGGAGTGCTTTGTGTGTTAACACAGTCTGCACAAAATCGGACTCTATCTTCTATGTCCTGGTCAATACCAGGCACCAGATAAATGATCTGGCAAGGGCCTTCATACGACACATGCCAGGATGGCATTCATGCAACTCATCCAACAAACGCCCTTGTAATTTGAGAGGAATGACCACACGTCTACCCCATAATATACAACCATCATCCAAGGAAAGATCTTCCTTACGATTCCAATAAGGCTTGATCTCTGGATCAGGACAATGATTTGGCCAACCTGAAGAGGTGTATTCATACACTTTAACAAGTACCTTGTCTATCTTAGAAAGGGCAGCAATTTCCACAGCAGTTACAGGTAAACTACTCACTGCTGTTGTAAACACATAGTGTTCATCTGGGTCAGGGTCATCTTCATCTTTGGACTGAACAGGAAATCTGCTGAAGAAATCTGCATTCGCATTGTCTGTAGACCTTTTATACACAATGTCATAATAATACCCACACAGAAGCACAGCCCACCTTTCCAACCTAGCTGCAGCTAAAGGAGGAATGTTAGATTTAGGACCAAATATACGTGTCAGAGGTTGATGGTCAGTGACAAGGATACATTTCCTCCCATAGATATAAAGATTGAATCTTTTGATTCCAAACTCTATAGCTAGCCCTTCTTTTTCTATTTGGGCATAATTTCTTTCTGCCTCACTGAGTGTTCTAGATGCATATTCAATGGGTTTTTCAGACCCATCCTCCATTTTGTGACTCAAAACTGCTCCAATACCATATGGGCTAGCATCAACACTCAATATGATGGGTTTGTTTGGGTCATAGTGAACCAACACCTGCTCACTTGAGAGCGCCTCCTTGGCCCACAAAAAAGCTGCTTCACAACTTTCACTCCAAAACCATTTAGTTTTGTTACTGAGCAACTCATAGAGTGGATGCAATCTGGATGAAAAATCAGGAATAAACTTTGAGTAATAATCATGCCCAGAAATGATCTCAACTGTGAGACATCAGTAGGCCTTGGCACTTGCTGTATAGCCTCGAGTTTATTCTTGACAGGACTAATACCTTCCTTGCTCAAAATGTGGCCCATATACTTTACCTTGTCTTTGAAAAACTGACACTTTGTCCCATTTAACTGAACATTATGTTTGGCTAACCTACCAAATACCTGTTTTAGAACTTCCAAGTGTCCAGACACTCCACCAGATGTAGCAACCAACACGCACCATCACCCCTTTTGTTCCACACAAAATGGTGTCCATGACTCGCTGGAATTGAGCGGTGGCTGTCTTCACTCCGAAACAGAGACGTTTTGACCTGAACAAACCCTTGCGTGTGTTGATAGTTAGTAGTTCCGATGATTTGTCATCAAAAAATAATTGATTGAAGGCACTGGCTAAATCTATCACAGAAAAAGTATCTGGGATGGAACCATCCTGAGATAGCATGGCAAACATATCCTGAACATTAGGCAATTTGAATACATCATCAGCAACACGTTTATTCAGTGCTTTATAGTCTCCACATACCCTGATGGACCCATCAGCCTTGGGGACGTGAACTACTGGACTAGCCCAAGTACTATGAGATACCGGGTACAATATGTCAGCCTGTACAAGCCTGTCATACTCCTTTTCAACTTGTGCAACTAGCGAGTAAGGCACAGGCCTATCCTTTTTTTGGAATACAGGTTTAACACCTGGTTCAAGTGTCAAGGTACCAGTAAAACCCCTTATGCCATAACCCAACCTGCTGAAAAAACACTTGTTACCCTTTAACAAGGCATGAAATTCAGGGGAAAACATCTCTGATATGGGAACAGAACACTTGTTCTCTATATCCTCTGTCACTTTGAAAATGCTTGCCCAATCCAATCTTAACTTGTTTAACCAATCCCTCCCAAATAGGGCTGGGCGTTTCCCTTGCACTACAATTAGATCAAGGACTTTTTCATCATTGGAAGAATATTTCACAGGTACACCTGAATAACTACGTAAAGTAACCTCAGTATTCTGAAGTTGAAACTCATTTAACAAGGTATTGTATACATACTGGGACACCGTTGAACGAGAAGCACCAGTATCTATCTCCATAATGACATTAGCCTTCCCTAACTGAACATCAACCACATATGGTTTAACAGTCATAGTATCAGTCCAGTTCTGTACAAACCAAATCCTTCAGTATTCACGCTTTCTGCAGAGTCTTCATGCATGTACATGTGAAAGCTGGCATCATCACCGGCCTCTTCAGAATTAAACTCGCAATTATTCACATTCGCGTTCTTGGAATTTCTGGGTCTTCTCGGGAAAGAGTTTTCCGGTAATCTGGCCTTGCACACTGGACGAATGTGGCCTTTTCGCTGACAGCGATGGCAGGTTGCATTCTTGAATTTGCAGACAGCAAAACCATGCGTTTTACTTCCACACGCTTTACACGGATCATAACTGCCATTCCAAGTACTTTTACGGCCTCCATCGGTGCTTCTTCGTCCGCTATCCTGATTTTGGTCCTGTATTTGGTTAGCTTCTTCACCCATCGGTTCGCCCATATGTTCTATGTTGGCTTTGTTTGCCAACTCATCTGCAATGCACCGGTCGCGTGCAGCCGTGAATGTCAGCTCTCTCACCGCTAGTAAATGGCGCTGCGTTCTTGACATTTTAGAATGCAACCCAGACACGAGTCTATCGCGAAGAGCGTCTGTTAAAAAGGCACCAAAATTACACGTAGCTGCCAATTTCTTCAATCGAACCACGAACTCAGAGATACTTTCGGTTCCTTCCTGTGACGCAGTCCAAAATTTATGTCTCTCAGCAATGATTATTGGAGCCCGCTCGTAATGTGCTTGCAAAATCTGCTTCCAATCTTCATGCGACTTCGTATTTGGGTTATCTGGGTCACATAAATTCTTTAACAACTTGTAAGCTTGTGGTCCAACCACTGCTAGGAACACATGTACCTGTCTTCGGGAATGTCATTTGCTATCATAAACGCTTCGTAACGTCCAGCATAATCGACAAATTTCTCAGTATTTTCGTCAAATGGGCCCACGTTGCCATAGACTGCGGCCATATTTTACACTTGCGTGAGCGAAACAACCATCCTCGTCGCCAATTTTGTATTTAAAAAGGTCTAAAACTCGACTTAAGTTCACAAATAGAACAACCACGTGCAGCACTCAACCAGTCATCTTTTATTCTACCCATAATTCCCTAGTTACATCCATCTATTACGTCATAAGATACTACAGACAAAGTGTAAAAACCTCCGAAATTGCATCAGTAAAGACGGTATATAATTTTTTTTTACACTGCCATCATTCTCTTGACAAGAAATATATATCCCAAAGTTTTGAAAACATAATCAATGATATTTCACCAGGCATCAATCTCACTCATTGACTGTTACACCTCCTCTTTGCTCCCTGTGGAGCAAAGTGCTGCAACCCTACTCCTCAATTTAGCACGATCTTTCTTGGCCAGCTGAGCTTCTCCACAGCATAGTTGAACATTTTTCAGTTCCTCCTCGATCGTTCCCCTCCAAGTGGCTTTTAATGTTTATCTGCCCCTTTATGTTCGGCCTACTGATGTCTACCTGAATGAAGTAAAGGGCGCAGTAAATGTTTAACGGGCATTCTTAATACAGGACCAAACCATAACCATAACCATGCATGCTTAACCATGTTGCGGCATCCCGTCTTGGTATATTTAACATATTATTCGCCGATGGCGAAGTGATTATCGGAGAATATTCATCGATAATCACTGAGCCTTAGGCGAATAATTGTTTTAGTATAAATACTCAGGTGAATATTTTAAAAAAATGAAAAGAAAAAGCATTGTACAACACGAAAACACACACATTGTACGACTGGTAGCCATTTTGTTCGTCGAGGTGATTATCGGCGATAATCCGAGATAACGAACCAATCAGAGCGCACCATTTTGTATAACATAATCACCTAGATCTTAAGTAAATATCTCCTGATCCCAGAGTGCACCTCAGATTCCCCTTAAACGCCCACAATGGAAGGTCTCCACCTTAGCCATTTACTTCTTAACCTCTCTTCAACATTCGAACCTGTTGAGCAGAACTGACTTGTTATTGTTGCTGAACAGTTTGATTTTTGTCTTAAGGCGATATTCGTTTCACTTCCAGATGGTTTCAAGCTCACTGAATGCATTTTTAACCATCCTAAGCCTGTACGTACTGTCTTTTGGGTGCCATCGTCTTTGCTAATGTTGCTCCATACATGTGTGAGATCATTCACAATGTCCAGGTGTTCTCCACCCACGATAGTGACGAGGTGACGAGTTGGTCACGGTGCCATGAAAGCCTGTCTCCGTGTTGGCCAAAACTCCCTCGTCTGCCATAGCATATTACTAAAAAAATTAACCCATTATGGAATCCGTGGTATTGCTAATGACTGGTTTGCTTCCTAAAAACAATAGGAGGCAGTATGTTACAATAGGTAGTTCTAAATCAGATGACACCCTCATTACTTATGGTGTTCCACAAGGTTCTGTGTTAGGCCCTCTTCTATTCCTCTTGTACATTAATAATTTCAGTAAGTGCAGTAATGTGTTTGACTTTCACATTTTTGCAGACGATACTAATCTGTTTTACTCTAATTCTAATTTAGCTGAACTTGAGTCAGTTGTTAATTATAATCTGAAAATGGTATCTGACTGGCTTCTGGCTAATAAGGTTTCCTTAAATATTCATAAGACAAATTTCATTATTTTTCACCCCCATCAAAAGGTTAAGGATCACATAGTTAAATTAATCATTTCTAATAGGGAGATTAAGCAGGAGAAATACATAAAGTATTTGGGTCTCCTGATTGATTCACATCTCAGTTGGAAGTATCACATCTTACATATCTCTAAAAAGATTAAGCGATGTATTGGGATACTCTCTAAAATCAGGCACTTTGTGACCAATCAGGTCCTTATACAGTTGTATTACTCACTGACTTATCCATTCTTGACTTATAGTTTAATAACATGGGAGAATAAATATCAAACAACTCTTTCACCTATTATCATCTTACAAAAAAAGCAGTCAGAATAATGACATTCTCAGAATATAATTCCCACTCTACTCCACTCTTTCAGAACTTAAAAATACTTAAAGTAAGTGACTTAATATATTTGTATACTGCTTTATTTATGTACGACTATTACTCTAACAGACTGCCATTAATTTTTGGTTATTTCTTTAAGAGTATCAACAAAGTGCATCAATATCAAACCAGACTGGCGAGTAAGATTTCATACTACAGTGGAACCCCGCTATAACGAAGTGCCGCGGTACCGAAAAAATGTTCGTTATAGCGGGGTCTTCGTTATAGCGAAGACCCCGCTATAACGAATTATCTAGTTAACAGCAAAAATATTCGTTATAACGGGGTAACTTGGTAAACAACAACTACCCAAAAATTCAATACTGTACATGTACGTAGAAAACATTATTTTTATTCATTTGATACTGTACACTGTGAGGGTAGCACGCTGACCATCAAAATATCAAATTCAAAAACAATTTCAATAAACTTTAAAATTAATTAAAGACTACTGACAAGTACACGTAGTACGGAATAAAGCAAGCTGTGTTTTCTACTCAAATCTGTCGTCTTTACTGACTGCTGCGAGCGATCGTACAAAATATTCGTTATAGAGGGGTAAAATGTGCGTTGGGACCGTCAAAATCTGTTCGTTATAGCGGGAATTTCGTTATTGCGGGGTTCGTTAGAGTGGTGTTCGTATCCACATATTTTACTGTAATTCTGCCGGGCTTTCAGATTTTGTTCGTTATAACGGGGTCTTCGTTATAGCGGGGTTCGTTATAGCGGGGTTCCACTGTATCTGCCAAAAGCAAGGACTAATTACGGCAAATTTAATATTCGTTTTTTCAGTGCTAAAGTTTGGAATTCCATCGATGACTCACTTAAATCTAAGAGTCGTGCTTGCTTCAAAAATCTCTTAAAAGAACTGATTATCTCCAACTACCAACTGGTGCATTGATGTACTTTATTTTCATTTCTCTGCGCGCACATCCACTTTTTTGTTTGTTCTGTGAGTGTGTGTGTGTGTGTGTGTGTGTGTGTGTGTGTATGAATGGAAATCGTGTCCCTGTCCAATATTTTTCCGCTTGGCCCAGCCACTTAGCTTGATTAGCCTTAGCTATTTCTTATTGGCGGTGCTCATTTTTTTTTATTGTTAATATTTTCTCCTTGTGTGTATTTATCTATTGTAAACTTTTCTGGGCACGAAAATAAAGATTGCTGCTGTTGTTGTTGTCAATTACCTACTTTGTCTTCAACTGTTACTGATTCGCTTGAGTTTGAACCGCAGAGTTGTTTGGTGATCAGTCTAACCACGTAAATGTGTTAAAGTCGTTTTAGACTCGTCAACGCTCTCTGTTATGTAAGTCCTCTTATAAACTGGATTGCTACTAACTCTGCGCCTCCGGATCGTTCCAACTTTCTATATTGAGGCAGCATTAAAATAGTACCCTCAACTATTCTTAAACCTTGTGTGAAATAGTCATTTCTATTTATTGTTTTGGGCAGCAAAGGGGGGAGGACTTTTGCATCATGATACGGCTTCTTCGCGTACCTATTAAGTGAAGTGCTTGAGAAAATGTTAAATTGAATACAAATATTCTTATTACCTATAGGTAGACGTGCCTGGCCATGGGAATAATCCAGGTTTGGATTATTTCCTCCATTGTTCTTGGATTGACAGACTCACTGAGGCTTTCAAGTAGCCTTACGAAAATTGGGAAAAATTTTGGAAAGGCCAAGGACTACGTAGATGACATCGAACACATTGGTGATCTCGCTGGCTATAACTTTGCTGCTCTTGGTACCTACTGGCGCTCCAACACTTTGGCCGGGTTCGCCCAGATGAAACGAGGAGAGATAGAGGAGGCTATGGAGACGTTCAACCTTGCAGTGTCCACCTTAGCAGTCTGGGATCTTGGTCAGGGAGTCGCCTACCCAATTGCCGACAAAATTATCAATAAGATCGTGCTCAAGTACCAAGATGACTTCCGGAATACACTACAAGCATTTAGAGATTTCCGTTCAATCATGCAGACCGACGTTCTTGATGATGCAACAAAAGTGACAGATGCAGATGTCTTAAAGGGAAGACTTGTTGATGCAAAAGGAAGAATCAGTGCGGCCTTCCAGACGGATGTTGATGTTGGACTCGCGGGAAGATTCAAGAACACTCAGATTTACTCCGATTTGGTAACGGACCTCAAAGGAGTCAAGACTTGGGCAAAAGCAGCAAAGTGGGCTGATGTACTTGCAGGACCCGTGTTTGATGCAGCCACTGTAGCGGTAAGTGCATGGCAGCTTGCAGAAGCCATCAAGAACAACGACCCATTTGCCATTGCTTCCAGTTCATTAGGACTTGCGTCTGGTCTGGCCGGCATTACAGCGTTTGCAGTGGGAGCCCTTGCCACCGCAGGTTCGACGCTAGCTGTAGTTGCTGGACCAGTGGGTGCAGTTATTGGAGCCGTTCTTGGTATTGCATCAATTATCGTCGAGATCATTGCATCATATAATCCTTACAATCAGATAAATCAAGATATCGAAATGATCACAACACTTACAGACCACTCCAAAAAGATGCTGGATGCAAACATGGAAAATCTTGAGAAGCTCGTCCCAAGTGGTCAAAATTTCACCTTCTCTTGGGTTTACGAGGTCAACGAAGGTCTCATGCTGGAATATATTCGAGGTAGAGCTGAAGATTACTACATTCCAGTGAAGTTTAGGTTGGAAGTTCCCCCAAAGGAAGAAAACGGATACATGACTGTAGGTGAGAATAAGGTTCTGGACAAAGACAAATATCCCAATAACGTATTCTGGAATCCAAGTGGCCTTGAGAAGATTGGGTACGAGTTTTATGGTAAAAAGGTGACCGAAGAGTTAACGGGCGTCACCGTACTGGTTAGTACTGACTTGCTAGCTGGAAAACCTGATGTTGAACTAAAAGGAACAGATATCAAAACGTTTAATGAAGAACACCCTGATTACCCAGACAACGTTGTTATCGGGGATTTGTATGACATTGCATACCAAAACAATGTTAAGGTTAAAACTGGCGGAGGAGATGACGTCATTCAAGTCAATGGACTTGTTGGAAAGCCTGGAGATAGCAATTATCATCTGGGATATGGCTACTACCTGAACATAAACACGACCATTGACGATTCAATAGAGTCCACAAGGAAAGAGAACAACATCCTATCATTCGAAGGCATGTCAGAAAAGAAAACATACGACTATGGAATTGTTGGTGTTAAATATCACTTCAGATATGACAATTTGCAATATCTGATTGGCAGTGAGGACTCACCTGAAAGCAAGACCTGGGGTAGTATCAAAGGCATAAAAATGTTTGTGGGAACACCATTCAGTGACGTGGTAACTATGTCGATGGATCATAATTACGTCGTACGCCAAACTAAGGGAAGAAACCAATACTTTTTAGAGACAACCACTTGGAGTCAATTCAAGATAACCATCGATGACCAAGCTGATGAACCTGGAAAGCTTACTATCATTAACGCACACACATTTGCAGGTGAAGTGAGAAGCACAGATTTGGTTTTCTCCGATGACACGCAAACACTGTTCATATACGGAAGACAAAGAGGTAAAAGATGGCGCATCCGGGGACGAGTCTTTTTCAACAGAAGAAGAGAGGGATATCATCTAGTCAGGACAGAAGTTGACGGAGTCGAAAAAAGGCTTAACGAACTTCCCGATTCGTTTAATGCTCCAGGAGAGGAAGACTTTATGGATTCAGATGTGGATTATGAGTATTTTTTCGATCGTAGCCTGAGATCCGGTGACTGTGGAATCTTCAAGGTTTTCCTCAATCCACCAGACTTTCAGACTGGCAAGTACAGATTTTATTTCCACATGAGAAAAAATACCAACGATTACCTAATCATGAAAGCAGACTTCCTCCATAAATGTCTTACGCAAGCAGAAAGATCCATATTGCTCGTTCGCTCTGGCTACCATTCCGATTGGCTTTTACGACTCTTAGCACCTGGTGGTATGGACAGTTCCGTTTGCCCCGGAAAAGATTTCGAGCTCGACATCAAAAGCTTTGAGAAGCTACAAGAACAGAAAGGTGACGGAAGTTTTCGACTGGTTGTTGACTTGTATCGGGATAAAAGATATCAGATTGACGTCGCCACAGAGTTAAAAAAGCTGGACAACCGGCAAGTATACGAGTTTGACAAAGACGTCGAAGGAAATATTGGAATTCCTCAGGTAATCTTGCTAAAGACACCTAAAACTGAAAACCCCTCACCGGCTTCAGTGCACAACATCGACATGAAAGGAGGGCAGAAGTTGAATGAAGACTCCTTGATCTTTACGGAAGAACTGAAAAACTGGTTGACAGAAAAAGGACGAAAAATCATGTTAACGAAAGAAACTGAAGGACGCTGGAAGCTTGATATCACCAAGGATGATGGGACAGCTACACACTCTGTGAATCTGAGAAATATTGAGCGAATCGACTATGAAACAAATGACGGATCACTGAGGCAGCCCGTGATACCGGATTTGGCCACCGAGTCTGACAGCCCAGTGGACCTTGAAGATGAAACGAACAAATGGCTGCACAGAAACAGTAAAATGTATTGGAGACAGGTGGATTGCAGTGACTGATTACTGATAATATGTACAAACACTAACGTGTTTGCCTTAATTGTAAGTTGATTCGAAGCTAAAGTGTCCCACTGAAGCTTACTCAGCGAACGTCAAACCAAAAAAATGACGTATTTAGAGTCTGATATTGAAGGAAATGTCTTAAGAGTTAAGCAGGAAACTTAAGTGGAAGTTTCTGTTTGATCCATCGAAATATGAAAGAAATAAAGTAATATATCAAACAAGAGGTTGGACGTGTAGTGATGATAAGTTAATGATTCGCAAGAGTAACAGAAACAAAGTGCTGCATAAATGTGCTGCATATAATCAGGGAGACATTTCAGTCCTGCAAAATAATTTACGACTTACATCACAGCAAATTTAGACAGACCCGAGCCTTATGATAATAATAATAATGATGATGATGATGATGATGATGATGATGATAATAATGCGAAAAAGTTATCGTGGTGCCTGTTGTCATTAGGGCTCTTGGAGCCGTATCCGTCAACTTTAAGGAGTACATGAAGCGAATCGGCGTGAACGTGAGGCTGGGGACAGCAAAGATACTAAGGAAAGTACTGACTCTTTAAAAAAGAAGCAAAAGAGAGTCCTGGGACCTGTGGTGACTTGTTGTAACCCGCTCCAAAGGACTATATACCAGGCCGAACATCCTAGTTTAGCCTGAGTCTACAAGGAATGAACATAATAATGATAATAATAATAATAATAATTAATGTGAACTCACAAATAACCAACTTCCAGTTGGCTTGATAGCTAAGTTGGTTAGAGCTTTGCACTGTCTCGTAAGGTCATGGGCTTTAAGTCAGGCCCGTTCAAGCCTGAATTTTCTTTTTTTCAGGTTTTATCTTTGCAACTGGTTAAGCTGCTCACATAACTGCGACGATCTTTCACCTATTAAAAAAATAAGGATAATGATAATAATAATAATAATAATCATAATCATAATCTTAATCATAATCATAATAATAATAGTAATAATGATGATGATAAAATAATTATGTATCGTTAGTTTCCTTTAAGTTCAAAAGCGCTTAATAAGAGCAATAAAATTTTGAAAAAGCGTTAAACATTTTAAAAATGGCTATAAAGTCATAATAATGCTTTTTTGAAAAGCAAAGTTTTTAAAAACGGACACTGAGTAGCTGTTCGTATCAAACGGAAGAGTATTCCAGAATGAATGCGAGTGCTGCCACAGAGAAAGATTTTGCACCGTACGTTCTCAAATTAAAATGAGGAATAGAAAGGAAATTATAAACGTAGCTGACGAGATGGAATGTAAGGTATGAGGGACCGTTCAGTTTCTATGAAGGAGGGGGAGCTGGTGTGATTTGAGAAGCATAACTTAAAAATTGCATGACCCACCTCAACTTGCCAATTTTTTCACATGACCGACCCCCCCTTCCCCCATCAAAAGAAAGAGAAGTCAGTTTCGAATGACATTATTACATAAAAGTATTGCTAAAATATTTCACGTGACCACCCTTTTTCCTGGTTTTCGCATTACCCCCCCAAATCCCACCAGTCCCCTCCTTCGTAAAAAATGAACGGTGCATCTCTATGAGGGGTTATCCCCGCCATTATTGTCTTTTCATTTTATAGTAGTGTTTTTCTTTTTATTGCAGCAGCTGTCATTTCGCTTTAGTTGTTTCTCTTCCGCGAAAGGCACATTTTGTGAAATTACGCATCAAGTTCCATCAAATACGGTTATGCCGAATTCTTCCATTTCGAAAATTCTGGGTGCTGAAATTGGGCAGAATTCAGGAAACCAAATTTGACCGAATTTGGTCCCTCGAATTTTGCGAAATTCAACTCACTGAGCTCTCAAACATACATGTCAGCGGTTTTGCTTAAAAAGCAAACGGAGCGGTCACTCAGCATAAAACATGGCCGCCACGACTGTAGATTGTGGTGAAGTGCGCGAATGCCTTCGTACTCATCTTATTGATGTAGTGAGATTCTTAGAGGGTGGCAACCACGATTCCGATACGTTTGATTATACAGTTTTCAGGTTAGATTGGGTGTTAAATGTGCTCGCGAGATACTTGGACACCGAAGGTACCAGAGCTCACGCACGTATCATCCACCTTGTTCGTGAAGCGAGAGAAGCGGTTACCAACGCTAACTGTAGTACAGATGCATTTCAGGCAGGTTGTATTTTTACTGGGCAGCGTGGACGGCCAAAGTTGGACGTTCCTCAAGAACAGCTACAATTTCTCGTAGAACGTCGATTTAACATTCCACAAATAGCTTCGCTTCTGGGTGTTAGAGAACGAACTGTTGAGAGACGAATATCAGTACTTCTTATAGCAATTTAAGTGACCAAGAATTGGATGCAGTTATCAACAGTATCGTTACCGATTTCCTTCAGACGGGCTACAAGCGGATGACAGGCTTTTTAAGAGCAAGAGGGATTATTGTCCAACAAAGTCGCATTCGAGCAGCAATGAGAAGAACAAATCCCGAAGGAACTTTGTTGCGAGCTCTTGGAATTCATGTTATTCGACGGCGTAGTTACCAGGTTTCTGGACCCCTAGCCCTTTGGCATATCGATGGTAACCATAAGCTCATTAGGTGAGGAACATGGACAATTAGAGTTTGTTTACATAGAAGGAGAATGAATGCTGCCGTAGGATCATCCGAGATAGAATAGAAACTTTATTGATTTGTCAAAGGAATCTAGCTCCAAGTAAAAACATATATATTTATTAATCATCATCAATCATTCTTCTTTCATTAAAACAGGCCAATATCTTTGTAGAGTAAAATATGACAGATTGTTTTACATGTGAAGAGTCCTCCTGTGTCCAAGAAGAAAATCTCTCCTTGCACATTGTCTTGCATAATTTTCATTTATAAATGTTGGGGAAGTGACCCACTCCCATAAGAATGAGTGAACCTCTATTAAATTGTCATAAAGATTTAAGCACAGTATTTTAGCACTAATTGGAGACACAAAAACGATATGTTATTTTGGTATCTTTTCTGGGTATGTTAGTGAGTACAAATTGCTCATGCATTATAGATTTAGAGAAAGGTATGAGCAAGCATGGACTATAAAGATGAAGCTTTTCCCCCTTGCATACCACTCCCAAGAATGCTGGTGCTAAGGGAAGTATTTTTCTTATAACAAGGAGAATATCTGTGTAGGAGTTATTGACAAGAGTTGTATCTATTAAAAAAAATTGTTAGATTTTAAGAAATATATATTTATATATATAGTTGTGATGTTTATGCCTGTTTGCCACAAACCTTTGTTCTGAGCATTTTTCATAATGATCTCTGAGTGATGATATTGGGACTGATTTTCCACAACCCAAACACCAAACAAGTGCTAGTGTGTTGCTTTCTTCTCCCTAAAAATTAAGAGAACTTTACTGTTCAAAAGGAGACATTGAATCAAGCTACTTTTATAATATTATTTGCTAAGGCACTAACTCAAAATTTAGGATAGGTGGTGGAGGGAGGTGCTCATTGGAAAGGGAAGCTTATTTCATTTACCCAAATTATATCCTGATAGGTAATAAATCATCATCATTATTAAATCATTGTTAAAATAATAAATCTGACTGGGACTCACTTGAAATTTATGAGGAAAAATATTAACACAGCCAATGTTTACTTTTTTATTATAACTGCAGTCAAGCATAAAAGACTGTAGACTGTTAGGGGATAACCCAACTACATTTTCAAGGGTCACATGTGCAACATGTACATCGAAGAAGACTCAAATAAATCACACCGCAAGAGTTGAAAATCCCCTTGGGAAAAGATAGTCACTGCTTTGTTATTTGTAGTTGAATGAATAACTCACTTCTTGTTTCACCTCAGACATGTCAAGATTTTGTTGGATCGGTCGTACATAAATAATAGCCTGATCCAAGCCAGCGCCATCCCTGAGAAATGGAACAGTGTACCCTGAAGAAGGAGGCTTTATAAGCAGTAACTCGCCAGGCATCTTCCATTTTTCTTTTGAAGGTTGGCGCGTCGTCTCAAACACTTCCCAAACACTAGTTTCTTGCGGCCCAAACCTGCTGCAAGCAGGGTTAGCTTGTCTGCTTTAGTCGGTACTACTTCAACATCTTTGTTCGCCATGCATAGGAATTCCCGCGTCCACGTTTCTCGAACCCGATAGTATCCTCCCCCAGATGGTCCGCTTCTTTTCGCTGGAGGAAGTGATTTTGCCCCTGGCCTTTTGGGATAAGTTGATGTACTAGGGCTATTCGATCCATAGCCAGCAAAAAGTGACCTGAAATTTTCTATCACGCGATTTTGATCATGATTTGATGAACTAGATGCAGAGTTCGTCACTACTGTTTCAGTTGAAGTTAGAGATCTTCCTACAGTTGAAGAATTTGTGTCTTGATTACAATCAGCTGTCTCTGGACTTCCTGCAAGCAAATTCGCCGCTTCTCTGAGAAGACTTACAGCCCTATTCGTATTATCGTTCACAGACATCATCCGGCCAGAACTTCCAAAACACGAACAACAACACACCCACAAATTCGCGCGCTTTCGCGTTATGCTGAGTGACCGCTCCGTTTGCTTTTCAAGCAAAACCGCTGACATTTATGTTTGAGAGCTCAGTGAGTTGAATTTCGCAAAATTCGAGGGACCAAATTCGGTCAAATTTGGCTTCCTGAATTCTGCCCAATTTGAGCACTTAGAATTTTCGAAATGGAAGAATTCGGCATAACCGTATTTGATGGGACTTGATGCGTAATTTCACAAAATGTGCCTTTCCGTGAAGAGAAACAACTAAAGCGAAATGACAGCTGCTGCAATAAAAAGAAAAACACTACTATAAAATGAAAAGACAATAATGGCGGGGATAACCCCTCATACATCTCTGATGTGCGAAGGTGCCAGATTTTTAAGAGTCTTGTATGTGATAAACAGAATTTTTAACATGATGCGATAATTTATCGAACGCCAGTGAAGCTTTAACAAAACAAGTGTAATGTGTTCATGTTTTCTTGAAAAAGTGATTAGACGAGGAGGGCATTCTGGCGTGCTCTAACTTTTTTATTTCCTAGTTCGGCAGGCCATAGAGTAAAGAATTGCATTGATCTCATTTTGAAGCTAGAAATGCATGAATGAGGGGTATTTCTGAAGTGGTCGATGACATCACTGTCCTTTCTTGAATAGCTAATGGTACAAAGATGATAAAAAGATGATTTGCAAGTACTTGTAACACGTTCGTTGAAGAGTGGATGCTCTCATTGACGACAGAGATTTCTTCAAGGATTGGTCTGAGTAGATGTGTAGCGGAGATCACTAGTCGTTCAGTCCTCGTTCAGCTTAAGAGAATTAACCAGAATCCAGTGATCGTATGGTCTCACTGGGGTTAACCGTTAACCTAATGATAACCTTCAATTTTTAACTTCTTTAAACAATGAAAATTAGTTATTAACTTTTAAAAGAATGGGAATTAATTGTTAAATTTTCTGTCAGCCAGAAGGAAAATAAATTAACCGTTAGTCGTAAAAGCCACTACCACAGCATTCGAGACCCTGTCTCTTGTACACAACGCTCAATGTCAGACACAGCCAAATCCCTATCACCACTGACGATGATATTTGACATAGTTGGCTGAAAGTTAAAACCGATTGTCACCCGCCTTCTACTCTCCAATGCAAGGCGTAAATCTTCGTCATCGAAATTGAATTGACGCTTGGTGAGAAGACAGAAGTCTCTGTCGATCCCCTAAGCTACTGAATTCAGATTTCCCTGTTCTGGAAATAGACACTTTTCTCACTGTGATGGACTCGTGTTATTAATTTCCAAGGCAGAACATGGAGCTGTCTGTAGCAGTTACACCATCATCCAGCTGTTATATAACGAGTACTTAAAACCATTATAAAGTCACCTTCAACTGCTCAATCATCAGCGCTCACTTCCATATCCACGAGATAGTGGCACTTTGATTTACCTTACTGTAGTATAACTTACTTTATCAACGAGTTTGATAATCCCATTTCTTGTTTTTAAAACGGCTCAAGTAATGCATTCAACGACCTTGGGAATCTTATTGTTCGATAGTCATGTCAAAGTCTTCTCTTGGTCTTGGGCCTTTCTCATTGTTCTCTATTAAAGAAATGAAAAAACGCGCTGAGTGCATTATTGAGCTATACTAAAAACACGTGAAAATTTTCACGAGTGCCTTCTCGACTGTTCGTGAAAATTCCCAAGTACTTATATAACTCAATGCACGAAGAACAGGTTTTTTACTTCTTTTGTAAAATGCCCAATTGACGAACACTTGTTTTGCCAGGGTAGTAGTGAATATGTGCAAGAAATTTGATAGCCCGCGTAGACCTAACATTTATATTATTGGTTAAAATAAATTATAGTCTTTCAATAAAATGAGGAGTCGTCGATCAGAATGGTTTCGGCGAAAAATGAAAACATTAATATTGTTGTAACACAGGAAAATTTGTGTGTATCGTAGCCTGCGTGTATCTATATTTAGTTTATACAAACCCAGATGGGCTTCTTTACCAACTCAATATATCGGTATATTCAACATTAGTAAAAATCTACTAGTATGCTTATGCAAATGCCGCAATCTGATTGGCTGAGCTACTGCAGACTGTCAGCCATTGGACAGCACTTGGGTTGAAGATCGTTCTCAAAATGGCAACGTATTCGCGCTTTAGTTTCTCAGGAAGATTTAGTATTTTGGTATTTTTGTATTTTTGTCACCTACACAGGCTTAGTTTTATGATTTTTGCTAGAACAATTAGATTATTCGTTCTCGATTTCTATTTAAACAGTAGAGTGTTTCTGTCGAGGAACTATCGACAGATAGTTAAAACAAATATTTGCCAGAGAATCGAAGCTTCGCGGGAAAATATTGTAGTTTTAAGAACATCAAATTTCCAAGGAGCAACTATCAGACTGACAGTTCTGAGACATAAACACTCTATTGTCTTTACTGTTCACCACAATTTTTTTTCGGTGCGCCAGTTGCAAAAACAGTCAAAACCCACTAAGTGCAGATCAATTGAATATTTATCCATGCACACATCCTGAAATTTCAATAATTTGTGCATTGGGTAAAAAATACGGTATAACTGTCAGAAAATTAACATTTTCACAGACGAGTACTATCCATCCGGGTATTTTCCTCGGAAGGGCACTATGGGCTGATATTGTCTCTCCGCGGACGAACACTATCGCGTCACGTGATCAATTTGAACCAATAAGAATCGGGGAAAATTTAGTGGTGAGCTATAAGAGGTGATAGTTCATGAAGCCGAACCATAGAAATCTTCGAGCTCATAATCTAATTGTATCCACCTCCTAGGAGGTGAACAATGGGGCTTCTGGGTAATCATTGTCCGAATGGTTATGACTGGAACGGATACTCCTAAATGAGGTGAGACATTTCGTGACACATATAAAATAAAGGCCAATAAGGCGAGACATCTCATATAGTTACATAGCAATACCTGACAACCTCACTGTTAACCAGTTTTGACAGATAAACAACTCTGTTTACGTAGAGAATAACTGCGGGGTTAGCTAGGCACCTGATCTATGATGATTAGGGTCAGGGTTATCGTAGGGATCCCCAGTCTCACAGGTGTAGCACTTCTCGGTTTTGTTGAAAATCTCCCAAACCCATCAGTGCTATGCTAAATCAAAGCCATAAAACTAGCTATTTGAATTCACCATTGAAATTTAAAGAATATGAGCACCAACGAGAAAAAGAATAATTCAGATGAACCGAATTCTAAAACTAAAAATAAAACGATAACTAGACAGAGAACGCTTTGAAAGCTTCGTATTTCGACTTGTGATGAGGTAAAAATAGTGGCTCTTGTATAAACAACCGCTTCCTGCGAAATTCGTTCCGCGAAAATCGTTCTGCACTCGTCTTCCTGCGCTGTCAATCAAAATAAATAACTAATTCCGGTGGAAACGGTCTTATCCCAATTTCTCTCCGAATATTTACTCTTTTTCAATAATTTTTTGTTTGAAAAATTATAGTCAAAACTTTATTCTTATGGAGAAAAATAAAAATCGAAAATTTGTCAGTTTGAAGGTTCACAGTAACCTTAAGCGCTGACTCGAAATAGTTAGCTTTCATATGCAATGATAGAAGACCGTCTCCTGAACTAAATAATTAACAATTTGAGTATATATGAAACAAATCATACATCTTCATTGCGGTTGGAAACGTAATTGATGATGTCATGCAGTACTGACGCAATTTTGGACGATTGCAATTTAGCCTGAAAAAAATAGAACTGGCTGAAATGGGATTCGAACCCGAGACTTCGTGTGTACCGGTGTGACGCTCCAACAGCTGAGCTGAACCAGTCGTTTAAACTGGGAGCAGGTCAATCCCGTCAATCCTGTTCCATCCTGTTCTTTTCTTAGGATTAATAGCAATTGGTAAAAAAAAATTGCGCTGATGCTGCGGGAATCAAATCCCGGTTAAATTTCGAAAATTATTGATCTGCACACTAGATTACGTCATCGTTGTTTAACCTCAGTTATGTCGAAAACGACTAACTGGCTTTTGTTACTATCGTCTTATTGAATAAAATGCCTTTAAACGTTACATTTTCTTCAAAGCTGATTCTATACCTCTTACTAACCTCGTTTTCTCGGTCCGTACTGTAAATTACCGACCGAGTTTTTTTCGCTCGGATTCATGACCCAGGCGCGAAGAGCATGGGCCATAAATCCACGCGGAAAGAACGAGGATCCGTAACTTACAGTACGGAACGAGAAAACGAGGTTTGTAAGATATTTATTATATCTCAAAACAAACTTTTGAATTTAGCGGGCCGTACAGTGAAGTACGGCCCGCTAAATTGACCAATCACAGCGCGCGTTACTATCTGTGAGATATGATAAAAGCCAATACATACATACATATGTCGCCAGCTCCAAACGGAGTAAAACACATGAAACCAGGTAACGGTTGGTTGCGGTTTTACTTCATATTTGCGTGTCGATTGCATTTAGTTAACTATCGTAGCAATTCAAATCAAAAGAATTAATTTCGACAGACAAGTAAAGGTTCCCTGTATATTTGGACCTATTCGCGACCAACGAGCTCTTAAAAATAGTTTTGAGTGATTTCTTGGGGCATGTTTCACAACTTATTAGCATTTTTTCGAACTTTATTAGAGATTTCAGAGGCTCACAGCTTACGGATATTTTAATGTCCATCAAGTTCAATGAGTCTTTTTGAGTGTTTGCTGTGCCGAACTCAAAGTCAGTAGCTGTAGCATATCAAACCGACTTTCAGTTTCCGTTCACATTTCCGTCAGATCAGAATGTTGTTTCGATTGGAGTCAGATGCTTGCTTGCCGAATTCACACAGAATAACAGACGAGAAATCTCTCTTTTTGTCTCTTCCCATTCATTTGTCTTTTTTGCACGTCTGATGGCTATTTGAACCCGTGGGAAATAAATGCCGTGGTAAATATGATCTGGATCGAAACCATAATAAACACTTTTGACCCGGGCTTCTTGTAAACTGTTGGTCGGCTCTAGAAATATCTTTTCCAGCCGAGTCATTTGGTCGTTTAAAATGCGTAGCTTCAAAAAATCATTTGTTTCTTTTTGTCCGTTTTTCTTTTGCTCGAAGTTTTCAACCACTTCTGTAAACCTGTGAATGGCCTTGGATAGTGGTTCAAGGTCCACTTTTCCTTTAATAAAGGCATTCTCCTTCAAAATAGTTTCAAAATTTTCGCTCAGTGATTTTGCATAACGTGTAGTACTTAACGGGAGCAACGGGCTGTCAGCTAACGTCAAAAGATTTAAGCCGGCATATTTAACGTGTGCAAGGTGTTTTTCAAACTTTGGATCTATAAAGGTTTTCATCCATTCAAACGTGTCGTACGCTGAGTGGTAAACAGGAAAAGCGCGTCGAATTTGATAAGCCGGTGCACCAAAGACGTAAGCCGAATCCACAATATTCACTCCAGCATCATTGTAAAACGGGGCATAATCACTGCCGGCCGCGGGAATACGACATTTTGGATTTTTTGTGATGTCTCGTTCAAACATTACTTCGTACAATGATTTTTCTTGATCTAAAACTGTGGGGTCGCGAATTTTTTTAGCATTAGATAACGCAAAATCTTGCATAAGCTCATTTCCATCGATGTTAAGAGTGAAGTTCCCGCTAACACCAATGTCAACGTTTAAATACGCCACTGCCCGAGTGGACAAAATCTTTGCATTTTCTTCCACCCACTCAGTGGATCCAACAAGGAAAATTTCTTCACCATCCCAGCTGCAAAGCATGATGGTTCGGCGCGGTCGCCAACCTGACTTCATCAGCTCACCAAGACCGCGTGACAATTCCATTAGTATGGAGGTACCACTGCTTGGATCAGCGCCACCAAAAACCCAAGCGTCTCGATGGTTTCCGAAGATGACATAGCGGTCGGGTTCTTCTCGGCCGTTTATTGTCCCAATAACATTGGTGATAGTTCGATTTTCCAGTTTGTTATTGACTTCCATTTGCACGCGGAGATTACTGTCTTTGAAACCAGGTCCCATTTTGTAAGTTACGTCAAGGCGGCCTTGCCATTCTTTTGGGGCTTCTGGACCTGTTAGTAAGGTAATATAAGACATATGTAAGGAAACTATACACTATTTGTTGCCAGTACTGGGAGAATGACTCACTAAACTTTGCATCCAACCTCAACATACAATATTGCATTTCATTATCGGTTTCACTCATACGTTGCGAGGACCTTCTGCATGAGGAACGTCTCAATTAGAATCTGAACTAGTCACAGAATTATTCAACGATCAAACTAGGCTCGAGGTCGAGTTTCCCTCAGAGTCAACTGTAGGTGAGTCACGTAGCCTTGATATAATCCTACAGTGTTATAACTTATTATCAGCAATTAGCTTTACGTTCCCATTTCTTGTGCTTTTATCCCCAACCGATAAAGCACCATTTTTTTAAGAATCGAACCCCTATCGTTTCTTGACCATTTTTGTTCGAGAAGCAAGAGGATAAACCCTCGCTCACAGACCAAGATGCCGAGCCTAGAGACTCGTGATCTCACTATGGGACTAACACTAGAAAGTCATAAATTGTTTCTCTTATATTATTATATCTCTCAGTTAGTACGCGCGCTGTGATTGGTCAATTTAGCGGGCCGTACTTCACTGTACGGCCCGCTAAAGTTTGTTTTGGTCGCTAAAATGACTCCAGAGATATAATAAATATCTTATTAACCTCGTTTTCTCGGTCCGTACAGTAAAATACGGATCCTCGTTTTTTCCCGTCGATTTATGGCCCGCGCGCTTCGCGCTTGGGCCATAAATCGACGGGAAAAAACTCGGTCCGTATTTTACAGTACGGACCTCGAACTCGATTAATAAGAGGTATTTATTTTCCCTTTATTGTCAGTAAGGGATAGCTTTGGATTTAGTTTACCGCCATTTTCATTTTCCCTAAAACCAGGTTTTGCAGTTCATTAACAAAACTGATCATTGGCTGCAACTAGTACAGGTCATAAACCATTTACCCGCCATGCGTTGAAAAATCTGTAGAGCATCACCGTGGGATAAAACCATTGCTGGAACCGACGGGAAGTTTTTCTTGCTTTCTTCCATTGGTTGACGGTAGATTCCTTCTATTGACGGGAAGCCCGGTGTGAGCGGATCCCCAGAAAATTTACCACGCGACGCTGCTCCTCTCTGGGTACCAGTCTCTGGAAGCCACCAAGATTTGGGGAAGGTATTGTTGGCACCCTCAGGGGCAAAATCTGCTGGGTCCATAAACAGGAGTACTGCAGAAGCGCCTCCTCGGGCAGCATTGAAAATCTGTAGAATTAAGGGCCGTTATTATGTAAGACATGGGGTTTTCATGGTAAAGTCACTTGCCAACTCCTGAGACCACAGAGAGTGAAACAGACGCATTGCAGCCGCATGTCTCTCCTAACATTTACTACATTTTCTACCGGTCTCGAAGTTATCAATAATGATAATTAATGGAGCACATGAACAATTTCTGATATACATGCACTTGAATCGTTAACAAGCGATTGAAAAAGATACGATAGGAGAGATCAGCACTGAATTGACAACGATAGGAACTTTAAACATGGAGAAACTGTGATAGCAAGACATCTGGAACCAGCCAGAGCTATATGTTATGTTATGCGTACTTTATTTCCTCTGTAATTCCTTCCCATTTTAATCAAAGCAATTTTGCCCTTCACAGGGACTCTCATCTTCTTGAGCACTTCAAAGTCTTCCTGTTGTCCATAGTTCACAAAAACCACATCTCCTCGCACTGAACCAGTGGCAGAAAATGAAACGAATCCTGGTGGTATGATCTCGCTCTCATTGACATGTTCTGGTGTTAACAGCTGAAATAAAGGAGAACTGTAACTCGATAAAAGGCGAATTGTGATGGTGATATTGACTTCTTAATATATTTATTACACCCATTTTGAAATCACAGGTGATCCCTGCAATTTCATTGGCTCATAGCAGTGTGATTTATTCCCAAATTGCACCATTTTTTTGCTCTAAATCGCATCATTTTTAAAAAGGTACTTTTCTTCAAAAACCGGGCTTCCTGAAGTGGATAAATGAATAAGTAGTATTGACAAAAAACTGTGATTTCAAAATGAGTGTAATAAAGTGGTAATTGAACTGAGTAGAGTGCAATTTTGGTCTGAAATCATACTTGTGATTTCAAATAGTACTCACGCTATGCGCTCGTTCGATATTTGAAATCACGCGTATGATTTCAGACCAAATTGCACTCCACTCAGTTCAATTACCATTATTTATTATGGGTCTGCGTTGGTTCGCAACACGTTCAAATTGACATTGAATTAATGGAATGGCAATAATGCCACCGTCGTTTACATTAGAAGCCAACTGGTGAGTCGCAGCCAGTACAGAATCCTGAGTCAACAGCCGACGTGGCGCGCCTAGTGCTGCGTCAAGTTGACTGTTAAACTCATAGAAAAAGATCCTGAAAGAGCAGTCTGGGTTAGCAAAATAGATTGCCGGAAAAGTCAGGATATAACGAGAGATTTCTACGAATACCGAATAATGTTTAAAAGTCGTTGATCGTCTTTCTTTTCAGCACACCATAAAATCATACAGTTGGTCACCAGACGGGTTGTTTGTACTGAGATGAGACTGTCCCCGAAGTCTTGAATACGGCACTAGGCCCCTATAAACATGTATTTTAAAACAGAGGTTTTGCCAAAGCGACTCAGGCTGGTAAACAAAAGAAATGTTCGGAAAGGCTTCAAAAACATAGGGCTGAAATTAAGGCAAGGCTCTCTATAAGCTGAATAATTTCAAACCTGAAGTAGATGGTCATGAACTCAGAGATTTGATGCCGATTCCGCGAAGGAAGAGGCTCAACCGTAAGAAGAATTGTTTCTCAACAGTTTGAAAAGGTACGTTATGATGGTGATAATGACCCTTTAATCTTTTTAATGTAAGTAGTATCTTGCTCACTACAAGTTGATGACAAATTAATGGCATAGTTATAGACTATGTCTTCTCGTTAAGAAAGTGTAAGGCCACATGAACCCATTCATAATATAATTACAGCTTCGTCGGCAGCAAATTGAAACACACAAAAATGGGTTTATCAAACGAACTGACAATATACACTTAGTTTGGTTTTCCCGAGAGTCCTGATGTTTCCCTCGACTTCGTCTAGGGAAAACAAAACGAACTTGTTCTCGAAAGACCATACATTAAGTGCTTTGTTATATATTTAGAAGATCACGCCATTTTAAAATATAGTCAAGCACTAATCACGTGCTGTTGTATTCGGAGCGCGAGCAACAACTGCGCAATTATATCACAGTTGGAATACATTTGAATTTAATCAGGGGCACGTGACCAAGAATCGACCAATTACAGTGCTCGTTTTGTTCAGTGAAAGTCTAGGTGTATAACAATGTAAGCTTTACCACCGTAAGATAAAGAGGAAAACTGACGTTTTCGAGCTTTATCTATTTCGTCAGAGCGAAAGGATTTCTCCTCTGACAGAACGCTCACACTGACACGTAATTTCCCCCTTTAATTGTATCAATAACAAAATGCTCAAATATGATTGGTTGTTAACAGTCCTTATTTATGGCTTAATTGGCTGTTTCACGTCCAAACTGTCCGATTTGACCTGTCCGATTACAAACATTTGTAATCGGACAGGTCAAATCGGACAGTTCGGCAGCCAATAAAAATAAAGCAGTTCATGCCATTAGCCAATAAAATTCAACTACCTAGCCCATCCTAGCCAATCAAAGTCAAAGAAAATTTCTTAAGTGAGCAGGTTGACAGGTGCAGATTGGAAACAAACATGGACGAAATTAACTTGTCCAATGACTTTTATTCAGATATGTTCTCCTTAGATTTTGACACAATTACTAATTGCCGAGTTTCTCGCATTTTGTTATTGACACAATTAATTGGTAATCGGGTAATCGTGTCTTACAATTCAGGGATAATTGTGCTCGTAATTTCAAATCCCTCGCCTGATTACTCCCTGAGTTATAATCCACTCAGTCCTATTACCATTACTTATCATGTAGTGCAACAAGTGACATTTGCCAACTCGTTTGATAAACTCGTCCATGAGTACAGGTATTTAGGCATACCTTCTCTATCTGTTGAGACATGAACTGTACTTCTCCATTTTCATCCACTATTTCCATTTTACTTGGTTTATTTTTATCTGGTAAACTAATGAGGATATCGTACGTGGGCATTTCTACTTGGTCAAATCCGTACTGTGTCCACTTGTTGGCAATATGGCGGGCCAGTTCGGTATTCCTTGCAGACCCAGCGAAGTGTGGAAGCTTCGTCAAATACCTGCAAAAAATGTTTTAAGATATTACTTTTCACGGGTACATATGAGCGTCATGCTGGGATTCTCAAAGTTCAATTTTAAAGGCATAATTTCAACCTCTGCGAATGCCAAACGTTGTGTCAAATGGGATGCGGTTGACCTTAAAGTCCATGAAAACAACGAAGGTAAATATCTTTCACATTTTTCTGTCAGCAGAAAATACATCATTCTCACTAGCATTAGCATTGGTCTTGGAATCGGCATCGGCATTAGATTGGCATTAGTAGACATTAGCACTGGCAGGAGCATTAACATTGGCATTAACATTGGCATTAAATAGGCATTAGTATTGTCTTTAGCATTGGCTTTAATATTAGCATTTTCATTGGTATTAGCATTATTTCAGTATGGTGATTAGTCATGCTCATGGTATAAAATGGGTTCTGACTAGTGGAAGTTTAATGGCAGACTATTTGTAATCACAAACAGCTTGCAACCTCCAGTATGATAAAGTGGAATCACCTAGTCCGAAAGAGCAACAATTAGAAATTGCTTGTTTTTTACTATTTTGCTGTGTGCGAATAAAATACCAGATGAGCAAAAATACCAGATCGCGATCTTCAGTTAATTCATAAGTCAAAAGTTAAAATAATGTTGATGTGCAATGTGTAAATTATCTCAGCCTCCCAAGAAACAGTGCCTTTTTTAACCGTTTAACTGCATTAAAAATGTCTCCTAAAAAGTTGACCAAATATACAACTGTAGTGTCTCTGTAAGTCACGTCCTAAGACTGAAATTCCAACAAATTTCATTTTTACTGTAAGGGAAAGTATAAGAAACATTTTGTGTGCATTATATGATCAATCGATAGGACACGTGTTCTGGTGGTTTTGTATTTTGCAGTTCGAGCGGCGGCGAAGTAGGAACATTGGGGACTTTAAACAACGAGAACCGGAACGGGAACGGTGACGTCGGAACAGCGAAAAGACTGGGGAGAGAACGCGGTCGTGGCGCGAGTTTTAAAGCAGTTAAGCACGATACCGCAAAACTGGGACGGCAGTCATGGCACGCCAGTTAACCAGATAAGTTCACCCGACAAGTAGAGGAGTTGAAATTTAGCAAAACAACGTGGATCAGAGAACTGAGAATTCCTTAAGTCCTTATTTCAATCACATCTACACATACACGAAATAAATAAAACAGCGAAATATAAAGTTCACAAACAACAACACAAGAGTTCTGACAGGTGAATTATTGAAGTTCAATTTTTAGATCAGGTCTGTTGTCAAATGTAACATGTATTCGCATGTATTATAAAGTTTGATCAGAAATTTTTCAAAGACGCTTCAGTGTATTTAATTCCCACGATTGCAAGTTAGCTGAAAATAAAATGGGCCAAGCGACGCTGTTATCACCTTGGAACTTGGTCTAGACAGCGACAGAACGGTTCTGGCTTTAAACTCAAATCATTTTAATCAATTCATGACTGCTTACTTCATATAACTTCAGTTATGTAGCTAGGCGAAACAAACGAGAAAAATTCTCTACGGGTAATTCAGTTCATTTTCAAACAAAGAGCTTAATTTGCTTTGCTTTGGTCTTCAGTTGCGCTTTCCCCTTTACCAAGGGGACAAACGTTTCTGATAAAAAATGATTATAAAGTATATTTAGACTTTTCAGTAGTCACTCATTGCTTAAATGTCATTCCTTACGACAAAATAGCAAAGAAAATAGGAATTTAGTACTCACGTTTTCACACAACCGGAGATTGCCTTTATTCACGTTCCGACGTGACGGCAACGACAAGATATTTTCCGCCAGACATGCGCATTATGAGATTTGGGTTTTCCCGGAGGCCTCTCCCGTCGCCGTTGCCGTTCTCGCTGCTTAAAGTCCCTAGTTTCGGGGCGTCAACGTTGTAAACGGCGGGTACGGGTATGACATCACTTCTCATAAAAAAAAACCACTCGTTATTGCTCATTAAAAATGAATGTGTGTACACTTTCCATAAGCAAGAAAATTTTCAGAAAATCGGTGATGTTCTAAATTAAAGATCTCAGGTTATTGCACATTAACTAACCACTTCCATGAGGTTGTTACCGGGTGACAAAGCCTGAGGTAAAAGGCATTGTTAGTAGACTCTATAGAGTTAGTTGTTCAAAAAGGTCAATAACACTTATACCCAGCGCATAAGAGAAGTTGAATTATCCCAATGATCCACTATGGGTAATTTAATTGATCTGGCGGGTATAGACAGTGGTGCCCAACATCCAATAGAGGCAGTTTTTAAAAATTTCTGAATACAAACTATTTTTATAATTCCTCCTCGGGAATTTCACTCTTGCAGAAATGGGTCACGTGGGCAAATCGTGAGGGTTGATTTTCCACGTATTCCATTCGTAGCCCCTCGAAATGGAAGCAGTCTTCAGAAAGCGTAGTAGATGAATTTCGTTTAACTATGATCAAATTTACTGCGATTAAACTGTACATACCCGGGGTTCTAGGATTTTTGAATTTTGAAAGAAAATTATATCGCAAGTCGTAGGAGGGAGTCCTGTTTCCACTTGTCAAGACTTCTTTGAAAGCTCGTGTTTTTTCTTTAGGTGAGGGCCATGTGTTAAATTTCGTACCTGAGATTGTCCTCCAGGTTCTCAGCCTTGAACGAATTCAGCAGCTGAGATTTGTAGTCGGATGTTTTTGACCTCGACCGTTTGTTGATTCCATTACCTGTCTTTCCAAGGTGTGAAAAGCCCAACAGATTTCCAAGTACTATGCCAGCAGTTAACACGAAAATCAAAACCATTCGACCACTCCAACTGTTTTCTTTCGCTGTTTCTTCCTTCGGCGTCATTTCTTTACTTTCACTAATGCAATTTGATTTCTAAAATGTTACTTGGTCCTAACCGATGTCTATGGAGTTTTGAAACTTAAATCGAAGTGGTTCTGCTAGATAGAACACAACCCTACTATGTATCACAGTGCAATTGAGCCGTACAAGTTGATTTATTATTAAGTATAAAGGAAAAGTAAATTCCATGCGGGGAATTTACTGGTTCTGTACTCTTTACTACCAGCTTCATTTAACAGATTCACACTTGCGAAAAATATGTACCCTTTGTTAATGGCCGAGAGACACAGATTCGAAAAATAGTACTAGATATTAGTAACACAGGGTCTGCTAATTAGCCTCTTGTCGCATGTAAAGCTTCGTCTATTCAACGGATGTTTCCTTATTTCCTCGTCTTAAGACTTAAATCATTTTACCTTATAGATATGATTTTTCAGCGGTTAAGCCAACGATGCGGGTTCCCAATTCAACCTCCATTCATAATCGAATAATATTCGTACATGTAGGCTTTTGACCTCTCTGGTACCTGTGTGCGCGTTCCACTTCACTTGAATTCATATATTCATATTCATATATTCATACTCTTAAGGTTACTTCCCACCTTCAGAGGCCAAAAAAATCGTTTTTCCTTTTATTTGACAAAGTTTAAGTTAGTCATTTTATGTAGTGTTTAAAAAAGAAAAATGTTAAAAATCTCAAAAAGCGCCCTAGTTATTTAGAAAAAAGTTATTTTCAAATAAAGTTAATAAACTAGGAAGGTGTCATAATCTTGTCAAAGGGCGAGACCCCTGTGGCAATTTTCGCGGCAAACGCTTATCGCTCGTATTTCATGTTATCTGCATATTTTTTATTTGCATCACGTACTTGACAAATCCCATAGACAAAATTCCCTCGTGGAAGCACTGCACGCTAACTCTGATGGAAAAATCAAAAGCAGAAAAAAGTCCTTGGGTGAAGAAAACAAAAAAACCGGCCCAAAGAGGAGAGAAATAGCTCCATTTTGTCCAGGAAAGAAAAGAAAACCATGCCGAGAGCGACAAAGGCTCTTGGTTTGCGCAAACGCCTTCGAAAATCTCGGCATCTGCTGAAGATCCTGAGTGTTCGAATATCTTTGGAGCAAATAGCTTAAAAATCAAAGTCAACGCCAGTGCAGGTTGCGAACAAGATTCTTCGTCGGAATCTGGCGAAAGCGATGAACAAAAAGAAGAATGCGACACTAACGGCCGCAAAAACTGGAGCATTGTCGATAGAGATGAGCTCAATCGACAGCGTCGAGTCAATTGCAGCTTTTGTCTCTTCGTACTCCGTTCCACGCTAGCATCCAGGTTTCGTACAAAGAAGTCGCCATCAAACCTAAATTTGTCATACATAAGGTTAAAACGAGGTTTCCTTTCATTGTGCATTTGCTCGCCTTGATACAAAAACATAACCAAATACCTCGAAGCGTAATTTTCAAATCATGAAATCATGAAACCTATCCAAGGGAACCCATTTCAGCAGTAAGGGTATTTCTTAGGCTGTCCGTCGATTCGTTAACGTCTTGTTTTTCAATAGAACGTTTTCCGACTTTAACCTTTTTGGCGTGGGTTTTGCTTTTGCCCATTATATTGCGTCGTCGTCCTGAATTGAACTCAACTAAGATAAAAAGTGTGTTGCAAAGCGATGCTTTTCCTGGGAAATGTTGATCTATTGTCATAGACTTTAGGAGGTCCTGCTGTTCCATTGGTTTGAGGGTTTTATCAGGCGAGATAATCTCCTGGCGTGCTGCGAGTTGTTTACGAACCTTTACGGGCTAAAATCTGGCATTTGATTTTGGGGTGAATACATCCACTTTGAGCGAATTTATAGGGTATGTAGGATTTGACGAATTGCCGCGAAATTTCGCCCGAACGTTCCAGATATAATGACAAACCAAGTTGTGTCGGGAAATTTTGATACTTAATATCTTTTTCCCGTGGCGTCCATTTACGCAACACGTCTCGCCTATTTTTAGCTACTCCAACTTTAACAACCAATCAAAATATCGAAAAAGCCGGACACCCTTTTGTTGATTGATGCCTTGTGAATGAGATTGTGCAGCCATTTTGCTCGTACTGCGGAATCCGATACCAAATAAATTCAATAGAACCCTCGGTCGTTTCACGCCTTACCACCTTCAGACACTTCCTAAAAGAAAACATTGCTGAAATTGTATTTTTATCGTGAACTATTTATTAAGCTTACTTATGATATATGGTTTGTTAGGAATTTATTTAAAGTGGCGCGCGTGCGATTTTTTTCCCGACGGGCACCCGCGAAGGTGGGAAGTAACCTTTAAAAAGTGTGAATTACGAGCTTGTAGCTATTGTTTTAGAATTTCAAAACAATAGCTACACTTGTAGCTTACACTTGTAAATGGTTTATTGAATTGACCCCAGAAAACTGTAAAATGTGCCACCAGCAATTTAAGAAATCAGTGCAATTTTACAAGGGCTACTACCAACTGTGGCCCAAGTTTAAAACGACGTCGAGTTTTTACTCGCGCTACTACAACCTCGTTCCCAGGAGCTTTTCCCTGAGTTTGGTGCTGGGCGAAAAAAGGAAAAAGGGCCTGGGAACGAGGTTGGCGCTGCTACCAAAAGGTAGCCAGGCTTTAAGCTACCTAGAATGTTTCCATTTTTTTCCCTTTTCCTTAGTCGGAAATCGGAAAAGTTGTGCAATAGCGTCCATACTGTCATCCCCCTACTAAGTATTGCCTTTATCAGTAATGCGTATTGTGCCTATCTTTGGCAGTTTTCAGGGGGTGCTTGACAAACAAAGATTTTGCACTATATACTCAACAATATTTAATTGACCGAGATGACGGTTAATAGCTGTAACACTTATGTTGTTTTATTCGACTTTTAAACAAAACACACTCTTATGAACTTCATAAACAACACAAACGATGAAAATAGAACATGTGAAATCCTAAAGGCGACGAATAATGGACAAATACAACATGTATGGAACCAGTCGGTCGGACATGGTATTTGTGATATTTTACTAAGTGTGCTTTTGTAGATATACAACACTAAAACCAAATTCTTTTATGGCCGAGTGAGGGTCCTAACAAATTCGAAGGAGGAATCGAATCAACCACCTTTATTATTGTTCATCAGGGTCAAAAGGCTGAACCTGCGGGAAAATATTAAATCTTATTCAACTGAAATCTTATACTTTCGCGGCATTTCACGAAAGGGGAACAAGAATATATCAAGCAAGAGGACTGTTGATTCTCTTCTCTGCTCCGAGAGGTTTTTCTCAGGGTGCTCCGGTTTTCCCCTCTCCACAAAAACCAACATTTGATTTGATTTAATTTAATATGATTTAATTTTATTTCGTTCGTGCTTTACAGTGTCCTCAATTAGTACATCAGTGCTTAATACAGTTGACACTCAAATAAAGCTCATCATCATCATCAAGTATTCTCTGAAATAGAAGCACGACCTAAATTAAATCGAATTACTTTGAATTCGCTAAAGTTAAGTCGGAATTTCTTTGATCTCGGAGCATTACATAAAAACAATCGTTCAGCCTTTTCAGAAAAGTCATAGTCATCTTCAACAGTGTTTCAATGTAGTCTGCAAAGCGTTTAATCCAAAAAAGAAAAAAGAAAACCGCTGAGGCGCAAGGAGACGCTAGGAGAATGGGCAGAGGAAAAAAGGGAAAGAGGAGGGGGAGAGTGAAGGGAAGGAAATGCCTGCCAGTGTCCATTGTTATTTTGAAAGGACTTCGTTCGTCCACGAACGAAGGACGCTGATTGGCTCAGGCTTAAAATCCGTCAGAAAGTGTCAAGTTGCCTTGTCTAGTGATAGAAATGATGGCAAAGTTTGACATCTCTTTTAATGGGGCTTTTTGTTTCTTCTTCTTGTGGAATTTTACTTGTTTTGTTTCCATTTGGATTTTGAATAACAACTTTCACTTGCAGCCCTTGTTTAGGTAAGTCGTCAATATTTCCACGCTTACACGCGACGGCGTTTCGTCGCGGTTGTCATTGCAGTTGAATCTCTTAGTTCATATATTTCTCCACGACGAGCTAGCTTTGTCTGGAGTTTCGAGTGTTCCCTTGGATGCTCTTACCTGTTTTACCGGTGTTGAAAGATTTACCGATTCCTTAGTGAAAAACCCGTACAAAGATTCAAGGTTTATAAGTTTTCTTGCGCAAGGATTAAAATAACAGTCTGAAATATTTTCCTCGCGAACCAAAATAAATCCTAGACATCTGCGAGTATCTGCCAGAATTATACGACCTTATACCCTCGCAGTCTTTTCTTTTCGAAGGATGAAAGACATTTTCATATGATTTGTATCATGGTTAGTCTCCTTCGCAGCCGTTATTAGGGTCGTCACGCAACGCTCCGCCCCACTAACGGCTGCTCACGAGAGAGACACATTCCTTTCCCTTTGTTTTTGAGAACCAATAGAATGCACGTTATTGTTATCGGCTACGCCAATCAAATTCCTCGTTATATTTGCTGGGCGCTTGCTGTGCGCGCGAAAACAAAACATGACAGATGCACACGTGCGAAACGACTTGGACCAGGTTTCCAGAATATGGAAGCCTGCTTCTTATTGGTTAATTTTAGGGAAAGGAATGTGTCTCTCTCGTGAGCAGCCGTTAGTGGGGAGGAGCGTTGCGTGACGACCCTAATAACGGCTGCGAAGGAGACTATATCATGGTTTGTAGAGAGACCAAATTTAACTTTGAAATCGCAAACACAGAATTGGAATTAATCGTTCACCATCTTAATCTTTACGTTAAATATCTGACTTTTGACAATACGTTGCGCGCCAAATCTACAAGCTCTGGAATTCATCTTCACTTTGATTTGCTATGCCGTTGCACGTTCATGAATACATAATTAGGAGGCGTTTTGGTCAATATTAGACACGCTGGCAGGTTATTCCTTTCTCCCTTTCTCTCCCCATTCTTCCTCGCGCCACAGCTCTTGGAACGCCAGCTTTGCAGGCTATGTTTAATAAAGTCTTTCAGTTCAATGATAAAAAAATGCTCTGCAAAAGAGTCTTACGGGCGCAAATGTGGAGTGAATGCGTAAGGTGACAGTAACAAAAAGTGAACCATGCGGTTTTCAATTTCATTTACTAACTTAACGATGATCAAATAGAGAATGTTCATACACTTATTTTTAAAAACATGAGATTCATTAAGTTAACGATGATCAAATACAGAATGTTCATACACTTATTTAGTTTGCGGCTCCGAAGTCTGTACTGTCCATGAATGAACGAAGAAGAGTTTTCGATCGTCTTCGCATTTTGCTCTACCTTAGGAGGCGTTTCCATGAACCAGGGACGACTTTCACCACTGCGCGTTTCCACCCCTGAGTTGTGGTAGCGATACATTTTAGCCTTCAGTCAAATCTACGCTCTAGCGAGCGTATCTTTAAGATATTTGCCTCTCTTGTATGATATAATCAGAGGCTTTGTATAGATGCTTTTCAGCAACTGCTGGTTTTGTATTACAACCCAGGGTTCCTTAAAAAAAGTTTCTTTAGGCCATGCACTGCTGGTGATATGTCGTGAGAAATGGCAAAACTCTCGTTTGAGTCTTTTTTCTTTGTTGGAGAGCCAACCTTCTGTCTTAGAAGCAGACTCCTGTTAGGGACCTCTCAATGAAGTCATTAGGGTATCCTCGCGTTTTGAGGCGTAGTTTGAAGTTTGAGGCACTCTTCAGTCAAATGTAGTCTGTGAAGAGTTTGTTCTCAGGAGTCTTGTTGCTTCGCCTTTGATAAAACCTCGTTTTACACCTGGAGGATGACATGAGGTGAAATGCGTGTATTGGAAGGTTTCTGTCGGCTTGTAGCGGGTCCTGATGTCCAGGATAGATTCGGTTTGAAATCTATCCTCTTTGTATACTATTGTGTCGAGGAAAGTAATTTCCCTCTCTGAAATCTCAGTTGTGAATTTGATCGAAGGGTGGAACTGGTTAGCTTGTTCAATGAATAAATCAATTTTTTTGCTTGTTTTGTTTCCACAAGGAGAAAACGTCATCGATGTAACGTTTCCATTCTATTGGCTTGATTTTGCTCTGGCGAATGAGTTCTGTTTCAATTTATGCCATGAAGATGTTTGAAAATGCAACTGCCTAGTACCCATGGCAATACCATGGGTTTGCAGATAGTTTTCGCTATTGAATTGTAATGAGTTTCCCTAAATATTAAAACAAGCATTTCCCTAAGATAGTTGGTCGGGATTGGAGGGTTGTTATCATGGTGAAATATGTCATATGCCTGGCATACTGTTCTTATTCCCTACTCCTGTGTTATATTTGAATACAAGCTTGTGACATCCATAGAGAGAGAAATTAACCAGGAAAAGAAAATAAGAGAGAAATTAACCAGGAAAATTAAAAAATGGCTGCCTATGCCTTTTCACGTGATAATAATTTCATGATATCGTAACTGATAATGCAATCCAAGCCGCTTGTCCACGCCACATGCTGCCTCTCTTAGAAAACCTTTTGTGTACTTTTTTCTCTTAGTAATCGGAACTGAAGTACTAACCCCTATGCCCAGTATAGCCGAAGATTCTGCACGTACTAACGTGAATACGTACCAAGCGTGCGACTTGAACAACGGATGAACAATTACCCCAACAATCGTGATAAGCGCCTCCATAACCTGAAGAGCACTAGTTCTAGCAGCGTACAAAGCGCCTCCATAACCTGAACAGTAGCCCTAGCACTAGCATACTTAGCAGTACAAGCGTACTATGCGCCTCCATAACCTGAACAGTAGCCCTAGCACTAGCATACTTAGCAGTACTAGCGTACTATGCGCCTCCATAACCTGAACAGTAGCACTAGCACTAGCGTACTTAGCAGTACTAGCGTACTAAGCGCCTCCATAACCTGAACAGTAGCCCTAGCACTAGCATACTTAGCAGTACTAGCGTCCTATGCGCCTCCATAACCTGAACAGTAGCACTAGCACTAGCGTACTTAGTAGTACTAGCGTACTATGCGCCTCCGTAACCTGAACACCACTAGTACTAGCATATTTAGCAGTACTAGCGTACTAACCCTCTCGATAACCGAAGATTCTGCACGTACTAACTTGATTAATTACTAAACGTACGAACAACGAATGAACGATCGCCCCAACAATCGGGACATACAGTACCAATACTGGGGTACTAACTGAAGAGGTTTTCAAATAAATATAGCCAGCGTACGTAGGAATTAAGCAAGCTGCTTTAGTAGCTTGGCAATACAAAAGACAAGTACTGACAGGAGAACCCTTCAGGTTACCTAAAGTTCTCAATAAATAAAAATCAAGCAGTTAATAAAATCATAAATACATATATATAGATTACAGCCACGCATGAAACGTTGATAAATGACCCATAAAAAGGCGACTTTTATTATATAAACGGGTTCTCGTCTTTGCCATCACGGAGATGGCCGTGGGGCTCTAATGACGAGAATGTAGACGGGTGGATTGGGACAGAATTGTTCCTGGCGTTCTTTTCATTAGTCGGGCAACCGACCATAGGTTTACACTCGAGTTTCATCGCAAATCGCAGTCACGTGCAATGGGGAATACCACAGACACGTAATACGGGCGCAACCTTCTACGATGTCGAAGTCGATGGCGAGTATGTCGAAAGCAAATGGTGTCATCTTTTCTACGCTCAAATATACAGACCCACACACCGTTCGCGGTAGACCCACTCTAAAAGATGGCGTGTGTAATGAGCGTATATTTCGAAACGGGTCGTTCCGCGAACTGAAAATAGCAAAAGAATCAAATGATTTAGCGAATGTCTCACTAGAATCAAAGCAGAAATCAAACGAGTTACATTAATTGAAATTACATTAGCCTCAGTTGATGATATCGTCGTCTATTCAAACACTGAGACCCCTCCAAATTATACAATGACGAACATTGAGATGGAGTATTCATGCATCTCAAGTGATTATTTGGCTAATGAGGCACGGGCTTCCTACCAAGTGGGGAAAGTATTCACTTACGAAAACATTCTCTTACACAAAACGTTTAAAATTTCCAGACCTAATGATGGTATGATTATAGAAAATATAAATATCCCCAGAAGATCCATGTCGGGTATCCTTTGCCTATTCACAGATGATTATGCATCAGGAAAGAGAGATTCTGAAACTTTTGTGAATCCGGGAATCACATCAATCAAAATTAACTTGGATGGGAGACCAAACCCACTCTATTCCAAGGGAATGGTGCCAACCAATTTATGGAGATCTGCTATTAAACGCTTTGGGCTGAATGATTCTATGAAAGAGAAAGATTTCTACAGAGACAAATTCGCCTTGTGGATCGATTTGAGGTCCTATCCGGATAATGAAATTCATGGGAATGGTTATTCTCTAAATAATACTCGTAGTGGTATTACACTTGAAATAAATAGGCAAAAGGGAGGAACCGGAATCATTACATGTTACATGTTTTTGGTTGCTGATGCAGTCATGTTAGTTCAGAATTCCACTCTGAAGGAAATCGTCTATTAAATGCTCAACAAAAATCAAGAGAATGCTCAAGAGAATGCTCAAGAGAATGCTCAAGAGAATGCTCAACAAAAATCAAGACATTCCAGGAAGTTGTTGGAATTTTGTTGGAAGTTGTTGGAATTTTGTTGGGAATTTTGTTGGGAGTTTGTTGGGAGTTTGTTGGAATTTTGTTGGGAATTCAAGTTTGTGAAAACCATTACTTATTCTGCGACTCTTATTGGCCTTTCCGCTGGTCTAGGGTGGCTTGCCAGAAAAGCTCTAAGAGAAAACTTTCTTGCGGATCCATCATCGAAATTTGAGAATTATGTCAAATGGGTCGCCGTTATGGCAGGTAGCATGTATCTCAATGACTACTTGGAGAATCAGAAACTATTATATAAAATTGAGGGGGAGTTCGAAAGTTTCATGTAATTCACTCCCCTCTCTCACAACATTACTAGCGCGAGTCGATTTTTGAAATTAGCACGTGCAGTCTTTTTCCACTTTTTTGTCTTTAAGACTGCGCCAGTCCCCGCCTTTTACAACTACTCCATAAGTGGTCAACACTCATAACAGCACGTCTACCTGTTGTCCGATTTACGATCTTAGATCGTCTTGTTTCACTAAATAAGCAACTGGAGAGATAAACGAAAATGGAGAATCGAAAGCGGAAGAAGTATCAGGCCGATTTATTCTCTCCGGAAGTCATTAGATCTCACTTGTCTTCCAAAAAAAGGTTAGAGGCGTTTATAGATAGTCATGTGGGATTTCTTCGCAGTGTTGACATCAAAGAGGTGGTCAACCTCAAGGGAGATGAAGCGCTTGCGATATTGTCGTCCAAATAAATATCTCGCTTGCCTTTCAAGTAGTTCAAAATATGTCTGCTCATCTCACGAATCTATGTTTTGGGTTTCTTTGTAAATTCTTTGGTATTTTTTGAAATAGATAGTATAAGGGATTTCCCTCAAACGATACTGAGCGAAGGGGTGGTCTTTACTGAGCCGTACGTTAACGTCTCATATCGTAAATTTATTCGTAATGAGCACGTAAATACTGAAAAAGATAAATAATGTGATCGTTAAGATTCATCGCTTACATAGCTTGAACGGTTTACTACATAAAGTAAACATCTACGAAGATTGCCATTAAGTACAAAAATAAAGAGTTTTACTTACCTCGATCCCGGCATTAAGGAGGGAAATCGAACGCAACATTAACGCACGTACCTTTCGAAACCCTTCAAACCAAGTACTTTTCTACGAACTTCTCGGGTTATGCTTACGCCACACAGGATCAATTATTTTGAAACATAACAATTATTAACTAACAAAAAACGTGCAAGAGTCCGTTACATGGCTCCCCTAAAATGTGAAAACAATTTAAACATTAATTATCAAAAGGAGATGTCTCTAATGGCGTAATGCTACACCAGTTCACTAATGTAGTTATTCAAGGCTCTCCGGCTGGGATGACCCGGTTCTCGTCTTCCGAGGGTGAAGGTGAGGGAGAAGGACCAGTTTCTGTATTGGTCTGTCCCGCTAAGAAAACGGCTTACTGCGTCTGCCCTTGTCGTCCAGTGCGGGGTCGGCGATTGCGATCCTGACCTTGCGTACCACATCTTGAACGTGTTTTCGTTGTGACGGAGCTAGTTTCTTAGCCTTGACACGATTTAACAAAATTCCCTTCATATTGTCAATGTCATTACATAGTACTCCGCAGTTCAAATATATGGTCTTTCATATATTCATTTGAATCATTCTTCTCCATCTACGGGTATATTACGAACTCACAACATGACCAGCTCCCAGTAGGCTTGACAGCTCAGTTGGTAGAGCACTGCTCCGGTATCGCAGAGGTCATGGGTTCGAATCCCGTTCAGGCCTCAGTTTTTTTCAGGCTTTAATTTCACAGCTGCTTAAGTTGTGTACCTAACTGCGATGATCAATTAATGTCATTACATATTACTCCGCAGTTCAAATATATGGTCTTTCATATCTTCATTTGAATCAAAATTCCCTTCAGTCGCATACAGACGGCTACCGCCCTTTTTGCTTTGTGCCAGCTCGAGAAATACTGCAACCTTTCTTCCAGGTCGTCTCGTTCTAGTGCATTCGAAGCTAGAACCATCACTCTTTTCAACTCAGGGTCGTTGTCACCTAGTGTGGCGACGTCCACAATTACGCCTTGGTGATCGTCGAGTGGGGCCCACAGCAAATCTGGACCATTCCACCAGTCTGATTTGTTGATTAGTTCGTCAGCGTACAGACCGCGAAATGCGTAGTCGGCTGGGTTGACTTTGGTATCAATGTGTCTCCACTGTGGTGGGGTACTAAGGTCGCGTATTTGCTGCACGCGGTTCGCAACAAACACGTGAAAGCGGCGAGCATTATTAGAGATGTATCCTAACACAACCTTACTGTCAGTCCAAAAGACCTGCCTGATGTTGTCATATGCCAGCTCTCTTCTTAAGAGGTCGCTCACTTTGGTCGCTGCGTTCAACTCTATTCGTGGAGTTACATTCACTGACCAGCGAAGCGGAAGACAAAGAACTCCTACCAGGTTGTTGATAAGGTCGAGTCCCTGGAGTTGATGCCCATTCAAGCATTCTTCCTTGTACTCTGCACTGCAGTCAAAAACAACACGTATTTTTTCGGGCTTTCGAGGGTGGTATACGCCGTGATGAGGAATGTACCACACTCGGCCGTTGTAGAGTCAGTTCCTCTTGAGGGACGCGTTCGGTGTGGTTATTTTCGAGTAACCCCTTCATGAAACTAGCGTAGTCTTTGCTGTACTTTCCGTCATTCTCCACACGCCGTTTTAACTTGTTTAAGCGACTTAGCGCCAGATCCTTGTTGTTGGAAAACCTCACGTTTTCGTCTCTTAGCGGTAACGGTGTCTCGTAATGACTTTCGGGACGCTGACGGATTCCTTCATTGACTTCCTGCATAAAGAGTCGGTCGTCGAGAGAAAGAGCTCGACCCTCCTCCTTCTTATTAAAGTCGAGCTCAAACATTCTATTTATTTGCACCGGGTCCAGAACTTCCTTGATCTGTGTTCTTAAGACAACATTTCATTGCGTCAGACTTTGAGCGGGAAAGACTTCGCGTGTGACAATACGGTTGACACAAATGTCACTGTCCACCTCTGAGTTGTTACTCGTGACCCTGCCCACTATTCCCCATCCGAGGGCTGTTTTCTTTGCATAGGGGTCGTCATCTCCTCCTGGAATAATTTCGTGAGGCTTCATTGCTCGAATGCAGTTAGCGCCAATCAGCAAACCGAAGTCGATGTCCTCCTTAGGGTAGATCAGATACTCTGCAATGCTTGCCAGATGATGCCATCTTCACGCTGTTTCGGGTCTTGGTATCTGAGATCTTCTAGCTGGGATTATGTCTCTTGTGTAGGTCTTAGGGAGTGGAATTTCCGCCGTTTCGTGGACGACACGTACTACGAGGCCGGTTATCCTCCTACTTGCTGTGGTCTGTCTTGCAAGGACAGTTGAAGGGTCCAGCTCTATCTCAGATCCGCTGATGTTGAGTCTCTCTAGATGATGATGATAATGATGATGATGATGATGATGATGAACATTTTATCTAAAAATAACTCAGGGTGGTCCCGTCAGGACCTAGATCGGTCCTGTTATCAATGGGAGCCCTGAGTATAACTAAATTTACAATATTATAGAAAAGTATATAAAAACTATGCATACTATTAGCTATGTACAAATATTCACAATTACACTATATACAAGAAATAATAATAATAATAATAATAATAATAATGAAATTAATAAATAAATTTCAAATAAAATTAATTAAAACTATTAAAAACTATACATCCATGATAATAAAATGAGCGTTTTGCTGCCTCAGTTCTGACTGCAGGCGGGTGAAGCTTGTTTTTCTGCCGTGTCTCACGAGAATGAATCTGGTTGTTAAAAGTAAAATAGTTTCTAAAGTATTGTGGGCAACGGCCTTTGATACATTTATTTACAAGTTTTACAATATGCTCTTAACACCTTGAATCTAAACTAGACCATTTCAGAATTTCTAGAGCTTCCTCACTGCTGTTTTTTCTAGCAACAATTCTTGATGCTCTTCTTTGTAGTAATTCGAGGGACCTAAAATTTCCCTAACCACAGGTACCCCAAACAAAATCGCAATAGTCTAAGATAGGGCGAATCAGTGAATTGTAAACAATGTTTGCACTCTGACTCGTAAGATTGCTACGGATTCTACTTAGCATACCAACTCGCTTGCCTGCTTTGGCTACAATATATTTGACATGAGAGTTACAACTTAATTTTTATATCAATAATAATGCCAAGATATTTAAATTCATATACATGCTTTATCTTTAAGTCAGATATTCTGATATCAAAACAGTCTGCACTGGATAGCCTGGGCAAAGTGCCAAAAAGCATAGCTTCAGTTTTACTTATGTTAAGGAACAAGCTGTTGCCACGCAACCATTGCTCTATTTTAACCAGTTCTTCATTAAGTTTACTTGCGATGAGAGATGCTTGCTCGGCAGAGAAAAATAGCACTGTATCGTCCGCATACATCAGGAGACTACAGTCCACAACCACATCAGGGAGGTCACTGACGTGAAGAATGAAGAGAAGGGGACCTAATATGGACCCTTGTGGCACTCCAGCCTCCATTGCATTAGGGTCTGATGCCACACCCTGGAATTCTACAATCTGTGTTCGATCCCGAACGTAGTCGGCAAACCAGTCATTCTCAAGGTCCACCACACCAACTCTGGATAACTTTTGCAAATGTACACTGTGATCGACAGTGTCGAAGGCCTTTCGAGAATCGATAAACACTAGCACTCGATAAACACTCTAGCACTGATTCCTTCACAAAGCAGGCGTCAGATTGTTCATCGAGGAGCGTGTACACCAGTACCTTATCGTCGGGGTTGCTCTCGTGATGGAGCCAAACTGGTACTATTAGTGAATGTGTACACGGTTCACTGAAACTCTTTGTGGTGTTTAACTCAATACAGTGGTTGGACACCGATGCGCTTTGCTGGATTGCACCATCCGCGATTGGTGCCTTAACCTGTTGGGGTGATGTCGACGTAATGGGGTGTGATTTACGAGCCACGGCTCCTCGTGTGTCTCCATGTAGGGCGGTAGGATGCGTCTCACTGCACACTTGACAGGTTATTTTTCGACGACATTTACGGTTGACGTGTCTTCATTTAAGACATCCCCAACACAGACGTTTAGATATGATAAATGCTCTCTTGTCTGGAATGGACAGCTGTAGAAACTTGCGACAATTGTCGAGTTGGTGTTCTTCTTTGCAGTAAACACACTTGAGCTTGTTGGGCTTAACCTTGTCTGTGCATTTATCTTCCTTGACACCCGTCGCGTAGGCTACGACGTTATATCCTATACGAGTGCCCCACCGTTTGCCCTGTTCATTGTCTCTGTCATTTCGGTAGCCTCTTTCTCCTTCGTCGTTTGGGCTGATCTTGGACCAGTTGTGTATTTTAGTGCGGAACGCGTCAGCAATTAGGTAGGGGTTTCCATAGCGACTAGTTAGCAAGGTTTTCGCTTCTTTGTAAGCCACTGTTGTGTTCTGGGTGATGAAACCGTTTATGGCTTCCTTCGCCTCGCCCGCTGTAAACCTGCCAAGGTAATAGAAGCATTGCCCAGGAAAGGTGGTTTGACTTTCAAAAACTGTTTCGAAAGCTTTCAGCCCATTCTGAAATTGCAGTAGGTCACCTCTAAAAATAACGGGTTCAGGAAGTGGGAGTCTGTCTCGTGTGCTTCTTTCCGTCAAAAGGTCTGCAAGGTTGGTCAGTATATCGTCAGTTGGTGCCGAAGTTACTGATGCTTCGTTGGGTAGGGGTGGGTAACTCGTTTGTTCCTGACCGCAGAAATTTGTGTTAGGATTTCGCTGCGGACCAAATTCGATATTGCGAGGCTGTGCCGGTTGAAGCGTTGAACAAGCCTTAGTCGTACACTCGTCTGCGTTTGTTTGGCGGTTACGCGTTTGTGGGCTTTGAGACTTCGAGGCAGGAGGAACAGGCTTGCTTATTAATCGCGTTTCGCTAGCGGTAATGGCGAAGGGGGGCGCGAAGGGATTTAGTCTTTTTCCAAAGGCTCTGGAGGGTTAGGTGCCATTTTACGTGTTGTACCTGATTGCAATTCGTTCCTTGTAATAGGCACTGTGCGAAATACCGCCGCTGGAAACTGACTCTAACTGTGTTCTAAAGTAATCCTGCAAACGTTGGTCGGAGTTCTGCTTGTTCTGTGGGTACTCGATATCAGGACCATCGCCGTTTGTAAATTAGTGGTCATTTTGTTCCGTTTTCTAGCGGTGCTAGAACTACGAGACGATGAAGCTACGGAATTTTTACGAGAGATCTTACTGGTGGCGGATTTCTTGGAATGGGAAGAAATACTGTCTACAAGCTCTTCGCGCAGTTCAGTGATTCGAACGTTTATCTTGATACTAGAAGAGTATTTTCATGGTACCAGCTATCGTAACGCTCGGTGAAGGTTGTAAGTCCTTCTTCATTTGTGGTGGTTTCAATCTGAACGTAATTACTCGGACTACTACCATAAGTAGCCCGAGTCTTGGTTTACCTTTTCGGTCTATCAGTCTATTAGTCTATCTATCGACAACGTCGCAAATCGGACTACCCGCAGAGGCCTTTGGGTATTGCTATTATGAAAACGAGGCTGCGCACGAGGTCATCAAGTTATTGCACCATCGATGTTGGATGCGAAAGATGTGTACTCTGCTTATGTTCAGGTTTCTCCTTGGAATGCTCACATCGCTTACAAACGTACACGCCGTTCGCAGAGACCTACCCAAAACTACAACAGTGAGCACTTTTCGGCCACGTCGTTCCGCGAACTCAAAGAGAACTCAATGAAAGCAATGAAAGCAAACTATGAAGCTATGACAAACTCTGAACTACCTTTGAAAGCCAACGTTATGCACATGAATACTACTAACTCTTGTATTGTCAGCTACTGTTGTCATTGGGATCCAAAAGCTGAAGTTAATACACGAATTTTGTACAGCTACAAGACAGACGCGTCGTTGGATGCCTCGAGTCAACAATTTGTGCGAGACAACAATACGCGAATAAAGGAGGTTATAAGGATTTGGTCTGTCTCATGCGTGGTCGCGTGGAAAGTAGTTGCAAGACATAGACTTGACAACAAAAGGGTGATAACGCTCAAAGTTTGATTACGCTTGCAGGTGAAACGGTTGACGTTACAAAGGATTGCTAAACATAATGTTAGTTAAGACTGTTTCTAAAATCTATTGAACTTGTTGTTCTTGGTAATTATGACCGCAAAACAGCTAAAAAAGCTATTAACTCGGAGACTATGTTTGTCAGTCCGAATTCCCTCGGGCCTCTTTTCAAAATCATGTCTGGATTCTTTTCTTATTCAAACTCAAGTTTTTTTCCTGCGTGGTCGTGTGGAAAGACATTAGCGGGAACAGGGCCAATAAGGCTAAATCGGAAGAATAGTATATCCGATTGAGGAGTAATATTGTTGTTTTTCCCACATATCGCTTCTTCGCCTTCGATAACTTGGAATCACGAGGAATGGCATCAAGTTTCAGAATTGTTTTTCTACCTTGGGAAAAAAGAAAGCTGATTGGTCAACATCAATCCGATTAGTAAACAAACCCAATTATCACTGAAATTTCTGTAAAACCTTAGACATCTTTCTGATAAAATCGCTCAGCTTAAACACGACGTCGATAAGAATTGCGGTGCGATATACAGTCTGGTAGGTCTTTTGCGGTCGTGGAACCAGCCATATAGTATACAACATATACAAACCTTAGGCGTAAACTGACATTCACGTTTGTTCAAAGCCGTATTATATTATAAAGTGTAGCCCGAGTGAACGCTCCCGAGAGCGTCTAGTTACTTGTTATTTTCATCATGCATGACGACAGCACTTTGCGTCGCTCCTGTAAGACTGTGACATTTTGAGCATCAGCAAGGGCTGATTCGACTTCAATTATTTCGTTACGCCACGCGCGAACTGCCTTCGCGAGCTTCTTGTCTAGGGTATGAAGGTGGTAGCTTTTCCCTTTCCCGGTCAATGTTTCAGCGCGCTCCGGTTCTACCGCGTTCTCTCTGTAATTAGACCCCGCATGAACAATGTTCACTTCGGGATTTGACAAAGATCTTTCCGTGGCCAGGATACACGCATTTAATCATTGTTTTTCTTCGCAGTTCTTAGATTCTTGGACGAGTTTTTAATATAAAGGATTTCCCTCAAACGATAGAGCGTACTGAGCTGTACGTTAACATCTGTAAGACTCATACAGTATCATAAATTTATTCCGTAATCAGCACGTAAAAACTGGAAAAGATAGATAACGCGATCGTTAAGATTCATCGCTTACATAGCTTGAACGGTTTACTAGCAATATGAATATATGAAACTAAAACACATAGGCTATATCGTGCCGATAAGAAGAAAGTACTCATAAAGGGCTTCGCGTCTGACTGACGATACGATCGAACCAGAATCGATCACGTCTTTACATAAAATAAACATCTACGACGATTGCCATTAACTAAGCTACATAAAGGGTTTTACATACCTCGATCCCGGCATTAAGGAGGGAAATCGAACGCAATATTACCGCACGTATTTTTCGGAACCCTTCAAACCATATGCTTTCCGACGAACTTCTCGGGTCAGGCTTACGTCACGGTAGGATCAAGTAATTTGAAACAGAACAATTACTAACTAACTAACAACGTACAAGAGTCCGTTACATCCACTATGGGTAATATTGATCTGGCCGGTATAGACAGTGGTGCCCAACATCCAGAAAGAGCAGTTTTTAAAAGTTTCTGAATACAAACTATTTTTATAATTGCTCCTCGGGAATTTCACTCTTGCAGAGATGGGTCATGTGGGCAAATCGTGCGGGTTGATATGCCACCTCAGTATTCCATTCGTAGCCCTCGAAATCGAAGCAATCTTTAGAAGGCGTCGTAGATGAATTTCGTTCACTGAACGAAATTCATCGAACTATGATCAAATTTACTGCGATGAAACTGTAAAATTATTCACATTGAACCGATCACCACGAAGATACCCGGGGTTGTAGGATTTTTGAATTCTGAAAGAAAATTATATCGTAAATCATAGGAGGGAATCCTGTTTCCACTTGTCAACACTTCTTTGAAAGCTCATGTTTTTCTTTAGGTAAGGGCCATGTGTTAAATTTCGTACCTGAGATTGTCCTCCAGGTTCTCAGCCTTGAACGAATTCAGCAGCTGAGCTTTGTAGTCTGGTGTTTTTGACCTCGACCGTTTGATTCCATTACCTGTCTTTCCAAAGTGTGAAAAGCCCAACAGATTTCCAAGTACTATGCCAGCAGTTAACACGAAAATCAAAACCAATCGACCATTCCAACTGTTTTCTTTCGCTGTTTCGTCCTTCGGCTTCATTTCTCTACTTTCACTAATGCAATTTGATTTCTTAAATGTTACTTGGTCCTAACCGATGTCTATGGAGTTTTGAAACTTAAATCGAAGTGGTTCTGCTAGATAGAACACAACCCCACTATGTATCACAGTGCAATTGAACCGTACAAATTGATTTATTATTAAGTACAAAAGAAAAGTAAATTCCATGCGGGGCATTTACTGGTTCTGTACTCTTTACTACCAGCTTCATTTAACAGATTCACAATTGCGAAAAATATGTACCCTTTGTTAATGGCCGAGAGACACAAATTGCACAAATAGTACAAGAAAAAAGCGCTTTTCACAGTGTCCGCTAATTAGCCTCTTGTCGTATGTAACGCATCGTCTATTCGACGGATGTGTCCTTGTTTACTCGTCTTAAGACTTAAATCATTTTACCTAATAGATATGATTTTCCAGCGGTTTTGCCAAAGATGCGGGTTCCCAATTCACCCTCCATTCATATTTAAATAAAATTCGTACATGTAGGCTTTTGACCTCTCTGTTACCTGTGTGCGCGTTCCACTTCACTTGAATTTATATGATTATTTTAAGCACGCGGTATGAACAGTTCATAATTCCTAGTTTGAACTTTTCTTATACCACACCAGGGGTGAATACTATAAAACTCTTTAAAAAGTGTGATTTACGAGTCTATTGTTTTAGGATTTCAAAACAATGGCTACACTTGTAGCTTACACTTGTAAATGATTTATTGAATTGACCCCAGAAAACTGTAAAATGTACCACCAGCGATTTAAGAAATCAGTGCATTTTTACTAGGACTACTATCAAATGTGGCCCAAGTTTAAAACGACGTCGCGTTTTTACGACCCTCCTCTTTTACTTGCGCTACTACAACCACGTTCCCAGGACCTTTTCCCTGAGTTTGGAGCTGGGCGCGAAAAGGAAAAAGGTCTTGGGAACGAGGTTAGCGCTACTACCAAAAGGCAGCCCGGATTTAAGCTACCTGGAATTTTTCTATTTTATTTTCCCCTTTTCCTTTGTCGGAAAACGGGAAAGGTGCGCAATAGCGTCTATACTGTCATCCCCCTACTAAGTATTGCCTTTATCAGTAATGCGTTCTGTGAAGGTCTCAATGGGGTGATGACTTTTACGGCTAACGGCAGGAGCCCACCACTACCATGGGCTCCTGCTAACGGTCAATATTTTTGGCTGTTTTACGGCTTACGGTTAATATTTTTTGGCTATTTTACGGCTAACGGCTAACATTTTTCAATATTTACGCCTAACGGCTAATTTTTTTGCCCGTCAGTTTACGGCTAACGGTTAACCCCATTGAGACCCTCTTCTGTGCCTACAGTTTGACAGTTTTCAGGGGGCGGTTGACAGACAAAGATTTTGCACTGTATACTCAACAATAGTTCATCGACCGCAATGACGGTTTATAGATGTAACACGAATGTTGTTTTATTCGACTTTTAAACAAAACACACTCTAATGAAGCTAAAGAATGGAACGTAAACTTCATAAACAACACAAACGATGAAAATCGAACCTGTGAAATCTTAAAAGCGACGAATAATGACAAATACAACATGTATGGAACCAGTCGGTCGGACATGGTATTTGTGATATTTTGTTAAGTGTGCTTTTGCAGATATACAACACTAAAGCCAGATGGCAAATTCTTTTATGGCCGAGTGCGGGTCCTAACAAATTCGGGGGAGGAATCGAATCAACCACCTTTATTATTGTTCATCAGCGTCAAAAGGCTGAACCTGCGGGAAAAATTTAAATCTTATTCAACTGAAATCTTATACTTTCCGGCATAAACGTACACAACAGGCAGAAACGTCAACATCGAGTTCCGAAAGGGGAGCAAGAATATATCAAGCAAGAGGAGGAGCACAGAGGGCTCGCCTTCCAGTTCGATTCCCGGCACTGGCGTCATATGTGGGCTGAGTTCATTGATTGTCTATAGCTACTCTGCTCCGAGAGGTTTCTCTAAGGATGCTCCGGTTTTCCCCTCTCCACAAAAACCAACATTTGATTTGATTTAATTTAATATGATTTGATTTAATGTAATATGATTTGATTTGATTTTATTCGTGCTTTACAGTGTCCTCAATTAGTACATCAGTGCTTAATACAGTTGACACTCAAATAAAGTTCATCATCATCATCAAGTATTCTCTGAAATAGAAGCACGACCTAAATTAAATCGAATTAATTTGAATTCGCTAAAGTTAAGTCGGAATTTCTTTGATCTCGGAGCATTACATAAAAACAATCGTTCAGCCTTTTCAGAAAAGTCATAGTCATCTTCAACAGTGTTTCAATGTAGTCTGCAAAGCGTTTAATCTAAAAAAGGAAAAAAGAAAACCGCTGAGGCGCAAGGAGACGTTAGGAGAATGGGCAGAGGAAAGAACGGAAAGAGGAGGGGGAGAGTGAAGGGAAGGAAATGCCTGCCAGTGTCCATTGTTATTTTGAAAGGACTTCGTTCGTCCACGAACGAAAGACGCTGATTGGCTCAAGCTTAAAATCCGTCAGAAAGTGTCAAGTTGCCTTGTCTAGTGATAGAACTGGTGGCAAAGTTTAGCGATCTCTTTTAATGAGGCTTTTTGTTTCTTCTTCTTGTGGAATTTTACTTGTTATATTTCCATTTGGACTTTGAATAACAACTTTCACTTGCAGCCCTTGTCAGAGGTAAGTCGTCAATATTTCCACGCTTACACGCGACGGCGTTTCGTCGCGGTTGTCATTGCAGTTGAATCTTTTAGTTCATATGTTTATCCACGACGAGCTAGCTTTGTCTGGAGTTTCGAGGGTTCACTTGGATGCTCTTACCTGTTTTACCGGTGTTGAAGGATTTACCGATTCCTTAGTGAAAAACTCGTACAAAGATTCAAGGTTTATAAGTTTTCTTCTGCAAGGATTATAATAATTATAACGGTCTGAAATATTTTCCTCGCGAACCAAAGTAAATCCTAGACATCTGCGAGTATCTGCCAGAATTATACGACCTTATACCCTCGCAGTCTTTTCTTTTTGAAGGATGAAAGACATTTTCATATGATTTGTAACAAGATTTGCAGAGAGACCAAGTTTAGCTTTGAAATCGCAAACACAGAATTGGAATTTATTGTTCGCCATCTTAATCTTTACTTTTGACAATACGTTGCGCGCCAAATCTACAAGCTCTGAAATTCATCTTCACTTTGATTTGCTATGCCGTTACATGTTCATGAATACATAATTAGGAGGCGTCTTGGTCAATATTAGACACGCTGGCAGGTTATTCCTTTCTCCGTTTCTCTGGCCATTTTTCCTCGCGCCACAGCTCTTGGAACGCCAGCTTTGCAGGCTATGTTTAATAGAGTCTTTCAGTTCGATGATAAAAAAATGTCCTACAAAAGAGTCTTACGGACGCAAATATGGAGTGAACGCGTAAGGTGACAGTAACAAAAAGTGAAACATGCGGTTTTCATTTAAAAACATGAGATTTATTAACTTAACGATGATCAAATACAGAATGTTCATACACTTATTTAGTTTGCGGCTCCAAAGTCTCTACTGTCCATGAATGAACGAAGAAGAGTTTTCAATCGTCTTCGCATTTTGCTATATTATAGGAGGTGTTTCCATGAACCAGGGACGACTTTCACCAAGGCGCGAGTCCACTCCGGGTACCACTTGTGGTTCTGTATTTGTTTACATGATACCGCCTGTAAAGGCTAGTTTCCCTATGATCGCAGACGATCGCGGCATGACTGGGAGTAAGTCTCACCATAGCGAGTTCACTCCGGTTGGAGTAAAAATCGCGTCCCAGTACGAAATCTCTCAGTGAAAAGACTAGTACTAAAAAAAAAGCACTAGTACTAATGTACTTAGCAGTACTAGCGTACTATGCGCCTACCTAACCTGAAGAGCACTAGTACTAATGCACTTAGCAGTACTAGCGTACTATGCGCCTACTTAACCTGAAGAGCACTAGTACTAATGTACTTAGCAGTACTAGCGTACTATGCGCCTACTTAACCAGAAGAGCACTAGTACTAATGTACTTAGCAATACTAGCGTACTATGCGCCTACTTAACCTGAAGAGCACTAGTACTAATGTACTTAGCAGTACTAGCGTACTATGCGCCTACTTAACCTGAAGAGCACTAGTACTAATGTACTTAGCAATACTAGCGTACTATGCGCCTACATAACCTGAAGAGCACTAGTACTAATGTACTTAGCAATACTAGCGTACTATGCGCCTACTTAACCTGAAGAGCAATAGTACTAATGTACTTAGCAATACTAGCGTACTATGCGCCTACTTAACCAGAAGAGCACAAGTACTAATGTACTTAGCAATACTAGCGTACTATGCGCCTACTTAACCAGAAGAGCACTAGTACTAATGTACTTAGCAATACTAGCGTACTATGCGCCTACATAACCTGAAGAGCACTAGTACTAATGTACTTAGCAATACTAGCGTACTATGCGCCTACTTAACCTGAAGAGCACTAGTACTAATGTACTTAGAAGTACTAGCGTACTATGCGCCTACTTAACCAGAAGAGCACTAGTACTAATGTACTTAGCAGTACTAGCGTACTATGCGCCTACTTAACCTGAAGAGCACTAGTACTAATGGACTCAGCAGTACTAGCGTACTATGCGCCTACTTAACCTGAAGAGCACTAGTACTAATGTACTTAGCAGTACTAGCGTACTATGCGCCTACTTAACCTGAAGAGCACTAGTACTAATGTACTTAGCAGTACTAGCGTACTATGCGCCTAATTCACCTGAAGAGCACTAGTACTAATGTACTTAGCAGTACTAGCGTACTATGCGCCTACTTAACCAGAAGAGCACTAGTACTAATGTACTTAGCAGTACTAGCGTACTATGCGCCTACCTAACCAGAAGAGCACTAGTACTAATCTACTTAGCAGTACTAGCGTACTATGCGCCTCCATAACCTGAAGAGCACTAGTACTAATGTACTTAGCAGTACTAGCGTACTATGTGCCTACTTAACCTGAAGAGCACTAGTACTAATGTACTTAGCAGTACTAGCGTACTATGCGCCTCCATAACCTGAAGAGCAATAGTACTAATGTACTTAGCAGTACTAGCGTACTATGCGCCTACTAAACCTGAAGAGCACTAGTACTAATGTACTTAGCAGTACTAGCGTACTATGCGCCTACTTAACCAGAAGAGCACTAGTACTAATGTACTTAGCAGTACTAGCGTACTATGCGCCTCCATAACCTGAAGAGCACTAGTACTAATGTACTTAGCAGTACTAGCGTACTATGCGCCTACTTAACCTGAAGAGCACTAGTACTAATGTACTTAGCACTACTAGCGTACTATGCGCCTCCATAACCTGAAGAGCAATAGTACTAATGTACTTAGCAATACTAGCGTACTATGCGCCTACTTAACCAGAAGAGCACTAGTACTAATGTACTTAGCAATACTAGCGTACTATGCGCCTACTTAACCAGAAGAGCACTAGTACTAATGTACTTAGCAATACTAGCGTACTATGCGCCTCCATAACCTGAAGAGCACTAGTACTAATGTACTTAGCAATACTAGCGTACTATGCGCCTACTTAACAAGAAGAGCACTAGTACTAATGTACTTAGCAATACTAGCGTACTATGCGCCTACATAACCTGAAGAGCACTAGTACTAATGTACTTAGCAATACTAGCGTACTATGCGCCTACTTAACCAGAAGAGCACTAGTACTAATGTACTTAGCAATACTAGCGTACTATGCGCCTACTTAACCAGAAGAGCACTAGTACTAATGTACTTAGCAGTACTAGCGTACTATGCGCCTACTTAACCAGAAGAGCACTAGTACTAATGTACTTAGCAATACTAGCGTACTATGGGCCTCCATAACCTGAAGAGCACTAGTACTAATGTACTTAGCAATACTAGCGTACTATGCGCCTACTTCACCTGAAGAGCACAAGTACTAATGTACTTAGCAATACTAGCGTACTATGCGCCTACTTCACCTGAAGAGCACTAGTACTAATGTACTTAGCAGTACTAGCGTACTATGCGCCTACCTAACCAGAAGAGCACTAGTACGAAAGTACTTAGCAGTACTAGCGTACTATGCGCCTACCTAACCAGAAGAGCACTAGTACTAATGTACTTAGCAGTACTAGCGTACTATGCGCCTACTTAACCTGAAGAGCACTAGTACTAATGTACTTAGCAATACTAGCGTACTATGCGCCTACTTAACCTGAAGAGCACTAGTACTAATGTACTTAGCAGTACTAGCGTACTATACGCCTACTTAACCTGAAGAGCACTAGTACTAATGTACTTAGCAGTACTAGCGTACTATGCGCCTACTTAACCTGAAGAGCACTAGTACTAATGTACTTAGCAGTACTAGCTTACTATGCGCCTACTTAACCTGAAGAGCACTAGTACTAATGTACTTAGCAGTACTAGCGTACTATGCGCCTACTTAACAAGAAGAGCACTAGTACTAATGTACTTAGCAGTACTAGCGTACTATGCGCCTACTTAACCTGAAGAGCACTAGTACTAATGTACTTAGAAGTACTAGCGTACTATACGCCTACTTAACCAGAAGAGCACTAGTACTAATGTACTTAGCAGTACTAGCGTAGTATGCGCCTACTTAACCTGAAGAGCACTAGTACTAATGTACTTAGCAGTACTAGCGTACTCTGCGCCTACTTAACCTGAAGAGCACTAGTACTAATGTACTTAGCAGTACTAGCGTACTATGCGCCTACTTAACCTGAAGAGCACTAGTACTAATGTACTTAGCAATACTAGCGTACTATGCGCCTACTTAACCTGAAGAAAACTAGTACTAATGTACTTAACAGTACTAGCGTACTATGCCGCTACTTAACCTGAAGAGCACTAGTACTAATGTACTTAGCAGTACTAGCGTACTATGCGCCTACTTAACCTGAAGAGCACTAGTACTAATGTACTTAGCAGTACTTGCGTACTATGCGCCTCTATAACCAGAAGAGAACTAGTACTAATGTACTTAGCAATACTAGCGTACTATGCGCCTACTTAACCTGAAGAGCACTAGTACTAATGTACTTAGCAGTACTAGCGTACTATGCGCCTCTATAACCTGAAGAGCACTAGTACTAATGTACTTAGCAATACTAGCGTACTATGCGCCTACTTAACTAGAAGAGCACTAGTACTAATGTACTTAGCAGTACTAGCGTACTATACGCCTACTTAACCTGAAGAGCACTAGTACTAATGTACTTAGCAATACTAGCGTACTATGCGCCTACTTAACCAGAAGAGCACTAGTACTAATGTACTTAGCAATACTAGCGTACTATGCGCCTACTTAACCTGAAGAGCACTAGTACTAATGTACTTAGCAGTACTAGCGTACTATACGCCTACTTAACCTGAAGAGCACTAGTACTAATGTACTTAGCAATACTAGCGTACTATGCGCCTACTTAACCAGAAGAGCACTAGTACTAATGTACTTAGCAGTACTCGCGTACTATGCGCCTACTTAACCAGAAGAGCACTAGTACTAATGTACTTAGCAATACTAGCGTACTATGCGCCTCCATAACCTGAAGAGCACTAGTACTAATGTACTTAGCAATACTAGCGTACTATGCGCCTACTTAACTTGAAGAGCACTAGTACTAATGTACTTAGCAATACTAGCGTACTATGCGCCTACTTCACCTGAAGAGCACTAGTACTAATGTACTTAGCAGTACTAGCGTACTATGCGCCTACCTAACCAGAAGAGCACTAGTACGAAAGTACTTAGCAGTACTAGCGTACTATGCGCCTACCTAACCAGAAGAGTACTAGTACTAACGTTTTTAGCAGTACTAGCGTACTATGCGCCTACTTAACCTGAAGAGCACTAGTACTAATGTACTTAGCAATACTAGCGTACTATGCACTACTTAACCTGAAGAGCACTAGTACTAATGTACTTAGCAGTACTAGCGTACTATACGCCTACTTAACCTGAAGAGCACTAGTACTAATGTACTTAGCAGTACTAGCTTAATATGCGCCTACTTAACCTGAAGAGCACTAGTACTAATGTACTTAGCAGTACTAGCGTACTATGCGCCTACTTAACCAGAAGAGCACTAGTACTAATGTACTTAGCAGTACTAGCGTACTATGCGCCTCTATAACCTGAAGAGCACTAGTACTAATGTACTTAGCAATACTAGCGTACTATGCGCCTACTTAACTAGAAGAGCACTAGTACTAATGTACTTAGCAGTACTAGCGTACTATACGCCTACTTAACCTGAAGAGCACTAGTACTAATGTACTTAGCAATACTAGCGTACTATGCGCCTACTTAACCAGAAGAGCACTAGTACTAATGTACTTAGCAATACTAGCGTACTATGCGCCTACTTAACCTGAAGAGCACTAGTACTAATGTACTTAGCAGTACTAGCGTACTATACGCCTACTTAACCTGAAGAGCACTAGTACTAATGTACTTAGCAATACTAGCGTACTATACGCCTACTTAACCTGAAGAGCACTAGTACTAATGTACTTAGCAATACTAGCGTACTATGCGCCAACTTAACCAGAAGAGCACTAGTACTAATGTACTTAGCAGTACTCGCGTACTATGCGCCTACTTAACCAGAAGAGCACTAGTACTAATGTACTTAGCAATACTAGCGTACTATGCGCCTGCATAACCTGAAGAGCACTAGTACTAATGTACTTAGCAATACTAGCGTACTATGCGCCTACTTAACCTGAAGAGCACTAGTACTAATGTACTTAGCAATACTAGCGTACTATGCGCCTCTATAACCTGAAGAGCACTAGTACTAATGTACTTAGCAATACTAGCGTACTATGCGCCTACTTAACTAGAAGAGCACTAGTACTAATGTACTTAGCAGTACTAGCGTACTATACGCCTACTTAACCTGAAGAGCACTAGTACTAATGTACTTAGCAATACTAGCGTACTATGCGCCTACTTAACCTGAAGAGCACTAGTACTAATGTACTTAGCAATACTAGCGTACTATGCGCCTACTTAACCTGAAGAGCACTAGTACTAATGTACTTAGCAGTACTAGCGTACTATACGCCTACTTAACCTGAAGAGCACTAGTACTAATGTACTTAGCAATACTAGCGTACTATACGCCTACTTAACCTGAAGAGCACTAGTACTAATGTACTTAGCAATACTAGCGTACTATGCGCCTACTTAACCAGAAGAGCACTAGTACTAATGTACTTAGCAGTACTCGCGTACTATGCGCCTACTTAACCAGAAGAGCACTAGTACTAATGTACTTAGCAATACTAGCGTACTATGCGCCTGCATAACCTGAAGAGCACTAGTACTAATGTACTTAGCAATACTAGCGTACTATGCGCCTACTTAACCTGAAGAGCACTAGTACTAATGTACTTAGCAGTACTAGCGTACTATGCGCCTACTTAACCAGAAGAGCACTAGTACTAATATACTTAGCAGTACTAGCGTACTATGCGTCTACCTAACCTGAAGAGCACTAGTACTAATGTACTTAGCAGTACTAGCGTACTATGCGCCTCTATAACCAGAAGAGCACTAGTACTAATGTACTTAGCAATACTAGCGTACTATGCGCCTACTTAACCTGAAGAGCACTAGTACTAATGTACCTAGCAATACTAGCGTACTATGCGCCTACTTAACCTGAAGAGCACTAGTACTAATGTACTTAGCAGTACTAGCGTACTATGCGCCTTTATAACCTGAAGAGCACTAGTACTAATGTACTTAGCAATACTAGCGTACTATGCGCCTACTTAACCTGAAGAGCACTAGTACTAATGTACTTAGCAGTACTAGCGTACTATACGCCTACTTAACCTGAAGAGCACTAGTACTAATGTACTTAGCAATACTAGCGTACTATGCGCCTACTTAACCAGAAGAGCACTAGTACTAATGTACTTAGCAATACTAGCGTACTATGCGCCTACTTAACCTGAAGAGCACTAGTACTAATGTACTTAGCAGTACTAGCGTACTATACGCCTACTTAACCTGAAGAGCACTAGTACTAATGTACTTAGCAGTACTAGCGTACTATGCGCCTACTTAACCTGAAGAGCACTAGTACTAATGTACTTAGCAGTACTAGCTTACTATGCGCCTACTTCACCTGAAGAGCACTAGTACTAATGTACTTAGCAGTACTAGCGTACTATGCGCCTACTTAACCAAAAGAGCACTAGTACTAATGTACTTAGCAGTACTAGCGTACTATGCGCCTACTTAACCTGAAGAGCACTAGTACTAATGTACTTAGCAGTACCAGCGTACTATACGCCTACTTAACCAGAAGAGCACTAGTACTAATGTACTTAGCAGTACTAGCGTACTATGCGCCTACTTAACCTGAAGAGCACTAGTACTAATGTACTTAGCAGTACTAGCGTACTATGCGATTACTTAACCTGAAGAGCACTAGTACTAATGTACTTAGCAGTACTAGCGTACTATGCGCCTACTTAACCTGAAGAGCACTAGTACTAATGTACTTAGCAATACTAGCGTACTATGCGCCTACTTAACCTGAAGAGCACTAGTACTAATGTACTTAGCAGTACTAGCGTACTATGCGCCTCTATAACCTGAAGAGCACTAGTACTAATGTACTTAGCAATACTAGCGTACTATTCGCCTACTTAACCTGAAGAGCACTAGTACTAATGTACTTAGCAGTACTAGCGTACTATGCGCCTCTATAACCTGAAGAGCACTAGTACTAATGTACTTAGCAATACCAGCGTACTATGCGCCTACTTAACCTGAAGAGCACTAGTACTAATGTACTTAGCAGTACTAGCGTACTATGCGCCTCTATAACCTGAAGAGCACTAGTACTAATGTACTTAGCAGTACTAGCGTACTATGCGCCTACTTAACCTGAAGAGCACTAGTACTAATGTACTTAGCAATACTAGCGTACTATGCGCCTACTTAACCTGAAGAGCACTAGTACTAATGTACTTAGCAGTACTAGCGTACTATACGCCTACTTAACCTGAAGAGCACTAGTACTAATGTACTTAGCAGTACTAGCGTACTATGCGCCTACTTAACCTGAAGAGCACTAGTACTAATGTACTTAGCAATACTAGCGTACTATGCGCCTACTTAACCTGAAGAGCACTAGTACTAATGTACTTAGCAGTAATAGCGTACTATACGCCTACTTAACCTGAAGAGCACTAGTACTAATGTACTTAGCAGTACTAGCGTACTATACGCCTACTTAACCTGAAGAGCACTAGTACTAATGTACTTAGCAGTACTAGCGTACTATGCGCCTACCTAACCAGAAGAGCACTAGTACTAATGTACTTAGCAGTACTAGCGTACTATGCGCCTCTATAACCTGAAGAGCACTAGTACTAATGTACTTAGCAGTACTAGCGTACTATGCGCCTACTTAACCTGAAGAGCACTAGTACTAATGTACTTAGCAGTATTAGCGTACTATGCGCCTACTTAACCTGAAGAGCACTAGTACTAATGTACTTAGCAGTACTAGCGTACTATACGCCTACTTAACCTGAAGAGCACTAGTACTAATGTACTTAGCAGTACTAGCGTACTATACGCCTACTTAACCTGAAGAGCACTAGTACTAATGTACTTAGCAGTACTAGCGTACTATGCGCCTACCTAACCAAAAGAGCACTAGTACTAATGTACTTAGCAGTACTAGCGTACTATGCGCCTCTATAACCTGAAGAGCACTAGTACTAATGTACTTAGCAGTACTAGCGTACTATGCGCCTCCATAACCTGAAGAGCACTAGTACTAATGTACTTAGCAGTACTAGCGTACTATGCGCCTACCTAACCTGAAGAGCACTAGTACTAATGTACTTAGCAGTACTAGCGTACTATGCGCCTACTTAACCAGAAGAGCACTAGTACGAAAGTACTTAGCAGTACTAGCGTACTATACGCCTACTTAACCTGAAAGGCATACTTTCTTTATTTTTCTTATTAATGCCGAGGTCTATAACTCCATTGTACAACATTTACTGACTAAAGTCAGATCTTTTTAATATCCTTCGAAATTTCTCTAACCATTTCTTTCAAGACTCCAGTTTGAATCGCACCCATATCTATTGCATTATTATCTTGAATACCTCCTTTCATATCATTGTACTGACCTTCTTCCAATAATATCCTAGTAAATTCTTCATCCGTGATCTTATCATCATTTAGAGATCTAGAAATTAAATCCTCTATTTTTTTACTTTATATCTAGCCAATTGCGTTATTTTTGCATGTTTGGATATTTTCTTTTAAAATTTTACTCCTGTTTTTGACCTGTTGTGCTTATAACTCCGAATAATCCACCCATTGCACCGATTGATCCACCAACAATACCTCCAAATCCGGTTAATGATAAGACTAAACCAGTTACGGATAATATTATTGAAATACTGGCAGTGGATCCAACTGCGATTTTTCTAATTGTTTTATATTTATTTCGGGTATTCTCATATTTGTCTATTTCGTGTTCTAAATGCTGTAATATTTCTCTTGCTTGTTTTAGTGTTAAGTTAATTCCATTCCCTTTAGGCATTTAGAATTACCAGATAAAAATTTCTAAATTACTTTTTTTTCTTAAATTGTTCAACATCAACGGCAAATACTACTAAAGCAACGATCAATAACCACGCATGGTTTGCCAAAAATCCGACCCCTTCTCCTGCGGTATTAAATAAGAAAGTAACAATTGCCCCAAGCATTACTGGTAAAATATTACCAAGTTGTTATCCGAGTGCCTTAAAACCAATTCCAACACCAGTAGCCAATTTACTCAATCCAGTCCGTAGATTTGATACAATAACCCCAATAACAACTCCAACAACTCACCACTTAGTATTGTGAATGCTGTGAAGCCGTTTTTTAAATCAGCATATTCAGGATTCTTTCTCTCAACGACATTCTTTCCTCAATGTCCTCGTTTTGTCTTTCAAGATAATCTATTTGTTGTTGTTGTTTCTCTATATTTTGTTCGAGCTGCTCTATTTGGTTTTCTTCCTCAGTAAATTTTAGACGTTCCTTAAGCTTGTCAAGGAGTTTTTTTTTAACAATCTCCTGTTCATTCACCCCCAAAAGTTTCATCGGCAGTCGACCCTAACGAATTTTTCATTATTGGGGTATTTTTAAAAAAAAAACCAGCAATTATATTGTCATTTGAAACTAAAATTATATAGGTTTTTGGCTTTCCTTTGAACAATTTTGCTTGAACGTTCCCCATATCATCCTCGTACGTTTCTAACGTTTCAAAATTAAAATTTGGGAACTTTTTTCTTAAACGTATTTTTCCTTTGTTTGATGCCTCTTCCTCAGCCTTTAAGCGGTCCATAGTTTGAATTTCGGCGTCTTCTTCCGGCAATTTTTGGAACCTAACGCTCGTATATTTTTTGGGTCTTGCTCCAGTTTTTTTGTAATGTTTCTGTCGTATTTTTATATCTTCCACGTCATCTCGTTCTCCTGCCCAATAAATCATCGTCATCAAACGTTGTTGTTCCTCGTAATCGTCATCATGATAACCAGGACAGGGCTCATTGCCCATTGGCTTCATTTTGCGTCTCTTCGGGTTCATACTCGACCATTTTAATTTTAGTATACAGGAATCTTTAAATTATAGGAAACGACTAGCCAGGTAGCCTAATGCTAACATCGTACCACCAACAAAAATTAATTCTCCGGATTTTTTATCACTACTAGGTCTATAATAATCTGAAAATTTTGGCTCACTTAAAATAAAATCCGGGTGCATTTGATTATATAATACAAACGCCTTATCTGTATCCTCTAGATTTTGACTCGCCCGATATTCAACATCTTGCTGTTTAGAGTACCAATCCATTAATTTTTGACGCTTTTCAAGGTAATCATTATAATCTTTCTTATATTGTTCCATTGCCCGGTCATGTTTCTTGACCTCTTTCTCTGCACTTTTATCATCGTCACCGGCGATAGCTTTAGCTTGATAGGTTCCACCTACAAACACAGTCGCATTTAAAATCGCTCCTCCAATCGCCATTACAAAACTTGTCATAATATATTAAACTTAGGAAATACCTTTAGGTAAAATCTTTTGAGTTTCTAGATAGTCTTTTAAAGCCATACTTGCTGATAAAACAACAACCCATTTTGCATAATTTGTAATACTATTAGTAGGATCCGTTAGAAAGCTTTCTTTCTATAATTTTTTTCCTAAATATCCAACACCGGCAGATAATCCAACTAAAACCGATGCATCCATGACGGTTTTCACTAACTTATTTTGATCACTCGACATTATATTCATTTAAATCATGGAATCTCTAAATAGCTACTCCATATCGCATTTAATCGGTAGTTCTTTTTCTGTTTTGGGTATTGGCTTTTCGGTTTTAGAAATTTCTGGTTGTTTTTCTTGTTTAGGTTTATAGAAATATCCAGTGGTGTTAAACCTACCGCGGTGAGTGATATTGCTGTAGTTAAACTTATACCCACTGGTCTACTGAGCTCAGTTATTTTCAATCGCTTCCATTTCTGCTTCTCGTTTGTTTTCTCTATACAACGCTTCTCTAGCGCGTTTATTGTATTCCTGCAGTCTTTGACCCGGACCAGCTTTGACTTTATTGGGATCTTTTTTCTTTTCTGCCTTAACTGGTTTAGGTTCTTTCGTAATTTGTTCAGTTTCTTCGGACATTGTTAATATAGTTTCATATCGGGTAATCTTTAATTAGCATTATCCGCCGTGCTAGCTGATTCCTCTATACATGTCTCTATGTTGCTGGCAGTTTCTTCTTCGGTTAGTTTTATGTGTTTGACCACTTTAAATAATCCGCTAGCAAGTGCTACAAATCTTCCACCTTTTAACACTAATAGTCCGGCAATATTACACAATTCTCTCTTCACTCAATCATCCTCACAAAATCATCCACACAAACTTTCACAATTATCAATTGGTAATAGCTTACTTATTATAAGTGATGCAGTGTACAATGCAGAATCCACTAAATCACTAGTAACCTGTTTTCCAAGAATAACTTGATAACGATGATAATATTTTTCGACCTGTTTAGTGGATAGTTTTTAAATGTCTCCTAGAGTTAATTCTTGACCCAAATATTGGCTTAAGTGGCCCCAAGACTAGCAAGAATAGCACGATTTTCTCTTTGGTTTTCAAGGGCCTCTTCGACTTTATCTCGCTTTTCTTCAGGTTTATTCGTATTTTCTAAATATTTTTCTACTGACATTTTTATTTATAACTGATGGTATTTCTAGATAACAATTAAATGGGTATCTTAAACATAAACAAAGCCTCGAATATTTTTCTGATCTCAACAATTCTATAAATCGTTGACGAGTTTCCAAATCTAAATCCCCAGAAAAATCCTCGAACAACATTTTAGTTCCAAAATTTGAGATGGATTATGGAACGCAATAACGGCCGCTACATTATCTCGGAACGGGTTTAGATATGGAATTTAATTGTTGAGTACCCAAACAGATAAACCTTGATGCCTACCAGAAAAAGCTAGACTAATAAATTTATTGCTTCGCTGTTTGACTTCGTGACTCGAGGCACAATCATCCAAAATGATTAATGTTTTAGTACCGGAAAATTCTGAGTTTCACAATCAGTTAATATTTGATTAAGTTCATCGCTATTGCTTGCATCTGGTGAAGCCACAAGAAATCTCTTATAATTACGGGCAAATCCTCGATACGTTTTATTGTTAATATAAGTTGGACATATTAGAACGATGTATTCAAATGCTTTTCTTAATTGATCCACTAAATATTGAGTTTTTCCACAATTTGTTGGTCCAGTAATTATGACATGACACAGGCCTTAATTCTTCCATCCATGGTTAAATCACGAAATAACCATCTAATTGTTGATTCCGTTGCTCCACATGTTTTAGATATTTGGTTTATATTTAAGGGAGTGCCTTTTTTCATTGCTGTAGAATAAATACAGTCAGGTAGCGGCCATCGTTTGAGGACGATGTTTACCCATAATGTTGCAAGATTCCAATTTATTTGTGACCTTATCAACATCATCCAAATTGAGATTGAAATTCCAACAATAACAATCTAGGTAACCGGAATAGGATAGTGGTGTTTCATTGATCCGTTTCATGACTTTGCTAACATATCTTGGTGGTATTTTTAAACATTTTTGCGATATCTCGATAATTTTGAGGTTTTCCACATTCACCTAATGCAAAATATACCGATGCTGCTTGGAGTCCTAAGTCACACTTGCCTCTTTGTCTGGGTCAGTTAATTTTATCTAGTAGTGAGCTACATTTATGTTTAGCTCGTTGAATAACTCTTTTCTGAATATGGTTTTGTTGGCAAATAGAATCAATATCCTCACATTTACAATTTAGTGATCTTTCTTTAGATGGCATTGAATTCCAAATAGCTCTACGTCGTAAATGTTTTTCTGATTTACTCGGATTTAGCCGCGTTTGTACAAAAGTGCTTAACTCGCTTTGTGGTAATAATCCAGTTTTAGGAATATTATATTGTTCAAAATCACTACCATATTCAATGTCGCATTCGAAATTCGCACCGCATTCATTACAAATTGTATCTAAATTTAGTTGGGTTAAACATTGATTTCCACATTTCTCACACATTTATGTTTAATATTTTATCGATTTTTTTAAGTCGTTATTCATAGCTTCCATAAGTGCATCACTTACTGTGAAAACATGGCAGGTTAATTATCCAGCTCCTGATTTATTTCGTGTGATGATTAATCGAACGCCATCTCTTGTATTATTGACTGCTAGCCCACCGCCATGTAAGGTATCATCCTCATAGTTTCTTAAATCAATCCATATAGCAGATCGGTTATTGTAAAAATGAGCATTTCATTAACTCTGTCAACTCGTTCCACCCAGCATTGAAATAATCTTGGCAAATTTCAGAAACCCCAATAGCTTTTCTCGATATCAACGTTTCAATCCACAACAACGGCCTATCAACTAGTGTGTACTACAAACCTACAGACTCCCATAGTTATTTGTTGCACTCGGTCTTCTCACCCCACCCATGTTAAAAATTCCATTCCATATTCTCAATTCCTCAGACTTCGACGTTTATGTAGTGATGAGTTGGACATTTCCAGCAAATCAGAAGAAATGCTCCAGTTCTTCAAGAACCGTGGTTACCCTGACTCAGTTGTGAAGACAGCTCAACAACTCGCTCAAACAACTGACCAACACTCAGCACCACAAACGTCACAAAAGGAAGAGAGCCAGAGAATACCGTTCACACTCACTTTTCACCCACTCAACCTACCTGTCAAGAACATCATTCTGAAGAACTTCAAGTTACTTCAGGATGACAACGAAACAGGCAGCATCTTCTCACTACCTCCACTAATCTCATTTAAACGTAACAAAAACGTAAGCGATTTTTTAGTTAGAAGTACACTAAAATCAGACGAATCACCTGGCACATTCAACTGCACACGCAAAAGATGCAAAACTTGCCCTTTCACACAACACAGACAAAATAGCAGGACCTAAACGATCGTTTAAAATCACCGACCGTTTCACATGCATTTCTGCCAATGTTATCTATTGCATAAAATGCACCTTATGCAAGAAGATATACATCGACGAGACCGGAAGGAGATTAGGTGACCGTTTCCGTGAACATATGCGTGACGTCGAACGAAATGACAAAGATGCATCTAAACCTGTAGCGCGACACTTTAATCTACCTAACCACTCAACTCACAACATGGCGGTATGTGGCCCTTTCGTGCATCAGGGCAGCACGGAGAGCCGTAAAAACCTAGAACAGAAGTTTATCTTCCAACTCGGTTCTCTTAATCCCCACAGTATCAACGAACGTTTCTCATTCATTTAATCATTCATCTAATTTATTCACTTCCATTCACACGCTGCTATGTTTCCACCAATAGCATGGCTCCAAACTTCTCTATATAAATTGTACGTAACCCACAATCCTCTCATTCGCTCCGACGAAGGGCTAACGCTCGACACGTCAGCACCTCCCATTTACCTTATGGTGGTATAACTTACTTAATCAACTCGTTTGATTTATCCAGTTTCTATTGTAAAAATCGGTTTCTTTTACTTTATCTGTATCAAATCGACATTTAATGCATTGCCAGATGTCACAAGTAATCATGCTTTTGGAATATAATTGATTTGGAAAACCATCAACCTCAATGCAAATAGTTGAAATTCCTGGATTTGTAAATGCTTCACTATCTCTTTGACTGGCTGTAAAGTCGGCCAAAAATAAACATTATATTCCCAACATGGATCTTCGAGGTGGATAATATGTAAATTTAATACGCTGTCATTTGGCTTGGAAAAAGTAAATGTTTGAAACAAATTAATATTCTCGTAATAAAACCCCATACCAACTACGCGGTTATCGCTTGATTAGCCAAATAGTCACTATCGATGGAACGATATTCTAATTCCTAATTTTACCTTCTTCTTTGCATGAATTTTTTTTTTTGGCATTTTGCCTTGCATGAATTTTTTTTGGGGTTTTTCCCCACCCCCCCCCCCCCCCATCACTTTTCTAATGGTCCGTCCCTAACGTCAACTCAAATTTTAGATCTAAGATCGTAGGGATAGAACACACCGTGGCCACATAATAGAGTACTACTGGGAAGTTTTCGTGGCCATCCTTGCAAGTAAACTTCAAATAGAGAAGCACAAATCTAAGAAACAGGTAAAGTTGTAACGCTTAACAATAAATAGAATATCAAAAATGGATATAACAACAAAACCAAAAAAGCAGCTCTATTACTTTAGATAAGGGAACCTGTTCTCCATCTTATTTTCTTTCTTGTACTTATTTCTTCTTGTACTTTTATCTCTTTTCTTGTAATGTATTGTAATGTCTGTGGTTATAAATAAAAAAAAGGAAAAAAAATTACCTGCTTAAGTATGAATTAAACTATTTCCTTACTTATGAAAATATTTCCTACTTATTTAATTACTTATTTACAACTTAACATGTTGTTGTTTCCGCTGTCTCAGAATGTCTCGTCGGAGCTACTATTCTCTGTGTAAATAAAAAAAATAAAAAAATAATATCGGATTATCAATTGGAATACAATATTTTTTTACCATGGATGCCTTTAGTCTCTCATCGTCGGTTTTGGAGTTATCAGCATTACCCGCTCCAGCACGTAATCTTCGAAGATTAAGATTACTGATCTCTTGTCTAATGCGGTCTCTTCTAACTTCTGATTTTAAGTATAAATCTTCGTATGTAGTATATAAGTCATAACGTTTAGCTTCCTGGATTTTTTCACCTCCGTATGAGACCAAGATTTCTTTCATTTAATTCCTTCCTAGATTATTGACAACCGTATTATTTGCATGACCGGTAACGACCAAATCAAATACCAGATAGACACTATCGGGGATGATCACCATGTTTTTAGCCAATTGCAGTAGTATAGTTGGGATCATTTAAATACCACCACCTCTAGAAGCCGTTTTTCAGCGTGGAAAGGCTCCCAAGGTAAAACAAAAATAGGATAAGAGGTGACAGTTAAATACCACACGCTAGAAGTCGTTTTTCAGTGTGGAAAGGGTCAAATCGTATAAACCACTCTAGAAGCTGTATTGAAAGGCGGTAAGGTTCCCAAGGCAAACATGCGCGAAGATGACCCGAAGATGACCCGAAGATGATCCGAAGATTTTCCGAGCGTTTTCCGAAAATTAATGAGCAATTTCAATTTAGACAAATATGCATACTATAAATCTTCGGAAAAAACGTTGGCGTGCCACCATAAACATGCTTTCAGTCAAAGAGTTACGCGCTTTGGCAACAAAATACCAGATTCCCGGCAGGTCTAAGATGGTCAAAGCTCAATTGCGTCGTGCTATATTGGCACACCCTCAAGCGCGCGTGGACATAGAGCTCGCTGATAGGCGGGCGAATTTCAATCTGTCGTCCCGCGATGTTGCCCTCGTGTGGTTGAGTGGAGATGCGACACTGAGGGCAGACCTTTGCGACGGTACCTTCTATGCCGTTGATGATCAACTCCGGAGGGACTTTCAGGAACGCGGGCTGCCGCAAAAACTCGCAGCTCTTCGTGACGCACATTTAGCTGACGTCATCTTGTATACAAAGTATTTCTATTATACAGAGTTCCGGTCCGCAGAGGTACGACTGATTTACCGCGAGTGCCAGCTCGCCCACAATCAATGGTTGGAAAATAGGGGCGGCGAATTTCTCCCTCTTTATGAAACAAGACAGTGTTTCTTTGAATTGTTGAGCGACGCCCTCGCCATGTTAGAGCGGCCGGTGGAAGATGTCGAAGAGTTTGGCGCGCCTAAATTCGGAGCAACCATGAATTGGTTGAGCTCGTTGTGGCTCGACTAACCCTATTATCCCCACTTTTTTCAGTCAGGCAATTAGAGAGTAGCAATTAATAGACCGCAAAAATGGATGTAATGGTCGCTGACAGCTTGAAAAAAGCAAACTATTCCTCTACTTTCCTCTCGCAGTTAAAACTCTTAGCAACCTCTTTCTTAGAAGACCCTCCAATTTCTCCCCATCCCAACCCAGAAAGCATCGAGGGGTATCTTTCAGCCAGCCCTCGACTTTGCCAGCGTGTGGTTTCGGGTGAGTTTGATCATCTTACATGGGGACCTCCAATTGAGAGGCGAAAAGAGGGGTATAGACCAAGACCAATATCAAAAAGTAAAAGGTTGGCGTTGAACAAATTGTTGATGAAAGAGTTCGGGCTTGATTTACTCGAAAGAAAATCGATAGTAAACCTCGTAAATCGTATTGAGGACAACTTGAGTTTTGTCTCAGACTACCGCCGGCTTCCAAAGCTGATATGGTTGTTGAAAGTAATCTTCGAACTCCGAGAGGACCACGAAAGAGCCGCCAGGTGCGACATTTCACACATTCGACCGACGACGCTTCGAAAATACGATGCTTTATGGATCAAGCTGAAGTAATCGCTCAACATGGAAATAACAACCTCCACTTAAGCGAGTTTTTCTCGCATCTCTGCGACCAGTTCGCTGCGAATCTCGGTCCGCAGCTTTGTCAGATCGAGGTCTTCGTTTTTTGTCACAGCTTTTTGTTTAATCTCGCGCTTGAGTGTTTCATATTTTTCAACCTCAGAGAGAATGAGTTGAAATTCCGTAGCGCTGATTTGGTTATCCTGTAAGGCTTTCGAGACCAGGTCGTTGATGGTACTCAACTTCGTCTCACCAATCGTGACGGTTCGCTCATGCTTGGAGATCTTTACGGCGATCCGTTTACTGACCCGGACCATCGAGGCTGACACGATTCCGAAGATGCCACCAATAGCACCCAGTGGAACCCCAACGACAATCCCAAGGCCGGTCAAAGAGGCGGCTAGGCCCGAAGCCGAAAGTATAACGCTCAGACTTCCAGCGGTTAAAGCTACCCCGTTTAGAATTGTCCGAGAGCGGGTATATTTTTTCCGAACCCCCTCGTAATGGGCGATACTGTTTTTTAGGGCGGTCTGAATGTCACAAATCTTTTGAAGCCGAAACGAATGCCCCTCATCGTTGGGGGCGGTGGGAACCTTTGGGTACAAACAATCAGATTCCATGTCCTATATACAGAGCTCCAACAAAACTTCTGCCCTGGTCGTCGGTACCGTCCAAACTCGAAAGAGATTTCTTTTTGTGGGGTCGACGGGGAGATAAAACGGTCGCAAATGCCACACCGAAGGCCCTTGAAGCTTCAAAGGCTCGACCTTCGCCAGTAGATAGGAGGGTTTGCCCCCTTCATACGACTTGTTTGGGTCCACCAAATCGCAGTAGATTGAAACAGAGGGCGGCCCCCATTGTACAGGAACATGAATCAGAACGCGAGGGACTTCGGATATCCCCAACAAGTCGGCTAGCTTGCTGTCTAGGATCACCTGTACTTGCGAGAAGAAATACACTCCAGTAGCGGTTATCCGAAGTTCACAAGTGCCCGCGGCGACATCCTTTCCATGCCCATAGACAATTGCCTGTTGTAGACAGTGGAGGTTGTACTCCCCCTTCGGAATTGAGACCAGAATGTTCCCTTTCGCTTTCCTGATCGTGGCAAAATCGGCGTTTCCTTCGCGAATGAGGTTCAATTTGTCCCATGAGTTGAGAGCGAAGAAATATATATCCATCGTTTTAAGTACTGTGATTTTTGTTTCAGGGATCTTCACGGTTCGAGCTGCGACACTCGAGAGTTCACCATCGACCGGAGGGTGAAGTTCGTTTACACCCTCGCTTGCCGCTATGCTGAGGGACATTTTATTTACTCGTGTATATATTCACCATGCATAAAACCCACGAAATAGATCTTTGGTCTGTTATAAAAACAGCGTTTCCAAAAAAGACCGTAGAACATTTCGGTAAAACCTTAGAAAAAATTAAATTTCCGAAACAGAGCAATTTCCCCGAGGCCCTACTTCTCCGCAGCCCGGACAAATACCCCGTGCCTGCTGTTCCGTTCGCTGAAACGGTCTCTGATATAGCACCGCTGCTTCGAGAGCTCGAGATCTTCGTTGACCCAAAAATTTCTTTCAAAGCAGGAGTCCGAGACATATGGAAAGAAACAACTATTACACATCGCTCGGCAAAGGAGGCGCACCAATGGCTCTCTTCTCCGACGTATGAATATTGGCCTCAACAGCTGAATTTCGCCACATGGTGCGCAACTGCGGGGTGTGGGGTGACTATTACCGATTCGGTCAATAAAACCTTCCCGCCCATAGTTCAGGGGCTACTTCGCTTCCACGTATACTTCACCGTCCGCCGTATCCTATTCGAGCTCGGCTGCCCCCTCCCCGGAGACAAGGCGTTCCAAAAAACAAACAACCCACTTCGCAAGTCCGCCTTTGAAAGCCTCTGCATCGAATTCGGTCTGCCTAGAGCCCCGGACTTTCGCTGGAAGGGCGGTCGAAACCACGGGCTTGGAGACGTGTTCGTGGATTATCCGGTCGAAGGACCAAAGAACGAGTACGTCATCCGCCGCTATGACACCGAGTCCAACACATGGCCAGATAGCTTGAACCTCTTCTCAGATGAGGGTGGGAAAAAGAATAAAGGTAATCTGTTGGCATTTATCCGAAACGATGCTGGCGGAGCACAATACAGCTGGTTTTCACCGAAAAAGGGTGAAGGTCTGACAGAGGCTGGCATGGGACGTCTAAATCGTAGTATCGAGGCTTTGGTATATTGTGTTCTTGGCTCGCAAGTCAAAACCCGATCTACTATCGTGGGGGCGAGCGGCAGTGCTGTTGAGACCCGCCAAATGTTTAGACAACTTCTAGAGGAGACAATCGTAGTAAACGATATCTCCACCGGCATCCAGAACTATCAAAGGGCTTTGTCCGACGCTCGAGCGCAGCTGAATCTGGCCGTGGCCCCAGGGCTCTGGTTGCTCCCCAGCCGGCTTGTTATTAATTCAAACAGCGTTCTCGGGTACAACAATGAGCTCCAGAAAGCGACCAGCGATATGATTTTCGGGGTCAATCCGCGTGTGAACGAGCGGACACAACACCGCACACCGAAAATAAAAGCCCCACTCCCCCTTGTCCCGAAAACAACACCGAAAACAAAAGCCCCAGTCCCCCTTGTATCGGAAACAGTGCTGAAAATAGAACCCCCAGTCCCACTTGGCCCGAAAACTAAAGCCCCCGTAGCCCCAACGGCGCACGAGCGAAATCTAGCTGTAGTCACTGTTGTGGCCGCAGGTGCGACTTGGTGGTTGTTTAGGTAGACTTCTTCTTGTAGCGCTCGATGAGAAACACGACCACGGCTACGATCAAGAGCCAGGCGTTTTTCGCTAAGAAACCAACAGCTTCTCCGGCCGTGCGGAAGAGGAACGAGACAATGGCGCCTATGGCCCCAGGTAGTAGCTCCCCGATCTTTTTTCCGATGGTCTTCAACCCCCGCCCTACCCCCTGCGCTACGCCGGCGAGTCCCCGCTGTAAAGCCCCCAAGATAATCCCAATGACCGTCCCAGCCGCTACGAGAACCCCCAGGACCCCTACTCCGTACTTCTTGAAAATAGCCCGAACGCGGTCCCGCAGAGACATTCGCTCCTCGACGCCTTCACTTTCTCGCTCGAGTTCTTGAATCTCTTCCTCGCGCGCTGCAATCCGGGCCTCCACCGCACGCCTATCTTCCGGTGAAATATCGGGAGCGTCTCTTATCTCCTCGTCCTGTCGGTTTTGCTGCTCGAGCTCCTGAGTTCTGGCGTTATGCTGTTCCAAGATCTCGTCCGCGGATGGGCCCAGACGTTCTTTCAATTCTTTAGAGAAGTTCTTAGTTAAAGTATTACCATCCTTGTTTTTCAGTTGGCGCCACTTCGCGTTTTCGTCCAACCCATTACGAATCATAATACGACCATCATCGCTCACGCCGATCTCGACTCCGTTAAGGAAGGGAAACTCGCTCTCCACCTCGAGCTTCGCATCTTGGCTTCCCAGTAACAGGGTTGGTCACCATCTTCGTTTTTGGTCGTGCCCCCAGCAACAAGGACGAAAACGACGTTTCTGCTGTGGCAGGCTCACGGGGACGACCTCGCGGTCTTAAGTCATACATCCCGAATTGTTCTCCACCCTCCGGAAGATCGGCGGGGTCGAAGCTGGGGTTAACCCTCCCACCTTCAGCGCCACCGGGCTCATCAGGGTCGTCATCAGGGTCGTCATCAGGGGGTATCAAAGGCATCTCATCAGGGTTGATATCCATTTTTGTTTCTGCCTATACATACAAGAAAAGTAAAAATGGCGTACATCTCCAAGAAGCTTGACCCAAGGGAGGAGCCGCGCAATTTGATGGCTGCAAAAGGAAATCGCGTCACCCACCGCCTGACCTTCCACCCGAGCTCGGCGAAACCAAAAGAGCTATTGTACGTTGACATCCCCAGACTTCCCGCCGACACCGTCCTAGTCCCAGACACCCTAGCCCTTTTGGTCGAGGTGGAGCTAGGCGGAGCGTCGAAACACGCCAACAACCGCGTCGTCGATAACCTGGGGCGCTGCTTGATTCGGAGTAGGGAAGTCAAGATGGGTGATAAAACCCTAGAGGACCTAGATCGAGCCGACCTTGTTGGAGTGTTCTCCGACCTGTGGCTTCCCACCGAAGAGCGTGCCAATCGCGTCGAACAAGGGATCCAGACAACCGCGGTCAACAAAATCCGCTCAGAGGCCGGCGACAAAGGCGATGTGGCGGGGGACGTGGCAATTTCCGTGGCCTTCCCCAAGTATCGGCTACCACTCGATCTCGAGCTCCTGCGCACCCACGGCGCTCTCCATACGGCAAGTCTTCCACCGATTCGGTTGGAGCTCACACTCGCCGCCCCCGAAGATGTCATCAAAAGCTCGGATCCTACCAAGGTTGGCACCTACGAGCTCAAAAACATCGAATTGGTGTACCAAGTTATCCAGTCGCTCATTGTGGCGCAGCACGTCCCTAGCGTGGTTCTCTACAACCGCATCTCGCACTACAAAGTGCTATCCTTCGCGAAGGCCACCGATCCAATTCTCACGGACAACATCCCCGCGCAACTCAAAAGCTTTGTGGGTGTCCTGTTCCTGTTCGTCAACCCGCACACCTCGGGAGCTCGAGAAAGCGAAGTCTTCCTGAACCCCGACGTAACAAAGGTTGAGTTCGACCTCAACGGCGTCCCCAACACGCTTTACCCCAGAGGTATGCGACCCGCAGATATTTGGGAGACGGCGCGAGCCGGCGCAGAATGGTTGGTGCACCCCCAAGCTCCTCCACTCTCTGGGATCACCTCTACTTTGTTCTTCCATAACAAATACGGGATCTTCATCGATCTCCGCATGGCACGCGACCACCTTGTGCACGGCGACGGACAAGCAGCCCTCGGTCCCGGAAAAAATCTTCAGTTCCGGATCTATCGAAAGACCGGCGGCAGTGGTCATGTCAACTGCCACGTCTTCCTCCTAGGTGACGCAGCATTCGACCTCAATAGCCAAGTCGTCTACTATTAATCGTCTCCTTATATAGCCTAGATGGATTTTCTCACCGACTTGATACCGGCCACCTGCTTATAGTCGGTCCAACCGCTTCCGGGAAGTCGAGACTGGTTGTCGAAGCTCTCCGCGGACCTTTTCGAGGGAAGTTCCACGTCTTGTGCTTGATTTTCCCGACGTACGTCCACAACAAAACATATCGGGGATTTGCCCACAAAGACCCCGGCTTCGTAGCCCTGGCACCAGGGAACTCGGGTGGTGAGATTGAAAAGTGTCTTCGACTTTGCACCGCGGTCTTCGAAGGGCGTGGCCAGGTGTTGCTTATTCTGGACGACTGCGCCGCCAGCGAAGACGTCAAAAAACAACGGAGCGCTCTCGTAGAGCTGGCTTTCTCTGGCAGGCACAAGAATTTTTCAGTTTGGCTTTTGACCCAACAGTACACGAGCGTCGCAAAAGCCTTCCGGGAGAACGTAGCCGCGACGTTGACGTTTTACAGTCCGAGCGAGCTCGATGGGAAAACGCTTTGGGAGAACTACGGGGTAGGACATCCCAAGGAGGAGCGGCACCAAATGCTATCCGCGCTCAAGGAGCATCCGTACGCCAGACTTTGCTTCCGTCTCCACCATCCATTCGATATCGTGTTGGAAATCCCAGCTCCCAGCAAAATTGTTTCGGCGGATATATAGTCATGGATGACACCGTGCTGGATGAAATTCTCCGCGAAGAAGGGATATGTCCCAGCGAGCCTCCCGTAGACGATGCTCAGGACGAACGGGAGGCGCTGGCTATTCTCGCGGCCGCGGGCAATACCAAGGAGTACTTGGGGAAGGAGCTGTCGCTGGGCGACGTCCACAAGCTCTCGAGGAAAGAGGTTGCTTCGCTCCATCTTCGTTACCAGGTGACCCTCGGAAAGCAGGTCGAGCGCAGTCTCTCTAGCGGCTTCTTAAAAGTCGCGTGCAAGGTGGTAAGCCATTTGTTGGGAGCAGTAGGTAAGCAGCTGGATTCCGAGCAGGCGCTGTTAGAAGACCTCCAGCAGGATGCCCTGATCAGGCGTGAGTTAAGCTATGGGGCGGGTTGGATCGCGGTCCGCGGAGGCCACTTGGTGGCGCTAATGGCTGCTCTGGCGCATGTAGGCTGCCACACAGAGTCTGCGCTCTGCGTCGATAGACTGTCCCACGCTGGAAGCTCGACGACCGCAGACCCAGATGCTAGAAAACCTGTGGTTCCTCTTGCAAAGTCTTCGACGACCGCAGGCCCAGATGCTAGCAAACCTGTGGTTCCTCTTGCAGAGTCTGTCTGCGACGCCGGAGGCTCGACGAATCGCTAGGGTTCCACTAGCAATTTTTTTGGTGTTTGTATAGTAATTACCAACATCTTGTCTGAAAGTGATGGAAGAAGAAGATCGTATTACAGCGCCAGCCGCTCCCGTAGCTCCGAATAAGCAGAAGGATCCTAAGAAGGTCGCGGCTGGCCGAGCCCTCGCGGGTAGGAACAAAGAAGCTCGACAAGCTCTGGCTCGAGAGCGGTCTCGCGAGAGCCACGACGACGAACCACACCGAGCTACGACAAGCTGGAGCTCTGTCAATTGGGGGCTCCTGATTGCCGCAGGGAGCCTCTTCGCCAGTCTGTATAGTCTGTATCTAGCGCATCTCAAGCAACCGCAGCAGCAGCCAAGTCTGCGAGTCTACGACGCACTTCGTGCCCGCCCGGAGGGCCAGCTTACTCACCCGCCACCCGAGCCTGCGCGGTCTCGCGAAATTATGGAATAGATTTTTGTATTGTATAGTCTCGATGGACAACAAAGTCGTCTCCACTGTGGTCGAAGCGGCAACTCTGACAGGCATTGCTGCTGGTATTGGTTGGGTGGGGAAAAGGGTTCTCAAAACGCCTATGATCTCGGACCCTTCCTCGTCGATTGAAAACTACGCGAAGTGGGTTGCAGTTCTCTCAGGAGCGATAGCAGCTAGACAATACTTAGTCGATAAAAAGATAATCCCAACTGAGTAGAGATGGTAAGCATAGCAGTTATGGTGGGTGGGGCTATCCTGAACGCTACGGCCTTTGTAGGTGGGTCGTATCTCGCTCGGGCGCTTTCTGGGAAAGGTCCCGATGCAATGGTGGCTGAGCGGAAGCGCCACGACAAAGCCTTGGAGAAGTACCAGGCTGACTGGGCTGCCTTTCAGAAACGCCGCGAGAAGCTGGCAGATTGGGAAGTAGAGCAGGAACGCCTGCGCAATAGAGCTGACCAAGACACAGCCGCAACGAACCGCGCTCTCGACCTGTACGCTAAAACCCATCCTCGTCCCACAGCGGTTGATGACCACGACGCCCCGAAATGGAGCGATTATTACCGTCCTTCGAGTTCCCAGCGAACGGGTGAATTGGCCTATGTAGGGGGTGGGATGCTCGCCATTGGGTATGCTGCTAGCCGATGGTTGTGAGACCACAATAGCTTTTTTCGCGATGGAGCTATAGACCAATGGAAGAGAAGCCTGTCTACGACGCCGGAGGCTCGGCGCTGTCTGCGACGGACTTGGTCCGCCTCCGGAGCAAGCTGTCTGGCATCTACTACAGCCCCCAGGGCTATTGGAAGGGGCACGCCGCGTCGAAGAAGTTGGCGGACGCAGCTGGCGTCTCTGAAGATACAGCCCTGGCTTGGCTAGAAAAACAGGCAATTTGGCAGATCTACCTCCCGCCTCCACAGCGCATACCAAGGCCGAGGTTCAATGTCTCAACACCAAACGAGGTTCATCAGGCCGATCTTCTATTTCTACCTCATGACCGCCCGGGACGTGGGCGGAAGCTTTACAAATATGCGCTCACTGTGGTCGATGTTGCCTCGCGCTACAAGGACGCTGAGCCGTTGGCTTCAAAGGAAGCGAGAGAAGTCGCGGGAGCGTTGGAGCGCATCTACAAGCGAAGTCCTTTGACCTGGCCCAAGCTACTCCAAGTCGATCCGGGAAAAGAGTTCATGGGTGCTGTCTTACCTCTACTAGCTCGCCACAATACAGAAGTCCGGCGTGGCCGCGTGGATATCCACCGAGACCAAGCGATCGTTGAGAGATTCAACAGGACTCTAGCCGAGCGGTTGTTCGGTTACCAGTACGCCCAGGAGATGCTTCTTCCCGAAGGAGAAAGATCGGTACAGTGGGTGGTTCGGTTGCCTGCGGTTGTCGAGGCTTTGAACAACGAACCGACGCGGTTGATCGGAAAAAAACCGCAGGATGCCATCGAATCCAAATCGGTGGTACAAAAACCTTCCGTCGTTGTACCGGGGAGGGCGGTTGGTTTGGAGGAGGAGAGACTTTCGTCTGACGCCAGCGTACGATATTTATACCAGCCTGGTGAACAGGAGGGCGGGCGAAGACGCGCAACGGACCCAATTTGGAGTCTCGAGGTTCTCGAGCAAGAACGCGCGATTGTTCGGCCTGGCGAGCCTGTGGTCTACTATCTCAGAGACGGGCCCAAACGAGGCTTTGTCCGCGAAGAGCTTCAGATAGTGCCTTGGAATACTGAATTACCCCCTGAAGGTGTACTCAAGGGGTTCGGTGTGAATCCCGTTGGGTAGAACTCGTCTCTTGTCGTAGTAAGCGGAAAGCCCGAGTTTCTCCTGGTGGTACGTTGTCATCTTTCCGTGGTCCATTCGGAATCCCCGGTTTTCTGCCAGGTCGAGTGCTCCATACAGGGCTGCTTTGTATCGGCCCCAGGTCAAATCGTTGTCTTTTTTCGACATCCCCTTCGCCGAGGTTTTACTTTTTCCTGTCCCATCGTCTACGTAGTACGCCTTGCTGCATAGAGCGATGGCCCGGGTTCCCTCGAACTCGAGTTTGAACAGGTTCGGCGTCCGGCCGCTCCATTTATCCCAAGCCAGCCATTTCTTTTTGCAGCCCTCGAACTCTTCGCGGAGCTCGGGGCGGACGACGTCGTCCAGGTTTTTCCCGGCGATTTCCATGTACAGGCTATCGGTATCCATCTGTAGGAGCTCGAAGGATCTTCGGTCTACGAAATGGTCCAGGAAGTCGTAGTAGAATTCGAGCATCCGTAGTTTGGCTAGCTGATAGACTGTGATTCCGATTTGGAACGGGCGGGTGATCTCGATCTTCTGCTTCCTCCTGTGGATCTCGTAGGCGTAACCTATTTCGTCGAGGTCCTCGAACCAGGAAGAGCGGAGAGCACGATCGACAACCGCTTCGTCATCTGTGTAGGAGACCAATGTCTGGCGCTCCAGCGCTTCGATGAATTTACCGTAGCAGCTATTCCCTAGTAGTTTAAACAGGTCAGCGAATAGTGCTTTGTCCTTGTTGGTATCCCCTTCTCGTCGAGCTTCTGTAACCTGGTCTACGAACCAGCCGAAGATCTTTTGCGGTTTGTAGTTGATCGTCCGGTACACCTCGGTGACAACTAAACCGTGGGCGAGGTACCAGCGGAGCAGAGGGGCGTACAACAGAATCTTCTTGGCCCATAAGGCCCCGACAAGCTTCGGTTCTGTTGAGCGGGTTCGTCCCATTCGCTCGAGATAGTCCAGCATCTCTTGGGGAACCGCTTCGATGGGGATCTTCTTGCTGTGGAAGAGCGGGGGCATTTCTTCGAACTTTGGCCAGAGGTGTTCGGGGACCTCGATGTCAACCTCGGCGAACCCGAACCACCTTCCTTCTCGTAGAGCCTCCACAAACCCATCGACATCGTCCGGACTACGGTAGTGGATCACCGTTCCCTCCCCACAGGGCATAGGGGCTGCCATGGTAGAGAGGTAGAGCGCGTTCGCGTCGTAGCCGAGGATGCGTTGACATTGGTGGGCCTGGTCGTATTGGTGCGACCGGATCCGCGAGACCCCCACCTCGTGGTAGCGGGTAAATACAATCGAAGGCCCTCCGACAACCGCCGCTTTGAGCATGTCGTACGCTTCTTTGTTGGGGGCATACAGCTCGGGCGGGTTGGGGCTGCGAAGTGTGCCTCGCAAGACGAACCTCATCGACACTCCAGGTAGACTAACCGCATCTTTGAAGATGTCGATTCCATACGTGGTGTAGAAGTCTGGCATTTTGGCCAGGGCTTCGACGAAGGGCCCCACGTCGAGATTGTTGTAGTAGCGGAGCCAGTCCGCGAAGGTCTGCATCCCCTTCTCCCGGAATACCCGCTTGCAGTCTCGATATTCCGAAAGGGAAAGAAGATATTTGCCTTTCAGTTTCGAAAACCACTGTGGGTAGTCCGGTAGGCCAGGGAAGTCGAGCTTGTCGGGCGAGTCGAACCATTCGTACGGAAACCAAGACTTCGTGAGAGTGCAACCGTAGGCTTTGACCCAAGCATCGTAGGTTTTGCCAGGACCGATGTAGTTCAAAACGTCCAGAAATTTGAAGCCCGGAGTTGTGATAAACATAACCTGGTTTTCCTTACACCCCACTTTGATGGACTGGTCGGTCGTCTTGCAGATTACTGGGACGAAGTGGTTCCGGATCAAGTTCAAATCGTACTTCCCCGAATTGAATCCAAGCACAGGGACTTGGTCGCACCACTCTTCGATCGCTTCCCGATACTTTTTTGGTAAGAGCTCGATGGTGTCGGGCAGGAACCTCGCATTAACATGTTCGCGTATCCGAACGGCCCGTCGTTCTAGCGCTCGAACAAATTCTTCGACCAACAACTTAGACTCTCGTACGCATAGGTGTTTGGGAGTCGGATCCAGGGTGTCTGATATGGAGACGGAGATAGGAACGTGGTCTCCCTCTATAGTCAAATCGGCGGTCGGCTTTTTCGCACTGGACTTGTCGAGGTAACTCTCGAAGTCGTACACGATCGCGTGGGGGTAGGTTGTTGTCTTTGGATCGGGGATGCGATCTTTTCTCCAAGGTTTTGGCTCCTCGTGCTGCCACCTAACCACAAGACGATACCCGGCGGCGCGGAGTTTGGCTTCACGCCCGAGTGTCTGTTGGTATACCATTTCGCGTGTGACAGGGCTTTCCTTTTTCTTGGAAAGATTCTGAAGTAGCTCCTGGCGTTGCTTCGGTGATGGGAAACAGATTTTACATCCGTGCCATAGGCAACCATTGAATTGGAAGACGGTCTTTGAGATGGGATCATAACCATCTACGGCGCAACCTTCTATCATTCGCTCGCCTCCATGTCCACATAGCTGGTGATGGATATGGATGCCCCTAGTGCGGGCTTCATACTCGAGCCACTGTAGCGCTTGTATGCTATCCAGTTTTTGTGGGTAGAAAGCCTTCTCAAAGGTCGATTGTGGAGCTTCAACTTTCTCTCCTTTGCAGACAACTTTTGTCTCACCTTCGATGCAACGGTCTGCATGGCGATGGAGATGGCAGGACTGTGTAAGCCGCGCATTGCACTCCCCACACACGTATACATGCGCTAGTTTCTGTATGTCGCGAATGAGAAACGCGTGCCCCTCGTATACGCCGATCGTCATTGGTGGAATACCTACTTTTTCATAGTGTGCTGGTTGCCTCCGATGCAGCCAATCTCCAGACTCTGTCGGTTCGTATACCCGGATCCCGAGTCGGAAGTGCTGCTCTACTTTTCGCAGCCCGTCCAGAGAAAAGCCCTTCGGGGGCCCAACCCCTGGGCAATTCTCGTGCGATTGGTATATCTCTCTAGCGAGAGCTTGGGCTTGTAGGGTGCAACGATCCACACGCGCCCCTCTATGGACGGCGATACACCGAAAGAGACAGAGGTTATCTCCGTACGTGTCCAAGGAGTACAACCCCCGCTTTCTTCGGAGCCAGTCGGGTAGTGGTCCTGTACCCAACAGAGGCGCCTGCCGATCTACTACGACCTTGACTTCCACATAGATAAAGCGAATGAATACCCATTTGGTGCTAGGTCGCTCGATTTGGACCCTTGACAAGCGCTTCTCGTCTTCCGCCTGCACCCAGTCTCTAGCTTCCGGCTCGAGCCGCTGGATCCAGGGACTGCCTTTTGCTGTTTTTCTCCACAACATGATTTTTCCCGTTTCGATGTGTCTTAGTCGATAGGTGTAACTGTATCGCAGATAGCAGCTGGTGACGACCTTCTCGTGGAGCTTATCCATAATCCGATCCACCAGAGGCCCGTCCACGCCTCAGAAGAAAGACCACTTCCAGAAGCGCCGCCCGTGTTGCTCACCCTCTCTTTCTCCATCCAACTCTTCGAGTATTCGTGACCCTTCTGCGATAATAGATCGCGCTAAGGGGGCTCGCCGGTTTTATATTTTTCTACGAGCTTCTGCTCTCATAGTTGGAGTAGTCCTCTTTTGGACACCCTCCGCGAGAAGAGCGGCGTCAACCTCTCTCGCAAGTTGACGGAGTTCACGGGCGCGTTGCCACTTCTTGTGTGGGTTCTCTATCCCTCCTCCGGTTATAGCAGGGTATATCCCCGTCTGTAGCGCTCGCCGGAGTCTTTTCCTCCATTCCACGGCGCGTGCCTCTGCGATAGCTCGCAAAAGGTCAGCTTTTCGTAACCTCGAGCTCGCGGTCAAACCATAGCTTCTTGCTAAAGAGCGTAACTCTTTGACGGTGGACATAGTGTGGAAATACCTTTGATACACCACTCTCTAAATGGAAATACTTTTGGTATCGCCACTCTCTAAATGTGTGTCGCCAACGTTTTTTCCGAAGATTTATAGTATGCATATTTGTCTAAATTGAAATTGCTCATTAATTTTCGGAAAACGCTCGGAAAATCTTCGGATCATCTTCGGGTCATCTTCGGGTCATCTTCGCGCATGTTTGCCTTGGGAACCTTACCGCCTTTCAATACAGCTTCTAGAGTGGTTTATACGATTTGACCCTTTCCCCACTGAAAAACGACTTCTAGCGTGTGGTATTTAACTGTCACCTCTTATCCTATTTTTGTTTTACCTTGGGAGCCTTTCCACGCTGAAAAACGGCTTCTAGAGGTGGTGGTATTTAAATGATCCCAACTATACTATTATTGCGGAATATTTAGGAAGATAGTTTCTTCTGGCTTCGCTGATGATGGATTCATTGTAACCCGATGAATAGTGGATGTCGCTTTTAAACCAAACGGAACCTTCAATCAATTCATCAATCAATCAATACTTTATTTATACACGTAACGCCTAGGAGCTATATAAGCTCGTTAATAATACGTACGTGTGTGAAATTACATTCACAAAGGCCATACCCCAACACCGGGAACTACGTCCCCTACTCTTTGCGAACAGCGTGTGGGTTCTTTAACGTCCCACGAAGTTATTTTAACCAAGGGCTGTGAGACGAGACCTACGGTTTATCGTCCTTATCCGAGAAGACTAGAAAGTCTAACCATTTGCAGATGTCATTACAAAGGCAGCATATTCTCCTCAAATAATTTAAAGACCCTGAGTGATGGTCCGGCCGAGGTTCGAACCCACGACCTCCCGCACGATAGTCCAGTGCTCAACCAACTGAGCTAACTGGTCGGCGGTTAAACCTTGAACGATAGATAGGTTTGGATCTTATTTATCGCTTATTGAGATAGACATTTATGATTTATTGGATTTAAATCTTTAAATGGAATTATCCAAGATCTATTATAGTACTGATGGTTATTGGAAGCGTTATTCCGCCAATGAAAAGCTTGCAAGTAAAGTAAATGTTAGTAAATTGGTCAGAAAAGCAAGCGATTTGGAAAATCTATTTATCCCCTCCAAAATACATACCGAGGCCGAGATGGACCGTGAAATAAACCTAATGAGGTACATCAGGCGGATCTGTTATTTTTGCCCTTCGATAGATTTCGAGGTAAGACTTATAAGTGTGCATTAGTCGTCGTCGATGTTGCAAGAAGATACAAGGATATGCTGAAGCGCTTACATCGAAAGAGTCTAGCGAGCTGGCTCGTGCTTTTAAAAGACTACAGAAATATTGATGAAGCAGCATAATGTCATTATACAGAGAAGCGAAGCAAATAATCACCGTTCTCAAGCGCTTGTGGTCATCAGTATTACCAGGAATTTTTGATTGAGGACAGATCTAGAATTTGGGTTAAAAGGCTCCCTGGTATTATGAAGGTTTTAAATTCGACTCCAACACGTTTGACTGGTAGACAGCCGATTATGGCTTTAATTTAAAATTGGAGAAGTTAGAGATTATGGGTGGAAGATATAAACGAGCCGTAGGTATAGATGAACCCCGGTTACCTATGGCTGTTTACGTCAGATATTTATTGGCTAACGGCGAGCTGGAATCTGGTCGGAGGAGAGCCACTGATCCCTATTGGTCGTTGGAAATTTATGAACTTAATCGAATTATTGTTAGCAAAAATCAACCTGTTTTGTATTACTTGAAAATGGACCTAGAAGATCTTTTACCAGGGAGGAATTATTGGTGGTTCTTTACGATACCGCATTACCTCCTGAGCAAGTGCTTAATAATTAGATTTCTTAAGGGTGTTACACTTTAAACAACAAAGCACGCAATTTGATTTTGTATGCCCGATTTTGTTGTTTAATCCCTCCAGAGATACTAGATCAGAATCGAATTTAACATATTGTAATTTAATTTTACAGTCCGAATAAAAACAGTGTGTATATTTTTCTATTAGATCACGTAAAAATGGTTTATCTACATGATTTTCCGGATCATATCCATTATATTTTTTTTGTCTTTAGCTATGCTGTTATCATGCATTCGGTTGACTGTTACTTCGATTTCGTCAGAGCAGGATTTGCATTTCTTTTTTTGTCTTTTCATGTATACATACCTGGGATCCATAACATTCGATGCATTGCTTGCCTATTTTTTTGTGTTTACATATCTGAGATCCTCCGCACTTGCCACACTCTTCTTTTAGTCGTTCATGTACATGCACATATTCCTACTTCATTACAGTCACGACATCTACTTTTTTGTTTACCATGTGGACATCTATTCTTCTTTCTGTATTTTCTAGCATGTTCTCGACACTTCGAACAAGATTTCATTTCTCGCCCTTCTTTGATGAAAGAACTTGGACATCTATAGGTCTTACATCGTTTACAATTCACATTACTTGGTTCACTCATATACTAATACGATTGTCTTTCAATTTTACAGTTCGTTGAAATATTTTCTAAAAATTCCTCTGATAAATTCACATGCATCTCGTACTTATTGGTATGTTATTGATAATGTTATATTTATCTTCCCAGAGAGGAAGACTATTATTTTAATCGCTTTTCATATATAGTTTGGTAAACAATTATTACTCCACAGTATTTATCCTTATCAAAATAACAGTTAACCACTTCGGGTTGAGTGTTCATTAAGTTGGCTAATTTATCCCGATTTATAGGGAAACTACATTTAGTCGCCGAATTGATTAGACAAATACATGCATTACTGGGTGTATTATCGTTTAATTTACGTTTTAGCATACAGTGTACTAGTAGCGTCAATGCCATCCTCTAAAGACTTGCATCCCACTAAGACTAAAGTTCCATTCTTAAACAACTTACAATTAATTTGCCTTTCTCCTAGATTAACTATTATGCATGGTTCTTTGATTTTTAAACTTCCCACTTTTATATGGATTGATTCCAATAATCTGGTCATTAAATTTCATATCTAAATCAACATTTGTGTTACTGTGGGATTTCAGAGTCATCGTTTATCAACCGTAATTGGCTCATTAATGGAGTTAAAATGTCCAATGGCATATGTGTCGGTTGAGTCTTTTCTGATAATTCTTTTATCATCAAACGGTGATAATGCAACTTTGTTAATCGTTTCTGTGTAGATATCATGTAATCTGCTATTTATTACATTCATTTTCAGGTATTGTTTTTCCTGTTTAGATAGACACTCTTTGTAATCCTACGGAAGCTTTAAAGGGACATCTATAAAATTCTTGAGTTCGAGTTGTTGAGTACGAGTTCGAGTTGTTAAGTACGAGTTGTTGAGTACGAGTTCGAGTTGTTAAGTAGGAGTTGTTGAGTACGAGTTCGAGTTGTTAAGTAGGAGTTGTTAAATACGAGTTGTTAAATACGAGTTTGAGTTCTTAAGTACGAGTTTGAGTTGTTAAGTACGAGTTCGAGTTGCTAAGTACGAGTAGTTAAGTACGAGTTGTTAAGTACGAGTTGTTAAGTACGAGTTGCTAAGTACGAGTTGCTAAGTACGAGTTGCTAAATACGAGTTGTTAAGTACGAGTTGTTAAGTACGAGTTGTTAAGTACGAGTTGCTAAGTACGAGTTGTTAAGTACGAGTTGTTAAATACGAGTTGTTAAGTACGAGTTGTTAAGTACGAGTTGTTAAATACGAGTTCGAGTCGCTAAGTACGAGTTGTTAAGCACGAGTTGTTACGTACGAGTTGCAGGCAAAATTATATTCCTATAGGATGAATAACAGTTTTGAAAATATGAAATGCAAAAGCATCCAGAAATCTGTTATTAAACGAGAAATATTTCATGAGGATTATACGGAAGCTTTTAAGGGACATCTATAAAATTCTTGAGTTCGAGTTGTTGAAGACGAGTTCGAGTTGTTAAGTTCGAGTTGTTAAGTACGAGTTGTTAAGTACGAGTTCGAGTTGTTAAGTACGGGTTGTTAAGTACGAGCTCGAGTGGTTAAGTAGGAGTTGTTAAATACGAGTTCGAGTTGCTAAGTACGAGTTGTTAAATATGAGTTGTTGAGTACGAGTTCGAGTTATTAAGTACGAGTTGTTAAGTGCGAGTTGTTGAAGACGAGTTCGAGTTGTTAAGTACAAGTTGTTAAATATGAGTTCGAGTTGCTAAGTACGAGTTGTTGAGTACGAGTTCGAGTTGTTAAGTACGAGTTGTTAAATACGAGTTGTTAAATACGAGTTCAAGTTGTTAAGTACGAGTTGTTAAGTACGAGTTCGAGTTGTTAAGTACGAGTTGAGTGGTTAAGTAGGAGTTGTTAAATACGAGTTCGAGTTGCTAAGTACGAGTTGTTAAATACGAGTTGTTGAGTACGAGTTCGAGTTGTTAAGTACGAGTTGTTAAGTGCGAGTTGTTGAAGAGGAGTTCGAGTGGTTAAGTACTTGTTGTTAAATATGAGTTCGAGTTGTTGAGTACGAGTTCGAGTTGTTAAGTACGAGTTGTTAAATACGAGTTGTTAAATACGAGTTCAAGTTGTTAAGTACGAGTTGTGAAATACGAGTTGTTGAGTACGAGTTCGAGTTGAATCAGCGGTATCAAAGCATGTGAGGAGGGAGCTATGGTTCTGCTTTATTCAGGCAATTTCTCGCTAGATTCGGTTGTGCCGGTTCAGATTCAACAAAAACTGTTTCTTTCAAGCAAACACCAGCTTGACTTGACGAATCCTTGCAACTTTCTCCAGGACATATTGTCTTGTTATTGTTTATACTTAAAATGAAATATTTTCTATTCGGCAAACCGCAAGAGAATACAAACAACCATATGTTGTATAAAGGAATAACATGCACCAGTAATTGAGAAAGCTTCGCCATTCATGGTCAATCATGCCTAATTATTCCTTTTAGCCCAAGGATCTTTACTACAATGCAAGTTAAATTAATGTTGGAAATTAAACAACTCGATTTCGGTCCAGTTGCGTGGTAAACGAGATTCATGACCCGTCAGCAATTAAAATGTGAAAGATACGTGTTGCATGTTCCGTATTTCCTTGTAATAATGGGGCAAAACACCCTTGACAACCTCAATGTAATGAAAAAGTAGGAATAATACACCAATAGTTGCAGCAACTGGGCCTCCTCCGCAATAAATCTTTTTCAGTCCAAATCATTGTCACTCGCAGAACTCAACAGATTTTGCTCCCGCGATACTTTCGTTTTAATACCGATGATTCAACTCGAACTCGTACTTAACAACTCGAACTCGTACTCAGCAACTCCTACTTAACAACTCGAACTTAGCAACTCGAACTCGTATATAACACTCGTACTTAACAACTCGTACTAAAAATCTTTTGTTTTAATTTCATATAATAGAGAATCGGTGTCCGTTAAAAGCAGTTTCGAATTATTCCCTTATTTGGGTTTTATATATTTATAATGGAATTTATACATTAAACGCAATTCTAATATACACATGCCAAGGTAAATTGGCTTTTCGAATATGAACTCATCTTGCCCCAAATGAATCGAAGCAAGATTTTCATCAAATATCGTATAATTTTGGAAAGTAGGTATAATTATTTATTTTTTAGCACATTTTAAATCTTTAACCAGCTTGATCTCTTTCCTGTTTCTGATATTTTCCATTGTTTTACCGAATATGGAATTATTCGTTAATTTAAAAAAGTCTTTTTCGAAGTCGTTAGAGGCTTTCTTTCTTAGATTAGTATTAAGGTCAACATATTTTTTCATCCATTCCGATTCTTCAAAAGTAACACGGCGATGAATTTTGGTTAATATTAAACCATGTTTCAAATATAGTTTTAGATCAGTCTCGATGCAGAACATATTCAGTCTTACTTTTAAAAGTTGGAACTAGTTTTTCTACTTTATCCACTTTTAGATGTTCAAGGGCTAGCGGGTAGTCATTATGTAAGTCGTGTAATTCACGCGGGTAGGCTAAATCAACTTCTAATATACCAGGAACATTTTCCCAATTCGTTAATTCCTCAGATGTCATGAACCTAAAACCGTGCGCTGGTAATTTTTAGCTCATGGCCCATCCGTATAAATTATTGGCGTCTAGATACATTAATAAATTGACTTGGTTTTGTTGGGTCATAGTCTTTCACGTATTTAATGTTTGCTTTTCAGTACCTATTACTAATCATTCAAACACCACCCTTGTACCTTTTTCAACCAGATCTAAAATTTTTATATCCCTTAGCAGTTCTAATTTGACATCTGTTAATTTTAAGCAGGCATCCCACGCTAGACTAGGTGCTGTATAATACCAGACCGGGTCCAATTTATAATTTTCCAGGCATATATCTCGAACGTTCTCAAACACATCCGATAATAATAAAAATTCTGATTTCAAATATAGATCGTGATAATCCTGTGTATATTTCATTTCAAATACGTTCCATATTTTGCAGGCGTGCTGTTAGTCTTCCTCAGAAATATTTTCACTGTATAATTGTGAGTAGAATTCTTGTTTAGTTGGTAATTCTGGGGTATTTTAATTTATTATAACTATCAAACCAATCATATGGGAATACCCTCTTTCTATGTAATAATTCTAATTGAGTTCCTTTATAATATTGCGATAAATTAATGAACTTGTCTTTAGGCAAATTGTTGTCTTAATTATCTAAGCTTGTTGCCATAAATCTAAAACTACCGATAAATCGTAATTTAATATATACAGGAACTTTTTTGGCAATTTTATCGATTCTAGTATCTACTTTTATGTTTTTAGAAAATGAAATGTATCTTTTTTCCGTATTTGCAATACAATCTATTTTTCCGTCATTTTCTTCAGTTACATTTAATTTTTAATGAACAAATGCGAGACATATCCGGTTAAATTATGTAATATTACTGGAATGAATTGTGGTATTTGGTAATTTACGTTGCACTCATTGTGAGCAGCTCCTCGATATTTCATTGTTAAGTGGCAATGATCTAAGGCTTTATCACCATTTAATGGTTTATCACAAATTTAGTATAAATACTCAGGTGATTATACAAAATCGCGTGCTCTGATTGGTTCGCTATCTCGGATTATTAGCCCATAATCACTTAGACGAACAAAATGGCTGCCAGTCGTTCGCGCGCTTTTGATAAAATACTTTTTTTCGTGTTGTACAACGCTTTTTCTTTTCTTTTTTGAAAAAATCAACTGTGTATTTATACTAAAACAATTATTCGCCGAAGGCGAATAATTGTTAAATGGCAATGGGTGGAATTGTTTAATTCGATTCGATCTGAAACTGAAAGTATAACACCCATGGGAAATTTAATTTTTTGGTATTTCTCATGAGTGGTTTTTTCTAAACTTAATACAAATTTATGTGCTACGTCATCATCTTCGGATTTTGCAGTATTACGAATTTTACAAATCGCAATATCGCTGGGCTGTACAAAATAACACCAACCAGATGGAGTATGTTTTTGGTATTTTTGGGTAAAACGTTTTTCCTCACTTGGTAGACATGTAGAAATTTTTTCGGTGAAGCACTCAAAATCTGCATATATTACAAAAGGTACTCTCATCTTCTTATTCTAATTTTTGAATTGGATGGCTTTGGGGGATCCATCTGGATTTATTGGCATTGTGGTATGAACTTTTTCTCTTTGGCTACGATACTTGTTATGCTTAAATAGTGATGGTTGACAATTAAATGAATTTAAACACCGAAAACAAAAAGCCTAGTATATCCATGATTATTCATTTTATGAAGACAAGAGTCTACTAATATTTTTAATCCAACAATAATGATTAGTTTTTTCATTGGTTATTAACAGCAAATTTATATATTGATCGCTTTCTAGAAGTTTGGTATTATTTCTTAATGTACTAAATTTCTTCGTTTGATCATTGTATCCAATAACATTAATCGAATATGGTTTATGTTTTTCAAATTCATCCATGTCTTTATAGGTTACTGGAAAATTAATATTATCCCAGTTGAATTGTTTGAAATTTTCAATCATTTTTGATGTTAGCCTTAGTAGTATATAAGGAATGAATCAAATACGGATTTCTATATAAGCCGTTTTTCAGTGTGGAAAGGCTCCCAAGTATAAAAGGAAGGGGTTCCAATTTAGAAATGAACCGTTTTTGCCTATTTTCCGATTGAAAGCTCCAATTTAGAAATGAAGCGTTTTTTTCCTATTTCCGAAGATGAACCGAAGATGACCCGAAGATGAACCGAAGATACCCCGAAGATTTTCCGAGCGGTTTCCGAGAGTTAATGAGCTATTTCAATTTAGACAAATATGCATACTAGAAATCTTCGGAAAAACGTTGGCGCAACGCGGCGTGCGTGTGCAAATCTTCAACTTCGGTAGTTGCATAAGGTTCTACTATGACTTCGGCAGAGTTGACGGCGGGAGAGATGTACGGGGTTTCTGATGAGGAAACAGAGGAGTTAACTCCTTATGTTCTTGAGGACGAGGAGGATGAGGTGTTCGAGGCGTCCTGGTGGGAAGTGGCGGAGCTTCATGGGGAAGAAGAGTTTGAGGAGGACGACCTCATTCGACTGCAACTTAACGAGTTCGCAGCAGAAATAGATGCTGCTTTGGAAGCGGGAGTGTTTGAGACTGCGCCTAGCGCTTAATTAGCGCGTTGTAGACTGTAACTTTTTTCGGTATATATATATAGAACACGGAGGAAAAATTGAGAGCGTTTATTTTAGATGGTATGAAGGGGAAGAAATTTAAATACCAGTACTGCTAGAAGCTGTTTTTCAGTGCGGAAAGGGTAAAATCGTATAAACCATAAATACCAGTGTGAAAAGGGTCAAACCGTATAAACCTCTCTAGAAGCTGTATTGCAAGGCAAACAAATACGAATTGGTGTGGGAGTACAATAAACGCAACGCAAAAAGTATTTCCATTTAAAGAATAGAAGAATATCGCTATTATATATAGACATGCTCACCGTCAAAGAGTTACGCGCTTTGGCAACAAGATACCAGATTCCCGGCCGGTCTACGATGGTCAAAGCTCAACTGCGTCGTGCTTTATTGGCACACCCTCGAGCGCGCGTGGTGATAGAACGTGCAGATAGGCGGGCGAATTTCAATCTATCGTCCCGCGATGTCGCCCTCGTGTGGTTGAGTGGAGATGCGCGGTTGCGAGAACAGCTTTGTGACGGCACCTTCTATGCCGTCGATGATCGACTCCGGAGAGAGTTTCAGACCCGTGGGGTGCCAAGAAAATTAGCGGCACTTCTTGAAAATGTCGGCCGAAACAGATATTTTACTTCCGTCATCGCGCCTATAAAACGCTTGTATTATCAAGAGTTTCGATTCGAGGAGGCTCGTTTGATTTACCGCGAGTGCCAGCTCGCTCACAATCGCTTTCTGGAAAATAGGGACGGAAAATTTCTCCCGCGTGGTGAAACACGAGAATACTTCTATGAATTATTGGATGACGCGTTTGCCATGTTTGAAAGAAAGGTGAAAAACATCGAAGAGTTTGGTGCGCCCGGATTCGGAGCAACTATGAATTGGTTGAGCTTGTTGTGGGTCGACTAACCCTACCATCCCCACTTTTTTCGGGCAGGCAATTAGAGAGTAGCAACCAATAGACCGCAAGAATGGATGTAATGGTCGCTGACAGCTTGAAAAAAGAAAACTATTCCTCTACTTACCTCTCGCAGTTAAAACTCTTAGCAACCTCTTTCTTAGAAGACCCTCCAATTTCTCCCCATCCCAACCCAGAAAGCATCGAGGGGTATCTTTTAGCCAGCCCTCGACTTTGCCACCGTATGGTTTCGGGTGAGTTTGACCATCTTACATGGAACTTTCCAACCGACCGGCGAAATGAGTGGTATATACCTAGACCAAGATCAAAAACTAGAAGGTCCGCGTTGCAAAAATTGTTGATGAAAGAGTTCGGGCTTGATTTATTCGAAAGAAAATCGATAGTAAACCTTGTGAATCGTATTGAGGACAACTTGAGTTTTGTCTCAGGCTACCGCCGGCTTCCCAAGCTGATATGGCTGTTGAAAGTGATCTTCGAACTCCGAGAGGACCACGAAAGAGCCGCCAGGTGCTACATCTCAAACATTCGACCGACGACTCTTCGAAAATACGAGGCTCTATGGTCCAAGCTGAAGTTATCGTTCAACGTGGAAATAACAACCTCCACTTAAGCGAGTTTTTCTCGCATCTCTGCGACCAGTTCGCTGCGAATCTCGGTCCGCAGCTTTGTCAGATCGAGGTCTTCGTTTTTTGTCACAGCTTTTTGTTTAATCTCGCGCTTGAGTGTTTCATATTTTTCAACCTCGGAGAGAATGAGTTGAAATTCCGTAGCGCTGATTTGGTTATCCTGTAAGGCTTTCGAGACCAGGTCGTTGATGGTACTCAACTTCGTCTCACCAATCGTGACGGTTCGCTCATGCTTGGAGATCTTTACGGCGATTCGTTTACTGACCCGGACCATCGAGGCTGACACGATTCCGAAGATGCCACCAATAGCACCCAGTGGAACCCCAACGACAATCCCAAGGCCGGTCAAAGAGGCGGCTAGGCCCGAAGCCGAAAGTATAACGCTCAGACTTCCAGCGGTTAAAGCTACCCCGTTTAGAATTGTCCGAGAGCGGGTATATTTTTTCCGAACCCCCTCGTAATGGGCGATACTGTTTTTTAGGGCGGTCTGAATGTCACAAATCTTTTGAAGCCGAAACGAATGCCCCTCATCGTTGGGGGCGGTGGGAACCTTTGGGTACAAACAATCAGATTCCATACCCCTATATACAGAGTTCTAACAAAACTTCAACCTTGGTCGACGGCACCGTCCAAACTCGAAAGAGATTTCTTTTTGTGGGGTCGACGGGGAGATAAAACGGTCGCAAATGCCACACCGAAGGCCCTTGAAGCTTCAAAGGTTCGACCTTCGCCAGTAGATAGGAGGGTTTGCCCCCTTCATACGACTTGTTTGGGTCCACCAAATCGCAGTAGATTGAAACAGAGGGCGGCCCCCATTGTACAGGAACGTGAATCAGAACGCGCGGGACTTTGGATATCCCCAACAAGTCGGCTAGCTTGCTGTCTAGGATCACCTGTACTTTCGAGAAGAAATACACTCCAGTAGCGGTTATCCGAAGTTCACAAGTGCCCGCGGCGACATCCTTTCCATGCCCATAGACAATTGCCTGTTGTAGACAGTGGAGGTTGTACTCCCCCTTCGGAATTGAGACCAGAATGTTCCCTTTCGCTTTCCTGATCGTGGCCAAATCGGCGTATCCTTCGCGAATGAGGTTCAATTTGTCCCATGAGTTGAGAGCGAAGAAATATGTATCCATCGTTTTAAGTACTGTGAGCGTTATTTCAGGGATCTTCACGGTTCGAGCTGCGACACTCGAGAGCTCACCACCGACCGGAGGGTGAAGTTCATTCACACCCTCTCTTGCTGCTATGCTGAGGGACATTTTATTTACCTGCGTATATATACACCATGGATCAATCCCACGAAATAGATCTTTGGTCTGTTATAAAAAGATCTTTTCCAAAAAAGACCGTAGAACATTTCGGTAAAACCTTAGAAAAAATTAAATTTCCTAAACATAGCAATTTTCCACAAGCTCTTCTTCTCCGCAGCCCGGACAAATACCCCGTGCCTGCCGTTCCGTTCGCTGAAACAGGCTCTGAAATCACACCGCTGCTTCGAGAGCTAGAGATCTTTGTTGATCCTAAAATCTCTTTCCAAGCAGGAGTCCGAGACTTCTGGAAGGAAACGACCATCACACATCGCTCGGCAAAGGAGTCTCTCCGCTGGCTTTCTTCTCCGAAGTACGAATATTGGCCTCAACAGGCCAATATTCGTACTTCGCCACATGGTGCGCGACTTCGGGGTGTGGGGTGTCCATTACCGACCCGGGCAATAAAACCTTCCCGCCCATAGTTCAGGGGCTGCTTCGCTTCCACGTATACTTCACCGTCCGCCGTATCCTATTCGAGCTCGCCTGCCCCCTCCCCGGAGACAAGGCGTTCCAAAAAACAAACAACCCACTTCGCAAGTCCGCCTTTGAAAGCCTCTGCATCGAATTCGGACTGCCTAGAGCCCCCGACTTTCGTTGGAAGGGCGGACGAAACGAAGGTCTTGGAGACTTGTTTATAACGTACCCAAGCGAGGGCCCAAAGAACTTGCACGTCATCCGTGGCTATGACATCTCGGCTAACACATGGCCTGGTGGCGCGAATATCTTCGCAGACGAGGGAGGGCAAAAGATTTTCGGGAATTTGTTGGCATTTATCCGAAACGATGCCCACGGCGGAGCGCAATACAGCTGGTTTTCACCGAAAAAGGGTGAAGGACTGACTGAGGCTGGCATGGGCCGTCTCAATCGTAGTATCGAGGCTTTAGTTTATTGTGTTCTTGGCTCGCAAGTCAAAACCCGATCTACTATCGTGGGGGCGAGCGGCAGTGCTGTTGAGACCCGCCAAATGTTTAGACAACTTCTAGAGGAGACAATCGTAGTAAACGATATCTCCACCGGCATCCAGAACTATCAAAGGGCTTTGTCCGACGCCCGAGCGCAGCTGAATCTGGCCGTCGCCCCAGGGCTCTGGTTGCTCCCCAGCCACCTGGTCATCAATTCAGAAAGCGTTCTCGGGTACAACAACGAGCTCCAGAAAGCGACCAGTGATATGACTTTCGGAGTCAATCCTAACGTAAACGAGAGGACACATAAGCGCACGCCGAAAATAAAAGCCCCACTTCCCCTTGTCCCGAAAACAACACCGACAACAAAAGCCCCAGTCGCCCTTGTATCGGAAACAACGCTGAAAATAGAACCCCCAGTCCCACTTGTCCCGAAAACTAAAGCCCCCGTAGCGCCGTCCGCGCACGAGCGAAATTTAGCTGCAGTCACTGTTGTGGCCGCAGGTGCGACTTGGTGGTTGTTTAGGTAGACGTCTTCTTGTAGCGCTCGATGAGAAACACGACCACGGCTACGATCAAGAGCCAGGCGTTTTTGGCTAAGAAACCAACAACTTCTCCAGCCGTGCGGATGAGGAATGAGACAATGGCGCCTATGGCTCCAGGAAGGAGGGCTCCAATCTTTTTTCCGATGGTCTTCAACCCCCGCCCTACCCCCTGCGCTACGCCGGCGAGCCCCCGCTGTAAAGCCCCCAAGATAACCCCAATGACCGTCCCAGCCGCTACGAGAACCCCCAGGACCCCTACTCCGTACTTCTTGAAAATAGCCCGAACGCGGTCCCGAAGAGACATTCGCTCTTCCAAGGATTCTCTTTCCAGCTCAAGTTCTTGAATCTCTTCCGCGCGCGCTGCAATCCGCGCCTCCAAAGCACGTCTATCTTCGGGTGAAATATCGTGAGCGTCTATTATCTCCTTGTCTTGTCGGTTTTGCTGCTCGAGGTTTTCTATTGTGTTGTTATGTTCTTCGATCATCTCACCCACGGAGGGTCCTAGAACTTCTTTCAATTCTTTAGAGAAGTTCTGCGTAAAACCACCATCCAAGTTGCGCAGTGGTCGCCACGTCTTATTTTCCCCCTCCCACACACGAATCATAATACGGCCACCGACAATACCGATTTCGTAACCGTTAGCTCGGGGATATTCGTTCTCCAATTCCAACTTCGCATCTTTCAGCAGTTTTTCGCTGATTGGCCTCCCATCAAAAGGGTTGGTCACCATCTTCGTTTTTGGGCGTGCCCCCTGCAACAACATTGTATCAATTGGCTTACCAGTAACAGGGTCGGTCGAAAACGACGTTTCTGCTGTGGCAGGCTCACGTGGACGCGATCTTAAGTTATACATCCCGATTTGCTCGTTACCTTCGTCATCGTCGGGCAACGTTGGAAACGGGCTACTAGTCTCCTCACCTTCAGCACCGGCGGGCTCGTCCGGGTCGTCATCAGGGGGTATCAAAGGGGTCATCTCATCAGGGTTGATATCCATTTTTGTTTCTGTCTATACATACAAGACAAATAAAATGGCGTACATCTCCAAGAAGCTTGACCCACGGGAGGAGCCCCGCGCTCTCATGGCCGCAAAAGGAAAGCGTGTCACCCACCGCTTGACCTTTAACCCGAGCTCGGCGATCCACAAAGAGACTCTTTACGTTGACATTCCCAGACTTCCAGTCGACACCGTCCTAGTCCCAGACACCCTAGCCCTTGTAGGCGAGGTGGCGCTAGGCGGATCGACGAAGCACGTCAACAATCGCGTTGTCGACAACCTGGGGCGCTGTTTGATTCGGCGACGGGTCGTCAAAATGGGCGATAAAACCCTAGAGGACTTGGAGCGAGCTGACCTTGTTGGAGCGTTCTCCGACCTGTGGCTTCCCACCGAAGAGCGAGCTAAACGTATCGAGCAAGGGATCCAAACAACCGCGGTCAATAAAATCCGCTCAGAGGCCGGAGACAAAGGCGATGTGGCAGGGGACGTAGCAATTGCCGAGGCCTTCCCAAAATATCGGCTACCACTTGACTTTGAACTCCTGCGCACCCACGGCGTTCTCCATACGGCGAGTCTTCCACCAATTAGGTTGGAGCTCACCCTCGCCGCCGCCAAAGATGTCATCGTAAGCTCGGATCCGACCAAGATTGGGAGCTACACACTAAAAAACATAGAACTGGTGTATCAGGTGATTGAGTCCCCCGGTTACGCGCAGCACGTCCCGAGCGTGGTTCTTTACAACCACATCTCGCACTACAAAGTGATCTCCTTTGCGAAGGCCACCGAGACAATTCTCACGGACAACATCCCCGTGCAACTCAAAAGCTTTGTGGGTGTCCTGTTCCTGTTCGTCAACCAGTTCCCCGCGGGAGGACGACACAGCGAAGCCTTCTCGAACCCGGGCGTGACAAAGGTTGAGTTCGACCTCAACGGCGTCCCCAACACGCTGTACCCCAGCGGCATGCTCCCCGCAGATATTTGGGAGACGGCTCGAGCCGGCGCAGAGTGGTTGGTGCACCCCCCAGTTCCACTCTCGGTGGTCACCCCTACTGGGTTCTTCCATGACAAATACGGGATCTTCATCGATCTCCGCACGGCACGCGACCACCTTGTGCACGGCGACGGACAAGCAGCCCTTGGACCGGGAAAAAATCTTCAGTTCCGGATCTATCGAAAAGCCGGCGGCGGTGGCACTGGCAACTGCCACATCTTCCTCCTAGGTGACGCAGCATTCGACCTTGGAAGTCAAGTCGCCTACTATTAATCACCGCCCCTATATACTATGGATTGTCTCACAGACTTGATACGCGGCCATCTGCTTATCGTTGGCCCAACGGCGTCCGGGAAGTCGAGACTGGTCGTCGAAGCTCTCCGTGGGCCTTTTCATGGGAAGTTCCACGTCGTGTGTTTGATTTGCCCCACCTACGCTCACAACAAAACATATCGGGGATTTGCCCTGAAGGACCCCGGCTTCGTCGCCCTGGCGCCATCGAACTCGGGCGGTGAAATTGAGAAGTGCCTCCGGTTGGCGGTCGCGGTCTTCGAAGGACGTGGCCAGGTGTTGCTTATTCTGGACGACTGCGCCGCCAGTGAGGACGTAAAAAGACATCGCAGCGCTTTGATCGAGCTGGCTTTCTCTGGCAGGCACAAGAATTTTTCAGTGTGGCTTTTGACCCAACAATACACGAGCGTGGCAAAAGCGTTCCGGGAGAACGTAGCCGCGACGTTGACGTTTTACAGTCCGAGCGAGCTCGACGGGAAAACGCTTTGGGAGAACTACGGGGTGGGACACTCGAAGGAGGAGCGGCACCAAATGCTATCCGCGCTCAAGGAGCATCCGTACGCCAGACTTTGCTTCCGTCTCCGCCATCCATTCGATATCGTGTTGGAAATCCCAGCCCCCAGCAAAATTGTTTCGGCGGATATATTGTCATGGATGACACCGTGCTGGATGAAATTCTCCGCGAAGAAGGGATATGTCCCAGCGAGCCTCCCGTAGACGATGCTCGGGACGAACGGGAGGCGCTGGCTATTCTCGCGGCCGCGGGCAATACCAAGGAGTACTTGGGGAAGGAGCTGTCGCTGGGCGACGTACACAAGCTCTCAAGGAAGGAGGTTGCTTCGCTCCATCTTCGTTACCAGGTGACCCTCGGAAAGCAGGTCGAGCACAGTCTCTCTAGCGGGGTTTTGAAGGTCGCGTGCAAGGCGGTCGGCCATTTGTTGGGAGCAGTAGGGAAAAAACTGGATTCCGAGCAGGCACTGTTAACAGACCTCCAGCAGGATGCTCTGATCCGACGTGAGTTGAGCTACGGAGCTGGCTGGATCGCTGTCAACGGAGGTCGATTGGTGGCGCTAGTGGCTGCACTGGCTCATGTAGGTTGCCACACAGAGTCTTCGACGGCCGCAGGCCCAGATGCTAGCGATCCTGTGGTTCCTCTTGCAGAGTCTTCGACGGATCGCTAGGGTCCCGCTGGCAATTTTTTGGTGTTTGTATAGTATACGAGCCCTGTCTGAAAGTGATGGAAGAAGAAGATCGTATTACAGCGCCGGCCGCTCCCGTAGCTCCGAATAAGCAGAAGGATCCTAAGAAGGTCGCGGCTGGCCGAGCCCTCGTGGCTAGGAACAAAGAAGCTCGACAAGCTCTGGCTCGAGAGCGGGCTCGTGAGAGCCACGACGAACCACACCGAGCTACGACAAGCTGGAATGGGGGGCTCCTGATTGCCGCAGGGAGCCTCTCCGCCGGTCTGTATAGTCTGAATCTAGCGCATCTCAAGCAACCGCAGCAGCAGCCAAAGCTTACTCACCCGCCACCCGAGCCTACGCCCTCTCGTACAATTATGGAATAGATTTAGCTTTAGTATAGTCTCGATGGACAACAAAGTCGTAAACACTGTTGTCGAAGCGGCAACTCTGACAGGCATTGCTGCTGGTATCGGTTGGTTGGGGAAAAAGGTTCTCAAAACGCCTATGATCTCGGACCCTTCCTCGTCGATTGAAAACTACGCGAAGTGGGTTGCAGTTCTCTCGGGAGCCGTCGCAGCTAGGCAATACTTAGTCGATAAAAAGATAATCCCAACTGAGTAGAGATGGCAACCATAGCGTTGATGCTTGGTGGGGCTATCCTGAACGCTACGGCCTTCGTAGGTGGGTCGTATCTCGCACGGGCGATTTCTGGGAAAGGTCCCGATGCAATGGCGGCTGAGCGTAAGCGTCACGACAAAGCTTTGGAAAAGTTCCAGGCTGACTGGGCTGCCTTTCAGAAACGCCGCGAGAATCTGGCTGATTGGGAAGCAGAGCAGGAACGACTGCGAAATCGCGCTGACCAAGACACAGCTGCAACTAACCGCGCTCTCGACTTGTACGCTAAAACCCATCCTCGTCCCACAGCGGTTGATGACCACGACGCCCCGCAATGGAGCGATTATTACCGTCCTTCGAGTTCCCAACGAAAAGGTGAACTAGCCTATGTAGGTGGTGGGATGCTAGCCATTGGGTATGCTGCTAGCCGATTGTTGTGAGACACAATAGCTTTTTTTCGCGATGGAACTATAGACCAATGGAAAAGAAGCTGTCCGATATCTACTACAGCCCCCAGGGGTATTGGAAGGGGTTCGCTGCCTCGAAGAAGTTGGCAGACGCGGCTGGCACCTCTGAAGATGCCGCCCTGGCGTGGCTAAAAAAACAGGCAATGTGGCAGATCTACCTCCCGCCCCCGCAACACATACCAAGACCGAAGTTCAATGTCTCAACACCAAACGAGGTTCATCAGGCCGATCTTCTATTTCTACCTCATGACCGCCCGGGACGTGGGCGGAAGCTTTACAAATATGCGCTCACTGTGGTCGATGTTGCCTCGCGCTACAAGGAGGCTGAGCCGTTGGCTTCAAAGGAAGCGAGAGAAGTCGCGGGAGCGTTGGAGCGGATCTACAAGCGAAGCCCTTTGTCCTGGCCCAATCTACTCCAGGTCGATCCAGGAAAAGAGTTCATGGGAGCTGTCTTACCTCTAGTAACTCGCCACAATACCGAAGTTCGGCGTGGCCGCGTGGATATCCACCGAGACCAAGCGATCGTTGAGAGGTTCAACAGGACTCTAGCCGAGCGGTTGTTCGGTTACCAGTACGCGCAGGAGATGCTTCTTCCCGAAGGAGAAAGATCGGTTGAATGGGTGACTCGGCTGCCTGCTGTTGTCGCGGCTTTGAACAACGAACCAACGCGGTTGATCGGGAAAAAACCGCAGGATTCCATCGAAGCCAAATCGGTGGCGCAAAAACCTTCCTCTGTTGTCCCGGGGAGAGCGGTTGGTTTGTTGGAGGAGAGACTTTCCTCTGACGCCTACTTACGGTATTTATACCAGCCGGGTGAGCAGGAGGGTGGGCGAAGACGCGCAACGGACCCAATTTGGAGCCTCGAGGTGTACGAACAGGCGCGTGCGGAGATTCGACCAGGCGAACCTGTGGTCTACTTTCTCAGAGACGGGCCAAAACGGGGCTTCGTCCACGAGGAGCTGCAGGTAGTACCTTGGAATACCGAATTACCTCCTGAAGGTGTACTCAAGGGGTTCGGTGTGAATCCCGTCGGGTAGAACTCGTCTCTTTTCGTAGTAGGCGGAAAGCCCGAGTTTCTCCTGGTGGTACGTTGTCATCTTTCCGTGGTCCATTCGGAATCCCCGGTTTTCTGCCAGGTCGAGCGCTCCATCCAGGGTTGTTTTGTAGCGCCTCCAGGTCAAGTCGTTGTCTTTCTTGGACATCCCCTTCGCCGAGGTTTTGCTTTTTCCTTCGCTGTCGACGTAGTACGCCTTGCTGCATAGAGCGATGGCCCGGGTTCCCTCGAACTCGAGTTTGAACAGGCCCGGCGTCCGGCCGCTCCATTTATCCCAAGCCAGCCATTTCTTTTTGCAGCCCTCGAACTCTTCGCGGAGCTCGGGGCGGACGACGTCGTCCAGGTTTTTCCCGGCGATGCCCATGTACAGGCTATCGGTATCCATCTGTAGGAGCTCGAAGGATCTTCGGTCTACGAAATGGTCTAGGAAGTCGTAGTAGAATTCGAGCATCCGTAGTTTGGCTAGCTGATAGACTGTGATTCCGATTTGGAACGGGCGGGTGATCTCGATCTTCTGCTTCCTCCTGTGGATCTCGTAGGCGGAACCTATTTCGTCGAGGTCCTCGAACCAGGAAGAGCGGAGAGCACGATCGACCACAGCTTCGTCGGCTGTGTAGGAGACCAATGTCTGGCGCTCCAGCGCTTCGATAAACTTGCCGTAGCAACTATTACCCAGCAGTTTAAACAGGTCAGCGAATAGTGCTTTGTCCTTGTTGGTATCCCCTTCTCGTCGAGCTTCTGTAACCTGGTCGACGAACCAGCCGAAGATCTTTTGCGGTTTGTAGTTGATCGTCCGGTACACCGCGGTGACAACTAAACCGTGGGCGAGGTACCAGCGGAGCAGAGGGGCGTACAACAGAATCTTCTTGGCCCATAGGGTCCCGACAAGCTTCGGATCTGTTGAGCGGGTTCGTCCCATTCGCTCGAGATAGTCCAGCATCTCTTGGGGAACCGCTTCGACGGGAATCTCCTTGCTGTAGAAGAGCGGGGGCATGTCTTCGAACTTTGGCCAGAGGTGTTCGGGGACCTCGATGTCAACCTCGGCGAACCCAAACCACCTTCCTTCTCGTAGAGCCTCCACAAACCCGCCGACATCGTCCGGCCTACGGTAGTGGTTCACCGTTCCCTCCCCACAGGGCATAGGGGCTGCCATGGTAGAGAGGTAGAGCGCGTTCGCGTCGTAGCCGAGGATGCGTTGACATTGGTGGGCCTGGTCGTATTGGTGCGACCGGATCCGCGAGACCCCCACCTCGTGGTAGCGGGTAAATACAATCGAAGGCCCTCCGACAACCGCCGCTTTGAGCATGTCGTACGCTTCTTGGTTGGGGGCATACAGCTCGGGCGGGTTGGGGCTGCGAAGTGTGCCTCGCAAGACGAACCTCATCGACACCCCAGGTAGACTTACCGCATCTTTGAAGATGTCGATTCCATACGCGGTGTAGAAGTCGCGCATTTTGGCCAGTGCTTCGACGAAGAGGCCCACGTCGAGATTGTTGTAGTAGTGGAGCCAGTCCGTGAAGGTCTGCATCCCCTTCTCCCGGAATACCCGCTTGCAGTCTCGATATTCCGAAAGGGAAAGAAGATATTTGCCTTTCAGTTTCGGAAACCACTGTGGGTAGTCCGGTAGGCCAGGGAAGTCGAGCTTGTCGGGCGAGTCGAACCATTCGTACGGAAACCAAGACTTCGTGAGAGTGCAACCGTAGGCTTTGACCCAAGCATCGTAGGTTTTGCCAGGACCGATGTAGTTCAAAACGTCCAGAAATTTGAAGCCCGGAGTTGTGATAAACATAACCTGGTTTTCCTTACACCCCACTTTGATGGACTGGTCGGTCGTCTTGCAGATTACTGGGACGAAGTGGTTCCGGATCAAGTTCAAATCGTACTTCCCCGAATTGAATCCAAGCACAGGGACTTGGTCGCACCACTCTTCGATCGCTTCCCGATACTTTTTTGGTAAGAGCTCGATGGTGTCGGGCAGGAACCTCGCGCGAACATCTGTGCGCAAGCGCTGGGCCCGTCGTTCTAGCGCTCGAACAAATTCTTCGACCAACAACTTAGACTCTCGTACGCATAGGTGTTCGGGAGTCGGATCCAGGGTGTCTGATATGGAGACGGAGATAGGAACGTGGTCTCCCTCTATAGTCAAATCGGCGGTCGGCTTTTTCGCACTGGACTTGTCGAGGTAACTCTCGAAGTCATACACGATCGCGTGGGGGTACGTCTCGGTTTTTCGTTCGGGGATGCGGTCTTTTCTCCAAGGTTTTGGCCACTCGTGCTGCCACCGAACCACAAGGCGATAGCCAGCGTCACGGATTTTTGCTTCTCGCTTGAGCGTCTGTTGGTATGCTATCTCGCGTGTAACAGGACTGTCCTTTTTCTTGGAAAGATTCAGAAGTTGCTCCTGGCGTTGCTTCGGCGATGGGAAACAGCGTTTGCACCCGTGCCATAGGCACCCGTTGAATTGGAAGACGGTCTTTGAAATGGGATCATAACCGTCTACGTCGAAACCTTCTATCATTCGCTCACCTCCATGCCCACATAGCTGGTGATGGATATGGATCCCTCTGGTGCGGGCTTCATACTCGAGCCATTGGACGGCTTGAATGCTATCCCGTTTTTGTGGGTAGAAGACCTTCTTAAAGGCAGACGGCGGAGCTTCCACTTTCTCTCCTTTGCAGACAACTTTTGTCTCACCTTGGGTGCAACGATCGGCGTGGCGATGGAGGTTGTTGGACTGTGTGAACCTTGCATTGCAATTCCCGCACACGAACTTTTTCGCGAGTTTCTGGATGTCGTGAATGAGAAACGCGTGTCCCTCGTAGACGCCGATCGTCATTGGTGGAGTGCCTACTTTTTCATAGTGAGCCGGGTGCCTCCGATGCAGCCAATCTCCAGACTCTTGTGGTTCGTATACCCGGATCCCTAGCCGGAAGTGCTGCTCTACTTTCCGCAGTTCGTCCTGAGAAACCCCTGGGCAAGTCTCGGGTGATTTGTATATCTCTCTAGCGAGAGCTCGAGCTTGGCGAGTGCAACAATCCACACGCGCACCTCGATAAACGGCGATACACCGAAAGAGGCAGAGGTTATCTCCATACGTGTCCAAGGAATACATCCCAGACTTTCTTCTTAGCCAGCTGGGTAGTGGTCCTGTCCCCAACAAAGGCGCCTGCCGATCTACTACAACTCTTACTTCCACAGAGATAAAGCGGATGAAGACCCACTTGGTGTCAGGTCGCGCAATTTGGTCACCACTCAAGCGCTTCACGTCTTCCGCCTGCACCCAGTCTCTACCTTCCTTCTCGAGATATTGAAACCAAGGGCTGCCTTTTACGGTTTTGTGATACAACATAATTTTTCCCGTTTCTAAGTTCCTGAGCCTATACGTGTAACTGTATCGCAGATAAAAGCTGGTGACGACCTTCTTGTGGAGATTATCCATAATCCGATCCACCAGAGGACCGTCCACGCCTCGGAAGAAAGACCACTTCCAGAAGCGGCGACCAGCTTCCTCTCCCTCTCTCTCTCCATCCAACTCTTCGAGTATACGCGCGCCTTCTCGCACCAGAGATCGCGCTAAGGGGGGTCGCCGTTTTTCAATTTTTCTACGAGCTTCTGCCCTCATCGTTGGGGTAGTCCTCTTTCGGACACCCTCCGCGAGAAGAGCGGTGTCGACCTCTCTCGCAAGTTGCCGGAGTTCACGAGCCCGCTGCCACTTCTTGTGGGGGTTCTCTATATCCCCTCTGGTTATAGCAGGGTATCTCCCCGTCTGTAGCGCTCGCCGGAGTCGTTTCCTCCACTCCACGGCGCGTGCCTCTGCGATAGCTCGCAAAAGGTCAGCTTTTCGTAACCTCGAGCTCGCGGTCAAACCATAGCTTCTTGCTAAAGAGCGTAACTCTTTGACGGTGGACATAGTGTGGAAATACCTTTGATACACCACTCTCTAAATGGAAATACTTTTGGTATCGCCACTCTCTAAATGTGTGTCGCCAACGTTTTTCCGAAGATTTATAGTATGCATATTTGTCTAAATTGAAATAGCTCATTAACTCTCGGAAAACGCTCGGAAAATCTTCGGGTCATCTTCGGGTCATCTTCGGAACTCGGAAAATTCTCTTAAAATCCAAATTGGGACCCCTTCCTTTTTATACTTGGGGTCCTTTACACGCTGAAAAACGGCTTATATAGAAATCCGTATTTGTTTCATTCCTTATATACTACTGCCTTTGTGGATCTTTAGTTACTGGAAAAACAGCCGAACTTACAGACCATTTAAAACACTCATTATCATTTCAATTCATAACATTAACAACAGCTTTTTTATCCGCAATAAATTTAGGTAATTGTATGTAACGACTGCCTGATATATATCGGATCTGCCTCAACAACTTGCATATCAAAATGTTCAACATCAACGAATTTCCAACCTGTGCCTTCAGCTTCGAATTTAGGTACTTTTTCTAATATCGTTCTGGTTATTTTATGTAATATTTGCATTATGTTATGCGATTCAGTAATTGATGTTGGTTTTCCACCATTGAATCCGGCATACATTTCTTTCGATTCCCTAGTCGGTGAGTCCAATCTAAACCTACAAGTTAGTACTGAAATCTCTACTTCACGGGTTTATCCATATTTCTAATAGTACTCAAAAGTGAAAGCCTTATATTATTCATAAATGATCTAGCATCACCGGTGTCCCCATCAATTCTACTGATTTCTAAGATAATTTTGAAGCGCGGTTTGATGTTCTTTTAAAGCATAATTGGCTTGATTTAGGTAATTTTTGTAAAGTTGTTTTATACTTGCTTTTAAATCCTCAACTTTTTGATCTACGTTTCTTCGGATTGGTGGTGGCACGTAAGACAGAAGCTAATCGGTAAACTCTCTCAGTCGGCGTCTTGTTTCTACAGCTAATCTCACTCGACGTAATGTGCTTTGATTTGATGTAACTGGTGTTGCTCTCAAAACTGGCACATTTATTTCTGAAACAGGCTGATCCATTATGTTTTGCGCTTGGCCGGCCATTAATTAATAATAAATTGAAAGATCGATTTCTTTAATATTTAAAGACACTAAGTATGATTGTTTATACAATGTTGAGTTATTGTTTAAAAGAGCGAAAAGAAACAAAATGTATACCTGGTAGTGAAGAATATGTTGTAAAGAGTAATGAAAAATTTATGGTTAAATGTATTTGTGCAAGCTGCGGATCCAAAAAGGAGAAATTTATCTCACAAACAACTTATTATTCTCATAATGAAAGAATAGATGTGGAGTCGATGCAAAATATTGGATTGGGGGGATAGGGGTGGATTTTGGTGATGGTTTATATGAATTTGATGCGGCGTTTTGGTTACCTCGTTAAAAATTTGTTTGGATTTTAATTTATTTTGAGGTGGACCAGAGTCGGCATCGCCCCACTATTTCAAAGGAAAAGGTTGCGCTTTCGTTCCAGCCTGGCTCACAAAGAACAGCTTACAGAAGCTTTGCTCTGTATTTGAAGGTGTTTTGAAAAATGCTTTTACAACGTTAACGGTTTATTACTTTTTATTACAATGCATTAACGTCAGTGTTAAAGGAAGGTCTCAATGGAGTGATGACTTTTACGGCTAACGGTTGATATTTTTGACTGTTTTACGGCTAACGGTTAATATTTTGGGCTGTTTTACGGCTAGCGGTTTTATAATATTATTTTTTACGGCTAACGGCTAACATTTTTTAATATTTACGCCTAACGGCTAATTTTTTTGCCCGTTTTACGGATAACGGTTAACCCCATTGAGACCCTCTTAAAAGAGCCCGGGTAAAAGAGATCAATCGTTGGATCGTGCTTTTCGCCACCTGAAACGGACCTATGATGGGGCATTTGAACTGCTCTTTGGCCCGGGGAGGGGGACATTTGAACAGTCAAAAGCCGGATAAATTCAAATGCCCGGAGGGGGATGTTGAAGCTTCGAATTGACCGGTATATTACTCCCTGTATTGTACTCCACTATGTCCTATTACTCTAACTTATCACTTTGTTTGATAATCCCATTTTCTTGTTTTTGTTAATTCAAATCAGAGGGTCTGAATGGGGTTTAGTGTTTCGTGTTATTTGCCCATATTTTATAGTGTTTACTGTTATATTAACCATTTTTTTAATGTTTTATGCTCTTGAAAAAAATACTGTTTAGTGTTTGAAAGGAGATCCCAAAGTTCTTTTAGCATTTTCAAATTTTATCTGCTCTGCTGGGTGATATGTTGTGACAAATGGCAAGACTCTCGTTTGAGTCTTTTTTCTTTGTTGGAGAGCCAACCTTCTGTTCTAGAAGCAGACTCCTGTTAGGGACCTCTCAATGAAGTTATTAGGGTATCCTCGCGTTTTGAGGCGTAGTTTGTGTTAACTACTTCTTCTTCGAGTTGTTTTATTCACTAAGGATAAATAATTTCTACCTACAGCAATAACGGAACAGACTTACTGGAAACCTACTGTAGTAATCTGCTATCAGCAGGTAGTTAGTAGATTGGAACTCAAAAAAGTCGACTCCTAACTTCTCCCAAGGTCCTTGAGGAACTTCATGGGGCATCAGTGTCTCGCGTTGCTGGCTTCTTGAAAAAATGCGGCACGCTTCACAATCTTGGGCAATCTGAAGTATGTCTGTTGTAATCCCTGGCCAAGACACAGCTTCTCGGGCTCTTAACTGCATCTTTTCAATACCAAAGTGACCTTCATGGATCGTTTGGAGAACTTTGTTTCGCAGTTTCTCAGGAACGATGAGCCGATGTCCCTTGAAAAGTAGACCATTTTCTGCACTAATCTCCTCTCTATACGTCCAATAGTCAGCTAGTAAGGGGTGGCAGTCTCTCTTTGATTCTGGCCATCCATTTGATACTACTTCCATCAACAAACTGGATGTGGTATCCTCAGCGGTAAAACGTCTGAAATCCGCAATTCTTGTAGAGTCGGCGGGAATTTCATCTGTGAGCATGTGAACTGGGATGTAATCTTCTTCCACTTCGCTCTCTCTGGTTGGCTGGGGGGACAACCTGGATAGTGCATCGGCCACTACGTTGTCCTTTCCTTTCAGATAGTCGATGTTGACATCGTACTGTGATAAGCGAAGTAACAATCTCTGTAAACGAGGCGAATTAGACGCTATAGATTTCTTCCATACGCTGACCAAGGGCTTGTGATCTGTTTGTACAGTCACTGTGTACCCATACACATAATGATGAAATCTTTCAAGAGCAAAAACGACACTCAGCAATTCTCGCTCAATATTTGAATAGCGTTGTTCCGTTTCTGTGAGACTTCTTGACGAGTCATTGAAATTCAGTGCAAAAATTTGAAATTAAATTTTTGTATGTATATTACTAACAGGTAATTAAATGATTTCGAGTGCAATTTTGTATAAATAAGCACTCATTAATTTTTCAAAGACTAAAAATTGCACGAGCCTGTAGGGCTCGTGCATTTTTTTTCAGTCCAAAAATTTGCTTGTGTTTATGTATTCCAAATGGCAGTCGAAACCATGTATTTTATTGCCTACACAGCTGTGCTTACCAGTCTTCGGTTTCTCAGTCCCTTATTACCTGGCCTATCACCATCGAATACTTTTTTCAACCTGCGTATCAAATCCATTGTTCCCAAATCACAACTACGTTCCCTTTTCGTTTCGCACAGGATATCAATTGAATCTAGAGTGTATAAATGACGTAAGCCGATCAAAACTCAAACTAAAAGAACGCACAACGGGTGGCTTCGTCACGTCTTCCTTCGTCACGCAACGTGCTGACTAGACGTGACTTTCTGTTATGCGACTCATGTAAAGCGTCGAGTGATTTGGCGGACTTGCGTAGGCGATTTCGTTCAAGGCATAATTTGCTGATTTGTATAATCGTACCTTTAATTACGTAAATTTGCATAGGTATTTGCTACAAGATGGGAAAGTGCAAAGTTTTGTCTTCGTGTCCAGTGTGTTAATTGAATATGATATGACAACACTGGTTCGGCAGACAGCATTTTCCGAATTTTATGCTGTTGTGTTTGGACGTCGCCATTGTCTTTACTGCTTCTAAAGACTGAAAACCCAACTTTTGGTAGGTAACTGCCCGTCTTCTTCTTCTGCAATCTCTGTTTAGATCTGCGGGAGGCGTTTAATTCTCCCACAGGAAGTGTGGCTTTTCACAACTTGAACTAGAAGCCTCTTGCTAAATTCAAAGTCAATTGTTTTTATGAAAGCGGTTTTTTTTTTTATCGCACTTTGGTTTATGTGGCGTGAACCGTGATTAATTTAACAACACAACCTAAAAATAACTTTGTGATCGACCAAATACATTGAAGGTTAGTCGTAGACTAAGATTTCTCAGATTTTGAAGAATTAGAGAAAGCGTACAGAATGTGCGAGAAGACCCAACGGGTCACAACAGATGTCTGCCTGTGCTTCAGGTATCTCTGGTTCTTTCTCGAGTTATGACCTCAAAACCTGTGAATCTTTAAGGAGGAAAATATTAACTAACCGTCCTAAACATTTTTACGACTAAAGGTGTAGAACACTGATGGTGAAACATGGATATAGTAAAAAGCTGTCAGCGAAAGGGGATTAATGTCAGTTGATTAGCGATACTTGGACAGATTTCGTATTGCCCTTATAGACTTAATTTCAGGTTTATTAGACAAGACTTCGTTTCTTAGTTATAAATATAAAGAAGAACATGTGTGTGCTAAACGTTTGAGGATAATGTCCTAATTGGGTGCCAAAAACTGTACACAAAACAACATCGAAGATTGTTTAACCGCGAAATGTAAACTGATATGATAAAGAGAATTGTGCATGATTAAATTAATCGTTCTACAAAGCAGCGTGGTCCGCCCATACAACCGCACATGTTAAGTGATAGGCTGAAAGAATTCAAATCACGACAAACTATAATATTTTACAAGCACCAATTTAGTTGGAACCCTGTCAGGGAGGATTTTTAGAACAATAGGTCAACAAATAAAGAAACCAAGAATTCAACAACGCAACGACATGAGTGACAGTATGATATTACGCTGGTTTAGATTATGAAAGTAACTTCAAAAGTTAATTTACGAGCGAATGTTTCGACGCTCCTATCAAGTGATTTCCTCAGGAGAAAAAGGGCCGAGAGATCATCTAATGATGCAGTGACAGTAATAATGGCAGTGACCAGTGTATGGACCCCCTGGGGGGGTACTCCCATAAATTTTGGATAGGTGTGTGCTGCCAAGGGTCTAAGGGGTTTCCATATGACGGGTAAAATTCGTCTGGCGTTAGACAGAGTAAAATCTGTCAAATCTCTCTTGTGAGTGAAAGATGAAGCAAACGAAAATTGATACCCTGTTTAAGGCCCAAACAAGAAAAATAACACCCTATTCAAGGGAAAAACAAAAACTAAAAATAGCTTGAACTGGTCAACTTTATTTCGTTTTTTTAAGATTACTGGAAGTTGACATCAAGCATAGTATAGTAGACTAGCTGATACAATTTAGGCACCCTATCTAAAGATCACAGCAGGAACACTATGCTAACATGGGCAAAAATGATACCCTATTTAAAGATCAAGAACCTCAAAAACCATACCCTATCCCATGGCACATACCCATATACCCCCCCCCCCCCCCGTATGAACCGAAGGGCAGTATGGTGGACATAAATGCCATACATTCCCTTTGAATTGAAGTAACCCCCCCCCCCAGCCAAAAAAAAATAATTTCCTGAAAATGAGATTTTTTCTTACAATGATCGAGTCTTTTATCAAAATAGCTCCCAAAAATGCCTGTTGAAATCCAGCTGTCTTAAAAAAAATGTCAAAACATTTCAGAACAGGGAGGCCATCTTTAAGAATTTTCATTTTTCTAATCTGATTTTCAGGCTAGATCTCAATGTCACAATTTCATGGAAGCACAATTTTGCTGCTTAATTCAGTTATTATCTTATTTTCTACTCGCTGTCGTTTTGTAGCCTTGTCACCAGTTATGACTTTCCCTAACTAGGTCCTAACAGTAAATTTGAAACTTAAATTCAAACAACCTTTGTATTATCTCAAGATTTTATGTTTTGAGTATCTTGCTCAAATCTGGATTTAAGATAGGGCACACCTGACCAAACATTTCTCTTTCTCTGTGTTTAACCCTTTACTCCCTGAGAGTGACCAACATGCATCTTCTCTTAAACATAATACTACAAAGGTAACCATAGAGCTCATGAGAACATGCAATCTGAAAACTTGTATAGGATTTTGTTGATATAACATCAAAATCTCCACGCTGATGTGATGAAAGATGTATTGAGATCAGTTAGAAGAATTAAGATTTTGATCTCAGGGGTTAAAGGGTTAAAGGTTTGTAATGTAAATTTTCACTTGTAGGCAAGTAGTGTGTATTATAAGTAAAATAATCATCCACGTTTGACCAATGTAATGACTAGTAATACCTAAATAATGAAATGATGAATAGTCTGATGGTATTTACTAATGATGATAATGATGATGATAACCATCTTTTTTACCACTATCACTAATATTATTTTTGTTTGTTATTAATATTTCTTTGTTGAAGTATCTATTTATTGTTTGGTTATTTGATTTTCTCTTTCATTTTTCAAGATGTGGCTTAAATTTGTTGCTCACTTGTAATGACTCTAGCTGTGATGTAACGCAGTGTATGAGAGACATTGCGTGAATCAAGTGCGGATGTTCAAGAAGAGTAATGCTGGTGATCAGCTTCTTATTGCAGTCAAGCTCAATAAAATCCCTGACATATCCAGACTGGTTGCTCTGGGTGTTAATGTAGACTCTCGCATAGACAAGGTAAGTTAATCAACATGTTACTTCTTAAGGTTCCACCCCTTCAATTTGGGAACCATAAAAATATGAAACCAACTTGAATTATAGTTAAACAGATTGACAGCATCAAGAAATTACTGATCTTTAGTTAATTTCACTTCTACAAGATGGGAAAAGAAAAGGGAGAAATAAAATGAATGAATTTAAAAGATATCTCTTTATCTTTGCCTGCTATAAGCTGGTCATCATTGTTTTCAGTGGTTTTCAAATCTCTTATATGTCTCCTTGTTGGTCTTCATGAGATCAAATGGTTGCTATAATTATTGTTAGGATACGCAGGTTCTTTTATGTGAATTATTGTGCAACCAGATGGTGTCACAAAACTTTAGTCTGCAGGGCACTTGATATTTTTTCCAGGAAAACAAATCATATTTTACATAAAAGTGGAATATTGTTTCAGTTTCACCTGCAAAGTTGAAGCAATATGGTTTTATCAATGATTTCCCTCTCAATTTATTTTAGAAGTGGATTTTAACCCTTTAATCCCCAATAGTGTCTATAGATTTTACTCTGGCTAATGCCAGACGATTTTACTTGTCACAGGGAGACCCCTTGGGGCTTAAAGGGTTGTCTCCTTTCAGAATAGAATGTCACAGGAAAAATACCAGGTCTCCATTATGGGTAGGATAGGTTGGTTTTAGGGTATTTAAAGAATACGCACATTTTACTCAAATTTTGGATGAGTGAGACTAGTCCCAAACAGAGGACTTGTTAGGGGGGTTCTTTATGCCACCAGTCTGAGTTACAGAAGCGACTTCTGGTCTAGCTCTGCTTTGGTTCACTTGTGTGGGGACCTTATGAAAAACATTTGACTTGCACAGCTCACCTCCAGGGAGCTTGCCCACCACGAATGGTTACTGCCCTAACGAATGTTAGAGTATCATCATCATCATCATCATTTTCAATGCACGTGAATTCATGAGTGACAATCAAGGATTTTAGCAGTTCGCGTTTCATGGAATGCACTTGAATCTCGATTCTCAGGATGGTTTTCAATAAATCACGATTCACAGACAACAAAAATGGTTGATTACAAGGTCATGAAAATAAGCTTGCTCCCCCTCCATAATGGGAATCTGGTGTTTTTTCCTGTGTATTTGATTTAAATTGATCATGGACAGGCAGCATTAAGATGCACTAGCCAACTCAGACTCTGCTTTTATGACAATTAGGCTAATGAGTACTTATTAACTAATTACTTATTAACTTAGTACTTATTATGTAATATTCTAGTCTGTTAATGTCTTTTTTGTACTTGTTTCCTTTTTCTTAGAGTGGGAAGACAGCCCTCCATTATGCAGCCTTCAAAGGACAGCTGTCTGCAGTTAAAGCACTGATTCAGGCTGGAGCTGACTTGGATATAACAGATGAGGTAAAAAATACAAGTAATTGTATGGAATATATGTCACTTATGATTCAACTGAAGAAGGCAATGAAATAGAGAGTTTTTTGTGTTTCTTATGTCCCAGATATCATGTACATGGCATGTCCCAGGTGAAAATCTTTGCAGTATCTTTGAGGAACTTAAAAGACCCACACAGATCTTCAAAGAAATGCAAAGATCCTCAAAGTCAAGGATCTTTAAAGGATCCTCAAAGATTTCATGAGGATCTTCACAAGATCTTCTGAAGATCCTGGTAAAGATCCTTATAAAGATCTTTTAAAGATCCTTAAGGATATTGCTAGGATCTGTAAAGGATCTTTAGAAGATCTGTAGGATTCCTGCAAAGATCTTCTAGGTACATGCAAGAATCTTCAAGGATCCTCAAGGATCTGGGCAAGGTCGCTGAGGATCTTGACAAGAATTTTGAAGATCCTTAAAGATCTGTGAGTGTTTTTTTATCAAGATCTTCAAAGATCTGCACAAGGATCTTCATGCAGATCTTCAAGGATCTTCAAAGATCCTTCAAAGATTTTCACCAGGGGTAAGCTCTGGGGAAAGCACAAGATTGCCCTGAGGATGGGACGTTAGCTCCATACAACCCCAAACTATGCATACACCTAACACCAGATGAGCTTTGCACTCTCCCCATATTGCACATACACAGTATATAAAATGGTATCCAAATGAAGGAAGGGGCTTACTCAGCCAGTTTATGAAAAATGGAGATGCCATAAATGTTGCCTCTTTAAGGAAAGAGTTCTCTGGTAAAATCTTAGTTTTTGTACCCATCTTCCCCCCCTCTTCTTTCCCTCCCCCCCCCCTTGAAAAAAAAGAGAGGTAGAGAAAAGAAAAGAAAAAACCCAAAAGCTCTCTTGCATGTCCCCAAGAATTAATATGTCTTCGTTTTCCCCTGAGGGTAGTGTTCTCCAATCATACAGGTTTGCAATATTATGGTATTATAGAGTTGCTAATTACATTGCATCAACAGAATGGAGCTACAGCCCTTCACCGTGCTGTCATTGATGGTCACGAAGATATCGTTAAAACTCTGCTGAAGGCTGGAGCATCTGTTGATAAAACTGATGAGGTGAGTAATTAATCTTACCAACTGCATTGCCCAAATCAGAAAGGTTCTTATCATGTTGGAGTGAAATAAAAGTTTCCTGGAGATGTACATCTCCAGGAAACTTTTATTTCACTCCAACATGATAAGAACCTTTCTGATTTGGGCAATTGCAAGCTTAGCTGTCACATACCCAGTTCTCCATAGTAGTACCCTAGCTGCCTTAATCGATATATTCCGTAAATTTCAATAACCACCATTTCAGAATTTCTGTTTTGATCTGTTTTAGAGTGGAAACACAGCAGTTCATGAGTCTGCTTGGAATGGCTACAGCAAATGCGTGGAGCTTCTAGTTGCAGCAAAATGTAATGTGAATATTCATAACCAGGTGAGTAGTTCTTAATAACTGAATGATACTCGCAGCTATGTATGCATGTAGTCAGTGTGGCAGATAAGACCTGAAAAAATTCAGGCTTAAACAGGATTCAAACTCATGACCTAACCAACTGAGCTATCAAGCCAACTGGGAGCTGGTCATTGGTGAGTCCAAAGTGTCATTACAACTTCACGTCGATTTAAGTGTGTCATTCAGAAATGGTTTAAACTGCTGGCATTTTTACCTTGTGGGCTCGCTTTATTCCTTTGGGCATTCGCTTCGGAAGCCACCGTTGAGACACCGAAGTGTGTTGAATAAGTTCGGTTTTATTCGTTTGGGAAAAGGTAAGATCTCTTGGATGAAGACCTAAAGCGACTTCAAAGGAATGGAACAATAGCGCAATTAAAACGACTTCGAGCGCCGGAACTTGTGAGCGCATCCTTTTGTTCTTGACGTGTGAGTGAACACCAAGAAATGTCCGCGGGCATTTCATGCATTTGAGTTTTTCGTGAAATGTTTTGAAGTTTGATTTGTATTTATGAAGATAGAGCATTTTGAGAGCTACAAAACGAGATCTTGAATGAGGATTTTTGGTTACTGTAAGCCAAAATTCGACTAATGCGTTATTTATTCGCGTATTGGCGGTTTCGATCTGCAAAGGAAACTTTTAGCTTAGACATCCCAGGGGACACGTAGGATGGATTCAGGACTGATTCATCCATGGAGAGATCATTGAATGAATTAAATTCCTTCGCAAAAATGTCGCTTTTAATATTTTTTGAAAGAAGGGTGGTTTGACAGCTTTTCAAGGAAGTTTGAATGAGGCATTTCAGTCAAGATTCGTCAAAGTGATCTGAGGTCTAAGCCGCCATGTTGATTTAGTTACCTTCGCGCGAAGCCTTCTTGTTTGGATGTGGGATCCGTAAATAAAGAAGTGTGTTGATAAATTTAACTTTCCTCTTAAACGAATCATGCAAGACTTGGATTTGTGATGTTATTGTGAACTCTAAGCGTTCTGAGTTCTTTAGAAAATTATCTACAGCTTGAAGAATATTTTTGGAATTAGGCGCACCGTGTTTACATATCACGCATTCGATTCGAGATTGCTTGAGATCATTCCGAGATAAGCGCGTGCTTGCTCATAAATCGTAATAATTTGTTTGTTGCTTTCCATTGCTGTTTATTAGCCGAAACTCTTTTGCCTTTTGTCTCATTAAAGTGCCCACTTAAAGCTCACGAAAGGCAAAGCGGATACGGCATACTTCGAAATTGCGAGCAGAACCGGACAGAACAGGGACAAGAGGAGTTACATTTGACGCGTGCGGCTTTTGAAATGTCTTAAATGTTATCCGTCACTTAAAAGAGAAAGATCAGAGGTCTTGACGAGATGAGTTTCGCCAATTCAAGATCTTTGATTCGAGATTTTCGATAGATGCAACCAATTTTAAGCGCGGACCGGCGCGGGATTTTGTCTTGAAACACAAGGGGAAAATAAACTGATGTGAAATATCAAGAAGGCCATTACCAGAGAAAAAAAAGATAACCCAAGTTTCGAGATAGACAATTTGTCTTTGTTTATTTATCTTGCATTGAGTGTGTGTCAAAAGATACTTCAGCTAGCGAGCGGGGTTGTGAATGTTCTTTCAAATGAACATCGGTCGGTCCGAGCTTCATTCCCTTGAGATGACACACTTATCATGTTACAGAAATGCGAGTTACCTAACCCTAAACTCAGTCAAGCAGCCACTTCCTCTGTTGACCCTGAGGTTTCAGCATGTTTCATTTAAACAAAAGAATTATATCTCACCTACATCAAAGGGTTTGCGCTATTCGGAAACGAGCCGCATCTTCGGCAATTAATAGTTATGAATGATTAATGAGTAAGAACAATAGCTTGAATATATGAATACTTAACGACCTCGATTTTCGAGGTTCACACTTAAATCGACGTGAAGTTGTAATGTACCTGTAAAGGATGAACAAGTGAATGTAAAGATATGAGAATTTCATATATGTGCACTGCAGTAGAAAGATGACTAGTATTAACCTTATTATTAAGCCCCAGTGTCAAAATACAGATTCTCCTTACTGGACTCCATACCTGTCAAACAGCATGAGTAGGGAGATTGTGTTACTAGCCGGATATCAACACAGTTCATTTCTGATCTTCCCTTGCATTCTCATTACATGGCAGCCTTGATTGATGTCACTTGGAGCCAGGAAGTAACTGAGCAACTTTAGAATACCCTGTCAATTCATTTACATGTGTCGGTTTTCTTTTGAAGAACGAGGCATATTACAATGGACTCTATTGTTATTCATGAGTATGTTAATGAAGTGGCGCGGTGTTCGGAAATTTAGCCCGGCTGTCTCGTACCATGACACTCGGCCATCAGGTGTGAAAATCGTGAGCCACAAAGTCATAACAGTCAATTTGAATGTAATTCAAGATTTGAACCTCGCAGTATTGACCAATTTTGAGCCGTCACCATTTAGTCTGAAAAAAGAGCAGCTTTGAATGAGCCCACTATTTACCTGTTCCCAGTGCAGTTGGCTGGTTCGGCTCAATTGGAAGAGCATGGCACTGGTACTAGCGAGGTCGCCGGCTTGAATCTCGTTCCAGCCTCTTTCATGGTAAGTTGCAATTGTTGAAAATGACATCAATACCGCGAGGGTCAATCTTTAGTTGCGTCCTAACCGCGTTGCAAAATACATGATTTATTTCATATATACTCAATTTGTTGATTGAATTGTTTTGTGATTTAGACAGGATATACCAGTCTTCATTTGGCCGCTCAAAATGGTCACTGCAAGACGATACGGGTGTTATTAAATGCAGGGTCGAATCCATTGGCTAAAAACAGTGTAAGTGAGCCCTAGGATCTGAATAGTAATTCAATATAAGCATAGTTAATGGAGGGAGACTATTAACCATTAACTATGACATAAGTGAACTAATAAATTGGGATAATCAAACAAGTTGATGAAGTAATTTATACCACCGTAAGGAAAAAAGGAGGTGCTGAGGTTTCGAGCGTTAGCCCTTCGTTAGGGCGAAGGGCTAACACTCGAAACGAACGGCGAACGCTCGAAACGTCATCACCCCCTTTTTACCTTACGGTGGTATAACTTACTTTATCAACTTGTTTGATTATCCCAATTTCTTGTGTTTCAATTCCCCACCAACGCAGCACCAGTTCCTTTAGAAACTACCCCTACAACACTTATGTGCTAGTTTAAAGACTCTTGTGTTCTTATCTGTTAGTTTGATAATTATTGTAAGAGCGAAGTTGTATATTGATTATTTATTGAAAAGGTTAGCCAGTTGTCCAGGATACCCCATTGGTCTTTAAAACCATCTTAACATAACAGGGCCGTTAAATTGAAGAGTGTTAAAATAAAATTGTGAAAGCGTTGTGGTTAATAGGTCGCACATCAACAAACAAACTTGTGCTTCAATTCCCCACAGACGCAGCACCAGTTTCTTTTGAAACTCCCCCCCCCCCACCCCCACAATATTTGTAATGCCAACATTGACACGGGGAGGGGAAAGCAAGCGATTTCCCGATTATGTTACCAGAAAGCAATTTTCCAAAATTATTTAGCAGGGATTCTTTGTTGCGAATCGCATTTCTACCTCGCAATTCGCTTTTTAGCTGTGCAAGTACTAGTGTGCAAGTACTAGTGTGCAAGTACTAGTGTGCAAGTACTAGTGTGCAAGTACTAGTGTGCAAGTAAGTACCTGCATTTCTGTTTAATCCATAGTATGGTGACACTCCCTTGCATATAGCAGTGCGATATGGCCACGTGAAGGCTTGTGAAGTTCTCTTTGAGACCAGGATTAACATCTCTGAACAAAATAATGTAAGTTAATTGATCCTTAATGAGGCGTGGCGTTGTGTGTTTTTTGCGGCTGGGGATATATCATTACTAGTAGATTTAAACTCTTTGTAGCATAAGAACGCCTTCGCACACTACTAACAAATCGTTGTTAGGCCACAGAAGGTCGTCGGGGTTGTCGAAGGGTCCCGCCCTGTGATTGGTTGTTCGGTGACGTGGCTCTTGCAGGAGAGTTTTTTCCTGGGGATAGAGGGGGAAGGTGTAGAAGATAACAGCGGTAAAACGCTGTATTTTACTTTCTGCCTGAATTAACCCTTACCCCCGGCTCTTTTTTTTTGCGCTACCTTGGCGAATCATTTTGAGTATCCAGCAATCGGAGGTAAGTCTTCGCGGTTTTTGTGGTTACTGGCTTGGGGCCAGTAACGCACTATGTCATGGTCTTGTTAGTAAGTCTTGTTTTCAGAAGTGGGAAGTACCTCCGACAGCGTTCCGAAATGGCTCGAGGTTTTGTCGAGTTCTTTTTGTCGCTGTTTACGAGTGAAAATACTATGTTTGAGAAAAAAATGTTTCTTACAGTTATGAACTGTTAGGATTTCGTCAGATATAAGCATTCCGAATGAAAAGTAGCAACTTTTACAATCAATATGCCTTCTACGAACCGTCGATGATTCAACACGCCCAGTATTTGGTGAACCCGTTGACCGAACCTGCCGAATGTAAATTGATAATTTAAGAGACAAGTTTGCATTTCTAGCTAATATACTTGAACATGTTATTGTTCAAATTATCATGAAAGTTATAGAAAAGTTTATATTTCTAACTTTATACTTGTTTCAATGCACGTGTCATTATAAAAATCATAGAAAAGTTTATCTAACTTTATACCCTAACCAGGAGCCCATCACCCGGTGATGGGCTCCTGACCCTTACATGTTAATGCATACATTTATTATGAGAATTGAAGACAACTTCATTTTCTAACTTACACTGTAATATATTATTATTCAAATTGTTATGAATGTGAACAAGTTAAGAATTTAATTTTTCGCATTATAAGATGCTATTATTCAAATTATTATGGAAATTCAGGATGTCACTGATATTCTATCAATTTAATATTGTTGGCGCTGTCATTTTCAAATGAAGATATATACATCCTTTGACATGGCTTCTTTTCTCAATGCTTTAATGCCAATTTAATACCAGTAACGGAATCCTTCATCATGCAATATCTGTCCAGTATTCAACCAAACAAAGCGACTGGATTAGACGGTTTGTCAGCGCGTCTCCTGAAAATGGCTGCTCCTGCAATCGCAAAACCACTCGCCAAGATCATCAACCTGTCAATCACCGCGAGGATATTCGCAGTATCATGGAAGCTCGCCAGAGTGACCCCGGTATTCAAAGCTGGTGACTACCTCTGTGTCGGAAACTATAGGCCCATCAGTGTCCTACCAGTGATATCTAAAGTGGTGGAGCGTCATGTGCACCTTGCAATGTACCGTTTCTTTAATAGTCATGACCTTTTGTTTAAGCACCAATCTGGCTTCAGACCATTTCACTCGTTTGAGACAACTCTTATTGAACTTGTTGATCATCTGCTAATGAATATGGACAGCGGTTGCATGACTGGACTGACACTGATTGATTACAGGAAAGCCTTTGATCTTGTCGATCACGATGTCCTACTTCAAAAGCTGCAGGTTTATGGCTTCTCTGACGCGTGCCTATGTTGGTTCAAGTCATACCTTGAGGGGCGACAACAAAAAGTATGTGTCCAAGGAAAGCTATCGGGCTCTCTGCCAGTAACATCAGGCGTACCACAAGGATCAATACTCGGACCACTCCTGTTCATTATTTTCATTAACGACCTACCTCTTCACATGAAAACGACCAGCATGTACATTTACGCCTATGATACGACGCAATTCGCAGCAGGCCGTAGCGTGGAAGAAATCAAGACATCGTTGGAGGGAGATCTCGCAGTCATCAGCAAATGAGCGGACGACAACAAAATGGCTCTGAACACTGAGAAAACAAATGAACACCATGCTAGTATGCAGCCGTTCCAAACATCGGGTGTTGGACGAAAATAATACGTATTTGAATGTATCCATCTCAGGTAGACCAGTAGAGACTGTCAAAAGTACTAAGTTACTTGGTCTTCACATCGACGATGCCTTAACGTGGTCCATCCATGTTGAAAAGACAAGGGCCAAAGTATCAAAGCGGTTAAGCTTATTATTGAGGACAAGAAAATTTCTGACAAGGCAGGCCCGACTGGCGTATTACAATGCCATAATACAGCCAGTAATGGACTACGGAGCAACTATTTGGGGTGACACAACAGCTGCATCAAGGAATACCATGCTACTCTTGCAGAAACGTGCGGCCCGTATCATAACAGACTCTAGATGTGATGCTTGCTCTGATGTGTTATTTAAGGAGCTGAACATTGTTCCTTTTCAAGAGAGAGTAAAGAAAGCAAAGGCAAAGATGATCTTCAAAATTCAATGTCCGACTTACTTACGAGTCAAGTTTAAGCTTTTCCGCGAAATTCATGCAAATGGAACAAGAAATTCGGCTCACAATATTATACTTCCGAAAGTTAAAAAAGGGTCGGGTGTGCGGACTTTTACCTTCAGTGCAGCAAAAATTTGGAAGAGCCTGCCAAATGAAATGAAAGCGTGTAAATCATACGATGGTTTTTGTAGCCAACTCAAAAGTGTGACTCTTTCGGCTTAGGTAGCTTTCTAGAAATGAATTTGTCATTTATATCTACGTAGCTAGGGATTTATAATTTGACCTGTATATTTTAGTTTTCTTTCTTTGAAGGCCGCGTGTATATTATCTGTAGATATTTAGTGTCACCCTCATTAAAAAACGTTTATAATAATAACCACATGTCCTTCCAGAGGACTTTTATTGATAACGTCACAAGTTATGGCATTGACTACTCATGCTGATAGTAGTTCTATATTTCACAGGATGGAAGCACTGCACTCCATATTGCTGCAAGTATGGGACATGAAAAGCTTGTCGGGATGCTGCTTAGAGCAGGATGTCTTATTGGTGTCAGGAACAACGTGAGTAAATTTGTCACCTTGTAGTGACGTGGGCTTTTTATAAGATTGATATAGGCAGATCTTTTTAATGCTACTTTAATATGTGATTACTTCTAATACATTTTTCCATTTAAATTTCATCAATTTGGAGTCATAGACACTTTACGTAACACGTAATTTTCTGTCACTCTTATTCTCGAAAATGCATAATAGACTGGTCCACAAGCAGCAATTGCCAATCTAAGCCGGTCAGTCTTACATCAGTAGTGATAGCGAAATTATTGAAGGACTCAGTTTGTTTAAAGAGGGTTGTCCAATACATGGCTCCACTGGAGTTACAGTTTTTCTTTCTGTGAGAGACTTGCTTGTGTACATTACATATGTAGCGTGCTTGTCTCTGGCCATGGCTTAAAGAACGAGGTATAATGCTTGTGTAGTGTGCTTGTCTCTGGTCATGGCTTACAGAGCGAGGTATACTACATGTGTAGCGTGCTTGTCTCTGATCATGGCTTAAAGAACGAGGTATATTACATGTGTAGTGTGCTTGTCTCTGGTCATGGCTTAAAGAACGAGGTATATTACATGTGTAGCGTGCTTGTCTCTGATCATGGCTTAAAGAACGAGGTATATTACATGTGTAGCGTGCTTGTCTCTGGTCATGGCTTAAAGAACGAGGTATATTACATATGTAGTGTGCTTGTCTCTGGCCATGGTTTAAGGAACGTGGTATGTTGCATGTGTAGCGTTCTTGTCTCGGGTCGTGGCTTAAAGAACGAGGTATATTGCATGTGTAGCGTGCTTTTCTCGGGTCGTGGCTTACCGGACGAGGTATTTCACGACAAGACTTCCCGAAACTCCTGTGGACTCCGACAGACTCAACTGGAATCTAGTGGAGTACATTGGACATGGATGTTGGTTGTCTCTGGTAGAATTCTTTTTTACTTTACTGGCATTACTCACAGGTTGGAGACACTGCAAAGGACCTAGCTATCCAAGATGGTTTCAAACGGATTGCTCAACTCCTTACTCCAATTAGAGGAAGTTCGATAAAGGTATGGCGTAGACCTTAAACCATTTTACTATTGGATACCGTTGGTAATAGGAATGATAATAACAAAGATAATTATAATAAAGTTAAAAATTATGCCAATGATAATAACAATAATTATGTGAAACGTGAATTTTTCGGCAGTGCCACAGGCACCCCCAGAAAATAGAAAATCCGAGTTCTCCCAATACGTGGAACTTCGCTATAACGAACCCCGCTATAACGAAGACCCCGTTATAACGAACAAAATCTGAAAGCCCGGCAGAATTACAGTAAAATATGTGGATACGAACCCCGCTCTAACGAACCCTGCAATAACGAAATTCCCGCTATAACGAACAGATTTTGACGGTCCCAACGCACAATTTACCCCGCTATAACGAATATTTTGTCCGATCGCTCGCAGCAGTCAGTAAAGACGACAGATTTGAGTAGAAAACACATCTTGCTTTATTCCGGTTTTGTCAAATACGGTACGTGTACTACTTGTAGTCTTGAATGAATCCTTCAGCGTGCTGACACGTCTTCCTTATCGTCAATTATGGACACAAGCTATGACACTGTGGACGGCTTCTTGTGCTCAAATTTGTGGGTGGCTGGAATTTCCAAGCCGATGCCTTTGTTTCTTCTTTTCCCTGTGACTTCGACTGAGATTTTCCCTCCATGTTTGAGGAATAAATGAAATGTTTGAATAAATAAAATGCTTCCGAGGCGAAAGCCGTAGTACGACTAGTGACACGCGGAAATTTTTTTTTTGTAGAGACAAATAGGGAATCGATTTCTCACAGGTGTTACTGTTACTTCGGAATTTTAAAGTTTATTGAAATTGTTTTTGAATTTGATGTCTTGATGGTCAGCGTGTTACACTCACAATTTACAGTATCAAATGAATAAAAATGTTTTCTAAGTACATGTAGTTGTTGTTTATCAAGTTACCCCGCTATAACGAATATTTTTGCTGTTAACCAGATAATTCGTTATAGCGGGGTCTTCGCTATAACGAAGACCCCGCTATAACGAACATTTTTTTCGGTACCGCGGCACTTCGTTATAGCGGGGTTCCACTGTAGGAGCCTTCCGATGAGAAGTACGGACTCTACCACTGAGCTATGGGAGACTCCTGTGAACAGAGCCATTGAACTGTCTTCTTTCACCGTCTTTATTATATAACAACAATGATTATAATGATCAAAATGATAATAATAATCTTAATTGAGGATAAGAGCACGATTTATTGATGATTTACAGAAAGTTCCTCAAATAACATACTCACCAAACTGCTTTAGAAAACTAAGAAGAACCAGATCTTGAAAGTTAAAAAAAAATGTCTGAAATGATTAGTCCCATATTATGCTACGAGCAGTCTGTCTTTTTTCCTCAGATCCTCCACGCTAGGGAGCAGGGGAAAAAAGACTGCTCAGTCGAAGTCTGGTCCAATGTAGAGCTATTCGTGAATTCCTCTAGCGATTTCGAGGATTTTGTGTCATGTGTACAAGTTGTCAAGTGAACACCTTTCAGGTTAAGGAGAGCGAGTGTAATTTTTGGCTATCGTTTGCTTCCCTCCCTTCTTATCATTCATCAAAAAAGAATGTCAAGAAATTCGACTACCGGTAGACGCGTTTTTGCTGTTAAGCCTCGGTATGGCGTGTTGGGCATTATAAGAGAAGGACCGCGGGCGGAGCGATAGCCACAACGGCGGGAAACCAAACCTTGCATTCGGATGATTGTCACACGTGCTGTTCTTTGTTGAAATGAACAGCAATATTTAACCATATTTTCGTTGACAATCTGTTGTAGAGATCCAAAAAGGAGAAGAAAGAGGAGCGAAGGCCCCGTAGCGTAGATGTGTCGCATCTGTACAGCGAAATAACGGGCTCTACGGAAACCACGCTTGGCACACAACTGTGGATACCAAGACCCGCTGACCCTGAGAACTCCGTTTCTCAGGTATGACGTTAAACACACGCGACACGCGTGGGGCTCACGAAGTATATCTCAGTGCAAAATTTGTATTGGTTGGCTACACATTATAACGACTCGGATTGCAATAAAAACACAGAAATGGGAAAGCGAAAAATACAACTCAGATGGCGAGGAAGCCGCATAAAACTATGAGAGTTGATAGATTTGCGGCGTTCCCTTCATTCGCAGTTTATCCTCGTGTAAAACAAGTTTTCTTGTCAAGTCGAGTCTCGTCAATTTTTCTTGTCGTTCTCAATGTTGCCACCGTGTTTGGTTAAGCTCCCTGCAGTTTCTTAGAGTACTGCATTTTGTATTTTACGCTTACAGCTTCACTTTGTTTTTTTTGCTTATTTAATTGTTCAAAGGTGAAGTAGGTTACTTTCACGTCTTTCATTAATGTTTGTTATACCACACTTTAGGACTCTAATTGTTTTGCGGCGGATGAATCCATACCATGGCCCTGTTTGTTGGAACTGAATCGTGGTGCCATATCATATGGTGCTGTTCGTTTCAGAAAACTTAGTGAAATGATTCTAAGACGGTTTTCTTGCGTACTAAATTATTACAAGGATGAAAATTTCTCTTGCTGATCTCTTAGAAATCGTGGAGCAAACGAGACTTCTCTAAAAACTTCCTCTCGAGAGGCCGCAAGGAAGATAGGGAAGGAAGGAAAGTTGCTAAACCTAAACAGTTGATTATCAAGTATGAAGAGATGTGCTCTATTGAACGAGAGTACAGCAGGGCCCTCAAGAAACGACATGAAAAGTCAAGGAGGGCGTCATCCAAAAAGAGCAACTCAAAGAGCAGTCTAAAGTCACAGGTAAAGAAACAGGAATCACGCGCGTTTTTGAGACGCGGACGGCAACCGGAAGTGCGCTGTTCTCCATTTTAACTTGTCTTCACACAACTACACTTACATTGATTGGTATCTTTTCTCCATTAGAGATGATCACTATAAAAATCTGGGAGACACCACTGTCGTGGCACGCGAAGTGTTCTCTTCCGGTTGCCGTCCGCGCCTCAAAAACGCGCCTGCTTAAGCTCCCAAATGTTTCGTGGACGTGGACGTGTGCAGCGGGATGAATGAGACCTCAGTGATAGCTGGGACACTGACACGTTTATAGAGCAATATAGCCAATAGCAAGAGAGGTTCTATTTCAGCGCATAGGGTGTGATGGTATATGACAGCGCCTACTATTGGACAATGATATTCATGACGTAAGAGGTCTTTCCTCTCATAGAGGTCACAAATATCATGCTAAATACGTGAACTAAACTAGGTTTACGTGGGCCAATAAAATTACAATGCAGTGCTCAAGGCTTTTGTGTCCTTAGACAAGAACCGTAACCCAGAAGTATTTATGGGCGCGTGCGATACAATGCTGCGTAACCCACCGATGGAGTACACGTGGGATCCACATCACATTGGGAGTAACAATACTTCCCTACTTCATGTTAGAGAAACCAGGATGACCTCGAGAAGTGTTGGCTTAGTGGTCGTGTGTGCCGGCCCAACCTTTACCTTAGATTCAGTCTTGTTTGTTAGGCATGATACACAACACTCTCTTTTGGCATTGTGTTATATTCAATTAGGAGAGCACGTGCGGCGCTGTAGTGAGAGAGAGCACTCGCCTCTCACCTCTGCGACCTGGGTTCGAGTCCCGCCGTCCCACGTGGGTTGAGTTTGTTGTTGGTTGTCTCCTTGCTCTGAGGGTTTTTCTCCTGGTTCTCCGGTTTTCCTCCTTCCATAAAAACCAACAACTCTAAATTCCAATTCGATCTGGAAATTTTAAAGGGATCTCAGTAATCGGCCTTCACTGTTGTGGTGTCAATTCCTGACATAAAAGCTTACAGACAAAAAGTCAAGTAAATTTAAATTTATTTCATGTGGCTCAATTATTGAAACTCAACGTAGATTGGAATAAGTTTATGATTGAAGGAATTGAAATTTGTCATTGAAGGAATTATATGTTCTCTTTCATTAAAATTACTCTTTTATCGCTTTGTAGGAAGACAGAATATGCTCTGAGCCAGGGCTCCATGTGTTACAAGAAAAGTTTTCCTCTCGAGCTGAGAGTGGAAAGCGAAACGGGTAATGAAGTATTGTTTAAGATTTTAACCCCGATTTCTATTTGCGACTTACCAATACGCTTAACTGCTCCATATTTTTAATTTCATTTTTTTTTCTCTATTTTCTTGTTATCCTTTCCCCAGAAAATTGGAGTGTGTTAATTATTGAACATTAATTTTTCATAATTATCGACTTTTAATAATTCTTAATAATTATGGATTAATTATTGACTTGTTTGAAAACCCAATGCTTACGTCTTTGTGCTTCTACTTAATCAGACAATATGAAGCACTAGTGAGTTGTCCAGTATTAAACCGGTGTCAATCCGTCGTCCTCGTATCCGTAATTGTTTTATTTTCTTTCGCATGTTTTTCTTGGGCGGTATTTTGTTTTTAGTTCTGTTTTCATTTTTCTATTCTTCATTTTTTCCTAGCATCGCTTTTTTTCACTTGCCCACTGCAAAGGGCACGATTTTATTATAACATAATTCCATCCGAAATTTCAACTAGATAGATTTTGTTTTCTTTTCACGAAATCCATGAACAGGAAATTGCATTGTCGTAATCGAACACTGTTTGATGTAGGACTAAAATGTATAATCTTTGAAGAAACCGCGAAATGCTCGCGGCTTGCGGCATCTAGCTCTCTTGAAAGGGCTCTGATTTGATTATAGGCTTGGCATTGACAAAGTGAAGTGTTGATCTGTTCACTGATAACTGAACCGGGTTTGTCTAAACCGAGAGGGTTTGACGCGTGATAATTTTTGTTTTCACCAGAC
>OX453272.1:35689635-35854635 GCA_949710005.1 Ricordea florida
TAAAATAACAGGAACAAAAGGTGACAAAACAAGCAAGACAGGGAAAAAGGTTTACAATGAAAATGCAGAGAAACGAGAGGAAAAACAGAAGAAAACAAAGGAAAAGAAACACAATTCACAGCGTGATGAGAAAGATGACAGTCTATCTGACTGTAGCATCTGCGAAATGGAGAGAAAGCAAAAAGGAAAAACGCACAGTAAAGAATTAAAACATAAGGAACAAAGATCCAAGACTGACAAAAAGAATCGTAAAGACTTGCAAACTACTGCCGGTGCTACTGCTGCTACTGCTTCTAAGGTAGAGTTAAAAGACAAGGAACAGATTCAGCACTCTAAGAGAGAAAAAACAAAAGACGAAAGAGAACATAGAAAGAGGAAACATCATAGGGACAAAGAAAAAGAGAAAGAGAAAGAGAAAGACAGAACAGAAAAAGATAAGAAATTAAACAAAACAACTGAAAAACACGTTAAGATAAAAGAGGTAAGTGTGTATGTCTTGTTAACATCACAGCGTTCATTCCGGGGGGAGGGGGTTTACTGCCATATATGGACTCTCTAGGTATGTGCCGCTATGCAGGGCATGCTTTTCAAGCAGTTTAAAACAGGGGCGTAGCGGGGGGGGGGGGGTCTGTGGGGTGTACCTGCCCCCCTTTTGTGAGACTAAAATAGAGTAACTTGACTCATCTATGCTGCTACTTTGTAGGCTCGTGCCTCCCCCACGCTCACTGTTCATTCGAAAAAATGTAACTTTCAGTGGAATACGGCGTGGATGTTGGCACGCCAATCTGGTTGGTACCCTGGGTGTGACGCAGTGCGAACCCCCCTTTTGAAAAATGCTAGCTACACTCCTGGTTTAGTTTGAAATACTGTGCAGAAGTCATAGATTTTGGGTACAGAGTAGGATATTATTTTCTAGGGAACTGATCAATTGGTTGAAGATTTTAGCTGGACTGTGCTTGTAACCTCAGCAGTTTCTGTAAAATAGCGATCGTAAGATAGGGAGGGATTTTGGAAGTTTAGTGTAGTATAGGGCAGCAAAATACACCTGAACCACGTCTGGTATAGGCTAAGGGTTCTTGTGTCCCTCCCAATAATTAGTTGAGTTCTCCCCTCGCCACCCACCGCCCACCCGTTGGTCTTTCAGTGTCTCACTCTAGAAAAAAAGATCCTAAACTCTTTACGTAAACCAAAACTGGTGCTCATCGTTTTTTTGGAGTTTGATACACTGCATCTTGTTGTTTGACATTTGACATTGTGTTTGACATCAAGTACTGTATCAAAGATTTGATGTAGCCACCCAAATGAAACAAACCTAAATGCAACAACTTCAAGTGTTCATCAGTTTTGTTCTGGCACGTTACGTCCTTGAATTTATTCATTTTAGATTTATGATTCATTTACAGTCGAACCTCGATTATCCGGACATCGATTATCCGGACTTTTCGATTATCCGGACTTTTTCTCTGGTGCCGTTTTTTTCATGAATATTAATGACCTTAGATGTTAAAACCTTTAGGAGGTAAAAAAATTCAGAAATTATGTTAAAAGTCAGGAAAATTGCGTTTAAAACAGCGCATTACACGGGCATTATCTTTATTTCGTTTGTTTACATTGTCTCATTAATATGCATATTTTCGATTATCCGGACTCTCGATTATCCGGACTATTTACCCTAGTCCCACCGAGTCCGGATAATCGAGGTTCGACTGTATTCGTTTTAGAAGTGCTTTTCGTGTCGTCTCCGATTGCAACTGCGAAAGACGGTAAATCAAGTAGAGGAATCCTTTATTTTAGTTTTCATGATTTCCCTGTGGCGCCCCGCTATCACTGTCTTGGAATTTCATTCGATTTTGTTTTATTTGATATGCTGTACTTTTCCAGGTGGAATCGGCGCCTGGGCCGAGTAACCCTGCTGAGTGCAGCACGTGTCAATCATCACTCAGCCGTTTGGAGGCGTGGCAAGAACGCTGCACATCAGAAATCGACTCCGCCCGCCGCAAACTAGAGCACAGGCTCCAGCGGTTGGAGAAGAGGCTTGAGGAACAGTTGTCGGACGAGAGTCAGCTCAAAGAAAAGGAAATACGAGAAAAAGAATATGAACGTGTGGTTGGGCGGGTATCTGACGAATGTCGGGAGGTCAGCAAAAGTGTTCAACAATCCAATGTCGACGTGAGAGGTGAAATTCGAAAATTAATCAGAGACGGTTTAGGTAGACTCGAGTTGAAACTGTCTCAAGCCACCGCAGGTTACAATATGGGTTACATGGACACCGAGGACAGATGTAATCCTCCGCTGGGACGAAACTGTGCTGTGGAACGAAGAGTCCGCCGTGCAAGAAGCCGGAGTTCACCTCACCTGGGAAGGACCCCCTGCGAGGATTGCGTAGACACGTCAGACCCGAATAGGAAAATGTCCCGTATGTGAAAAAAGTTATTTCCTAATTTTTCAACCCTCTAAGATGGCTGACCCGTTATTTTGACGATCACTTTTTGAATTCCTTAGGCATTATTTTCTTAACAACTTTACCGCGCTAATACGACTGGTCGGGAAGCCATTATTTGAGCCTTTGGACCAGTTGACTGCGTTAAACCGGCTGTCAAGAGAGAAACGCGACAAGATTTACTTTTACATAGTTGATGCTAGGCTGGTTTGAAATAATGAATGGAACTTAAAAAGTTACCGTGATTCACCGACCCGATGTTTCGACGCTCGACAGGAGTGTTATGGATTTCTGGTTACATTCATTATTTCAAACCGGCGTAGCCACCTGGTTGCATTGTGCACATTCCTTTAAAAATGATCTACTTTATTCACTGCTTAACTCGTACGTAGTATCTCGTTACATTTTATTTACGTTTATCATGATGAAGACACTTGAAAATAAGCACCAAACGATGAGTTAAACTGCCACCTCCCAGCTCCTTTACGGTGGCGTTTTCACTTTCCATTAGTGGTCTGCTACGCATGTCCCGTCGGTGATTAATGGAATTTCACCATGGGTTGAGAAAGTAAGACTGTGATTGGAGCATTTAAGCCGCATCGCAGACCAATAGAAAGCAGAAGAAGGGATTTATGGGACTCTCTTCATGTTCCCTACAACCATCGCTTTTCGATTTAGGTGCTCGCATGGACTTCTTTCCAAAAATATGATGTTTGGTTACTAAATTGAAACTGTAAATTTGATTGGCTTAAAACCCTGTAAGCCCCAATATCAATATTCATTCTCTCCTAACCATTCTCTTATATTTGTTATGGTTCTAGTGAGGAGAATTTGTTTAAATGTTAATACAACTCTTTTTTTGGTGATCATTTTTGGTATTCTCATAACATGAATGGTTGATGAACAGTGAATATTGTAATGAGAAATTGGATGCTGGTCACTACTGGGACTTAAAGACTTAATGCAAAAAGAGAGAAAGACGCTTCTCCACAAAAATGTAGTAAGGAAACACAGTTGTTTACCCCAGTTGTAGATTACAGGCAACGTTAAAGAATTGAGTTTCATAGAGTAATGTAGTACTGTTGCTAATGGCGTAGCTGTGAAATTTTTCTTCAGCTCCGCCAGGTTCGTCGACGGTCGGAAAGTTGTCATCTTCAAACTCCCAAATTCGTGTCAGCCAATCAGATGCATTGGATACGTTGGCAGAAGCGCGCCCAAACGATGAAGGTGTCACATCAGATGAGACATACGCCGCGGCTCAGGTGAGATACAGAGGTCCTTTCAAGGGAAATAATATACACGTTTGATGATTATTATATAGAATTGAGTGGTGGGCGGAGTTGTACTAAATCGATAAAAATGATACCACGCATATGTCCATCAGGGTATTTTCATCGGAAGGGCTCTATGAGCTGATAGTATCTCTTCGCGAATGACCACTATCGCATCACGTGATCGATTTAAGCCAATGAGAATCGGATAAAATTTGGAGGTGAACTATAAGAGGCGATAGCTGATTCGGCCTTCGACCCCATAGAAATCTCGAGCTCATAATCTAATCGCTAACTAGTCAGCATTACACAAAATTTTATGTAACAAATGGAAAATTACGTGGTCGCTTGGAGACACGAAATTTCTATTCTCATGTTAAAAAAATTCAGCTCTCAAAAAGAAATTTTGTACCTCCGCGTGGTTGTGTAATATTCTCGGCGAGTCGAATAGTAGCAGAGGATTAAAGGATGAGCACAGAAAACGAGCGACGTATCTGGTACACGGCAACAGCAGTCGAGCTAAGCATCATCCATGCGTTCGTTCTATTAGTACTGAAACAACAACAAGATCAATTATATTTAGCTAAGCATGATAGGTAATGGATGGTGTACCCCGCAGATAGCTAGGGAAAGCTAATCGAGGCGGGGGCAAGCCATTTATTCACGACATTTATTTACAGGCTTTTTTTGAACTTAATACTTGAATTAGGGCCAAACGCGAACCATAAAGCTGGTGAAGAAACATCGCTTTTCCAGTCTGCAACTCGATCGAGAAATTTTTCACGGTGGTGAAAGATCGTAAGGATTTCATTAACTTAATTTCTGTGTCTATGAAATAAAACGGTTTAAAATTGTTTCTTATATCAGTGAAGAATAGAATTAACCTAAGGATAATATGACCACTCTGCCTGAAACTGATGTTGCAATTTCATGACAAACAGCATTCTAAAGCATTTTTAGAAGAACGCCGCTCTTGTACAGTGCATTACATAGGAACTGTTAAAGAAGCAATTTCTGTTTCACACTGGGTTAGTTTATCCGCGTTGTGCGATCCAATCACGATTCGTTGTAGTCTCCGTCAGACTGGTTTGGAAGGTGGCGGGAGATTCTTCTGAGTCTCACCAAGAGAAAATGAGGAAAGAGAACATAACCCCGTCTGAGATGATAAGGGGACAGAATCTATTTCTATCGTGGAATCTATTTATATCTCGTTCCATGGCTGCGCGATTTCCCCATGGCGCATTGAAATTACGACCACGTGATGAGAAGGACATCAACCATTGGTCAGTTAAAATAGTTTCCAGATCTAAAAATAGATTCTGTCCCCTTATCATAGTAAGAGAACCCAGTATGGAAGATGCGTTCTCTTACTTCATTTTCTCTTGGTCTCACGTATCGTAGCACGCGTTTACCTTCGATAGTGAATTTAAAATGGCCTAGAAAGGCTCACCCTTCCTTCGTTGTCATTTGCCCAGGTTCGATACCAGCGCCACGTACGAGAAGTAGATAGATGGTGGAGAGAAAGGGCGGAAGAAGAACAGCGGGTGCTGTACGCGAGGATCTGTGAACTAGAACAAATGCTAACAGTGAGCCGCTCTGGGGGAGGATGCTTCGTATGAGACACGAAGGAGAAGTTAGTGACGATAGAAAATGGCGTTTTGTTTAATACTGACACAGAGCTCGAAACGCGTGCTTGGTTTTACTTGTGGCTTCTACAAAACAGAAGATAATACCAGAAATTGTATACAGCAGCAAAGCTGCAGGAGAAGCTGTTCTCCAGCCTCCTAAGGGACCGTTCATTTTTTACCAGGAAGGGGAGGCTAGTGGGATTTGGTGGGGGGGAAATGCGAAAAAAAACACGGCTTTTGAGGGGGGCCATCCCCAAAAAAATAGGGAAAAGGGAAGGTCACCTGAAGTAGTTTCGCAATACTTTGAAATGACGTTTTAACAGGAGCCCTTCAATGAAATCGCTCCTTCGAGTGGGGGGGGGGGGGGTGGGGGTGTGGCGGCGTGTGAAAATTGGAAGGCCGAGGGTGGGGTCACGCAATTTTTAAATGGTTCTTCTCGAATCACACCAGAGATACCCCCTCCCTTGTAAAAAATGAACGGTCCCTGACACGCGCGAATGTTTCTTATTCATCAGCGGCGCCGGTTGCACCTTAAAACGCGGCCATTCCAGCCAAACCATTTTCGAATCTATTTGCTATAACAATATATTTGTGATAGCACAATCTTTGCCACAATGCCTTGGATCGATAGACAGAATTCGTTGTGTCTTATTGAGTTTGAATTCGCCCTCTCCATCCCTTCAGTCAACGTAACTCCATAAGCGATAAAGAATAACACGATGTGCTGTGTCCGGTGGTCACTTCAACATTGACTGGGAAGGCGGGGAAAAACCTGGATGGGCTGTTAGATGGGGTGTTAGATGGGGTGGTGGACATAGGTTTCCAAGAGGCAAGAAGAGCCTATCGGTCCAACATTTGGCACGGATTGTTGTTTCACGATACAGCGCTGTGTAATGTAGTTGGAAACAACCAGACAGCACCATCACCTCTCCCCTCAACTCTGGGAACATGAGAAATTGGGATAATCAAATGAATTGATAAAGTAAGTTATACCCGCCCACCGTAAGGTAAAAGGGAGGTGCTAACGTTTCGAGCGTTAGCCCTTCGTCGGAGCGAAGGGGAACGTGAGGCATTAGCCAACGAAGCACAACCAAAGACAATGTCTCGCATACTGGGAATATAAACCCCATCCGCTCGGGCAAGGAAAAAGATTAAGACGGAGCACAGGCAACTCTCTCTTAAGCGACCGCCCTTGGTGCAAGAGAAAGTGGTCGCGTAGTAGAAAAGTGAAGAAATGAAGCCGAACCCTGTGTGGATCCACTATTGCTATTTGTTACCTTATCAATTAAAGTGAAGCAAATATGCAGAGACGTGTCTATGTGCTTGTACAACTGAATTTAAATAGAATAGAAGTGATGTAATTGTCTATTATAATAACAAGACGATCTAAGATCGTAAGTCGGACAACAGGTAGACGTGCTGTTATGGGAGCAACGGAAACGTGGCATCTTTGTTGTCGTTTCCTCGAGTTTCATCACGAGGCACCTTGTCTTTATCAGCAAATGCTCTTTTGTCACTCTGTCCACATTTTCTGTTCACTGGTAACTCGTTTGATTTCTGGTTTGATTCTTTTGAGACATTCGCTACATCATTTGATTCTTTTGCTATTTTCAGTTCGCGGAACGACCCGTTTCGAAATATACGCTCATTACACACGCCATCTTTTAGAGTGGGTCTACCGCGAACGGTTTGTGGGTCTGTATGTTTGAGCGTAGAAAAGATGACACCATTTGTTTTCAACATATTCGCCATCGACTAACGACATCGGAACGACATCGTAAAAAGGTTGCGCCCGTATTACGTGTCTGCGGTATTCCCCATTGCACGTGACTGCGATTTGCGATGAAACTCGAGGGTAAACCTATAGTCGGTTGCCCGACTAATAATCATCTGTCCTTATCGCGCCATCGGACGCGTAAGGCCTCCTATAATAATATTAAAGAGATTTAGGCAAACCTAAAAGCGGAGCTCCTCACACAGTCCCTCCAAAAATGCTTGAAAACTTGCAGAAAGAAGTCAGCTTTATGCTTATGTCCCTCCAAAAACGCTTGAAAACTTGTAGGAAGAAAATTTTTCCTCCAAAACCGCTATGAATAATCCGTTTCTTCAGCAAAACATTGTAGACTGCTGTAGACTGCTGGCTGTAGGTTGTGTAGCCGCGGCAAGCCGCGAAAAGCGCGCGAAAAACAAAGCCTCGTTTCGGTTTAAGACCTTCTAAATATCCCGGATGACTATGCCCGCCATGTTGGGGCAACATCGTCGTCGTTGCTAGGCGCACGCGCCCGCGAGCCATGCCGCTAGCCACTATGACCATGAAAACTCAAACGCAGGGTTTTCTCAATTTCTATCCTCGCACGGTAGTTATGGGGCTCCGCTCTGCGGCTCTTCGAGCCGCTGTGGAGCTCCGCTAATAATAATAATAATAATAATAATAATAATAATAATAATAATAATAATACAAAAACAGTTTCAGTCCTCGAAAGAGATCGCGGTTGCTTAAGAAATTAGAGAAGTGGTCGCTTAAGAGAGTTTTTGAAATAGTGTTTGACGGGAAAGGAAAATGGTTCTCTACAAGGTGGTCGCTTTGTAGAGTGGTCGTTGAGAGAGAGTTGCCGGCAGTCCCCCACCCTCTCTGGCAAAGCATAGTGTCAAATACCCCGCAAATTCCGGCTCGTACGGGGAGTTGATTTCCAGTAACAAGTGCATAAACCAATCAGATATAGAAACCAAGAATCCTTTGCTGCATGATTCCGGCAAAAAGCATATTGATACCAGTTTTCAACATTTTCTATTCAACTGAAGTCTTGATACGGTACAAAGCTTGACGGGGTTTCACGGTTTATCAGTTGAGAGGTAAACAACTATACATACGAAAATGTTTTACAACTACAGAGTAATTTTTAAAGCTCGAAATCTCTTGTATATAGATAAAAAAATGCCGTTTTAAGGGTTTTCAGTGTAACGTTTAGAATATTCTAAGGAAAAGGATATTTAATATAACAAGGAATATATATTTTCATTTTGTACTATTAAAACGACTTATTCCAAGTCAGAGAATGAGTACTTTCTTTACTTGATTTCGGTATTTCGACCCAGTAGCTGATCCAAGCACATTCCGTTGCCTATTAGCTTGAAAGGGTTCCTTTTTAAAGAAACCGGATTTCACAAACAGTGAAGGGGTAAAATGGAAATTGGCATTGGCCGGGTTTTGCCCTGGAAAAATAGGATATAAGTCACTGGGAATGGGATTTTTTTTTTCCGGATTTTGCCAGTGGGAATACGATGTGAGTACTGGGAAGTAGGATTTCGGGAAAAAATGGGCTGGAAAATGGGGTTGGTACCCCTCCCCCCCTTTCAGGACCATCTTTACAAATGTAAGTTGTACCATCGTAAAGTATAACCTTTAGTTGGCCTTCGTCAAAGAGAACTCTCTACAACTACTATGGCGAAAAAAAAGTGCAGTCAACATGGAAAAGGTGGGGTCCTTAGAAAGTGGTACCGAAGTCGACTCACTGTGACAACTATTTACAGGATTTATTGTTACATCGATTGTGTTTCAACACCGTTTCCACGCAGAATTATATTTTTCGTTGTCCCTGCTTTGATCTTCCACTCCACAAGGATGATCACTCCCAAGTTCAAAATCATCTCTGCCAGTCGAACAATAAATATCACGGCAGGTGACGTCACAGTTTTCTGATGACCATCGCCGACGCACCACCCCCTCCATTACAGATACTTGCTAGGCCCAGCTCTCCTTCGGGCAGGTTGTGCGCAATGTGCGCAATCAGTCGAGACCCAGACATTCTGTAACAAATAAAATAAATAACACTCGGCAGAAATATAATGACCATTGAAGGCGACACACACGAAGGATTCCGCTGACATGTGCTCCAGGGTTAATTTGCACTACCAGATGACACAAGGCTACAATTGTTTCGCGATCTTCAGCCTTAACCAGTTTCTCGACTCATTAGGTAGGAGTATATCGAAAGTTAGTGTCGTTCTCACCGTACAAACAGGACGAACGGGCAAGCTAACCTTAGAATTGTATTGTTAAGCATTAAAAACCAACAAACTGTATATCCCAATTAACTTTGATTAAAATATACTCTGCACCAATAAAAAAACAGTAGGCACGATTTTTCCTTATTTGGTCATTTGTTTTAAACTCCCGATAACGCGAACATTGAAGGTTCGTGTTACCGGGAGTCGACTGCACATGGTCAAGCAAACAGATACTGGGGATTGAGATAATTTAAAACCAAATTAGTGAGTAAGAGAGTGTATGGTTTCTTCTATGGAGAATTACTTCCAACAAACTTTGAAGGTTTTTCAAGATTAGCAAGCAGATAAAACCATGTGCTGTTACCAGAAATGTCACTATCTACTCATCAGTACATTTCATTCCACTTCACGACTTGAAAAAGTAAGCCGTTCATTTCTCTCTCTGTCTTCATCTTTTTGAAAAGGTAAATCCTGTACAGTTCAGAAGATGCTCTAACCTACAATAACTGTTTACAAGCAACTGCAAATACAATATTTGACAAGGTCTGTATACAGACACAGCATTGAATAGGAGAGTATCTGTATGGACAACTTATCATATTTTTGTTGCATTCCGCCTATCAGGGGACCAGTGGGAATCTAGGTCACCTGTACACATGGAATGCACAAACTGATTTTACCACTTTTCAAAATGGATGATCGGTGACTTTTGTGTCGTTCATGAGATTCCTCCAAATCCACTAACTATTTCAATACATGTACCACACTATAATTAATCTAGTGTTGCACTATTATAAAATGAATCTTGTGTTGCACTACAGAACACTCATTATTAGCCATTGGAGTAAGACACGTTAAGCTGACTTACCCAATAGGGTGACCAACTGACACCGCTCCACCATGAATATTGACTTTTTCAGGATCCAAATCCATCAGCTGTAGATAAATAATACAAAGAACTAAGGGACGGACCATTAGAAAAGTGATGGGGGGGGAGGGTGGGGAATTTTCGCTCACTGCTTGTGCAGGATTTTTTTTTTCAGGTGAACCCCTCTGCACGAATTTTTTTTACTACGTGTGAAAAAGTCACAATTGGACCTTCCTTCTGCATGAATTTTTTTTTACCTCCTCCTTTGCAGGAATTTTTTTTTCTTGGCATTGTTTTTTTCCCACCCCCCCACCCCTCCCCCCCATCACTTTTCTAATGGTCCGTCCCTAAGAGAGCTTGTCATTTGACCGGGTGGACTAGCATGTTCAGAAAAAATGGCTCTGATTAAACAGGTTCTGCTTGAAAATTAAATTTCCCCTTTTTGTGTGGCTTACACGAATTGTGTAACCCCATTATGGCATAATCAGATTTATCAATTTATTTATCCATGTGAGCCAAGCGATTGTCAGGTGGTCTAGTAAGCCACACATGTACGCATTGCGAACCTATTTTTCTTAAAATGGCTTCAAGTACCAAATGCGCGGGAAATTTTTTTCGCCACACAGTTCAGAACGCGATCGACAGGAATGGGCAGTATGACCAGTCTGGGTTCACAAGTATTGTAGGGGTAGACGAAGGGCTAACGCTCGAAACGTCAGCACCACCTCCCCCACCCCCCCTCATAACTTACAGTGGTACAAATTACTTTATCGACTTGTTTGATTATCCCAGTTTTGGTCGATGTGAGGTACCTTAGGATCGCTTCATTACACGTGTGTGTCGTTATATCAGGAGAGTTTCATGTAACCAACCTTGATGTTCGCCAGTACAACAGCACTGAAGGCTTCGTTAATTTCCCACATGTTAATATCTTCCTTCTTCAAGCCCAACTGTTTTAACAGCTGAAAGACAACAGGAATCTATCGCTAAATATGTAGTAACTACACGTATTAGAATTTTGTATTGTAAATCATCTGCTTCTTTAACCAGACAAGTTTTCAGGTACAGTGATCCTAAACTTGACTGCAGGGAACAAGAAAAACCAAACAACGTATACCTAGTTAAGTTGAAGACCAAAACGTTGTCTTAAAAAAGACATAGACCACCAGCTAAATAGTCTAAATACCGCTGAATGCAATTGACTTCTTCAGGACCAAGTACACCAGAAAAATTACAATTTAAATGAAGTTTAAAAAAAGATGTTACACAACAATGATATCAAATCTAACGACAAATTCGAAGTCTTAGAAATAAAGGCAAAATTGATGATGATTGAGGGATTTTATTCATTACACATTAATTGTACCGCCACTAAGTTCGGACCAACTTCCCTTCTCTCCTTTGGGACCGTTCATTTCTTATGAGGGAGGGTGTGGGGGGGTGGTGTGGATTCGGGAAGCACCATTTAAAATTGCATGATCCCCCCACCTCAGCTTGCCAATGTTTTCAAATGACCACCCCCAATCAAAAGACAATTTCGGATGAAAACATTATGACATAAAAGTATTGCTGAAATATTTCACGTGACCCCCCCTTCCCTATTTTTTTTTTCGCATGACGCCCCATATCCCACCAGCCCCCCCCCCCTCCCTCGTAAAAAAAATGTAAGGTCCTTTTCCACCCACGATAGTTACGGTATTGATGATTAATCTAGATTACAACTGACCAGTTATAAACCTGGACATACCTTTGGCATAGCAGCAGCGGGAGCGACAGGAAAATCAATGGGCGGTACAGCAGCATCAGCAAAACCTAAGAAAAATGTCAGATTTCATTTAACAAGTTTGAAAAGATACATCGCTGAAAACGTTGTCTTGAACAAACAGTTCTAGTCTTGTTGACACAGCAATCTTTGACGACTATCCAGTTAATAGCCACAGTGCCTGATGAAAACGTTTGAGACAATGTACAGTGTACATGCCGGTAGTAAGTATATAACGGTACTAATACAAATAGCACAGCACTGACGAAACACAAAAGTTAGAGCCACACAATAGAATATAAAACTAACTATACAACAAGAAACTGGATAAATCAAACGAGTTGATTAAGTAAGTTATACCACCGTAAGGTAAATGGGAGGTGCTGACGTTTCGCTCCGACGAAGGGCTCGAAACGTCAGCACCTCCCTTTTACCTTACGGTGGTATAACTTACTTAATCAACTCGTTTGATTTACCCAGTTTCTTGTGTTTCAATTTCCCACCGACGCAGCACCAGTTTCTTTAGAAACTATCCCCACAATAACTATACAACAGTACAACACACTGTTCAGTAGGTTTCCAATGATTGGTCAGACAGAATGGTTTGATGCAAGGACAAAAATGTTTGCGCTGCACTGTAACGTTTTGTTGACATTTTACAACACATATATGTCACTCGCCTCATGCATTCCAAGCTTTAATTTTAGAGTACTCAATCTCTAACCTACTATGGAGGCCAGTGGCTTCAATCCTAACCGGTCAGCAGCCTGTCTTGTCATGAGTACCAGAGCTGCTGCTCCATCATTCAACGTGCTGCCATTGGCTGGTGTGATTGTCCCTACAGAGTTAAAGTGCAATACAAATAACATTATCTCATAAAAATAACATCTTCCAATCCTGTTAAGAGGAAGTCAGGCGGTCAGACATATGGCCACAATTAAAAGGTGAAATAAACATTGTCTTGTACTACAACAACTATTTGAAAGGAGCAAATAGCTACTCAGATAACAACAATTTGATTAGTTAAAATAGTGGACATCAGACACTCAACATCCTTGGCATTTTAAGCAATCTAACTGGCTCACCATCTTGGGGATATTTAATGTTCATTTAGAAATCTAGGTGAATAATGGTAGAATATTTACCAAGCTGCAAAGCAGCGTGGTTAATAGCGGAGCTCCACGCGCGCGCGAAGAGCGCGCGTGGACGGAGCCCCATGGCTAAGGTAATCTACCCATCCCAGAAAATTTGGTAATCATGTGACCGTACACCGACCGCCGCCATCCGTCCGCACCGCAGGCATACCAATGAATTTTGGATAGTCTGTGTGCATAATAAGTTTTGTTTTGGCGCGAAAACGAATGGCCACCCGCGTTTTGTGAAATAAAAACAACTTAGTCCAGCGAAATCAAGTCAGAACAAAAGAAATTTTTCGTATTGCTTGACGGAAATTGTTTTTACAGCCGTATTTTCTACATATTACAGTTATTAGTCTCTGGCAATAGGGCTCTGACAAAAGTATCGCTTAAATTTTTAGGATGGTGGTAAGCTACTATTGGAAGGTTTTCAAAATCATTTCTACATCGTTCTGAAAAGTAGAGAACACGGGAATGTTTGTTAATAATGTACGCGACATTGGGCAATGTAGGGTTGTCATCATCATCATTATTATCATTACATTATTGTTGTAATGAGATCGGGAGCTCCGCTTTTAGGCTTGGCTAAATATATATATTATTTCTAAAGCCACTATTCACCGGGATTGAAGAGAATAATTGTTTTAGTATAGACCAATGAAGCAACCTCAGTGGAGAGCTTAAGCAAACACAACATCACAACAATGCTGAGGATAACACAATCAGTGAAAAAATTTAATTGTTGAAGCATAATTCGTACGACAAAGAGACTTGCGGGACTTTATTTTACACATGCAGTTTTATTGTGTCGTTCATTTGTGCTATTGTTTGGTCCTGTAAAGCGAGAATCGACGACGGCCATATTTTGGTGGCTTGGATGCCATTTTGTTTCTTCTCCAAATAAAAACTCCCTCCAATCAGATAGCTCAAAACGCCAAGGTTGCTAAGTTTGAATATGCTAATCAGCATAAGTATCACCCAACTAGTGGACCAATGCAAATGTTGCAATCTGATTGGCTACCCTACTAGATGACTATTAGTAATAGTCCTCGAGATGCTTCCTTTCGTTTTATTCCCAAATAAACATTTCTTCAACTGGCATTTGAATTGGCATTTATTTTTAACTTTATTATTGCCTTTTCTGTCCGACTTGTTGAATGATACTAAAAAAATATGACCCTTCCCCGTCAAATGCCATGGCTGCATCTCATTGGCTATTGACCAGTAGCACTTGCAGGCTATAGGTCTAATTGTTAATTATTCACCAGCTTCAAGGTGAATAGTGCCAGGGATTCTTGGAAATCCTTGTGCAAGCAAGTTTTGGTCAAAAAAGAAAAAAACAGCATCAATTCTTGCTTTACAGCTGCTTTTGAGAGAAGTAACTGAGGTTGCTTTATTAGTACACTGTACATACGAAAACAATTATTCTCCACAATATCCATGAATAATGGCTTTAGAAATATTCTGCAACTTTTCACCTCATTTTGAGAGAATAATTGTTAGATATTCATCTTAAAAGGGAGTATTGCTCCACAATAACAGAGTGGCTAGGTAAAGTTTTTGCTTTGCAACAGTTTGATGAAATGAAATAAAATCGTACACCTAAAATGTTACAAAGGTTGAAGGTTCCTGAAAAGTTGTTAGGCAGATCAAACAATGTGCTGTTACCAGAAATATTACTATCTGCTTTTGGGTGCACTTCACAATGCTTTAAGTAATATCCTGTATTCAGAAGATGCTCTAGAAGGTACAATTATTTACAAGCAACTGCAGATGCAATGTTTGACAAGGTCTGTATACAGACACAGCATTGAAGAGAAGAGTATCTGTATGGACAACTTATCATATTTTTGTTGCATTCCGCCTATCAGGGGACTAGTGGGAATCTAGGTCACCTGTACACATGGAATGCACACATGCATGTACTGATGATATTAATAGATAGTTGGTGACACTTGAGCCTTTCTCTGATTTCTCCAAAACCACTTACATTTCCAATAAAACCATGCATACACTACATGCTATGTACAAGTAAAGAGCAATTTTTTGTCAAATAACTGTCAAACCAAATTCCAGTAATGACAGATACTTGAAGTCTGGTGTATGAATTAAAATTTAAAGCAAAGACAAGTACACACTGTCAGAGACATTATCAACCAATGAAAATACTGTGAGAACTATAGTCTTGATGCCTTAATTTTACTCCTTACTGTCACAAACTTGCAAACCATAGCCATGCAACAGCTGAGCAAATGTGAAATTTTTTACACAGGAAATTGAAAAACTGCTCCACAGCTTATTTCTAAAGTACAGTAAGCTGCCTTAGAAAAAACTACTTGTTTAGAAAAGGAAATTGCATAATGCAGAAAAACGATGGGATAAAAGGTCAAAAACCAGGTACAGTAGCCTTAAACTACTGTACTTGCGATATGATTTCACTACTTTGCCAAGATATGAAAAATGAAAACAAGCAGGACTGACCTTTATCTTTCTGGAAGACAGGTTTCAAAGTAGCAAACTTGTCATATGAAACTCGCTTGTATTCCTCATCTTCACTGAACACTACATCAGGTTTACCTGGACAAAACAAAGACAATGGAAGCTTTACATATTTTCATTGATCAAACTATGGGCACAAACTTACACTAGTAACATCAATAAATATAATTTATTAAAATAATGCAATGATAAGCTCATTTGGAACAACGTAATCTTGGGAAAAATGCCCTCCGCCAATAAAGAGGAAAATTTGCCTTTACTTGAAGGTTTAATAAAATACCAACCGCAATCAAAGGTGAGCACATGGAAAGCACAACGAAGCACAAGCGCATGTGTAGCGATAACAACTGCTGGGTACAATGTAAATAACGTAGTGGCAATCTACGTATGGACTTGGGGGATTCACAACTGGTGTGGAGACCAGTTGTCTATTTACAAGCATGGCCCAGGCATTTAGAACTAACTGACCATCTTTAAAATACGCTGTTTAAGAAGGAAGCCTGAAACCAACTGAACAGCAGAAATTGAACCTACCTTTCAAACCAATTGGGGCTCGGACCAAGAATTGAATGGAGGACACACCCTGGCCCCTATCCTACATACTGCTTGTTTAACACTGTCACTGGCCAGAGGTATCAACCATGTAATTAAAAAAACTTTATACTGTGTTATTATATGGCTACAATAGTACAGGAGGCACAGTAGTGTAGTGGTTAGCATGTTGGACTTCTGTGCAGGAGGTTTGGAGTTCAAGCCCTGGTGCTGGCACTGTGTTGTTTCCTCAGACAAGAAAGTCTCCACACTATCTCTTTCCACCCAGGTGTATAAATGGGTACCAGCCATATAATGCTTGGGGTGACCCTGCGATGGACTAGCATTCCATCCAGGGGGGAGTAATAGTACTCCCAGGTGCTTCATGCTATTGAAACCGGGATAAGCTCCGGCCGTGTGGGCCTTAAGACTCACGTGCGCCTTTACCACTTACAATAGTACACACGCACTGATTGGCTCTGATTTTTTTTTCCTTTAATATAGACAAAATTTCTCATTTTCAAAGAAACTGTTTCTTCTGTCACTTACGGCTTCGATTGCATGACCAGGTGTGTTTCGGTTCAGTGAATATGACCTTGAATGACCTTTTGCATATTGAAAAACACTTCCATTTTTCTTTTTCCAGTGCTAAAAAGGCCATATAATAAATACGTATTAACCTCATATGTTCAGTCATTACAAGGAAATCTCAGACCTCAGCCTTGACTGTATTGACTTCGCTATCGCTTGGTCAATACATCAAGGTCTCAGTCCGAGATTTACCTGTAATGGCCTCACTCTCGGTTAATAAGTAGTATGTATTATTTGATTAAAATTTGTCCATAAGGTGTCTTGTCCTTTTGACTTTAATCATTTCTTATTGTTCTATAGTTTTAAATTTTTATTAAATATTGTAATTACTTTGAAAAGCTACAATTTGGAAAGTAATTAAGTTATTATATTATTATTCAAGGCAAATGCAAAAAACACTGTAATATGGGAAATGCAGCTAAATACAAGAGTCCCCAGATTATTTTTCCTTGTAATAGTAAATTCATTATCTGACTGATTGACAAGACGTTTGTTTTGACCATCTTGTTAGCTACAGCACACTGTACCTAAAATAACACCACAAGCTGACAACCAACCTTTCTTCTGAGGAATGCTGACAGGAATGACTTCACTGTTGAACTTGCCTGCCTGTCAACAAACCAGTTGTAGTTACTGGTACTTGAAGGAAAAGTGCACATTGTAACCAGGTGAAGTATCAGACATAGTTTGATGCTATGCTGGTTTGAAACTATAAGATACAGTCATTATTTTAAACCAGCACAGCATCAGACTATGTCTAATTGTGGTTACATTATAAGGTGAAACAATCTTATTTATACATGTAATTTCCCTCATAATCAAATAACAGGGGATTTAGTTAAAGTTACTATCATTTCATCTCTCCTGATGATATCATTACACAGTAATAAAATTTATTATCAAAAAGGAGAATACAGGGGTATGACCAGTAACAATTAACTGCGTTAATTTCAGTTAGTTAAAAAATAATATACCCCATGTACATGTAAGCATACTTTTAGGCCCATCTTTAATTATCATCATCTATTGAGCACTGTTATGAAGTTTATTCACGATTACTTCAATGGTAAAAAATTCATTGGGTTGTGATACAAGCTTGACTAATATTATGTGTCTTCCCATTTAGGTAAATATGGCTTCCAAAGCTTCAACTTTCATTCAAAGATAATGGCAAATGACAAATGATTCAAAAACAAACTATGTGAACCACAGCGACTGAATCTGATACCAGATTATAAAACGTTTCTTGGTAATAATAAAAAATCCTTAATTACATTTTTTTACCTTTTTCACACTTTTTTTTTATTTTTGGACACATGGAAAAGGTAAAAGTGTAAATATCAATTTTAAATCTCAATCTCTCCATGATTTTTTATTGAATAAATAAACAAGATGTGAAGAACAGCAAGTAGAAAAGCAACCCACCTCCCATGCAGAGGCTGTCTTCTTGTAGGAGCCAATAGCAAATTCATCCTGTTCTTCCCGGCTAATTTCTAGCTTAGAGGCGGTATTTTCTGCACAATTACCCTGTCAAGAATTTAATCTATTTAGATAAAGAAGACAAAATTGCACCTTTACTTAACTCAACAGTAACAGACCCAGTTACGTGAACTTACTTAAATGCAAAAAACCAAGTGAAACAAATATCATTCCTGTTACTTTACTGTTTCTCTTTTTTTGCATGATTTTCCCTTGCAATGATGTATATGTATGAACCTGTTCCACATGTACACTGTATATTTTATCAATACATATTCTAGTAAAGCTCAATGGAAACCAACTTGCATACATGTACTTGCATACTCATGTCAGGAAATCTAGGTGGGTAATTTTCTGTGGCTAATAACAAGTAGCAATTAAAGGCACTCAGTGAGTGCGTGTGATTACTCCAAAATGTTAAGGATAAATGGAAACTCGTTTTTTAAAAGCCCTTTTCATAGTGAAAAAATACAGGTACTACTTTAACATCAAGAGTCAGGTGAACATTGGCTATATGCAATGCATGCAGATCTTATTTTCTTTTATGTTTCGAATGTTCAGTGGAAAAATTAAGCATCTTTATATTCATATTGCTTGATAACACGGATTTCTGTGCTTGTGAGTGAAGAAGCGCGACAGTTTGTCTAGACAAAGTTGCATAGTTCACATAATTTGTTTGGAAGTGAACTGTCGCAGCGAAACATGTTAATTAAAGTGAAAACATTTTGGCACTTAAATTTTATCAGCAGTCCAAAGCATGGGATATTTGCGAAATCTTGTTTTAATCAGTTTACGATCCCAAGGTTTCCCACAGAAGAAAGCGAAATTTCATTCAGGAAGATTTTGGTCACGTGCTAGGCAACAGGTAGTCGCGGAAAGTGTGAGAACATTACTAGTATTGACAGCCGGTAAAATATGAGCCTTGAAAATAAAAAGCCGACAAATTTAGGCCAGATCCGAAATTTTATTTTGAACCCTGATTCATATTATGCGTTTCAAATTTTTGTAGAAGTGAATGTCGATGTTTTTTTTATTCGCGTTCGTCGTTCTGTTGTTTTCTAAACTCTAAAATTCAAGAAATAAATTCTCGGGTATAATTTAATATATTGAATCTTTATTAGATTACCTACTAAAAGTAGGGATTATGCCAGACTTTTGTAATATCTTTTATATAATATCTCTTGGTTTCAGAACTGTTTTCACGTGTCTGTAAAAATCTGAAAAATAATTTTTCTCTTCAATTACCCGGCAGAAGAAACCTGAAATAGGATTTCCTTAATCGATTAAGTTTTTAAGAAATAACGATCTAAAAGGACATACAAATGCATTTATTTGCACGCACCGACCTTGGCCTTAAGCCAGAGACGTCATCCTATTGTGACGTCACATTCTATTGTTACGGACGGACTCGCATAGCGCCATGACAAAGTGGTACTCCGTAGGACGGAGTAACCACAAAAAATAATGCACATGGAACAAAGCACGTGTACTTAACATACACTTGTAATAAAAATCAATATAATACTGGTGCAAAATCAAAGATAGTTTGCTAGTCAACTTCTATTAGAACAAACATTGTCTAATAATTATTATTAGACCACTTGTTCTAGACCTCTGTAGTAGTCCTACACCCTTTTGAATCAACTGACCATGTGAATTTGGTTGTAGACATCCCATAGACCATCCTTGACAATTCCATCCTGTAAAAATAGAACCGTTAATATTTTTCTCACACTTGATGGGTCCCAGATTTACAATTCTCTACCCTTGGAAATTCTTATCAGAATAAAAAGCCTAACTAGAACACTGCTGCATTACACTCTACTACTGAGCTGTAGTTACTATGGATATATAGAACTGTGGTAACAGTACTGTACCTCCATTAGATGACCCCCATACTTTGGTGCTTCTCTGTTTACTATAAATGGCACATTAGACATACTCTCCATCCCACCAGCAACCATCACATCCTGTGCAAAGAGTCAGCAAAAAAAAACAAACAACATAAAAATACTGATCATACTATAAAGTCAAAGACTACTAAGAGAAATAGGAAAATCTGTAATCTCTACTATCTAAAACTGAGACTTGCTTCTTCAACATGCTAACCACTACACTACCATGTCTTCACTTTAAGGGGCAGTTTTCTAGCAAACCTACTCAAAGTATTGTAGATAATAATCTATCACTTTTATAACTCTATACCAAAACAAGATTAACTGCAATAAACATTACATTTGATCAGCAGGATTGAGATTGAGAAGCAATAAACAATAAACTTCACCTCATTAGTTTTAGTTTTACCCTACTGATTTCAAAAACACATCTAAGTTGTTGGGCAAAATGTGAAATGAAAACACTCAATAAATGAGGTTTCAAGCACGTAACTTCTCCTTGCCAGTTTTCTTTTGCATCCTTTATTTCAGATGACAAACAACCCAGTCACCTGAACTCAACCCAGAATGCAATAAATAATAATTACCCAATATTTTTCATAAATTACTGTAGAAGAGAAAAAGGAAAACGGAAATCAAGATGTAAGATACTCAAATGCGAATGACACAGATCTTTTAGCATCACCAATTTCCTCTTCTACACCATAGTCCATTCATTTGAGAAGCTCCACTAAACATTTGATACCCATCTTTAAGCTTATATCTATACTAAACACCTCAATGTTTGTCAAAAATATTCTGCTATGCATCATATTTTCAAATGTACCTGGTGTTTGATACATGTATCTAATGAAACACTGTAGAGTGCACCTCCTGCTTGATAGATTACAACTTAATCAATAATATTCTGTTACACAAAAAATTGCAAACCAAAACAAACACTGTGATAAGGTGTTGGTAACTACTATTTTTCCGTATTATATGAAATACCAGTATAACATACATGTAAAAGGAAATCAAACCATTAATGATTGTACTGTAATTTAAAAACAAACCTGACTACCACAAGCAATGCTCTGTGCTGCCATCATGATTGACTTCATCCCAGAAGCACACACCTTGTTAATTGTTGTACATGGTGTTGATATTGGTAGACCTTGCAAACAAAACCAGAAACACCCAAAAACATTTTTAACAATATTACCACTGACATTATTTCTGAATATGCTTTCTAGTAGAGATAATGTGATCTGTTGAATTAATATATTTATTAAACTTGTACACTTTTACACTGCTAATACAAACAAATAAACAAGATAGAGCAAAAGATGGAAATTGCTTGGTTAGTTGTCAACTGACATACCATAATAAATAAAATATGCCTTTTGTTATCAAATAGGCATTTTACAGTATTATTGGCCTGTCACTTTAAAGCAAAAGGAAGCCAGAGAAACAAAAACAAATTGGCAATGTACAGGACATACAACACAGCAGGATAGAAAGGGTCTAGTCTGGAATTAGCCATTTTTCCAACATAGAACACTCATTAAAAATGCACTATTAGAAGACATAGATCAGGTGTTACGGTCTGGCTGTAATTTCAAGTCTTGTAAGATGTAGTGGAATATTTACATAGAAACTGCATGGTCCAAATTAATAATAATAATAATAATAATACTATACAGAGGATGGTTGATCTTCTTTGCATGACACCCAAATGAAATTGGAATCTCTTTTCTTTCCTCACTTTTTGAAAGAAACTGAAGTCAAAAACAAAAACTCATTGGTAAGAAAGGTAATTGTATAGGGCTATTAACTGAAAAAGAAACAGATTCTCTTTATTGCAAAGTCACAACTTGCATAGTTAGCATAATGTAGAAATTCCTGAATTGAACCAAAATGTAGTTTCCAAGAAAAGTCAGAGGTCCAAACCAGGGATGTTGGCAATCACGTATCATTGCACAGTGCCGTACCTGCACCCAGAGCTGCCTGTCTGGCAGGTGCTTGTCCTTCTCCAGCAGTACACACATTTCCCATATAAACTTCCTGAACATCTTCTGGGGTAATACCTAGAGAGGAAGTTACAGATAAGTGACCCAAACATTTTGATAACAATAAAGTAAAGTTATTGCTGTTAAAACTAAACATTGTCTGATCAATGATTATTTTACTTAATTAGAAATACTATTTGTTCTCCTTTTGAAAGTACCATACGATGCTTCAGGTAAGAGATCTGGAAGAAATAAATGAGAAGCAAGATGGAACCCACAAAATCAACCAGTCACCTGCCTTGCTTATGACTGTGTTGATTTTGTGGGTTCCATCTTGCTAACATTTACAACTATTCTCTCAACATGTCTTTTGATAAAGAAAGGCTTCTGAACTCTCAGGTAATTGGTTATACTTAATCTCAAAGCTCTTTTATTTGCAGTGATGTCCTTTATCCTTACTTATAATAGGTAATATTGGGCTCAAAATCAACCTTGTGAGTATAATTTTATAATTTTAGAAATACACACAAAAAGGTTGATCTATGGTGAACTACATGGTGATAGTCAATGATATACAAGCCAAAAAAACTTGATACAGTACTTGTCTAAGACAATTATTTTCAATGTCTATATGCTACTAAGCTCACCTTTTAGTGCTAAATAACTCTTCCTACGAGTTTCATCTATTTGTTGTGGATTTATGTGAAGTACATCATACCTGCTTTTTCTACAGCTGCTTTCACAACAATGGCACCAAGCCTTGGAGCTGGGATGTTACATAACAAACTTCTGAAGGACCCAATAGGTGTTCGCACAGCACTTGCAATTACAACTTCCTAATATTGGTATTATATTAGAAATGCTATGTGATTTTAACGCTTGGGCAATGCTAAAAACTGTCCTAACACACAGTGGAAGGTATGTTGCACAACAAATATTACTGTATTAAGAATAGAATTGAAAATAATCCTTAGGAAAGGCCATGAAAAAAACCAGTTTGGGGTTATGTGGGGACATAACGTCAGGTCACCACATGATGACATACAACTTCCTTGACCTTGATCAACTTCTACACAGGGTGAATTTGACTGGGAAATCCGGATTTCCCTGTACCCTTAGTTTCATCTTGTCGGAACGTCAATCAATGTCAAATCGAAACGTCAATCAAAGTAAAAAGTAATTCATTTTAAAACTACCTACTGCTGAACGACTTACATGTAACTCGATCAACTAAAGACTATGCATGATGAAGTATGAGGATACACGGAAAAATGCAAGAAATCGGGATAATCAAACAAGTCGATAAAGTAACTTATACCACCGAAGGGTACAAAAAGGGTGCTGACGTTTCGAGCGTTAGCCCTTCGTTAGAGCTAACTACTATAAGGGAATCTTACCCGCGTAGGTACTGTACACGTGGAGTGGTGCAATAAACTTGTGTAATTTTCTTCAACTAAATTAATTGATAAATTTTTTACTTGATCGTAAATTACGATTTTTACACAACTTGCGCAAATACGTTTTATAAAGACATATTGCAAAATACTGCATTTAAAAGTTTCATGAAAGTGCACGAAATATAAGCTAGTTGAACTATGAAGTTATAATTATACCCACGTGTAAGCCGAAGGATGATAAATGTCGTCGCGTTCTGTACTTCCAAAGCTAGAGAATGTCACGAGAGAAGAAAAATCTAAGAAAAACACTTATTATACAGATGGTCAATTCATAAAAGGGGAATACCAAATTTCTTGGAACTTTTTGAGACGAAACTCTCCAAGTCAATGACGTCGCCATTTTTGGGAAGAGGTCCAGTGACTTTTCATGACCTTTCATATAATTGTCGTCACTGCTCCCCTAAAATGAGCATTCGCTGTACGTTTGCTGGCTCGTAATATGAGATTGGGAAGTTCGTAAATCATGGCGAAGTCTCGCATAACATTCCACTTGAGAGATAAAAATCCAGAAATGACTAAGGCCTGGAATAAGGCTTTTGCCCCATACAGCGATAACGTCAAGGTCAGATTCGGACATAGTTTTAGTTCATTCACAGTTCAAGGTTACCACGATCGAAGGAGGTTTGGGCTGGGGCTCTCGGGCTGGGGCAGGTTCAGTTCAAGTCCTTCGAAGGCGAATCCCATATGTTTTCCTAACTGTTAGCTTACAAAGCTTTGTTATTCGACAATAACCTTAAGATTTATCCAAGTCTGTAATGGTCCTAGTTAACTTTCCGAGTGGGAGAACTGACTTCCTGAAAGTAACTTGGGTCAAGGGCCACTCAACAGAGTTTTAATTTTGGACCTTTATAGATCTTGGCCACACCCTCTGGTGCAACCCTCTTGAATGATTAAAGCTGACAAGCTTGTGGGGTCTTGAATAATAATATATGAATGATAAGATAAAAAACGGTTAACATCAAATATTTATAATACTTACAATAAAAACGATAATATAGCAATAAAGTCATCGTTTTGATACCGAACAACTGAAGCTGAAACAATGTTGAATTTAAAGTCTCTGAAATAGGTTTTTTCTCAATCAATGGTAGAGCTCATTCCAGTTTCTATGCAAGAATTCAGGCTCATTTAGAGTAAAAGTGTTCCACAAGATTGCACCTCTAAAAGCAAGGAAATTTTTCACGTATCTTGTATTGCATCTTGGTAGCAATAGCGAATTGTCTCTTAGTGCATAGTAGTTGAAATGTTTATAGTAGATAGCCTTGGATAGTAATCCATGTACCTTTTTTTGGCTATTGTGAACCAGACAAGATGTATTATTTTGCTCATTAAAAATATTAATAACATTTATTGAGCATTTTTTTGTGTACACAATCAGTAGCTATTGATCTAGTTTGTCATTTGTTCTGAACCTCTCTAGTACATAAAAAAAATTATAAGTTAAACTCCCTGGAGATACCCAGAAAGCCTGACCTACAGGAGCTGACATCAAAGAAGATCTGCTTCAACAAAAGATTGAAATCCTTCTTGGGATCATGGAATCTTGAAACAAGAAACATATGGAGCAGGAAAATACCTAATCCTTAATATATCTTCTTGAAAAAAAAATGGGGAGGGGGTGGGGGGCTTTCATTGCTTAAGTTGTCCAGTTTTTTCGGATTGTTAACAGTTTTGTATATTTTATTTCCAATAAACTTGTTTTTTACTTTTTTCACTTTCCATTGTTTGGGTTACTATTTTGACAGTTTCATGTTGTGTTTCCTTCTGTTAGGTCTCGTGTGGTGACATCTTTGTTGGGGCACCTGCTGCAGATGCCATTGTTTCTCCTGCAAATAGTTTTGGCTTCATGGATGGAGGCATTGATATGGTATGAAATGTACTGAATATTCTATGAGCTCTTGCTTTTTCTCTTATGCGCCTCCTTCACTAGAAAGCAAGTGAAATACTAAGGAAAGGTATCAGTTACTTGAGGGGTATGGAGGGGGGACTAGCCTTAAGGGTGGACTGACCACACCCTTATTACAGACGTAAGAAATTATCTTACAGATATCAGAGAGCCAAATAATATTATTTAGATCCATGTTTAAGCAAAATGTAAAGTTTCAAAGCAAGCTTTTTCTTCTTTTTTTTTTAATCAAGGACCAGCTTATACTCTTAATTGTAACTCTTGTAAATCTGTCATTTTATGGCTTTGATCGTGGCAGTGTATGAGTGACAACCCCTAAAAAAAGATGCCACCTAGCATAATTCATTAATTAAAAGATGTGAGAAACCGGAAGAAGCCTATTTTAAATGCAACTTAAACATTGCTAGCACACCAATTAAGTTAAACCTGTATTATAAATAAAATGTCAAAGACGTTTTTCTTACCCTAGCTACCAACAATACCTGTAGTTATTATTTTATTGCCTAATTACCATGATTTGTTTGTAATTTTAGAAATTTCTAAATGTCTTCCTGGGTGGGTTTTATGCTTTTGATCCCTTTAAACATTGTCCTCTCTCAATTAACTTATTCCATTAATGGTTGAACCATGCTTTTCGATTTTTGGTCTTTGACAGCTCTCCTTCCCTTAAAACTTCCAGTTATCCATTGGCATGGATGTTTATTTTGGGGCTGCACATTGTACTGTGTATGTTACAGGTCTATTCTCACCACTTTGGATGGCAAATGCAACACAGATTGCAAGCATTGCTTTGTAAATATTATTGTGGTGAACTACCAGTTGGACAAGCTGTGGTTATCAAGACTCTTACCACAGCTGACTTAACCAACCCAAAGTTTAAAGATCCAACATACAATGAAGGGAAACTGATCAAATACCTTATCAGTGCTCCAACAATGAGAGTACCAATGGATGTCACAGACACTGTCAATGCATACCTTGCATTCAGGGCTGTTATTAGGGCAGGTTAGAACTTAGATTGTTACTTAATTTTATTTCAATTTTATCCCAACTAAGTTGTGAAGCAATCACAATTTTCCTGGATACAGGACTTTACAAATTTGTTTGTATTCTCACTATTTTTATTATCAAAATTATTATTGTTGTTGATATTAATTATGCAGAGTACTAAGGCATCTAGACAGGCCTTCTGATAGGGTGCGATAAAAAAATGCAAATTATGCGAAATTTGCAGGGCAGATTATGCGATTACAGAGGCCAATTATGCGATAAATAATGAAGATTGTGCGATTTTTTTCTGAGCAATTTTAAGCTTGTTTTATAAGGTTTCAGGATAAGAAAAACACTTTTTTGCTGCTCTTAAGACATTTTGAATGCGTTTCTACTTTATATGAAACAATTTTATTGTGCAAAACACAAAGCTAAACTCAAACTTGTTCCCAGGGTCCTCTCCCACTCGGCCCCCGAGTAGGAGAGAACCCTGGGAACGAGGTGGAGCTTAACTGAAACACGATGCTGACGTCTGTCGACACACGTGCAGTGCAAACCTAACATTGTCTGTGATAAAAAAATAATGTATGAATACTCAACGCATCAGCGAAATATTCCTAGCTAGCACTGCCTTACGTTGTGGAGTATATTCCCGTTTCAAGTGATTTTTTAGACTAAGTAGAACCTGAGATAAATAAATGTTTTAGTGATCTGTTCAATTCATAGCGCCGCATAATTAGTTCAAGGCGATAAAAATATAATTGTCGGCACGCATGTAAACAAAACACTGATAAGGATCAGGAGCCCAGGATCGGGGTAATGGGCTCCTGCAAGGATAGAAATAATACCAAAATACTCGATACATCCCGTTTCAAGCAATTTCTAAGACCCGGAAGATCCCGAGATATTGTTTCTTGAGGAAATTGCGAACCGAATTTTACAAGTTTGTTCAATTCTCAGTAGTTTTCAGTGGTTCTGAAAACTTGCTAATAGCATGCTGAAAAGTATTTTGTTAAGCAAAAAACAAGGAATAAAGTTTTCTTCGATTCTAATACAATACGATAAGTGTTTCGAGAAATACGAGTTCAATTAAAAAATGCCTGAAAGGCTCAGAGCAATTTTGAAAGCGCTCAATCGCTTCAAATTTTGTGAGTTCTCTCACTGTTTTGCTTAACTTTCTTTTATTTTTGTGTGCGGGTTATCTGCAAGTGTGCTTTCTGACGATTCCCTTTTTCCTTTTGGCAAAAATCACCCGTGGGGGTAGTCCGCCGTGCGGGTAAACGGCCGGAAATTACAGCCATTCAGATTGGCTAATCAGAAAAAGGGGCGTGTTTGTGTTACACCAATAGGTGACTCTTTAAGAATGAGACTCGTACCAGGTCCTTGACATTCAAAATAACGCCTTAACTTCGAATGAATACGAAATCGAAGGTGAAAGAGTCTTGTTAGCCTTTTTCCAAGGTAAATCATCTTGAAAATGGCGTATTTTTGCAGGAACTCCAAAGAAACTTGTTGATTCATGCTTTATTTTATGAACATTGTGCGTTATTTTTTGAATTATGCGATTTTTCGTGAATTGTGCGATCGGATGCGATTTGATGTCGATTGTGCGAAATCGCACCATCGCGTAATATCAGAAGGCCTGTCTAGATGCACTGTGAAATCAATAAACTGCTTGCATACAACTGCATGAGATCTATGTAGGGCCGAACCTTTGTTTCGTGTGCACAATATTGCTTACCAGTAGCTGACCAGCAAGCTCGGCACAACAAACTTATATAGTTACTATGTAAATGAAAAACGTGGCAGGTTTGACTGAGTTTGTCAATAGTAAAATGGCAATGCAAAGAACTTACAGTAAGTGGCTTTAAAACGGTACAGAAAATATCACACATCACGTAGTAGGATTTTCTGCAAAGTTAAAGTAACTGCTTATAATAGGCAAACATTGAGCCTAACTCCAATTATAAGCAGAAAGATTTCTACTTTTTTGTTCAAACGACTGCTTTCATCGCTGGTAACACTCTCTGTGATCTAGTGAGTAGTTTAGCACTATTTCTTGTTAACTTTTAGTGACCTCCGTTATCCCCTTTCATTTCCAAAAGAGATTACTGGTGAATTTCTTCTGTCATTCTCAGTAAAGTTTTTATTCACTTGCATTGAAAAAATAGATAGGCTTAGGCCAGTCTAGCTGGTTGATGAGAAGTTTGATCCAGCCTATTTTCTATTATTTAGTACAAGAACACAATCGCACAGCAGATGCCGCTGAAGTTACCATAACAAGTGTGTTGTGCCCTGGTCTTGGGACAGCTGTTGGTAGAATGCCTCCTGGTAGATGTGCCACTCAAATGAAAGAAGCTTATGAAATATGTGTATTGGGGAAGGACAGTCCAATAACCAATCCTACAAACAGCCTTGCTGAAGTTTATGACCATCATGTTTTCATGATGTCCGCATAGTAAATAATCGTATATTACATGCTTTGCCTACTCCACTCCTGAGGTGATGTACATGTAAAAATGGCTGCAATGTGTTGATTGCAGCATAGTTGGTATTAAGAATAGTTACAGGATAACTACACAACACTCTAGATTAAGTTTAAAGCACTGTTTATGCACTCTCTCTCCACACTGGAGTATAAACGGGCACTGGTTGTGTGGCATACACGAAGTGTGTAGCCGCATTATGGCACGATCGGATTTATTTATTTGTCCACGAGAGTCGAGCACCTGTAACGTGATCTACTAAGCCACACATGTGCGCATCGCGGACCTATTTTAGTATAATGCCAAAGGTATTAGCAGAAACATTATGAAAACCACGTAATGTGATAGTGTCTTTCCTGAATAAAGATTGTTATTATTATTATTATTATTATTATTATTATTATTATTATTATTATTATTATTATTATTAGATTCACGCAGCTATTGATAATATAGAAGCTGGTTTCTTCATTGGCTCCGGGTAACAACAAGTTGCCTAGGGAAGCCAAGAAACATCCCTTGTTTTCTTTTTTCTCTTCTTTCTACATCTCCAGCACCTTCCAAAGAATTCTTGCCGACCCCAACAAAGCACATCTCTGGGTCAGTCCAACAGAAATGCCCACCTCAATGGCTCTCAAATTGTCATTCAATCTCAGTGGTATTGATCATGATTGATCCCAATGCTCCCACTACCACTGGAATAACCCTTGTCCTCACACCCCACATTTTTCGAACTTCTCTCGCTAGATCATGGTACTTTTCAACTTTCTCCTCTTCCTTTTCTCTCACCCTACCATCCACTGGAATTGTTACATCTATAATCTGACAGCTCTTGTCTCTCTTGTCAATGATCACCAAATCCGGTCTCCTAGCCACTATTTCATGGTCTGTTCGCACGATGACACTTACACACAAAAACTGGTAATGAATGGGCACCTGGCAACACTGCATGGGGGAGTCGGTCTTACCATGACCAAAGTAAGAGAGCGATACTGGGTCCCTCGGCTCCGGCGTCTAGTAAAGCGGGTAGTAAAGTCATGTTATGGGTGTTGTCGATTCCAAGCACATGCATTCGCTGTCCCTCCCCCGGGTCCTCTTCCAAACGACCGTACGCAAGGGGGAGCACCGTTTCAGGTTGTTGGGAATTGATTACCCTGGTCCAATCAAATATCGTAGAAAGGGCAAGCTGGAAGGCAAGGCTTACATACTAGTGTGCTTGTGCAGCCTGACAAGAGCATTATATCTAGATGTCCTATCGAACATGGAAACACCTGAGTTTCTAAGAAGGTTAAAAATCTCTGAAGAGATTTATTGCGCGCCGGAAGATATACTCTGACAACGCCAGAACTTTCGTTGGCGCTTGGCGTGAAACAAGTGCTGCAGGACGAAAGGATTCAAGGGCTTCTAACTCTGCAAGGGATAATCTGGCAGTTCAACCTCTGCCGAGCTCCCTGGTGGGGCGGTCAATTTGAGCGGGTGTGGGGTCTCATTAAGTCAGCGTTGTACAAGTCGATTGGCGGTGGATTGCTGACATGGGCGGAGCTGACAGAAGTAATCCTCGATATCGAAGTCGCCCTGAACAACCGGCCGCTCAACTACGTTGAGGAGGACGTGCAACTCCCTGTTCTGACTCCTTATGCCATGATGTTTGTACAAGATAACATTCTTCCGGAGTTACAACCTTACCACATACAAGATTACGACCCGAGGAAACGCGTTAAATACTTAACTAAATGTAAGGATGCTTGTGGAGACGATGGAAGACAGAGTACCTAAGGGGATTGCGCGAGCAACACCGGCTGAAGCACAAGGGACACGCGGATCATCCAAAGCCAGGTGATGCTGTCATCATCACGTCCGAGGAAAAGAACTGATTCAAGTGGTAACTGGGCGTGGTCGATTCCCTTATCGTGGGACGGGATGGCGTCGTTCGCGGGGCTAGACTGCGAGCGGGGAAAAGATTCCTTGAACGTCCAGTACAGCATTTATACCCCTTGGAATTGTCTTGCGACAGCCTTGTTCAGCCACATGTCTCAAGCCTCAACCCTGATGCTGCTTCATACCGCCTGGGGAGGGACGCAGCCGTTGCAGCAGGATTCCGTGTGAGGGACGCTATTTTTCTTTCTAGGGAAAAGTCCTGGGAACGAGGTTGGTCATTCCAATCTCCCCATTCCACCCCCTCCGAAGTGTTCATCAGCAGGCATTCGGAACAAGAAGCATTGGCACAAACAAAGGGGTCGTTGTCACAAAGCTTGCAGAGTGGTTCTTATCTTGAAACTACCATCTCTCTCACTGACAGATGGGAGATTTGATTCTTGGACACTACTACAGATAGACTGCTTTTCTTGGTATGTTTTTGGTGACGGAGAAACAGGTTTCTTAATTTCTGAATTGGGTACTCAAAGAGTATTGGGTTCATCATAGCTGAGAAATAGGAAAGATTCCACTTTGCTTTTGGAATACCTTAGTTAGGGACAGAAAAAGGTCAGCAATTATTACTCTTATTGCGTTATTCATTAGTCACTGGTACTAGACGGTTCTGATTGCCAACCAATATAACTGTATGTGAAACCAAACGAATTCGAAAGCTTGTACCGAAATATCAGATCCTTCTTGCGCAATTTATCTTCCACATATATATAAACAGCCCCTTTCCACCGGTTTTCAACTTTTCAACTGCCAATCCTAAGACCACAATTTAACTAATTCAAATTTAGCGAGACACCTGCAACAAAGGCACGGCGCCAAAGGATTCAATCGGAACTCAAGGGAATTATAGGTCGCCCCAACCAGGGGCGTAAATCCTTTGCATAATCCACACCCACACTTTCCGAAAATTCAAACCTGTCCCTTTCATGGGAGGGGAAATCAGCATATAGTTCAACATTCAAACTTCCATACCGTGTGCTATTACAATAGGACGCGTCATATGCTTTGTCATACACGTGGTTAGGGTGTGGTGTGCATCGTATGGAGTCAGGTGATTTCATAATGTTTTGATTGCGGTCTATGATACAGGGTAGGTCATGCTTCATTCATTTTTTCACGTGATGTCTCACATGAGAAAACAGAGAGAACAGAAAACAAAAACAGTGCAAACTCGTCGAAGTTACTTTCGAACTGGGGTGAGAATGTGGCAGACAACATAAAATACCCCACAAGAAAAACCAAAACTGTTGCATTTCCCATACTCCGACCCCCTTTTTAATCCATGTGTCCGTCTGTGGTATCTGTAGGAAATGTTGCTTTAACCTTATTTTTCTCTGAGTTTTCCACGGCTATCGTAGTTTCAGTGAAGTTAAAGTACAGCTGCTACGTATTACTTCATACTTGCTCCATCTATCAATACACGGTGGGGCGAGAAAAAAAAAAGACAGACGAACCCATTTCAGACAGGATTTAAATCGTAGACCGGCAACAAGGAAGAAAAGAAAAACTATCAAGCCTTTTTGACTGGTGTATTGGGACTTTGTCGACAAACAGATTGAGTCATCATCGCCAAAAAAAAGGTGTTTACAACTTTATGACAGGAAGTGCGACAGTGCTAGCTGCTGGCGCGTGATGAACGTGGATTGTATCAGCAGTTTAGATGCAGTATATCATTGATTTATACTCGATAGGAAGTTTCAACAGAAGCCGAACACGAGAGGTACGCTGTCTTTCATCCTTGAAATATCATAGCAAATTAATTGTCTGTCCTTTTTGAGGTTTCGGTGATTCAGATGGGAAGGAATACAGCCGCAAAAATCACACCTCCCTCACGGATATATTGTATGTACTTTGTAATTGCATTCATCATTTTCATGAAAAGGAAGCTAGAAATTTTCAAGTATTTTCCCGCTTTAAGTAGACTGTAGCACTAACGTGCAAAAATACATTGCGTTCTGTAACAATACCGAAAATCACTTCACGTTACATGTATTTAAATACAGGAAGTGAATACCTCACCGCGGAGGAGTGCAAAGATAAATCTAAGGTTGTAAGTAACGCTCCTCGCGCGGAATTAGGGCAATTCACTCCAGATCCAGATAAGCTGGCGACCACGTACGAAAGGTCTGAAAGCAAGCTACCAAAAATTTTCCCGCGCGTGCAATTTGGAATCTATCTTGATCGTTGAATTCTTCGCATAACGCTGATGTCAGCCGCAAATTCCGTTGGTTCAGTTTGGACATGCTCCCTTTGTTCAGGCTTGCTAACCATTTGATTCTTAGAAAAATGCCCTTCAAAACGTAAGATAATGTGTTTTCTTTCATTGAAAGAATTTTCTTTGATCGTTCGCATGACGAAAGTTTTCAAAGATCATCCTTCTGCCGTGCTTTTCGTTTGGGCTATTATTCGTGCAACATCGATGGATTGTGTCCAATACTGATTTTACAAAAACTAACCTATTAACCCAGGTTATCATTTATGTTTGTTCCCCTTTTTGCTTGACTGATTGCAGGCGAGACGTGAGGTTACCGCTACCTGGCCATCCTACCGTTGCAGGTCGTAAAGAGGGTTCAACAGTCATTATTATCAAGATACGCGGCCAAATTGAAAACCGCCCTCTTGAAAACACGCGCTTTGCGGGCCGCAAATGACTCCTAGCGGGCCGTTAATGCATTAACGGCCCTGCAGCTGATTGGTTCTCGGTTCATCATCCGATGAATATTAACCAATCAGGTTACGTTTATTGACGCGGGAAAACCATTCAGGTGCGAACAGCTAGCGTACAGCAGCTATAGCGTACAGCAAGTTTTGAAGTAGAAAAAAAGTCTCGAACAGTTTCTCGCTGAGCAAATAGTGTTCGAAAAGAAAAATCAAAGTCTGTTTGTTATGAATGGGACAAAACGTAGCTCAAAAAATCGGATTTAGAAGCAAAGGCACAAGGCGAAGATACAAAGAGAGCAACTTCTTGTTTTCTTACGAGAAACGAAGCACGGCAAAACATCGGTTCACTTCATTTTGTGTTTCTCGGGTCGAGCTAAATTAACAGAAGCATTGCAGGGACTTTACGCCGAGGCTCAATTGGAAAATGTAAGTTCGTTAATTATTATTATCCATTTATTTTCAGAGACATAGCAGCTCTTTTTAATTACACCTATACAGTGTAGCATAGCACAAAATTTTCAACGCGAAGTACTTGTATTACTAAACATGTAAAACTCATAAATGTGTTAGTTTATATCTGGATGTTATTTGGCCTTGTATATTGATAATAATGATAATAAAATGACTTTTTTCGGGAATATTGTTTATTTGATCCCTTGTAGTGACATTTGCGGCCCTTGCGCTTCGCGCTCGGGCCGCAAATGACACTACGCGGGCGCAAATAAACAATATTCCCTCAAAAAGTCATTTTATTGTCCTATTCAAACCAGTGGGATAGCCATGTCCGAAGTTAGGCACGTCAACAAAATTCCCACAATCCGTGGAACGGACATTATGAGAGACCCAAGGCTGAACAAAGTACGTGCACGATATCGGCTCATGATCATTGCAAAGCATTTTTATTATTTACTGTTTTAGTCTTGGGTAATGTTTATTTTCTTACTTTCACTTGTTGCCTAAATTAATGCATCCAGGATGTCAAGATTTCTCGATATTTGCCGACAACGCTAGTTTAAAATTCGTTTGCAAAACATAGCTCGTCAGTTGGTGAGATTTTCAGACCAGTGTTTTGCAAACAGTGCCGCAGCTTTCCGCATAGATCTTAACCTGCGAGCCAGTCCAAGTGATTTTTTTATTGATTTGCCAAGCAACCAGACTAATACGAGTTCGAAATGCTCCATATTCCCCTATTGTAAAAAAAAAACACTGATCTAAGCTTGCTGACTGATCGATCGCCCAATATTACTGAATTTTAATGAGAGGTCCCAGGTGTGTCCTATAATCGGCTGATATCAGGGGATCCTTTGCTTCTGTGACAAACGTAATTCACAGTATGAATAGTTTGTGGTTTCGAACGCTTTTTATCAGTCCATGAACGGCTATGGAAAAATGAGTGATATAAGGTGGAACGTGCACGTCAACTATGAAAGTACTGGGAAATGTTTTATTGTTTGCTCTTGGAAATATAGAAATTATATAAATATAAATTATATATGTTTTTTTTTTTCATTTTTGTTGTCAAAGTTGATTTTTGGGGAATCAACTAAAGAGATTTGAAAAGAAGTTATTTTGAGCTCTATCAATTCCAAGTTTGTAGGAACCACCTCCTCCTTACCCTCACCCCCTCCCTCAGGCAATTTTCAGCCATGTTTTCAAGTTGTCTCTCCCCACCCGCAGGAAACAATATCAGGTTCCCATAATGAGATTTCTTTGGGTATGTATTGAACACTTACAAAATTCTCAACGTTGGCAAAATGAGACAAGTCCCAATCAGGGAATTCCCAATTAAGTTTCCCAGTTAGGACTTGTCTGTCTTCCAGATTTGGAATTTTTTGGTGTCTTAGGGACTTGTCATAATGATTATTTATTGGGAGGGGGTGCTGGTGCAGATAGGGGGTGGGCCACCATTTTTTATGCATGGCTTAAATGGAGGGCCATTAAAAATATGCAAATGCTTTACCAGCAAAAATGTTAAAAGCTGCATCTGGATGTCATCAACAAATGCAGGCTATTAAAATAACTTTATAAAAACAACTTTTATTAATCAGTTTCATGCATGCCAGAGGACAACAGGGGATAAGGGGATGGGGGATGTTAAAGTAAAAGGGGGAGTCAGCAAAATCAAGCATGGCATAATTTACATTGCTCTAGCCACCCCTTCCCCCCTGATAAATGATGACCAGTCCCTTATAATCTAAAACATCCAAAAAATGGGAATGTGATACTTTTTTGCCAGTGAAGTCGACCTGCTTGGGGCATTTGTGATAGACTTATCCAAGGTAGGGGGGCAAGGTTTAACAAGATCTAGCTTTGGATTATATATATATATACTCAGAATTTCAAAAAAAAACTGCAACCTGACAATTTCTAGATGGTCCATGTCCAGGATAGTCTCCATTGCAGCCGTTTTTGGATGTCACACAACGTTCCCCCCAGGAGCAGCTGCCAGGGAGACTATAATGCATAAAATTACTAAATGATTTTTGACCAGATAAACAGTGTTCTAACAAATCCGTCAGAGCCAGATGCAAACTAGAACAAGAATTATGTTAAGCTTCCAGAAATCCTAGGATGCTAGCTATCTGATTGATAATTAACATCTGATTGATAATTAACAATTAGACCCGTAGTCCGCAAGGGCTACGGGTCAATAGCCCATGAGGCGAAGCCGAATGGGCTATTGACCTGTAGCCCTTGAGGGCGAAGGGTCTAATTGTTTTAGTATCACCCAACTAGTGGGACAGAAAAAGCAATGATAAAATTAGCAAATGCAAGTTGAAGAAAGATTTATTTGGGAATAAAACAAAAGGAAGCGCCACGAATTTCGCTACTCGAGGACTATTACTAATAGACCTCTAGTAGCGTAGCCAATCAGATTGCGGCATTTGCATTAGTCCACTAGTTGGGTGATACTAAGTATTAATTAACCCTGGTTTGAGTGCTGAGCTTTTGTTACCCTTTAATCCTGTGGAAATTTGATTTGTACTTTGGCTTTGTAAAGCACTCCTATTAAAAAATACCAATTCATTATCCCCAGTCTTTTACTGGAAAATTATTACTGTACAAACATGTATTACTGTTAAATAGTCTTGCTTTCTGAGAGGCCATTCTGATAAGGAGTTTATCCAGTAGGGGTTAGCAAGGGGCAGTACGAAGGAAATATGGAAAATATCATTTTGAGTCTGCTTTATTATTAAAGGCATTGTGTACTGAACAATATTTCAATCAACATTTTTAACCCAGTGAACTTTATTACTAACAATAAGTTATTTACTTTAAAATAACAGTGACACGTATTTTGTAGAATCTGGTGTGACAAGTGTTATCATAAAATCCCAGGGGCACCTTAGAAATTTAAAGTGGGGATTGGTGTCTTGAACCCTTAGCTTAAACCAGAACTAGTTTAACTGAATGGCACTACCCTGGACTAAACTCCCAATTTTTCTGAGTGACTATTTCCATTTTCCCAAGGCTAGACTAAAATGTTCAATCAAACGAAGGCTGAGATGTTGAATTTTAGATGTCATTTATTTATTTGCCCAGAATTTGCTGATTTTTTGCATGTGGCCTTTGAGTCTCTAGGGGGGAGATAAGGAGAAAATAGTGAAATAATACAGAACAATGTTGTTCTACAGAATAAAAGGCTACTTGTATGCAAAAAATCGGCCAATTTTCAGCCCTTCAATTGGTCATTCTCATAGGGAATGATACCCTGGTGAAGATTCAAACTTTCTGATTTATATACTTTATCCCTAATGAATCTGCTTGAAAACCATACCCTTTTGCAGCAGCACATATCTATTTAGCCCATAAATCCATAAGCCCCATCCTTCCCCCTCCTTCAGGCATGGAACACCTGCCTTGAACCAGATATCCCTAGCTGTTAATTAACTCTTTTATTATTAGGGTACAGCATTTACTCTACAAGAGAGACAAATACTAGGAATCCATGGACTCCTTCCACCTTGTGTCTCAACTCAAGAGGTTCAAAGCAAAAGAGTGTATGATGAACTACGAAGGAAAAGTGACGACCTTCAGCGGTACATACAAGTGATGGCTCTGTTGGAAAGAAATGAATCACTGTTTTTCCGGTTGCTGTTTGATCATACAGAAGAACTGATGCCCATTGTGTATACTCCAACAGTTGGTTTGGCTTGCCAGAAGTACGGAATGATATTCAGGCGACCTCGTGGATTGTTTGTATCCATTAATGACCTTGGACATGTTGCAGAGCTTTTAGAGAACTGGCCTGCTGATAATGTCAAGGTAATTTATTTATGATTCATAATTTATATAACCTAGACATGAAATTAAAAAGTGCACTGCCTAGCTTTATTGTAAGTGATACTTCATATCTCCTATGTCAGTATAGCTCCGTGATATAGTTTCCAAAGTAGCAGTTGGAGGGTATGTGATAGGCTTCAGTCCCGCTGGGTTAACTCCAATTCCTGTTGTCAAGTTTACCTCTGACAGCTGTCAAAATTAGGCACCTGCTGTTCTGTGCTAGGTGTCTCTATTTAAAAAAAACATAGCTTTTGATTTATTATTTTGTTTTGTCTTTAAATTAATTACTTTTGCATTTTTGTGTCTTTTTTCATTAGGCTATTGTTATGACAGATGGTGAACGTATTCTAGGACTGGGTGATCTTGGTTGTTGTGGGATGGGTATACCTGTTGGTAAGCTGGCTCTTTATACTGTGTGCGGCAGTATTGACCCTAAGGTCTGTCTCCCTGTTATGATTGATGTTGGCACCAACAACCAGGTACAGAGTGAAGACCCTATCGATTTTCTATAAAATTTTATTCATAAGAGTTATTATTTTATGGATGGCTCTGTGAGATGGCAAGGTGAGGCAAATCCTGAGTTCTGATTGGCCACCCAAGTTGGCAAGATGGGTCTGTTTTGCCCTCTCAGGATTTCCTGCTTTGTCCAGCAAAAGGAAACAAAACAAAATGGCCACATAATAAATCCTTTTTTGACCAAGGGGATGATGGAAAATGGTAGGGTTGTGGGATGTGGTTTAAGATGACAACATCAGATTATAGTAAGGGTATGTTAAAGCCACAAGTATGCGCACCAAGGCAACAGTGGTAGAAGGGATGAGACTGTGTCTCTACCGAGAAAAAAAATGTGAGGGTAATGAGCTGTCCAAGGGCAAGTCAAAGCTGGCATACTGAATTTATTACCAGCTCTCTGAACAGTGTACAGAACAGAATGACTTTGTAAATAATAGTATGTGAAGAGTAAGGTTTAGAATTGCTCATAGGGCATTGAATGACAGTGGCTCAGCTTTTGGTGGAATTTAGGGAATCAGGGCTTAAGCATGACAGCTTAAGCATCCATGCAGGTTTAGTAACAGGATTTGCTTTCATAGATTAGTATTACAGTACTAAATTTTGTTGCACTGTCTGAGTTTGGATGAAAAGGTAGTGGTTTGAAATTTTGCATTAACCCTTTCACTTCCAAGGGGTCTCCATTTGATGAGTAAAATCGTCTGGTGTTAAAAGACAGAGTAAAATCTATAAAGTCACTCTTGGGAGTGAAAGGCAGGCCTTCTGATATTACGCGATGGTGCGATTTCGCACAATCGACCTCAAATCGCATCCGATCGCACAATTCACGAAAAATCGCATAATTCAAAAAATAACACACAATGTTCATAAAATAAAGCATGAATCAACAAGTTTCTTTGGAATTCCTGCAAGAATTCCGCTTCCAGATGATTTACCTTGGAAAAAGGCTAACAAGACTCTTTCACCTTCGATTTCGTATTCATTCGAAGTTAAGGCGTTATTTTGAATGTCAAGGACCTGGTACGAGTCTCATTCTTAAAGAGTCGCCTATTGGTGTAACACAAACACGCCCCTTGTTCAGATCAGCCAATCTGAATGGCTGTAATTTCCGGCCGTTTACCCGCACGGTGGACTACCCCCACGGGTGATTTTTGCCAAAAGGAAAAAAGGGAATCGTCAGAACACGCACTTGCAGATAACCCGCACACAAAAACAAAAGAAAGTTATGCAAAACAGTTAGAGAACTCACAAAATTTGAAAATTGCTCTGAGCCTTTCAGGCATTTTTTAATTGAACTCGTATTTCTCGTAATTGAGTCGTGGAAACACTTATCGTATCGTATTAGAATCGAAGAAATAGAGGACATTACATGGCCGCGCGGAGATACGAAATTTCTCTTCGAGTGTTGAAAAATATTTCACGAGTGAGCGCAGCGAACGAGTGAAATATTTTTTCAACACTCGAAGAGAAATTTCGTATCTCCAAGCGGCCATGTAATATTCTGTTTATTATATAGATACCGATGAAATATGATGCTGTGATGGTAATTTCCTATTGGCTGAGCCTGAAGTAGTCATGACAACCGTGATATCTTCACATGTGAAAGATAAAAATGGTATCTTCACTGGATACCAAATTTTCGTCACTGGAAAAATCCTGGTATTTCATCGGTGTCTATATAATAAAACTTTATTCCTTGTTTTTTGCTTAATGAAATACTTTTCAGCATGCTATTAGCAAGTTTTCAGAACCACTGAAAACTATTAAGAATTGAACAAACTTGTAAAATTCGGTTCGCAATTTCCTCAAGAAACAATATCTCGGGATCTTCCGGGTCTTAGAAATTGCTTGAAACGGGATGCATCGAGTATTTTGGTATTATTTCTATCCTTGCAGGAGCCCATTACCCCGATCCTGGGCTCCTGATCCTTATCAGTGTTTTGTTTACATGCGTGCCGACAATTATATTTTTATCGCCTTGAACTAATTATGCGGCACTATGAATTGAACAGATCACTAAAACATTTATTTATCTCAGGTTCTACTTAGTCTAAAAAATCACTTGAAACGGGAATATACTCCACAACGTAAGGCAGTGCTAGCTAGGAATATTTCGCTGATGCGTTGAGTATTCTTACATTATTTTTTTATCACAGACAATGTTAGGTTTGCACTGCACGTGTGTCGACAGACATCAGCATCGTGTTTCAGTTTAGCTCCGCCTCGTTCCCAGGGTTCTCTCCTACTCGGGGGCCGAGTGGGAGAGGACCCTGGGAACAAGGTTGAGTTTAGCTTTGTGTTTTACACAATAAAATTGTTTTATATAAAGCAGAAACGCATTCAAAATGTCTTAAGAGCAGCAAAAAAGTGTTTTTCTTATCTTGAAACCTTATAAAACAAGCTTAAAATTGTTCAGAAAAAAATCGCACAATCTTCATTATTTATCGCATAATTGGCCTCTGTAATCGCATAATCTGCCCTGCAAATTTCGCATAATTTGCATTTTTTTATCGCACCCTATCAGAAGGCCTGGAAAGGGTTAAGCTTTATGTGTTCTTTCCCTGGCTGAGGTAAAAATTGAAAAAGAAAATTTGAGTCAACCAGTGATATTGTCTAGGTGACAGTGGAGCTTGCAGTGTTGTAGAGAGTGTAATATTATTATACACATATTGCCATTGATATAATAGGTCATAAAAGAGTGTGTAACATGTACCCGGTGTGTTACTTTATATGTTGTGTTTCTTTATCAGTCATTACTGAATGATCCATTCTACATTGGAGTGCCACAAAAACGCATAACTGGCAAAGCTTATGATGATCTTATTGATGAATTTATCCTTGCAGCAACCAAACGGTAAGTTTTATTAGAAACCTCCTGGATTTTATGTGGTAATTAAGTCAATTTTTGTACTCTATGTACTAAATTTTTCACATTTCAAAATTCTTTTAAATGAAAATAATTTCCATGCCACCTTGTCCTGACCCTGTTAACACAACTGCAAGTTTAAAGAGTTCATTCCATGCGCAGTCCTAGAGGATTTTTACTTTTTGAGTGGAAATATAAAGTACTTTGCTGGAGTATCAGTATTATATAATAAATTATATATATTTTTTCTTTACCGAAACTTTTAAAGATTTGCCATTTTTTTTTCAATTATGTTTCACCCAATTTTTGTGACAACTTTAGCACTCAAGCATCTCTACTCTAAGCAAAAAAATAAAATGGATCTGTAAACATTAGTCAGACTAGGTATGATCTTTATGCCTCTTTCTCAGATATGGTGAAACAGTCTTGATACAGTTTGAGGATTTTGGCAACCACAATGCTTTTAGATTCTTGGAAAAGTACAGAAATGAAATTTGTACTTTCAATGATGACATACAAGGCAAGATAATTTCATGTTCATTTAACATTTGTAAAATTTATTTTTGAGCAGTGGTGGATTAAGAAGCCCTTTATATATTGAAGTGACGGACCTATATTTGGCTGGTCTCGTTTAACCTTGGCAGTCCTCAGAATATTTTTGTCCAGTTATTATAAATGCTTTGATTACTAATGCAATATGTAACAAAGAGAAGATGTATTATTAATTTTAATGCACATTTATTCTCTTACCACTAGGCAATCACCACTTGATAGATTATCTATTGATGCATTTGTCATTGACCAATCAACTGTAACTTTCTATAGATATGTTCTATACAATGTCATGTTGTCATGTTTATGTGACTGTAATGTATAGTGTTTATTGCTTCTCTGTGAATGTTATATATTACTGTATGCTACATAGGGACAGCCTCTGTTACAGTTGCTGGTCTTTTGGCAGCACTTCGAGTCACAAAAACCACACTAGCAAGTCACAAGTTTTTGTTTCAAGGTGCTGGAGAGGTATAGGTATTAATGAAAGTAGCAATTATAAGTGAAAAATATATGATGATCATTTATATATTGGATCAACATATTATATTTGGTGTTCCAAATATGGAATTTGTACAGTGCAAGGAGCATTAAGCTGCATTAAGTTGTTTACTTAGTTTTTAGTTAATCACCATGATCCTGAGAGAAACATAAAGTTAATCTTCTGCAGTGCTGACTCTGCAGTAACCAGTTTTCTTGGAAAGTACTTTTAGAGATTAATTAGAGCATAAAATTGTGGTATTGTGAATCAATAGTTGTAAATGGGTGCAGTGTTAAGGGACTCTCAATATTAATGTGCTACATGAAAGTACCTTACATATAAAATGAGCCCTCCTTATAAATACCTGTGATATTGACATGTCATTATTTGTTTATAAATTAATATTAATGTTTGTTCGTTTATCCTTTTATTTTCACAGGCAGCTATTGGAATAGCAGATCTACTTGTGTTAGCAATGATGAATAATGGGTTATCAAAGGAGGATGCGAGAAGCAGAATTTACTTAGTGGATTCCAGGGGATTGGTTGTTAAGGTATAATTTCATTGCTTTTAACATATATAGCATAACACACATTAATGCCTATAATGATTTTTGTTACAACGTGTATTTACAAAATTGTAAATAGTGGATTTATCACTTTCCATTTTTTTTTATTGGCCCCTGCCCTACCACTTGGCATTTCATTGATTCAATTTATACACCTAACTAAAAAGGGGTTAAATTTTTTAGAAACTGTGCAGGCAGGAGAATTTTCTTACTATTAGATTACATGAGATAATTTAATTAACACAGTAATCTTAAGCATGTAATTTGGTTATGTCATACAAATTATGGAAATTACTCTTTGACTAGCAACCACTAACTTTTCTCATGTGCTGCCAGTGTAACCATTTATAATCAACATTAATTTCTACTATTTTTTCAGGATAGGACAGTGGGAGGATTGAATGAGCAGAAACTGAAATATGCCCATGAAATGGAATACATCAGCGACTTAGAAAGTGTAGTACAGACTATACAACCAACTGCTATAATTGGTAAGATACAAATTAATAATGTCTGCACAAGCAATGTACTGAATATAGAACTGACATGAACTTTAAGTGATGTTTCAACAACCTGATCTGATTGAAAGTTGTTTTCAGACTAATTAGGGAGTTGTGTGCTGTTAGCTGGTGGTAATTCATAAGTCTTTGCAAATGAATATGAAAGACCATATATTTGAACTGCGGAGTAATATGTAATGACATAAATTGGTCATCGCAATTATGTACACAACTTATTAAGCAGCTGTGAAATTAAAGCCTGAAAAAAACACAGGCCTGAACGGGATTCAAACCCATGACCTCTGCGATATGGGAGCAGTGCTCTACCAACTGAGATATCAAGCCAACTGGGAGCTGGTCCCAGTACTGACTGAATTATCATACAATGATTGAATAAGTAAATATTCTAAAGATGCACCCGTTTACCTTTTTCTTCATAGAAACATGTCTGCTTTATCAGTTTCCACAAAGATACACTCATTCATGTTCAGACTATTATTGTGTCTCAAATTTATGTACTCCATTCAATGGTAATTTTTATGTAACAGGTGTGGCAGCTGTTGCTGGGGCGTTTACTGAGGAAATTGTCAAGGCAATGAGCGTATTCAATAAACAGCCAATAATCTTTGCCCTAAGTAACCCCACATCTAGAGCTGAGTGCACTGCAGAGCAAGCATACACTTGGTCTGATGTAAGTACCAGAACATTTCATAGTACAGCGTTAAAATAGCCATGTACATGTATCTGTTGTGTTTCAATTTTATCCTTGGTTCAAATTTTGTTTTGCTTTAATTTGTTTCAAACTCATCATCAAATTACCATAACCAAAACAAAAGAAAACCAAATTTGAACCACAGATAAAATTGAACCACAACATATCCATAATTTTAGGTTAAAGTAAAGGTGCACACAAACATGAGGAAGCCCACACACTCTTTGGCATGAAATAATATGAAACACATTGTAAGTAGGGTAGTGTTACTGTTTGATGAGATTTTCTAAATTCACCTGACAATACTTGGATATACCAGTACCTCTAGGTAGAGAAAGACAATGTACAAAAATTTTTCTTTCCTACTAAAAGTTTTAGCATCAAAGCGGCATCACAAGGGCTGGAACTGCAAATATATTGACATGCATTGATGCCCAGTATGCTATTTGATTAATGCTTATATGGATCAGTCACCTGTTCACAAGCCTGCATCTAGCATCACAAACCAAGCTTTCACTAGCAACCCTCATAAAAAGCTCAGAGGAAAGAGAAGGGAGGTGTATTATAAACAAACACCTGTCATTGCAATGAGAATATTGGCAGGCATGAAGAGATCGACTGACCATATACAAGGATGGCTACATCAACTAGTTCAGGACCCCAGTAGCTTGTGGTTTCTGATTGATGATCTATGTCATAGTATCAGTTGAGATTGATAACGATGATTCACACAGTTGGTCACACAGCCCTTTTAATAGTTAATAAGGTTTCCAATTCTTTTTTGTTTGACTGACCATGTGTTTTTACAGTCAAAAAATTAAATCTTGCTATCGAGCTTGAACTTTGTTATCTCGAACTCCCCGCACTCAAACTCAAACTCATTTCCCTTGGATGGTTTTTTCAGTCATTTACCATCAGTTATCTCGAACCCCGGCTATTTTTCATTTCCCTTTAGAGTTCGAAATAGCAAGGTATGACTCACTGGCATATAGGTACAGATTTATCACTTTTTTGGTAAAAGTGTTACAGAACGTATTTAACTAAGCTTGTGTCTTCATCTAGGGAAAGGCTATTTTCGCTAGTGGTAGCCCTTTTGCACCTGTTACTCTTCCTGATGGACGGCAGTTCATACCCGGCCAAGGAAACAATGCCTACATATTCCCAGGAGTAGCTCTGGGAGTGATTACCTGCAAGGCACAACATGTGACTGATGAGATGTTCCTTCTGGCTGCAGAGGTATGGATAACAACAATCTTAGGTCAATCAACTCATGTCAGAAAGAAATGTGAACCTTGGTTTTGCATTGAATCAAGTAAATGCTTATTTAACAGTCATCTTTACTTTTGAACATGCAACATGTAAGTAAAAATATAAACAAAAGAAATGCCTCTTTCACTAAGTGAGGATACAAAATTGTTGTAATGGCCCTATTTCATTGTTTTTTTTTTAGAAAAAATGTTATATGGTGTTTCCTATTTATACATAGCTAGGGCTATCTCTTTTTATATATCATGTTAAAATGAGCAAATGTTTTTGCATGAGGCACTGACTCAGGAGATTCAATAAATGATAAGCAAATGTTCAACAATAAAATTATTCTCAAACTTCGATCTATAATTTCAATAAGAGTCCAGACAACACTGCTCAAATCAATGTGTCACACAATGCAGAAGCCAATCAGAAATGCTCATTTTGTGGAATAAACCAATCAGGTTGTGTGGTGTTTCGGGCCCAAGTAGAATAAAAGATTCCGGCACTTAAACAACGATAACAATTTTTATTTCTCTGTCTCCGAGCACATGCTCCCGTTCTGCATCCCATAATGCACTAGGGATCATGTGACTCACACGTCACAATAGAAACACTACATCTCCCCCTAAGTTATTACAAATGTTAGTACTAGAGAAAAACTAAATGAAAGGTATTACGAACCTAATTGAAGTCTTTAAAACAAACATACAGTCTCTCTCTTAATGTCTCTTGCACAATCTAAAACTAAGTGCATACGTAGTCTTTCAAATAGGCGGGTGGTTGTCTAGAACGCGCAGGTCGCAAAACAACTGAATCGCCTGGCAAAGGGTTGGGTGGAGTCTCTTGCACCTCTGCTGCTGGCTGGCTTGCGACTGTCATTGGATGCGCTTGTTTCACCTGGTCTGGTTCTTGGGGTTGTTGTGTTGGCTGTACTTGGTCTTCCCTTTCAGTGGTTTCAGGTGCAACAAATTTCTTCATGTGGGCTATGTTTCGCATTTTATTGTTTCCATTTGTATCTTCAAGTATGACAGCATTTCCATCCTTGTGAATAACTTTGTATGGCTCAGGTTCATAATTGGGTGAAAGTTTGTTCTCTCGAGCCTGTTTCAGTAGGACTTGATCACCCTCTTCAATGTCGCTGAATTTGGCAGCGCGTGTTCTGTCTGCATACTCCTTCTGTCTAAGTTTAGCACGAGCATCCCTGTCTTTTAAGAGCAGTTGCCATTGTGCTTCAGTGGCTCGATCCTTGGGGATTTGAACTTTTGGAAGTTTGTCACGCAGCTTCCTCCCCATCAGTAGTTCTGCAGGTGATATCCCGGTAACAGTGTGAGGGGTAACTCTGTACTGGAAGAGAAAGTCTGCAAGTGCTTTTCGCCAATCTTTACCCTCTAGACGTGCGATTCTCACAATTTTCAGTAAGGTCTCATTGCAACGCTCTACTTCGCCATTGCTTTGGGGCCAAAAGGGCACGCCCTTTTTGTGCTCGATTGCTAGATATTCTAGGAATCCCTCAAATTCCTTGGATGCAAATGGAGGTCCGTTGTCACTACGGACAGTCTCTGGTAGACCATGTGTTCTAAAAATAGCCTCCATGGACTTGATTACATGTTTTGCATCTGTTGTCTTGAGAAGGACAGCTTCGATCCAGCGAGAATAGTAGTCTACAACTACCAGGAGGTGATCTCCACCTGTAATCTCTAGAAGATCAACCGAGATTTCTTGCCATGGGGAGTCTGGTAGTCTGGTTGATCTCACTGGCTCTGGTTTGGATCGGGGTCCGACAAGCTGGCAGGGGTGACATGTTCGTACTACTTGCTCTACTTGCTTGTCCATTCGCGGCCACCATACTTTTTCTCGTAACCTGGCTTTAGTTCGGACCATACCTTGGTGTCCTTCGTGAGCCAGCATTATGGTGCGCTTTTGAAGGTTCTGTGGGATGATGATGCGGCTTCCTCTCATCACCACCTGCCCTATCACCCACAGTTCATCTTTAACTGCTTTGTAAATTGTGCCTTGTAACTGGCTCCAATCATCTGTCATTACAGCCTGACGTAGCTTCTTTAGTGTTGGGTCTTTTTCAGAAGCGATTTCAACTTCCTTTGGTACCAACGCAGCTGGTACAGCCTCACTTACTACGCTGTACGCAAACTCTTCTGTAGCTTGAGTTTCGTGATCATGGGTAGAACCAACCGGTAGGCGGCTGAGGACATCTGCAGCATTGTCCTTGCCCCGGATATGTGTCAGCTTGTATTGGAACTGCTGTAAATAGAGAAGCCATCTTTCTATTCTTGCAGATGGGGGCTTGGACTTTGCTCCGAGTACGATGAGAAGAGGCTTGTGATCAGTGCAGATTTCAAAGCTAATGCCATAGAGGTACAAGTAGAATTTTTCACAAGCCCACCTTACAGCTAGGGCTTCTCTTTCAAATTGGGAGTACCTCATTTCAACCTTACTCAGCTTCCTGCTGGCATAATATATTGGCCTGTAGCTTCCATCTTCTTGCTCCTGTTCCAGAATCGCCCCAACTCCCACGGGTGAAGCGTCAGTTGTCAGACGAGTTTCTGCGCCCTGTCTGAAATATGCCATCACTGGTGCATGAGTCAACCGGTCTTTTATCTCTTGGACTGACTTTGCTTCCTTTACTCCCCACTTCCACTTTCCATGTTTCGTAGTGAGGTCCCACAATGGACTCGATATTGTTGCAAAGTTAGGAATGAACTTTGAACAGAACTGCACGGAGCCAAGAAAACTTCTTACTTCTGATGGGTTTTGGGGTGCTGGTGCCTCAACAATAGCTTTCACACGTTCACTAGACACTTTCAGCCCTTCCCCAGAGAGCACATCACCCATGTAGATCATGCTGCTGACACCAATTTCACATTTTTCATAGTTAAGTGTAAGCCCACTTTCGTTAAGCTTGCGCATGACCCTCTGTAAGTTTTTATCATGCTCTTCATCATTTGTGCCAACAACTCGCAGGTCATCATGGAGGTTGTATGCCCCTGGGCAGTCTTGGATGATCTGCCACACAATTTGCTGGAATTTTTCCGTGGCCATGTTTACACCGAAAAGCAGGCGCTTGTATCTGTAAAGGCCATTAGGGGCAGCAAAGGTTGTAATGTCCCTTGAGTCTGGGTGTAACTCAATTTGATGGAAAGCCATATTTAAATCTAATTTAGAGAAAACTTTGGCATTTGAGACTTCTTGGAGTGTTTCTTCTACGGTGGGGACTGGGTGTTTCTCCCGCACAATAGCCTGGTTCGCTTGTCTCATATCCAGACAGATTCTAATGTCCCCGTTAGGTTTCTCGACCACTACTAAGGGGTTGACCCAGCTGGTAGGTCCCTCTACTTTCTCAATAACATCAAGCTTCAGTAACTCCTCCAATTTCTCTGTGACTTTCTTTCGTCTACTAAAAGGAATTCTGCGTGGGGGTTGAGCAACTGGCTGCACCTTTTCGTCAATGTGTAACTTGAGTTGGTATCCTTTGAGCTTCCCCAGGCCTTGGAAGACTTTGGGAAACTTTGCCCTTAGGGAGGCCTTTCTATCTGCTTGTTTTGGATTGTTACTAGCACCATCAGATTCAACATCACAGCTGTTAACAGGGATACCAACCCTTAAAACACCAAGCAATTCAGATGCATCGCGGCCTAATAGCGTGGCAGCTTTACTATGCGTAACATAAAACTCAACGCTCAGGGACTTTTGGGTTTGCGGTACACGTACATCAAGATTACATTTTCCTTTGATTTGGAGTGGCTCTTCAGATGCATAAGCAAAAACTCTTTTGTTGCACTCCAACAATTTAACATTACCCCCCGTTACAAGGTTAAATACTTCCTCGGACATCAAATTACAACTAGCACCAGAGTCTATAATGACATTAATAGTCTTATCTGCAATCTCCAGCTTTAGAGTGTTCCTGTCATCTGTCTCCCCAGTGTAAAACACGTAGAAATCATCCTTTCTTGCAGAGTTCCCAGCAGTCTCGTCCTCAGTTACTTGGCGTACATCACGTTGGCACTGTGAACTTCCTCCACGACTTTGTTTTCTGCCAGAGTTTCCACGACCGCGACTCGAACTCCGACTAGAATCTCGCCCTTTACTCTGTTTGGAGTGACAGCACACTTCGAAATGACCCACGTTGCCACATTTCCCGCATTTGTGGTCACGTGAACGAAAGCATTCCCTCGCGAAGTGTCCCGCTTTATCGCACCGCCAACATTTTCCCTCTTTTTTGACGCTTGGAGATATGTTATTTACTTGGCCATTACGGTTAAGAACGAGTGCTTCTTTGTCATGGTATTGGCTAACGATTTCCATTAGTTTGCTCAATGTTAATGTTTCTTCGCGATACAACTTGGCCTTGAGGTTTTTGTCGTGAATGAAAGAAATCGCACGATCTCTCACCTGGTTATCCCTTTCACCTTCGTATTCACAATGTTCGGCTAATTTCTGCAAGCGTGTGATGAAATTGTTAATGGTTTCTCCAGCGGTTGGTTGAGCTGCGAGAAACGCCTGTCTTGCCATCGGCGCGTTTTTTCTCGGTTTGAAATGTTCGGATAGGCTGTCCATAGCTTTCTTGTAATCCTTCGCTTCGCCTCGTTTGTCGGCAGGAATTGAGTTATTAAAAACGTCTCTGACTTGGGGCCCGGCGAGGTGAAGTAGAAGCGCCCTCTTCTGTGTTGGGTCGCTGATTCCCGAGGCAGTCACGTACAATTCGAATTCGTCTTTCCAAGTTAACCATCGTTGTGCGAGTGTAGCTGGCTCGCCCACAGCGTCGAACGCTTGTAAACCTGGCAGTCCGCTCAAGGATACGGCCATCTGTGCGAGTTTTCCACCGTTTAAACTCGTTAACCACTTTTTATCCGCTTTTCGTCTTTATACTCGTCGCCAAATGTGGTGTTTCGGGCCCAAGTAGAATAAAAGATTCCGGTACTTAAACAACGATAACAATTTTTATTTCTCTCCTCCGAGCACATGCTCCCGTTCTGCATCCCATAATGCACTAGGGATCATGTGACTCACACGTCACAATAGAAACACTACAGGTTGCAAGAAAGTTATAGACAACACTTGCTCTTTCTTGTGTCATGATCTCTAAGTTGGTCACACTCTGAAAATAACATTCTCTTTGATGTTGATATTGTGGTAAAAAAACAAATGTAATGTGGTCTGTACTCTTGTATCAGCACATTGGTCAAAATTTGTTCTGGACTCACTTGGTTGGGCCTCGTGTCAATAAGAGTACAGACAACACTAAACCACATTCAATTTGTTAAATTTATAATTATAGTACTTCTAATACTTAGTTACAGCTGACGCTAAGAATTTTGACTTTAGTTGAAAACTTTTAAGAGTATTACACACTGATAATATTTTGTTTTGGCAGTCCTTGGCCAAGCAAGTTACTGAATCTCAACTGGCAAAAGGATGCCTGTTTCCTCCTCTTTCTGATATCAGAGAAGTCTCCTTTAAAATTGCTGTTGACATCGTGAAAATTGCTTATTCATGCGGTTTGGCCACAGTACTTCCGGAACCTAAGGACAAGTCACTTTTGGTGAAGGCAAACCTGTACAATCCTGATTACATGTCGTATATTCCACATACTTACAGCTGGCCAAATACAACATAAAACAAAATGAATCTGACATTTCATTCTTATCTTGTCATACACTTCATTCTTAAACAATAATTAAGTTACTTAAATTCCTGTCCATATCAAGATGTCTTCATTCCTCCAAGGATGATAATTATGAGTGAGAAGGAAATTGAGGTGTGTAGAAGAATAAGTAGTACTTTTATCTGAACAATGCAGTCATGATTTTAACAATTTAATTCACAGCAAAACATTCTTTTTTACCTGGCTTTTTGAATATAAATATGCTTGTGAAATGAAACCAATTTCCTTTATACTAAAAAGTTACAGTAACAAATTTCATGGTGAGCATTATGGGATATTAGAAAAATATAATTGTGGCAGGATCAAGGATAATACTGCATATCTATGAGAAAATTAAGAAAATAATTTTGGGGTTGGTTTGCTTAGTCCAGTTACTTGATTTTTTCTTGTTTGCTAATAATATATACAATAATTTACCTTCATGATAGCAATTATATTAGTATATTTTTCTATATTTTGAGAAAATAGACAAAGTTAATAATTGTTTGAGTAATTATATAAGGTCAAATTGTACTATTATGGGGTTTTATGGGTTTTCTTCCAGATGTATTGTTACCTCACCACAAAACCTAATCTATATTGTTGTAGAATCAATAAATGAAAGTAGGCATATTACTGTAAGCAATTTACTTTTATTCTTGTATATTTAAAGCAATCAATAAGCTTCCTTTGCCAATAAACCATATCTGAGATTTTTTGCATAATTCATACATATCTATCCCCATGTTGATTTCACACTCAATTACCGGTAATGAATTTAGAAATAGAACTCTGTTGTTTATATATGCATGTGTCCTGCATAAATGGTCAGAGCTGAAATCTTTATTTGCAATTAGAAATTTGAAAATATTTTGATTCAAGCATCATGAGATTGATCTTTGCCTTAAGTGTGAAATTTTTTGTGAACTGAGTAGCTGCAGGCTGCACTTCTCTCAATAACAGAAAACTTTGTTGTGGGAGCATTTTTTTTAGAAGGAAGGGGGGAAGAGGTATCACTATGAGCATGAATGTAAAATCTCCCAGCCTAAAAAAAATCTGACCCTCCTCCCGAGAAGTAGTTAAACCCTTCCTGCTAACAGAAACTTGCATAATATTAGAAAAATGAAGTGACCCCGCTCTATGCTATGTCAAATATATGTTGACCCTCCCTTTTTGAACAGGTAAAAAAGTAAATGACCCTCCCACAAATTCCTCTAGCCCAACCTTTCCTGTCAACAATAATGAATGTACTATAAAGACAAGTCTGACAACCTCTATCTAATTTAGGAGTTGATCAGTCTGTAGAAAACCTGATGACTTTTAATAAAAGCTCCTTTGGTAATAACACAACAAAACGTCAAACAGTGACTTCAGCAAAGGGCTCCCAATTGTTGAATCTGTCAAAAAGGAAAAGGAATTCTTAGCAGCATCAGTAACTCTGGTGACATAGTTCTTTGTCATGAAATTGGTGTCACTGGCTGCCACTTGAATCAAAATGATGAGTGAAAGCTCCCCTGCCTCCATGTAGTTTCAGTTTCCTGTAACCCATCTTAGTTTCATTACTATTCTAGTTTCTTTTTCCCAGCTTAAAGCACTGCACAAAGTTATACATTTTAGACATAACTAAGTATTCGGAGTGGAGGCCCTGCAGTAGTGTAGTGGTTATAGCGTGTAGGACTTCCGAGCAGAAGGTTTGGAGTTCGAGCCCTGATGCTGGCACTGTGTTGTTTTCTCAGACAAGAAACTTTGCTCCTGACACTGTCTCTCTCCACCCAGGTGTCTGAATGGGTACCGGCCAAAAAATGCTGGGGGTGACCCTGCCATGGACTAGCATCCCATCCAGGTGGTGCTTCATGCTATCGAAACCGGGATAAGCTACGGTCGTGTGGGCCTTAAGGCTCATGTGCGCCTTTGTTTTTTAAGTGTTCGGAGCAACTGCAGAATACCCCGGTACTCGAAGTGAGGGTTTGAAAATATATCATTATCAAAATTTCCATTTTCAGTGACCGAACCCCAGTCCCAGTGACTTTTAAACCCATTCTTATTTTACCCTTTACGATCCCCTCCCCCATCAATGGATACTCTTGCACGCGTATTCGCGTATACGAAAGTACCGTCGGAGTGCCAGGGTCTACTGCAGTCCAGCCAAGTGTTGCAATCGTTAAAATATATCTGCTTACACTGCTTGGCATCGTTTTTGGTCTTACACTCTTTTTTAGGTTGTAAAACATACAAAAAACGCAGTTCAAAGTTTCGTGGAAACTTTTGTTCAAGGGCGAATTTAGAGACCTGTTCAAAATATTTTTGAACTTAAATTTCCAAATTTTCCCAACTGCCTTTCTTGCACCCGTTTCTTTCATGACAAAGAAGCCGAAACAATGACAGGTAAATCTATACTATGATGATGGGCTCTTCATACTTCTCAAATACAAGTTGTAAATAAGAAATCAGAAATTTTGGAACAAAAAAAAAACGAAAAACCACAAAGTCGATCACTTTTTTTTCAAGCGCTACACTTCATATCAACAGTCCAAATGGGGGTGTAGCACAAGAAATTGAAACTATCCTCACAAATGGGGGTATGTTTGGTAAAAAAACAGAAAGAGACCCTGAGAAGGCTTTTTGCGTTTATCAAAAAAAAGAATTTGGGCCCTCATTTCGGATTTAATTGGGCATATTCCAAAGGGGAAAAAGGTTGAATGGAACTAGATCTACAGGGAACTAAAAATTTCGTTGTGCCGTCCCGGTGTGCGGTCTCCCCTTTTCGACGACCTCTGACCGAAGACCTTGCCGATTCTTTTCCGACAGTTTATCCCTCAAGGGATTGTGGGGAAAGGAAGTCGCCATATTGGGTGTTTGAGACGCAAGGGAGGGTGGAAGTGATTGTATCACCTTCCTGTGTTTGGCAATTCCTGTGGCATCTTGGTACTATCCCAAACCGGCGAAGGACAAGGGTAGGATTTTGGGTCTCTTTTTGCGGTCTCGGTTGATCAAGAATCAACCATGCCGCTGATAAAGCGGTTGATCGATCCGAGCGAGTTGAGCCGGGGCAAACTTCCAGATGGACTGAAGAACGAGCTGGAAGCAGTATCCGTGAATACTCTGTGTGGAATAATGCGTCAACTCAGTAGCATATCTAAACATGCGGAAGACTTGTTTGGTGAGCTATGCAGCGAAACAAACACTATATTCCTTCGAACTAACTCCCTCCACGAAAGAATTCAAAACCTGTCAATGAAAGTAACCCAGTTGGATTCCAACGTCGAAGAAAGTAAGTAACCACTTGTTCAAACTTGGCTGTTTTTTGAAATAATGATTGTGATGACAGAAGTGCTTTCGAAGAAAACGTTTGAAAAGAATTTCAGGTTTCTTTCATGGTGGCATCACCTACTTGAAGGCCTCAGCAACCAAAAAAAAAACGAAACTCGGGCTTCTTTCTAAAGCGTTGTTTATGTTTGATAGGTACACACTGTAGTTAGGATCGCGGCTGCAATCCTACACGTAGCTATTCGAAAATTGTTATGTGGGATACTGTCTAAATTTTCGTCGAAGGTAAAGCTGAATTAACCTTGCTGTTCACTACAATTTTCATTTGTGAACTGAGCGTAAAAATTTTCGGGAAAAAGTGTTTTCTAATCGGTTTGTGGAACAACTTATCGCCGCGAGCAGATAGTGTGAATTAAGGATCAAAAAATTCATTCTGTATCAATTGTAAGCAGTAATTAGAACACGTCTTTGTTAATATTATCGCTGAGAAAGAATCAGTGTTGTTCTCCTGTTTGCGTTTTTCCGGTATTTTACCGTCACCTATAACGATCGTTTCGAATTCACCTTGTTAATGTCAGAAATAACAGTCAAAGAAGAGAACAACGATACAACTTAGAACTCTTCTGTAGTGTAATCTTATTAAGGGAGTAAAGGTGATTTTTCTTATTTAGTTTATCGTGTAATATTAAAAGAACGAAAACAAATAAGCATAGTTGTTTTAATAGTGTTGGACAGTTTGTTAGAATCCTTTGATGTTGAAGTTAAAGGCGGAAAGTTTAGATACAGGTCTCGTAAGATTGAAACAAGGCAATAGCAATTAATACTCCTGTCATTTTGTTCATAGGTGAGTGTTTGTTGCGTTGATTTCTTCCAGTTTAAAAAACAGCAGTCTCATATTAGACCACCAATAAAATTTAAAACTCTTATGAAGGTTAATCTTTTTAGGGCCGGGTAAAATAACTTTTTGTTGTTGCTATATGGTAATTGTAATTTTGAAAGGTACAGTTTGCTAGAAACCATGATTTTCGATTCAGGTTCCATTTATAGCAGTTACTGGTGTTCTGTTTTGAATTCGTTTTCCACAGTCAGAAGATGACGGATACAAAACAATTTTTTTTATCCGAAGTGAATTAATTTGAATTTTCATTAGGTTATGTCTGTCAAAGTAATGTAAGGCAGTCTTCAAGTCATATTTTACAGTTTTTACTAAATGAAGAAACATACTGCAATGTGACCCTGTAGTGACCAGCATCCAATTTCTTATTGCAATATTCAATGTTCATCAACCAGTCAGGTTATGAGAATATCGAAAATGATCACCCAAAAATAGTTGTATTGATAATTCTCCTCACTAGTACCACAACAAAATTAATATATGAAAACAGTTGAGAAAATGAATATTGATATTGGAGCTAAAAGGGTTAAAGGTTTTGCCTGCCCATTTTCTTGCAGTGCATTTTTGTAAGGTGCTTACTATTCTTGCTGTGACCATTCTTTTGAGTTTATTCTTCTAATAAAAATACTCAAGTGAAGAAGTACTTCTTTTGCAATATTTTCAAATTAGAAATACAGTAGTATTTAGCAGGAAAAATTGCCACAGTAAGAAAAGAAAGTCTTGATTTCACACTTAGTCTGGCTGACTTGTGGAAGGTTACCCAGAAGGCAGGTACATGTAAAACTGTAACCATTCTTATTTTCACACTGAAGACATGAATATTTCAAAGATTTTTGCTCTTCAACCCTATTTACTGCTATAGTCAAGGTTGTAATTCTCAGCAGTGAGTAGTCTAGCAGACCTCCTATTTTGTCAGGTTAGAGAATTTGTTCTTAAATTGACTCAGAATCCTCATGTTGATAATTAAAAATTATATTTTAATGTTTTCAAATTTCCTTATCTGTTAGCTGAGGAATCCATTGTTACAGGAAAAAGTTACAGTAGGGTAAACCATGGAAGTGGAAAGGTCAATATGTTGGATTTAAATTCATTTCCTTGAAAGCTGAGGCTGTCTGCTTTTTCCTTTGCTATGACTCTGTTATCTCTTGGGGAGACTATTACATTACATGTTGTCAACCTTGAAAATATCTGAAATGGACTCCATTTCTAGAGTAACCACATAACCTGTACTTAAATATACCGGTAGCTTGACTTACATTTTTGCATTATTTTCAGTTTCTTTACATGACATAAATATGCGGAAAGCTTTCAAGTCAACTATTGTCACAGATCAGCAGGTTTTAGCCAGTAATACTTTGCCATCTGCCATGAAAGAGCGGTATAATAGCTGCGACAAGCCTCCAAGATTACAAGACATGAATCCATACAGAGATGACAACAAAGATGCACTTGAGCTCTACACCAATCCCACATACTTCTTTAAACTTTGGTGTGAAGAAATGAAAAAGGAAACTGAAAAAAAGAAAAAGAGAAGGGTAAGAACAATTCATTCTGGATTGGGTATAATTGCTGCCTTTGAGTATATGTTCCATTTGACCAGAAATTTCTTTATTTTCTTGAATAAATCTTGAGAATAGCTTGTTACTATAAGTGTATTTGCATTTTGCAATTAAACAAGGCCAAGAATAGTTGAAGTTACTACTAAAAGCAGGATTTTTCACTGGGATGCCCTTTCACCCAGATGTAAATTTGGCTGCTGGAGTAGATTTTGCATAAACAGTACATTATTTTTCTCTGTATTTTAGACTGTTGGGTGCTAATCAGTGATTGCCTTGAGGTGAATTGTAAATGTAGGTATTTTGATTTAACCAGTTAAGAAGCAGTTAAGCTCATTAATGGCTCATTAGAAAAAAAAAACACTTCCAAGACTGGATACTTCACCTCATCCTTGATTATTGTGCCTTGATCATTAATACTCAATATTGTTGAGGATCAAGGATTCAGTACTGCTTGATACTGTACCTTAATCTGCAATTTGCTTATAAATTTAAGTGTTTTAAAAAGCAACTGTGGTTGCATGACTGAGTTGACAAAGAAATGTTTTTTTTCCTTGTAGAAAGGAGGTCGTATGAGAGCAGGCACAAAAGGAAGCAAACCTGTGAAGGCTGTAAAGAAAAGGGTTTACTGTGCTCAAGGAGAAGAATTTAAAAACTTCGGGATGATGGCCGTCTCTCCTACGATAACAGAAAGTGGCAGTGAAGCTGAAAAACGTCACAGTGAGTACATTAAGCAACCCAATGGTGGCATACCTGAAGGAATACCACCAAACCATGTTATAAAGCCAACTGTTGAGGCAGGAAAAACAGGTTCACCAGCTGCCCGAAGGCATTCAAGGAGATATACAAACCAAAATGTCAGCCGGCCAACAGGAGCCCCACCACCCCCTCCACAGGCTCACAGTGGAACAATGTCACCTCCTTCACATGGTAGAAATGACCATCAATCACCTGGGCAAAATGCTGTTCCACCACCACCCCCTGTTCCTGGGGCACCTGCTCCCCCTCCTCCTCCCCCACCTCCACCATTACCTGGTCAGGTAGGGATGCAGTCTCTCCGGACAGCTACTTCTCAGTCCTCAGTGGGAACACAACCGACAGCATCACCATCAACAACGTCACTGACAACCTCGGAGTCAAGTACAAGCGTTCAAAGTGGTGAAACACCTCTTCCCCCGAAGGCACAGGTAGATGCTAGAAGTGATCTGTTATCAGCCATACGAATGGGGATGGAGCTAAGGAAGGTGCAGATACAAGAATCAAGGAAGGAGGAGAGCGACCCCTCTAATGGTTTCATGGATGTAGCAAGTATTCTAGCTCGACGTATTGCTGTTGAGTATTCATCTAGTGAAGATGAAAGTGAGACAGGTTCAGAGTGGTCTGATGGTGAAGACGGCTAATTTGGTTTCAAGTGCATATACATACTGGAACTGAAGGCGTCAGCGTCCACAAGACCCTAGAAGAATACTGTGCATTTTTACATAGCGTGGATACAGTAAGTAGAAAAGATCACTACTGCAATAAAAACAGCATGGTTGTGTTGTAAGTTCTAAAATTACAAGCCTAACTTCTGCTAGTTCTTGGCAGAATATGCTCACTACTTGTGGGTATTGATGTTATTGGTTCCACTACCACTAGCATATTTGTAGAGGGACAGTAACTTTCAGTCAGCCAGGAATAATTATTTTCCAAGATTAGAGGTATATAAACATTTTGTATTCCATTTTTAATAAAGCTTTTATCTTGAAAGCAAAATTGTATAATATTAAATGTGACATTTTCAGTTTTAATCATTGGATCTACCAGTACTTCTAAATGAGGCAAGTTCCACAGTATTGGTGGATGGATGCTTCACAGTAGACAATATGTGGCCACATTCTCAGCTTAGATTAATTCCAAAGTGTGGTACCATACTTTTTGTTCTAGAAACTACATGTATCGCAGTTTTGCCAGTGCTCACATTGCAACTGTAAAAAGTTTTGATTTGATCAAACTCTAGCATTGAACAGAATGTCCAAATTAGCAGCTGCAATGGCTCAAGTTTCTGTTGTTAAGTTGTTAGAACGCAGTGAAGATTGTCTTTTTGCTCATGCTTGTGGGCAATAATTATTTCTATCAGTGTTTTCCCATGGTGCTCTGTTGTCGATTGTGTCAGTGAACAGATACTTATCGGTAGGGCTGTCTTCCAGGTTTGAAGTAGCAGGTTTCCCAAGAGGAGCAGACAGTTGTATATCAACTCTTTCACTTCTAAGATCTTATTACTAACTAACTGCTCTCCACTGTATGCTGCACACTGCCTTGTATGTAAAGGTAATCATACGGTTTCGAGTTCAATTTGGAATTAATTTGCACGAGTGAGTTTTTCAAAAAGCTGAAATTGCACGAGCCGCTTCGGCGAGTGCAATTTCAGCTTTTTGAAAAACTCACAAGTACAAATTAATTCCAAATTGAACGAGAAAAGCCGTATGATTACTTATTAATAATATAAACATGAAAAAATTCGCCTGGAAGAAGTACCGGAAGATCTCATTGCGGACAGGAAGTAAGCATTTGACGCGGATTTGACACTTTATTTACTGATTGGCTGATGAAGATCAACTGATAACGCTACGAACTCAAAGCGATTCGTTTAAAAATAAAGAATATCATAATCCAGAAAATCGATGTGTAATTTGCACTGGTGTTACACTTTTTGCACTGGTATTACACTTTTTGCACTGGTGTTACACTTGAACTGCACTGCTCTCAGCCAATCAGAATCGAGTAATTTTTTCATGTATATTATTAGAATATTGAATAATTTGTTAAATGGTTAGACCCTTGAACTGGTAACTTTACTAGTTCTGATAATCTGCACACATCTCAATGTTATTCTGATTTTGTAAAGAAAAGTTGAACAATAGTCACTTCTGGTAATTTAAGGTTTGTGAAGCCTTGTGCCCAAACTCTAGTTACGGATATTAGCTGGCGATATTCACAGTACTTTGGAGAATTAATAGTTTAATTTGTTGTTTTTCTTCTGAAGTTGGCTCTGAATAATCATGTTCTAAGCAGCAGAGGTTAGCTTTATGGAAGATGGTACCATGTTATGCTTTAAGTTGGTTCATGTACTTGGATGATTTCAGGAATTTATTTGTGGTTTGTTTACTTGCCAAATCTATTCATGGAGGACTACATGGACATTGAAGATTTTGAATATATGAGAAAAAAAGTATCCATGCACTAAAGGAAAGGAAGAAATTACAAATTTGACCTTTGCAGGATTAATACAATAATTTTAAGCAAATGCAATATTAGCCCAAAGAAAGAATATGCTTCAATGTTGGGAGCTTGTTAATTAATTCCACAATTGGCCTGTGCGTAATGTGAGTGGATTCATTGCTCAGTTATTGGTGTGGAATTGTTTTGATGTTGCCATGGGTTAGAATGCTGTCCTTATTAAGAGAGAGAGTTTTTTCAACCCTTTAACCTCTAAGGGGTCTCCCTGTGACAAGTAAAATCTATAAAGTCATTCTAAGGAGGGGGGAGAGGGTTAAGCTGTAATTATCATTTGTACTGAGAAGGTCAATTTCTTAGTTAATAGGACACTGTAACATTTTCATTGATGCATAGGAGTATTGAATATAAAGGTAGAGAATTTCAAATTCTTTTCACAGAAGCTCTTAATCAGTACAGAAATAAGTCGTCTTTTACAGGGTTAGAATTTATGGTCAAAACAAAACCAGCCTTGAGCGGTCGTTGCTGTTTGGGCAACAAGTTATGTTAGGTAAGATTTGTTTGGAGCCCTGAAGTAGCTATGATGTAATTAACCCTTTCATCCCCAAGACCTAACAAGTCACTCTCCTTCCTTACTGCAGTACGTTTTTTAAGTTACTTAAGAGAATTTGGTGTTTGATCAGTTCAAAATCTTTGAGTTGATCACTTTTTTAATTCTTGATATGTTTGTGTAACAGTGTATTGATATTTAAGGAGAAGTTGCCTGTGGTTTCAATTTAGGAGTAAAAGGTTGAAGAGTGAGGAAACTTAAGACTCTCTTCAAACCATTTAGGGTGAAAGTAAAACAGATTTTGGTTAACTTACATGTGTTTTCTTTCCTGGGTGCTGATGACTCTATTTGTTAAAACAAAGTTTTATTAGTTCATTGGAGTGCATTCATTTGCTCTTTGTGAATTTTTTGTGGCTGGTCTGAGTTACTACTTGGGCTTTTCCCATTTGAAGGTCACATTCCTGTGATCCTTTGATGCGCACTGTGAAACTACAATGTGTAGTACTTTCTGGTTTGTTTAGCACTACACTTTAAGTTCAACCCTTGCTGAGGATTTGTTGTACACAGTTGATACAAGGAAGGAAATCGGAACAATTTGCAGTATGATTTCCGCACAGATCCCTACTTCATTATGCATGCTGTACCCATACTGTTTGATTCTGCAATAACAAGAAATGTTTACATGTGCATTACCCTAAACAATTCATCTGCTGCATGCGTAATGAAGTAGGGACCTGTGCAGAAATCTTGCTGAATTTTCCCTCTTTAAAAGTTATTATTATGTTAGAATTTATTGCAGAAATAAAAAGTAAAATAGAAATTCCTTTCTTTTATATTATAACATTAGCTTATACAGTATAGTAACCAATTTGCAAGATCACCTAACAATGAACAGTTTTTCACGTGCACATACATGAACACATTGCTGTATAAAAATACTATTTTTGTAAATCCATATGCTTTAATATTTGTGACTAAAAGACATTGGTGTTACTCCAGCTGATGGATGGTTTTTTGTTGTTGTTTTACTTGTTGTGGGTAATGTTTACTGGTTCCCAACAAATATTTCTCATGCTTCAGAGGTCACGTTGTATTGGGGAGGGGAGGGGGTTGGGGGCGGTTGAGAAAGCTTTTTTCAGCATTACATGAATTCCACGTGAGAGTGATGGACCCTACTAATGTACCTATCAATGTTAAGCCGCAGTGGGGGGAGGCCGGGTATAGGCGGGGGATTTGACGTAATAAGTCTGCCCGTGGTAGGGACTTTTGATCATTCGTCGAGTCCCGGGGGTCGGGACTTTTGACTTTAACCGTTAGTAGCCTGTTTTCTGTATATCCCTATTTTAATTCTTGTTTGACTAATGCCTTGACCTTTTTCTGGAGGGGGGGTGGGGATGGGGAATTTGCACTCTTTTGACCAGCGATAACGTCCCTGGGGTCGGGCATTTGAACAGAAAAAATGATCTGAGTTCAAATCCCCCGCCTATGCCCGGCCTCCCCCCCCCCAGCAGCTTAACATTGATAGGTGCATAAGAGGGCCTGAAGGGGTAAAGGATGGATTGGAATTTGCTAGGTTTTGTTGTGGGGAAATGGGATTTAAGTCACTGGGACTGGTATTCGACCGCTATGAACGGGGATTTTTTCCGGAATTCTGCCATTGGGAATGGGATTTGAGCACTGGGAAGTGGGATTTAAAAAAAGAGTGGACTGGGAAGGGAGAATTTTGTGTGCGATAACGTGAAAAAAAAAATGCGATAAAGACATCGCTTTTTGAAGCGCGCCGACTTTCATCGCCAGGCCCTCTACTAACTATCTGAACTATGATCTTTGTACTTCTGGTCATACCTCTGCCCAAGCAAATGTCTGTAATATCTATCAATTTCAACCAAGACTGGAGACTAACCACTTTAAATTTGGTTTTGCTCCCTATTCCACCTTCCAATGCGAGCAATCCGGACTACAATATTTTTCAAATTTAAAACGCATATCGGGATATAGATGTGGGTGGCTTATTCACCAACCCCTTTCGCAAAGTCCGATTGAACGTGACTTAAATTTCCTTAATTTTCTACCCGGAATGACTCAACAGTTCGTCTCCCAAGAAAGAATCTTTTTGAGGTGTTTAAAAAACGTAAACAAAGATGTGCTGTGTCATCGGGAGCGCACTGTGAATGCTGGGTCAAGGCCAGCTGCATTTAAGGAGAACTGTTTCAAAAGCTGAGCATGCTGTACGTTGCAGGTGAATAAGCAAAACAGTCCGGGGAATCACGAAAACAACCAATTTTCCGACCTTGATTCTCGACAAAAATGGTTGTAGCTCGTGGGGTTGCTCGCATCGTTAAATCGAGGCAGATGAGGGAAGGTGGTGGATTTTTAGTTCGGAGACCCATCGGGGATGGTATTAGAGAGTGCGATCCGTTCTTGATGTTAGATCATTTAGGTCCTGTGGTATACGGACCAGGGGAAGCTGTTGGAGCCCCAGACCATCCACACCGAGGATTTGAGACTGTTACGTATCTGATCGATGGTGAGGTGTCTCCATGATTTCTGTAATTTTAGAATATGCATTGTCAAATTGTATCTGTTACGTACTAAGCACTGGTACTAAGTTATGTAAGATCCGTCGCAATGTTGATGTCCAAAACTTCTTTCATGTTAGTTTGTTTGACGATCTTTGAGAAACAAACTGTCGTTCAAATCCTTAATATTTGCATGACTAAATTTGTTACAAACTAAGACAACTGGTAGAGCCCATGTTTATCAGAAAACTTAGGGCCGGTCATTTCAGGAAGGGGGGGAGGGCTGGTGGAAATAAGGGGGGCCTAACATTTTTGTGCACTAAAAAAGTAGGGGGCAAAAATATTGTGTAATAACATTAACACACTGACATTAAAGCAAACTGTTTATTACAGTGATATGAAAAAGCTCATAAGATCATAACATGCAAAAAATATCAAGATATTCCATTTTGTTTTGTCACAGTCATTGAGTATCATTTTCACTATCTTCAACTTTGCTGCATTCACTACTGTCACTCTTGTCGCTTTCAACTACACTGCATTCACTACTGTCACTCTTGTCAATCCATTGAGCAATTAACACATTCATCAGGATTTAAAACAAAGTTTCAATTTCATTGTTTATTTTAAGTGTCTGATTTATTCAATTTTTTTTTCTTTCTGTTGCACTTGCATGTTAATCCCCTTACAAATTGCCAATATTTTGTTAACACATTTATGGCAGAATAGTTTAACTGGATAAAAGTGGGTCAAATATAATTGAATTAACAAGTGAATTTATGATTGACTGGAAAATATCTTTTTGCAAGACATCCTTTTGTTGAGCTGTTTGTTTTTATTGCTCACATTTTCCAATAGGTGAATGGAAACACCAGGACAGCGCAGGTAACAGCGGTGTTCTGAAAGAAGGCTGGGTGCAATGGATGACTGCAGGTTCTGGTGTTGTTCACAGTGAAATGCCATCTGACGATTTCCTTAAAAGAGGTGGAAAATCTGAGGGATTCCAACTGTGGGTGAACTTACCAGCCAAAGACAAAATGATTAAACCCCGTTATCAGGATACTGATGCTAAAAAGATCCCAATAGTGACAAGCCCAGGTGCGTATCAAAGAATGATTCAGAGGAATACACAAATTTAAAGGACTATTGATTGGAAGTAAAAATGCCTCATAAATTATGTCAGACAGCATTTTTCAATAAATTGTTCATTTTGCATTGATCATATGTTCATTCGATCCTTATATTCTCTATGATTAAATTCCAACAGTCTGTCACAAAATTATTTCTAAGTTAATAATGAACGTAATAACAAGCTGATCAGCTAAGAGTTTGCAAAGAAAATTAAATTATTTGTTTGGGAATATTCAGGTTGAATTCAATGTGGAAAGCACCTATAGTGGTACTTTGTTTTGAAATAAACAATCCAGCTGAAAATTTTATTGCATTTATTACAGCCATTTTGAAATCACAGGTGATCCCTGCAATTTGGCCTGCAGCATTGTGATTTATTTATGAGTCGCACTATCTTAAGGCTCTAAATGGCATCTTTTTTTTCAGCCAATGAGAATCATTTGAATTAAAATGTAAACACATTTCCGGTTCCTCTTTTTTCTAAAAACTGGCCACAAAAGCAATAAAATATGGGCAGTTGACTGGGTGAATATAAAGTTGGTTAAGGGTGATCTAAATCTACTCAGGCAGATTCAAATTCATTGACATAAAGGATAGATGAAAACACAATTTAAAGGACAAGTTTGTGTTAAATTGATTGTTGACAATAATAATAATAATATATTTCCAGATGGGAAGACAAAGGTCAAGGTTATTGCAGGAGAAAGTCTGGGAGCCAAAGCTGTTATAGACACACGGACACCAATCATGTACCTGGACATTCGTGTAGAGAGTGGTGGCACATTTATACAGGACGTCCCTGAAGAGTACAATGGGTTTGCTTATGTCTGGAGAGGATCTGGATCATTCACTGATGAAAAAGTTTCAGTTGAAATGGGAAATGTAAGACCAAACTGCATCTACTGCTGCATAACCTAAGCATGAAAGACAGCTCCTTAGTATTACATTTAGCTTTTTATGTTTCTTCTCAAGCATCTGAGCTGGCGAGAATCTTAAATCCTAGAATTTGATTGGCTAGTCATGTGCTCATGACCGGTTGACCCACAGGCCAGATTTTTCCCCTGCTGTAGTGATTATGGCTCATTAAAAATAGTTAGTTTAAATATCCTCATGTAGTGAAAAATATGATACCAAAATATAACTGTTGAGGAAAATTGATTCTGATGAGAGCGGACAAAGTGAAAGTGAATTTTACTATCCAGAGGAAGAAACTGTCAACCAAACGAGTGACTAGAAAGAAGATATCCAAAAAGTTATTTACTGGCCTTGGTTGGTCCATATGGGAAAAAATTGCCTGTACCCTTGGTCTTGATTACGTACGCTGTACTCAAGACCAAGAGTACAGTTTTTCCCATGCAGACTTCCCACCCTACTGTGTTGTTGTGAAATGCATTTGAACATCAAGTTCTGTAACTGCAGTTTGGATCTCAGGAAGATAACAATGGCAGAAATTCAAATACAAATCTGTTATCTCAAACCTAAATTTACACTATGTTTGTGAAAGTTTGTGTAGTCTTTAACTAAGAGATGTTTTCTCAACAGTCATGATTTCAGCTTATTTGCAACTGTAATAGTTACTGTCAACATGAGTAACACTAATTTTAGATATAGAAAATATCAAATTTGATCTCTTTGAATTTGATGTCTTCTCTTTTTCATTATCAATGGGTATTATTAAATGTATTATTATTAGTTTATATGTTATCTATTTATTTAATCAAACAATGATTATTATTCTCATGTTTTTATGGGAGGAGGGTGTTAAACAGGGAATCAATGTGTCATTGTGATATTATAACAAGCTCCATGCAGGCATCCCTAAGGAACAAGTGCATTATTACCTGATATCTTTCTCATTGTTTTCCTATTAAATTAAAGGTTGCTCTTCTTGGAAAAGGTAACATACTTCAAATCAATGCCAGTCTTAGTGAACCCATACATGTACTACTTATTGCTGGAGTACCCATTGGTGAACCAATTGCAAGACATGGACCGTTTGTTATGAACACATGGCAAGAAATTGAGCAAGCTTTTAGTGACTATCAGTGTGGAAAACTAGGTTCCATCAAGGGGTCTGAAGAACGATATGCAAAGACACGAAATGCTGTCAGCAAGCAGAAAGCAACAGGGACATGGAACAAAATGTAGGCTATTCAAGATGCAAACAAATGGAGGAACCTTCAAACTGTCAAGCATATATACACAATACTCAGAGTGAAACTTGTATTTCATACATCCATTATAATATGTACAACATGATGGCATTTTAACTAACAGTACAAGTAACACTAACACAAGTTCCAAAGTTTATCTTTTAGCAGCTCTTAGGAGTATTACTTTAGCATGCAGGAAACTGTCTGTGATTGAAGAAAATAAGATTTCACTGTAAAGTACAAAACCAGGAGCTCATCACAAAACGTATGACCAAAGCGGTTGGTAGATTTATGCTGTGTTCTATGTTCTTCTCTACTTAATACTGTACACTAGCTGTATGATTCTTCTATAACAATTTATTTATTTATTTCTAGCACACTATTACTGTTAATCAGGAATTATCACAGCATCTAGCCAAGAATAAATATATATTCCAATATTACTATTGCTTGCCGTGCCAATAACTCTAAAATTATTATTAATTTAATTAACACCTACATTCCCACAAGTGATCAATATGCAAATTCTCATTTTGAAAGCTTGAGAATTGAGTAAATCTTCCACTAAAACTGCAGTATTAAACCAACTGAAAACTCCAAAGTGAAATTATAATTTATGTGATGATTTGGTCATAAAAATTAAACATTGTTCATACAAGTATGAGCTGGCACTTTGCATGGGCACAGCCTTGTGATAGGAAACATGTGCTCTGTGTTTGATTTTTCATTTTGGCATTCCACTTTGGAGAAAAAAAGCCTTGCAAAAAATTAATGTTTTTCCTCGTGCCCACGGGCCATTTGCTAATTATATTACCTGTAGCCTGTCATGGTGAGCAGGTCAAAGTTGTAGCCTTTTTGCATGCTTAATTTCTCAGCAATGAATTCTTGAACAGGAGTATTAACACAAGGCACTGTTCTCCCATTGAATTAGGAGCCCCATTAGGACCACTTTCATTTTATCCATCCAAATTGTCACATATTCAAATCAATTCAATTTATAATATTATAAAAAAATTAATATATTTATGGCATACAATATCATCACAGCCCCACACGACCCACAATTAGCAAAGCTATTCTAGGCACACCACCTTTCTAAAACAAGTGTTCTCTCTGCTAATGACCTCAAACAAAATAAAATCACAAAACAAAATACGAGGTAATAAATGATAAATGTCATACATACAATAGTTCCTATTGGATTCTTCATTGTAACATAACATTCCCAAAGTAAGGAAGTGAACAGTACTAATCAAGGACAATGGAGCTACAGTGCTGCTCAAGAGATAAATTTAGAAGAAATAAAGCTGGATAAACAGTATATATATTTAGAAAACAGTCCTACGAAAATACATGCGCTGATTGCATGGTTAGAATTCATGTTTTTATAACTCTATAGAAACACAGAACTAGCACGAGCTGTTGACGGTCATCAAATTTAAAAAGTTGTTTTTCCTTTTTTCGTCGCGGTGTTTTCTAAAAGAAATAGAACACATGTTCTTCGTGTTTCTATCGAGTTATAGAAACACAAGTGAAAGTTTGGGAGAACGAGAAATGCTATGGGAACACAAGCCGCAGGCGAGTGTGTTTCTATCACTCGATAGAAACACGGTACATGTTTTCTATTTCTTAAATAATTACAAATCATGAAGTACTCTCACAAAATATAAATGCTTCTATTGTATGCAAAATAAAGGACAATTTGTGTCAGCATATTTGAATGATAAATGAAAGGTCCTTGCAGTTATGTAAGCAACATGGTCTGTTGCAAAGATAAAACCTGAAAAAATTCAGGCTTGAAAGGGATTCAAACCCATAACCTTGCGATAAGTGAACGTCCTCAAGTATGGTGATTGCATTTCTCTAAACTATTTCTGTCATAAAAATGTGTTGTATGTGGCTAAATTGATGGCACCTATCAATTTTCACAACACACTATTTGAGCTTTGAATGTAATTTTTGGTGTCCTAATGTCGTCAAGGCTTTGTATAAGTTGTAGTTCAATTTGTGCTGGAGAGGGTTTCTTCCCTTTGCCTGCTAATGCTGCAAATGAAAACACCATCCAACATTAATAAAGTTTTCAGCAATGATGAATTGATGCAATTAAGTGACTAGCACTTATCTGCTGACTAAAGATAAAAAATAATGTAGTCCTCGGAAATGAACACTGCAACGCAAACCTATTGTATGAGATGATTGGGATGGAAATGTGAAATTAAAGGAATCAGCTAAATTTTTGCATGAAGTTACCAATTTAATAGGAGATCAGTGCCTTGTATTTATTTTTCTGTTTTTGCATTTCATTTCTTAGGAATTAGGCTTGTAAGAAGCCTACAGTCTTTACCTTCCCACCCTGACTGGCTAATCTAATTAACAACAGCCCACCAGTGCCAAGAAAATTGTTTTTCTTGCATATCTTACTTCTTTGAAGTGGAATACCAACACAAAAAAAACAAATACAGGGCACGTGAGCTTCCTGTTAAATGGCAGAGCCCAGGCAAAATTGTAGCTCATAAGAACAATTTGTAATCCTTACTATCAATTTGTCACATATAGTTTATAAGAGTCCTGCTCTGCAGGCTTCAAATGGTCTTGGAATGTTTGATCTTACACTTCTACGATTTCTTGAATTAACCATTCTAGACATTGCATCTAATCAAAGAGTACTATTTCACCTTGTGCATGAGCAAGTGTCCTTGCAAGTACAGCCTGTACAGTAGATACAGTAGCTTCACAGGCCAGCGCCAAATCATTTGGATGTTTGTAAAGCCATGCAAGAAGAACACAAGCAAAGAGATCTCCTGTCCCTGTAAATGTGGCTTCTAATTTGGGGATTTCCATTCTTACACACTTGTTTGAACCTATTTGTTTGTTTTCAAGAACAGGATAAAAAGAGAAATGGATTAAAAACTGAATAACAGTTATAATGAAAACTCCTATAACCTGTTCAATCCCAAAATCCAAATAGCATTTTCTCTAAGGTCAGTGCTGTACATTTCGTTATTAATAAATATTGGTTTGGCAAATTGTACTGCTATCTGTACCTGAATTCTCCAAATGAATCTTTATTTTTATTTCAAGACCTAAACAAATCCCCAGTAAAGTTCCCCTTCCCACCAAAATCTAACAAGAAAAAGCAATGATATCAACTGAAGATTAAAATAGACGACAAACTGTCCTCAGGCTGGTATAATTTGACTCGCTGTAGCAAAGTGTCCTTTATATTTACTCCTTCAAGCCTACGAGTCAAGTGTTGATTTCACTGTTTGGGAATTAGCAATATCTTTCGGATCAACGTCGGCATCTGGGCAACTGTGCACTTACCCCTCCCCTAATCCAACATTAATGCTACCTTTTTAACTTCTTATGACTTGTTGGGTTAGGGTAGGTGCAGAGTTACCCAGATACTGACATTGATCCTATCTCACCATTCACAGAACTACCAAGTGCTATTAATGTGTTTTGATCACCAAGTTCTGAACTGGTTATTACAACAGTTTTGGTTCCTCTTTCATGTAAAATCTTCATTGCCTATTGAAAAAATTAAACACATTTTATACAAAGCAAGAATGACAATGAATCAAATCTAATAAGACTAATCAATTACAACATCAAAGGCAACTGTCAAAGAGAAGACCTGTTTTCTGCCTTTCGACAGGCCTCTTGACTATAGCTATAGGACTTTATTACTTGAACCAATGAACACAACTCCTCCTAACTATTACTGTAGCATGTACAGGCAACAAAAACATCATTTACTAACAGACTAGATTATTTATTTGGTGAAGGCCCTTATTTTCACACTACTTGTCTGGATTCCTCTTAACCATTAGAGCCTGTGAGCCTTCTGGTATAAAAGCTCTCTTAATTGTAATATTTTAGGTAAATATTGCTCTACAACAATACACTCCAAGTTGTTACTTGCCTTAAAAGCATCACTTTCACTGCCTATCTTTACACCACTCAGAAGTCTTATATCAAAAGAGAAAGAAAGAATGGTATCATGTTAAGTGTCTCCAACCTAATAACTTAAGTTTGATCTGAAGCTTTTAATCTAATCACTTTAGGTACAGTCACACTAATGTATACCGATTATCAAAACTGAGCCATAGGAAGTCCACTAATGTTGAGGCATCTATTGAGCACTCTCTATAAGTCTTCTTTGAGGTGGATCAGAGCAGTCCCGGCCAGACTGGTGAGGCACATTTTACTACAGGACTGTCTATGTGATGTAATTTGCTAGACTAATAATTTCTCTAGGCAGATTGGCCTATATGATCAAAAGTTGTTAAAAATTATAATGAATTAAATATATAGAGCTCTAATATTTACATCTTGGTACAAACGGTGGAAGAACAGTAAAAGCTATTTGAAATAAAATAACAACAACTTACTCAGCTTCAAACTGATTTGGAGTAATAATATCAGCCACGGGAATCAACTGATCTCTGTAAACTGGCATGAGCTCCTCTGGTACATACTGAAAAATAAGCAAAAATATTCATTAGTCATGTCTAACAGGTAATTCCCCATGTCTATAAAGTCTTTTTTATAAAATAAAGCTAATTTGCCTCTAATTGGGAGAATTGTCTAATCATCTGTTTAATCTGCTCCAGCCATGTTTCTAGAAACTGATTACATCCACAGCTGGGATGAAGGAGGTGTAATCTTTTGACCTCAACACTTAGCCTTGCTTGCTTTATATTAGGGATTAAATTCTGACAAAAATAAAAACTTACAAATTTTCCAGCATCTCCCATGACTGGATCACAAACTAAAAAACAACAGGGTTAAAGTGTAAGGTTAGTTGTATTGGGAATTAAAGGGCTTAGTTCTAGACTTAATCTTGACACTAATGTGGTCAGTACAGTAGTACAGTTCAGCGATGGTCACAGGGTTTGCTACAAAGAATTACCTTAAGTTAGTTATGCTTAATAAACCTTAAAAGAAAATCCTCCTCTAAAAGTATTTTTGACTTTCTGGCTGGTCTAAATCTGATTGTTGTCATTGTTTTCTTTCTTTAAACAAAGCATGAGTAGAGGGTCCGGCCAAGCTAATTCTCACAAACAATGCAGTTTCCTAAAATAGTAAAAGTGGTGACCAACAAATCTTTTATAAATAAAAATTATATTTCAAGGGACTATTGATCTTAATTTGCTGATCAAAGTAATGACTCCTTGTCTACCTTTAAACGCAGTTGCAACAGAAACATGTTCTAGCCCCATTTGCATTTTTAATGCAAAAAGGAAAAAATAACACGTTACTGTATAAACCAGCATGTATCTTATTTTCATCAAAAAGGAGTATGATATCAATTGGAACTTTTGGGAGATTCAAATTGACCACTCCAAGATGTAAATGAGTCTATAAAGCAAAGAACTATTAATAACTAGTCTAAGTTTTCAAATTGAAAAATAGTAGCTCAATTTTTCATCTTTTTTTTTGTTAGCCATAGGGTTTTATCCCTTCTACCACCATTGCCTCAGTGTGCATACATGTGGCTTTAACATACCCTTACTACATTTTGACGTTACCATTTTAAGCGACATCCCTACCATTTTTTTACAACCCTACCATTTTTCATCACCTTAACATTCATAATGTGGGAAACCAAAGCTCATCTGCTAGCTGTGCCATGCTGATGAGGCCTAACAACGCCGAAACAGCTGTCCATGGCTGCTGGCTTTTGAGCTGAATTTTTTGGGAGGGGGGTAGCTTTAACAATTACCCTAACTACATTTTGATGTTAACTTTTAAAATTCCTTACCAAATATCACATCAGGGTTAGCCTCTCTAATCTGTTTCACAACCTCAAGAACTTCCACTAAAAATGATTTAGAACCAACATAACCTGAAAGGTAGTATTATAATTTGAATGATTGTATCATTTCAGCTATCAAAATTGTTTACTTTCTGTTGTGGATCATGGCATCACGCAACTTTGTGCATGATTATCTGACCTACAAAACTGAAATTGCTAGTGTCTGTGTATCTTTTGCATTACAATGACCTTAGGCAGCTTCCATGCTTAGTGTTAGTTAGCTACCATGTTAGTACTAAGTGAACAAGAAGAGAAAAGCTCACTTGCTTATTGCTTCCTTAAAGGGTTTTTCATCCTGAGGGGTGTAAACTGTTATTTGACAACATGCTATTTTTCTATCTCTTAGATAACATGACTGTTATCTAGGCCCATAATGGCATCATCTCATTTGCTACCTTTTAAGGCACCTATCCAATACCTCTATTGTTGAAGAGTTTAAATGTGGCTAAATGAAATTTAGGCAAAGTTAAATTCAAGCCAATATTAATGCTGGTCAGCCGTTACCACCAGTCCATAAGTAGATAGGTGGTGTATGGGGACAAATAGTGTACCAAAGGTCATCCTTAGCAAAACTTAAACATCCTTAAACATCATTATACATCCTAAGCAGTACTTAGACATCCTTATCCATCCTTAGCAGTACTCTGACATCCTCTGACATGCTGGGGTTCAATTTTATCCCTGGTTTAAATTTTATTTTCCTTTGTTTCAAACTCATTATCATACATTACCATACCAAAAATAAGAAAATAAAATTCAAACCAAGGAAAAAATTGGACCACAACAGATACCTAAGAGAAATCTGGTATGATCCACCACACCTGTTAAAAGATGCGAAAAACGATGTAAACCGTTCAGCTTTAGACCTTCAAACAAATCTTTGAGCTCACTAGCATTAAGAACCTGCCCTCTGATATGTTCATATCCTGCAGAGACAGTAGGCAAATGAGTCAAGAAACCAGATCTTATTTAACCACATTATATCAATCTGTTAACAAAAGTAGGATAGGAATCCATAGCAGGGTTAGCCGTCGAAGTATATTTATGGGCCTTATTCTGTTGGTGGCGGAAAAGGGCAAATGTTTTGCTTTGTTTTGCAAATGTTTTGGCTGGGGTGTTTAAATAATACTATTCATCTTTTTAGCAACTGGAACCTGATTTGTAGCCTCACATCACCACTAAGCATGTGCTACTTTTCTTAGTAACAGATATGTCTTTTATAATAATTTCAGAACAATTTAAGGTATTGTTGGTGAGTACATGTACCTGTGTGGTTAGAAAGCTGAACAGAGTGTATTGTGTCAACTTCAAAACCAAGAACCTGAAGAAAAGGAATTAAAAAAAAAAACATGTTACTTTTAACAGATGTATAAATTCACTGTGAAAAATGTAGCCATTAGAATGTCCTGTAAGCCATGCAAAGTCATGTGCATAACATCTTGTGCTACCATAATCCCTCTCCTGCTCAAATACACAACCTATTGTTTTTTTCCCCATCTTTTTTTTGTATCTTCTGTAACAAAAATGCTTGGCACGCTTTTTAAGTAAAAGGCAGGTAAAATGAGTGATGCATTACACTGGATAAAAGACAAATAATTTATAAAGTGCAAAACAACCTTCCACTAACAAGAACTGGATAGAGATTCTCCAAAGCAAATGCCACGTGAACTTCCTCAACCAAACATTCGATTGGAGAGGTTTTGTTGAATATAGTGTTACTTTACTGGGAGGTCACAGTTTCACCACTTCTTGCAGTTCACTAATAGCCAGGGGAAGGAGGTGAGGAGCAGCATGTATCCTTTCTGGCAGAGTAGAACACCACTTATGTGGGCTCGTGTCCACTTATGTGGATGATTGACAGAAGTTAGAGTGTGTTAATTGAGTCCCTCGTGTCAGACAGTAAGGACTATCATTTCCAAGCATCTCTATGTCAGTCAGAATTCTGTACGTTTAGGTGAGATTTTGAGTACGCCACTCCATGATGGCTACAACGAGGATTGGTGATCCTAACACTGGAATGACTCCTGGACATATATTAACACATCATGTGGACAAATCTATTCCTTTTTCACCTTGTATTCATGAAACCGAAGATTTGCTCCATCGAAAAAAAGTTCCTTAAAAGGACCTTCACGTCGGGTATTAAATTATTGGTGAAGATCATAGCCCCACGGTGGGACCAGTGGGAACAATATGTTATTAATATTATGTCATACAACTGCAGACTGTTTATGTTACCTGTAGGGGAAATGTGGCGGAGTCGTTCCCTACATAGCCCGATACAACATGACTTTGAATAGACAGCACCCTACATAGCTTACTAGCATCCATTTTTCGTACAGTACAAGATTTACGATCCTCTGCCCGACGCCACGCTCGAACCCTCTAGCCTCGTTTCCAGGAGGTGGAATAAGACTGGATCGAGATGCATTCCAAACTTTTGGGATACCACAGGTAGCCCAAGCTTACAGTTGTTGTAGATTTTTAAAATTCACTGGAGATTATAGGGGAAACGAAAGCTTCTGAAACTCATTCAGGACAACATTTAGGGCAACAAGAAGACACTGTGCGCATTTTATTGAATTTATTTAAATTGAAGGGAAAACTTTGAAATGAAAACTTCAGAATAGTTATTTTTGGACACGGAAGTCTGTTTTCCGAGAGATTCGCATGCCTCACTGTGATGCTCATGAAATATTATTATAAATATCATTTGTAAAATCATTATATTAAATATTATTTTTAAATTCACCCTGAATAATCCATAATTACAGAACTCATAATAATCCGTAATTACAGAATCCATAATTACAGAACTCATACATATTGAAGAGCCGCGAGCAAAGGACTTGGTTACAAGGGAGTCATGCGGACCTCTCGGAAAGAGTATTTTAGCCTACGTGTAGCTGCCCCCTACACCCGAAGGAATAAACGCGTTTTTTCCTTCGGGGGGAGGGTGCGGCTACACGAAGGCTAAGAGTACTTCCGTTTCTGTAAAAATCTTTACGGCTAAACTACAGAATACAGGGCCACTTATTTACATACCACTGAACAATAGTGTCCATTGTTATCTGCTTCGTTCTACAAAAGCCTCCGACACCTGTAAACGAGGTGGACCAAGGTGGCCCTGTATTCTGTAGTTGCTCCCCATTATGTTCTCTTGGTTTGATTTAAAACAAACTCTGATTATTGTTTAGCGGATGTCCCTTTGAAATTTCCGTGTAGAACGGATAATCCAGTGTGGTAAAGAAAACTGAAGCTCCAAATCGTAATCTTTGATATTGATATCGTGGGAAGAGGTCGATAAAGGGCGGTGCGAAAGGGCGTACTGACCTACATCTGTAACCTTCCAAGAAAAGGATAGTAATCATAGTAAAAGACACTATGCTACACCTGAAAATAACTCGTAAGAAAAGTCACACAGACACGTCTTCTATATAATCTTTTATTGGTATATACAAGTACGGGCACTGCATTTGGCCTGTAGCATCGCCAGTTTTGTTTCGCTTGAAGGCTGCTACGAAAAGGCATCGCAAATGCCACTAAAGCACCAAAAATTGTAACCTAATTTGCTATTTAATTTAAAGCGTTTGTTCTGTAGCATTGCTTCTTAAAATTCAACAGCAACGTTCTTTGTCCGTTCGTTCGTATTTACTACGGTTCTGTGTTTTCACTTTTATAAAGACAGATCCCGTAGACAAGCGTACAGCAACTAGTCAGACTCACTTTCTCTCTAGCTAGCGCGCTCTCTCTTCATTCTCACTACTACTGTGTATCAGATCACCCTAATAACCATTCTGTCCCTGGCACGGGTGGTCTGAGTGGAATCATTGGGGGGTCAACCCTGGCGAGGGAGGGGAGATTGGGTTGGCAACTTGTTACTCGCTCACTCACTCATTCGCATTACTCACACACGCTCACATCTCGCGCGTCACGTTTTCAAGTAGAAGAAGGAGTAGTCAAAACTCCTGTATCTGGCTCTCCACACTTGAAGTTTGTTCGTTGGTTTTTTTGGCCGTAATAGCGCACAGCCACCCAAGCCTTGGCCTACCAAGAGGGGAGGGGAGGGGGTACGAAGCTTGGTCAAACTTGGCTGCTAAGGGGAGAGGGGCAGTTGATAAGCCAAGCCTCAGTGGGGCCCCGTGCCTAGAAATGGAATCCATCCTGCGGCATGTTGATGCCTGCAGCAAACTGGTACTGAGCAGCGTTTTGATCTATTCCTGGCATGAGCTTGTCGTCTTCATCTTCGCCACTAAAGAAATGCTCTATGATTTCGAACGCTTTTCTGTAGATTTCCTCGTTATCGTGGCTTTGAAGGTATTCGATCTTGTCCAAACCTAATGGAGGACCAAAACGACAGAAGCGATAATAAAAAAATGCACGAAGTGAACACTCCTTTCGAATTAACATTACTGACAACTTTGTTTTCGATTTTCATACCAACTAGAAAATTAAAAGATATCAGAACGATCAGGGAGGTGTGTAAAAAACTCAATTCTTCATATTTTGATAAAGTAGTGGTAAATAGGGGTAAGTCTTTTCACCTCGGATAGAAAAAACAGGGCAAGAGCGCTGATATTTATAAACTAAAAAATGAACATATAAAGATTGTATATAATATGTACATTCATGCAAAAATAAACTACATATTAAAACTAAAATCAACCAGGTACAAGGTTACGACTAAGACAAACTAATCAAAAAGATACTACTTAACTCGTGGGGAAAAACCGCATGCGCGCACGTTCCATGAACTAATCTATTAATCCATGGATGCTCTAAGAAGTAACGGGTCGTTTAACCCGATGGCCAGTTCGCCCTAACAGGAGTCGTTTCGCCAACAAATGAAAATGTGATTCGCCCCAACAAAAAGTCGTTTCGCCCCGGGCTTAATAGCAGGACTTAGAAGTCGAAGAACAAAGTTTAAAATTTATCCATATACAGAGAATACACGGCACACATTTATTTAATCCATTTTTTACTGCATATAATATACACAAGTAAGCAGCAGGGAAGGACTAGAAGGGAACCGGGGAACCATACGTGCTAGTCCACCCAAGTGTATTAAGAGTCAACCCCACAACGGGGTCTACGTCCCCTACTCTTTTCGAACAGTGTTGTGGGGTCTTAAACGTCCCACAAGAACAGTGCTGTGAGACGGGGCCTACGGTTTTTAAGACCTTGAGTATTGGTCCAACTGAGGTTTGAACTCACGACCTCCCGCTCGACAGGGCAGCGCTTCACCAACTGAGCTAACCGGAGGAAGTTCATTCCTTGAGGACGGATATTTATGGGCCTTTCCCCATGCCCAGAATTCGAACTTATCAATCGTCGAAAAACTGATCGAAGCAAACTTTACAACCGGTTTATAGATTAAGACGCCATAAAATCGTCCAGGAGAACCGACTTTTCGATCCGACAATGGGACAATTAAGTCCGGGATAAACGACTTTTCGTTAGGGCGAATCGACTTAAGTTCGGGCAACCTGGTTTCGTAAATCCCCCCTCAGCTAAGGGATGGACCATTTTATCTATTTTATTTTTTTGTAGGGAGGCGGGGAAGTTTGGGCAATGACCAAAGAAAAATTCCTGGACAGTAAAAGTATAGAAAAAAAAAAATAATAAAACGGCCCATCTCTAAGTACAAACATTCTCACCATATGCCTCTTCAACCATGACAGCAAACTGATTGATACTGTTTGTTTGAGCTGCATCTTGCCGACCAATTCTTAAAATATTTTCCAATCCACTGAGAGCCACTTGGACAATCTTTGAATCCATCACGGTCAACAGATCACACAAAGGCCTAATAACGCCTTGGCTGACAAGGTATCTGTGAGAGAAATGGTAGGGAGATAAGTTTGGCATACTTTAAATGGAAAAGTTTCTCGAAAAAACCTATCTGCCTTGACTATCTGCTTTGACTTGAAACGTTATTCAAAAATAAATAAATTTATTATATAAAAACCAATGAAATAACAGGTGAGCTTTCGCGCGAAAACATGATATGTTCACACGTGAAAATAACATGTTATCTTCACACGTGAAAAGATTACCGTTGCTATGGTTACATAATAAATCGCGCTTTTCTTTGTGAGCGGCGCCTTTGTATAATGAACAGAATATCACATGCCCACTTGTAAATACGAAATCACCTTCTCGTGTTCAACTCGATATCTCAAAATTCGATAAAATCCGTATTCACGCGCGGGCATGTAATATCCTCTATCGTGCATGGTTTTATTGAAAGACAAAAAAAATCTCAGCACGAAGGCCGAACGCGATGCCGCGAGAAAGGCCAAACAAACACACGGGCCAACGCAGGCCACTCGCGTGGCCCCTCGAGAGGCAACTGCTACAAATTGAGAAAATACCAAACAAAAACAGACAAAGAAAGAGTTGTGGTCATATGATAAAAGGCTTATCGACTGGGTTAGATCGGGCTGGACTGAAAAATATTGGGCTCTCGCTCATGGCGCAGGTACGTCATAACCTCAAGCCAAATATTTTCTCGTCCAGCCCGATCTAACCCAGTCAATAAGCCTTTTATCATATGACCGCAGCTCTTTCTTTGTCTTTATTTTTGTCTCGTATTTTCTCAATTTGCAGCAGTTCCTGATAATAACCATGCATATCCATGGGTCCCTGATAATAGGGAGCTTAAGATGCGGACGTTTTCGATGCGACGGCGATGTAAAGACCGATGAGGATTGGGGCGAGTTTAACTGCGCATGCGATTTCCAACATTCCCGCCGTCGCCCTCACATCGGCGACGTCAGTTTGGGGATTTTGCCGTCGCAGTGAAAACGTGAGTATTTATACCGCTATTTCTTTCTTGTACTCTTCATTCCTTGTTTTTATTCAATTTCTTTATTAGCACAAACCACCTGGGGATGTGCCAAGTAACTCTAGCGGCTTTTTGTGCTCTCTTCACAGACAAAACTCAGGAAAATGACCGAAGACTCTGAAGCTAGTTCAGTGAAGACAAAACAATCTAAGTAAGTCTGTAAAGATAAATAAGCTGTTACGTTCAACGAATTCTTTCTTGTAAAACAATTATATATATAATATATTTCACTGACTCCAATACATTTTTTTATTTCTTAGTAGTATATTGAATCCGAATTTTCTTAGGCGATAAAGAATTTTGGAGTTCTGGAGGCTGCTAAAAAGTGCATAGATAAATATTTTGTTCTGAATTTTTTTTACACTTAACCAACAAATCCACTACATAACTCATCGATATGTAAATGTACTCTTTAGGCTTGTATAACCACACTTGAAATATTTCTTCGTTGAAGTGCTGTGAATTTAGAGCAATAATTTATGTGGATACGTTCAGTGCGTATTAAACAGAACAATCATCCAGCAAATATTCAGTAAATCAATGCAAGGACTCAGTCTGGAAAAGCGTCGTAGTAAAGAATGAGAAGTTGTCGAAAATCTTCAATTGCGGCCATGCTACGAACAAAAGCGATTGAATCTCGGAAAGTACACCCGATGTACTCGACGAAGTCGCGGACGCCGTCATAAGAATCTTAAGCAAATTAATTTTGGCGCGAGAACGGCAACCTCTGGCCCAGTCCACCTGGGCTGACACGTCGCCGTCACCGCGAAAACGTCCGCATCTTAAGCTCCCTAATAACTTTTATACTACCAAGATCTGAGTGCCAATTCTCCTACGCGACTGCCACACTTTCCGTATGTAGTAGTTTGGAGAAACTGGTGATGTATCAGTAACACTCTGTAATTTCACTTTATCGACACCTGTGCCCCCACATGAGATAAGAAAAACAAAAGAGATCTGATACAGACTTGATTTGTTCTGCTGTCCCACCAGAGGTCGCGTTGCTGATGGCCCAGGCAGCCTCTTTCCTCGTCTTGAACTCTGCCTTACTGAGAATCTCCACCAACATTGGAATAATATTGGCATCGATCACGGCCTGTATGATGGCAAAAACACATTTCAAATACATTGGAATATATCCTACTGAGGAATTATACCAGCAATGGAATATTATAAACCTTCAAATTCTAATACAACGTGTTTTTTACTCGGGCTTTCCGAAGGAAACGCCCGAGGTTTAAATTCGGCTTCGTTATTTTTTTTTTTCCTTAAGTCACAAATCGCCGTGGGGCGCTTACGGCGCATGCGTAGAATTTGTATGGTGCGCATACAGTTACGAGCGAACCTTTTATCATGAACCATGCTATGACTGCTTTATCAAATGGACTATCTATCGAAAATCATGCTATATCAAATCAGCTATCTCCTGTTAGCTTACGTAGAAATCGTCGCATGGGTAAACGTGATCGAGAACCCAGCAGATTGCCAGTTCGAATTTTGAAGTGTCTGAGAAACAAAAGCAGAAAGCTGAAGGAGTTTGTCTTCAAACGTATCTGTGCGAGTTTACCGAAGTCTTCCAAGCTTTGCTGTTATGTGAAGGTTAGAAACTTATAAAATATGAATGTAGTACAAAGATAACGAGCTTAAATAAAATTACACAACATGAAAAGAAGCTTTTGTTTAATTGCGCTAGCAGGGTTTATCAAGGGTTGATGAAGCTTGAATTTCGAGCAAATCGGTATTTATCATTGTTTACCTGTAATAATTTGATGTGCCGGTACAAAAAGCAGCCCCATATATCAAATTTTTGTCAATTTAAACTGAGTACAGACATAGAGAAGAACCCTGGTCCTACTCCAATGTATATTGACCCAAGCAAAACAATATCAGCCCCTTGTAGCCAGGGAAATGAGCTAGTATTTGGACAGAATTCTGGACAACAATGTGTTGCAATGAGTTTATGCTCTTTGATTTACAATAGCAAACAAGGAATCCATTCAGCTAATAACCTCATGGAAATAATGAATATTGGAAATCAGTTGTATTCAGGTTTGCCTCAGTTTGCCAGGCAATCCTTTTTAATGCAGTCAGAATTACCATCAATGCTAAATGTGTTCGAAACTGACCATCAACTTCAGTACAGTGAAAGCTACACTGGTACTATTCATTAAGAAGCTGCCATAGAAGGATATCAATACTGTACTTCTTTGCTAAGAGCCTTTGAATCACTTTTGGCTGAAAACTACACTAATTTTGTATTGACAGTAGGGTGAAATGCTATTGCTATCTATTGTAATGGTAATGTGGGGTTCAAAATATTTGATTCTCATGCAAACGATTCATATGGTAGAAGCCATGCCCAAGATACATGTGAGCTGCTTGAAGTATTGTCTCTTAGTGACTTAGTGCATTATTTTCAGAGTATACAGAACAATGTTATGTTTGAGGTGAAAGGACTAATAAATTAATGAAGCTGAAAATGACAGACTTGTTCAGACTTGTGTTTGTGAAACCATGAAGTTTAAGTTAAGTACTACCATGTGTGACTATTTATTCACTTTGCTATTCTATAATGAAATCCTGTGCTTATCGGACTTCAAAAACATTATCTTCTATTTGTCGATAATGGCAAAAGGTTATGTGATAGTTTATCTTTAGATATGAATTCACCATCCAATAAAAATTTGCCCAAAAGTGTTGATTTTTGTGGAGTTGAAGTAATTTTTGACCTTAAAAGTGATATCACTGAAGGAGTATTGTTTGAGTCAGTGCAAAGCAAATCTGGTCTCCAAAATATTATACAGAATAATAGTGAATGCACAGGGTTTTTGATATGGTTCGCATCTTTTTGTGTTCGCTGTATTTCAAAATCCATACAAAAATCAAAATATGTATATTCCCTCTTGATCTATGATGAAAGTCAAATGACTCCCATTCAATATACTAAAAAGATAAATGGTATTGCTTGTCTAGTTAAGGCTATTAGAAATGTTCAAAAAACATATTCAGCAGAACATTACCAAATACAGTTTGTGTCATGTTCAACCAAATCTGCTAACAAGAATGAATGAAAAAGGATAATGAAAAATTAAAGGCAGAAACAGAATTATAAAGGCATGGAACCATCAAGGAGTTCAAATTCCGGGGTTCAGTCAGGGGTTCAAATTCCGTTCTCGCGTGTTCTTTTCCAGGCTAAAGGCAAAGGTAAAGGCCCACACGGCCGGAGCTTATCCCGGTTTCAATAGCATGAAGCACCTGGCAGTATTATTACTCCCCCCTGGATGGGATGCTAGTCCATCACAGGGTTACCCCCAGCATTGTATCGCCAGTACCCATTTATACACCTGGGTGGAGAGAGATAGTGTGGAACAGTTTCTTGTCTAAGGAAACAACACAGTGCCAGCACCAGGGCTCGAACTCCAAACCTCCTGCTCGGAAGTCCGGCACGCCAACCACTACACTACTGTTTTTTCCAGGCTTAATCACAGTTACCTACAATTGTGTTCATGCGGTGAGAGTTAAGCGTTCAATGACATTTCCAATCACAGAGCAAACAAATGAACTACTTGATATAATCATTCTTATTATGATCCAATCGTTCGTCAGTGTTAACATTCGGCTTAATGCCTATTCTGTTTCTCACACCTGTATCTGTGCTCTGTTACCAGCAGTGATGTTTGAGATGGTCCAACAACCCTCTTTCCTGATACTCTCTCTAGAGCTGCCAAGAAGGTGCAATAAACTGGGTAGGGCATTGCAGTTAAGGATCACCTATTAAAACAAAACATAAGGTATCAATTATTTCCAGGAAAGGCTTGCCAGAAAAAAAAGGGTTGATCATATCCAAAAAATTCACCAAGTCAGAATTCTGTGTGTGTGTTAAATTAGGTGATGAGGGCACTTTGCTATGCCAACTATAAGCGCTGCATATAGCATCTAATTAGGTTTCGTAAGAATCTACTTGTAGACTAATGCAAATGCTACAATCTAACTGGCTGAGCTACTACAGACTATCAGCCATTAGGCAGCACTCATTTGAAGATCACTTTCAAAATGGCGACATCTACTTGCACTGGCGAAGTTTTGCAGGATGGTTTAGTATTTCAAGGTTTTTTTTTTCAACAACACATGATTCGTTTATTATGATTTTTACAAAAGCAATTAGATTATTCGCTTCCAATTTCTATGAGGTGACAGTTGATTTAGCCTTGGTCCTCATAAACTATCACCCCACAGAAATCTTGAGCTCATAATCTAATGGTTAATTAGTCCTGGAAATAACACAGACTTGCATTAACACTCTCATGAAAATATAACTCACAGAAACCAACAGTTCTGTACAAACTGACATAGTCTTTTTGCCCTTTCAAAGCATGAGCCTGAAGCAACAAAAGCCACAGCAGACACAAGAGAAATTTCAAGTTGGATTCATTGCACAAATTACCGGTAGATCTTTCTAATACAGGTCATATGTGAAGTCAACTTCTCGCTTGTGTACCTATACTCTAAATTAACTTTTATATAATCTCAAAGGTGGCCTTCTTGCAAAGTAACTTGTACTGTAGCTAAAGGAGTCATTACTTTCAATGAATTAACTTATACTTTATTACTCATAGCACTTACATACTTATGTACTTGCTTACCCAAGAGTTTTATTCTGGCAATAAAAGGGTCAAACAAAATTATGGTATAGAGTTTACCTGGGTCTGGACATCATCACCGGTCACAATATTTCCAACAGCTCTTAGTGCCGCTGATACCACATGGTTGAGGTTATTCCTACAAAAAAATTTAAAGAACACGTAGCAATGAAAATATGATGACGCCTTTAAGGTAAACAAAATTAAAGGTAAAAAAGGTAAAAGCGCACACAGGCCTTAAGGTCCACACGGCCAAAGCTTATCCCGTTTTCTGTAGCATTAAGCACCTGAGAGTATTATTACTCCCCCCCCTCCCCTGGATGGGATGCTAGTCCAAATATGCAGGGTTACCCCAAGCATTATATTACTGGTACCCATTTATACACCTGGGTGGAGAGAGACAGTGTGGGGTAAAGTTTCTTGTCTAAGGAAACAACAGAGTGCCATCACCAAGGCTCGAACTCCGGACCTCCTGCTCTGAAGTCTGACACGCTAATCACTACACTACCATGTCTCCACGGCTCTGTGTCTGCATCTAAATATACGAAGCCAATCTGGGCCAGGTTTTTAAAACAGTCTTTTGAATACTAACAGTTCAATCCTTTTAAATATAAAGTAATCTCGCATGGTGGTCAGCACATTAGCAAATTTGAGAAAGCTGCAAAATCAGCAGAAAATTAATATCTTTTGCTCAAAGCTGTTTCATAAAAAACAAGACGATCTAAGATCGTAAGTCGGACAACAGGTAGACGTGTTATGATGTGTATTGTGCTTGTTTTCGGCAAATGGATTATAGAACGAGGTATTTGTTTCCATATGCAAATATTTATTGACTGCGGGACTGCTGGAGCAGAACTTTAATGTCACGCAATCGTGGCCGGGTATTCTGAAGTTTCAGCCTCAACGGAAACGTGGCATCTTTGTTGTCGTTTCCTCGAGTTTCATCGCGAGGCACCTTGTCTTTATCGGCAAATGCTCTTCTGTCACTCTGTCCACACTTTCTGTTCACTGGTAACTCGTTTGATTTCTGGTTTGATTCTTTTGAGACATTCGCTAAATCATTTGATTCTTTTGCTATTTTCAGTTCGCGGAACGACCCGTTTCGAAATATACGCTCATTACACACGCCATCTTTTAGAGTGGGTCTACCGCGAACGGTTTGTGGGTCTGTATGTTTGAGCGTAGAAAATACGACACCATTTGTTTTCAACATATTCGCCATCGACTTCGACATCGTAGAAAGAAGGTTGCGCCCGTATTACGTGTCCGCGGTATTCCCCATTGCACGTGACTGCGATTTGCGATGAAACTCGAGGGTAAACCTATAGTCGGTTGCCCGACTAACTAGACGCTCTCGGGAGCGTTCACTCGGGCTACACTTGATAATACGGCTTCGAACAAACGTGAATGTGGGTTTACGCCTAAGTTTTGTATATATTGTATACTATATGGTTGGTTCCACGACCGCAAAAAACCTACCAGACTGTTGTCGACGTCGTGTTTAAGCTGAGCGATTTTATCAGAAAGTTTTCTAAGGTTTAACAGAAATCTCCGTGATAGTTGGGTTTTTTACTAATCGAATTAATGTTGACCAATCAGCTTTCTTGGTTCCCACGGCAAAAAACAGTCGTGAAACTTGATGCCATTCATCTGATTCCAAGTTATCGAAGGCGAAGAAGCGATATGTGGGAAAAACAACAATATTACTCCTCAATCGCGGGATATACTTTTCTTCCGATTTAGCCTTATTGGCCCTGTTCCCGCTAATGTCTTTCCACACGACCACGTAGAAAAAAAACTTGAGTTTGAATAAGAAAAGATCCATGGATAATTTTGAAATAAGGCGCCTCGCTTTCATGCCTTCGGGGACACCGCAGACCGCGAGCAGCGCAGGCTTGCTCATTCTCGACGTTGTCGATAGACTTATAGGAAACCGAAACCTAGACTCGTGCTACCACAGGTAGCCCGAGTAATTAAACATTTCAAACATCTTAAATCTCCACAGGTAGAGCAGCTTAAGACCAAAAATTTAAAGAGAATGAGCCATTACTTTAAATTCACTTGTACTGAAAAACACACAACATATGGGATGAGTTGCATAACACAAAACAATGGATGCAACAACTCATGTGAGACATTATTAAAAGATTTTTGACTGGGCTGAATATCCCATATTGGGAAAAATCTACTTGTAGACTAATGCAAATGCAGCAATCTGATAGGCCGAGCTACTACCAACTATCAGCCATTAGAGTTTACCACTAAATTTTCTCTTATTCTTATTGGTTTAAATTGATCACGTGACGTGACAGTGTTCATCCATGGAGAGACACTATCAGCTCATAGTGCCCTTCCGAGGAAAATATCTGGATGGATAGTACTCGTAAAATTTTGATAGGTATGGCTACTCGCTACGCTGAGGTCAGCGAAGAAGATGTATATATCTTTGTCAGTGAGGTATTTTATTTGATTTGATCTGTATTTAACCCTTTCACTCCCAAGAGTGACTTTATAGATTTTACTCTGTCTAACGCCAGACGATTTTACTCGTCAAATGGAGACCCCTTGGGAGTGAAAGGGTTAAAAACTATCTCCCTTAACCCATTCACTCCCAAGAGTGACTTTATAGATTTTACTCTGTCTAACGCCAGACGATTTTACTCGTCAAATGGAGACCCCTTGGGAGTGAAAGGGTTAATGGGTTTTGACTGTTTTTAAACTGGCGCACGGAAGAAAATTTAGTGGTGAACAATAAAGACAATAGAGTGTTTATGTCTTGGAACTATCGGTCTGATAGTTGCCCCTTGGAAATTTGATGTTTTTAAAACTAGCATATTTGCCCTCAAAGCTTTGCTTCTCGGGCAAATATTTGTTTTGAGAACATCAAATTTCCACAGGGCAACTATCAGCCGATAGCTTATCAACAGAAACACTCTACTGTTTAATTAGACAGCACTAGGTTGAAGACTGTTTTAAAAATAGCACGTCTACGCACATTAGCAAAGTTTTGCAGGAAGATTTAGTATTTTGGTATTTGTTTTCACTGACACATGATTCGTTTATTATGATTTTAACTAAAACAATTAGGTTATTCGCTCTCGATTTCTATAACGTGATAGTTTACTGTACTAGCCCTTTGGCCTCGTCAGCTATCACCCCACAGAAATCTCCAGCTCATAATCTAATCGTTAATTACACATTATGTTCAAAGTTTAACCCTTTCACTAACAAGATTGAGTATAATTTCTCCTGAGCAAATACTATACAGTTCCTTATGTTCTAGTCCAAAGAATTTGGCAGTTGATCAACTTAGCATCCTTTATGTGATCATACTTTTAATTTAAATTAACAACCTGTTTGTGCAGTAGTGTATTGGAATTCTAAGGAGAATTTATACATCGGTCACCTCTGGCTTTGAAACGGTTAAAGCATTGTCACTCACATCAGCAACTCTACCAGTCTCCTGCAAACTCCAGCATCTATAACAGCCTGAATTTTCTCATTGGGACCATCTGAGAGGTATGACAGGGCCCAACAGGAGTCTGCTAACACATCAGGGTCATTGACAAACAGAAGCCTAGCCAAGACTGGTAAACAGACTGATACCTGAGGGGAACAATTAAATACATGATTAGAAATGTTGAATGCAAATAATAGACTATTTGTAACAAGTGAAAGATCATTGCAGTTATGTAAACTATGCAACTTAAGCAGTTGCAAAGAAAAGACGTAAAAAAATATTTTGCCTAGTGTACAGTACCGGACAGAAGTAACCTAACAGGGAACGCATTACTGGACGCTTAAGGACCGCTAATTGGAACGCTCAGGGAACGCTAAGGGAACGCTTAGGGAACGCTAAGGGAATGCTAAGGGAATGCTAAGGGAACGCTAAGGGAACGCTAAAGAGAACGCTTAAAGATCGCGTTCTGCTTAGCCTTCTCTGTTAGGTTACTTCTGTCCAGTACTGTATCTTTCTCTTGCAGTTCACAAATATAAAATTTTCATATGTTCACATAAATTTGCAATAGACTATAACTATGTTACCAACTTTTCTTAAAAGAAGTCATTCTGCATTTGTTGGAGATAATCCCCTTAGTTTATAGAGGTAAAGATACGTACAGGCTATATTGCAAATTTTAATTAGTGTTATTGGGAAACGTAGTCACATAACTATTCTTTTTTATGTAAACAGGGATTTAGATTTTGTATCAATGTAAACAAGAGAAAATAGGTGAAAAAATAAGGGAAAAAGCATGATGAAATCAGAGTTGTGGAAGAATGCAATCAATGGTTGTTTTTCGAAGTCAACTGCTAGGATAGAAATACCCATGCATTAGCCACACCAAGTTCCTACACAAAGTTTCAGTCAAAAATCCTGGGTGCGGGTTATCTATGGCACCAGCTGCAGTTGGGACTCTTAAGGACTTCACTGATATTCATGAAATTTTCTACATCTGAAACTAGTTACACATTTTACACTCCATTGCTGGCAACGTGACAGTCGGTCGTGCCATTCGACTGTTGTATCTAACTCCATTTTTTCACCACGTTTACCCCTTCTGTACTCTGCAGCTATAGAAACTACTGTTTCACTTTACTCAATCAAGGGATTCATAGGCAACAATTGACAGACAAATGTATTGAGTGACTTTTCCTTCCCTTGTACAGCTAAGCTCTTTACAAAGAGTTTCAAAGTGTTAATCACAAAAAAATCAAACCAACAGAGAATTATGAGTTGAAGATTATTATGTGATCTCAAACAGAAAGGAAGGTAATAAAGGAAAGATTTCACCACCTGAAAATGAAATTCAAGTGTCCATGGGAGTAACCGCTGTGACAGAGTTACAAAACCAAACTAATCGTATCTTATTTGTTCTTGTCACTCAAACTTTATTTTCTCTCATTTTTTCCAAAATTTGGGCTTCTAAATTGGAGGTGTAGCTTATCTACGGGAGCAGATTATATATGGCCTTATAAATGGTAACATCCACGGGAAACTCTTAACGCCATTTACTTCTGTACAATGGGTTATGTGAATGGGAACTAAACAAGCAAAAACAAAAATTATAGCATTGCAACATCTAGCCAAATAAACACTTAGCTAGTTTCTATCAAACTATTAAAGTTGTAACCAATGACATACAAAGCTGGGAACAGTCTCCTATATACTGCATATGTTAAACATACCTTTGAAAAGTCAGGGGGTGGATTTTTTCCTCTGCACATATTAGACAATGCCCATACTAAATTCTTTGTCATAGAGAGCCTAGGAGACTGCTTTAAAAGCCTAAACATAAGAACAAATATAAAAGACAAATTCTATGAAACTAGTACAAGCCCAGAGAAAGAGAGTAATAGTAAACAATAGTGCTAATATGTTCTAAAGCATCCTTTAAAGTCTACCAGAAAAGGAAATGACCCATTATTTCGTCACAGGCTAACAAAACTGTCACTGAAACATACACGGCAGACTACAGAATTATAAACCAGAGAAACAATTCTAGTTGTGTATTTTTATCTACGCAAAATGTCCTCTTTAGTTCTAGATGATGCAATTAAAGATAAGTCAATGACTGGTTGAGAAAGAATGTGAGTAAGTAAAAGGTTCAAAGTTAAGTTTAGCAGTTATCCTATCAAGGCAGTCAAGATGCTGCAACTTACTCTAATACAGGTTGTAACATTCCTAAGTTAAGGACATAATCTCTGCACTCTGCACTGTCACCAGCAATATTTCCTAAAGCCCACACAGCCTGAAATTCAGAGAAAATTGAGCAGAATGTCAAAATAATAATGAACAAAGGGGGAGTCCAGCAGGAGCTCACTTTCAACATAAAAAAGGCAACAAAAGAACTTTGAAACTCAGGACTCAACAGTGTATGCTGTATTATGTCTAAACAATAATAAGAATTGTTTGTATTGTATTCATGATTGAGTCTTATTCGTTATAGCAACCTGGCTACAGCATCAAAAAATTTCAACACGGAAGTTCATATATGATTGCTATCAATAATGTTGTAAATAATTTTGCTGATTGGATCCTCTTTCTTGTTGCCAATTTTTTTTTTTGGTAGCATTTGTCTGTTTCCATACAAGTTTGCTCCAAGTGGATTACTTGAACCAGAACATTTAGTTAGTTCAAATGATTAGTTACTTGAAATGCCATCCTATCATAATTATCATAATAATAATAATACTATTGCTGTACTCGGTGCCCACATCAAGTGAGTAACTCTAAGGTAGGTACTGTCCCAGCATTCTGTTTTAGTCCCAGCTCAGTAAAATGCATTAGAGGTGCCAGTTATCATTTTTACAAAATAATTATATAACAAAAGAGAATGCCAGCAACAAATGGTAACTTACCTGTTCCTGGACATCAACATGTGGTGACTCAAGGAGACGGATAAAAACCGGTACAGCTCCTGCCTGGACCACACACTGAGTTTGCACAGATGTACCAGATGCAATATTTGTGAGAGCCCAAGCAGCTTCAAACTGCACAACAAAAAATACTATCATTATTCTTTGAAAAAATAAGAGGATTTTTGGTTATGCCTGCCATTACAAACATCAAACGTATGTTGACAAAACACTACTGACTTAAGCTTCTATTCATAGATACTTAAGAGGTAATGTCATTGATTTTACAAGGAAAGCTTAAAACTTGACAACAACAACCATCCAGCTTTGTTACAAACTAATAGATTAGTATATTTAAACAAAGTGTCTTATTTGAAAACAGAGAGATTTCTTTTGAATTGAATTTAACAAACAGTGCAACAGCAATAGTTTTGCAAAAATCCATGAGGCATGTAGTTTTCATTCATGAAAAGTAATCCATCACTTTGAAAAAGTAATGCAGATCAATATGTCTGAGCATGAATGGAATCCAGATAACAGAATGCATCATGGATTGTATCCTGGAAACATTTCTGGCTTGTCAAACCAATCTTTTGAAAATTTTTTGATGTCTTTTCTTTTCCACAAAAAAAGCATCAAATCTTTACCTGAAGCATACTGTTGTCTTCACGCTGAAGAAAGTAAATAAATCTTGGAATAACCTCACATCTAATGACACCATCAATAGGTGGATGGGGTTCTATAAAAACAAAAAATTATCATTATACTGTAATAAAAACTGATGGCAAAAAAAAAAGGTTTAGGAGGAAAAAAGAGTTATTCAACATACACTTGTGTATTACAGTTTTTATTACATGCAAAAGTGTCTCTCAGAAAAAACACCTGACAATCCAGGACAAGTGTATTATAATAATTATTCCAGTTTGCTTCAAGTATTCATGGTGAGTTACAAAGATGAACATGATTCAATAGTCAGACTTGTTATTTTAGATTAAGTATAAAACTCAGTAACATGGCAGATATTCTGCAATATTGTTAAGATGATATGTCAGTTATTCCACAAATTATTCACAAGCAAAACTGGAAAGGCAACCTGAAGTCCTCCGAAACGTTGATGCCAATGACACACCAATAAAATAGCTTCCATTATTATTCACTCAAAATATTTTTCCTTTCTGGATTGGCCAAAATGCCTCGGCTAATTCTTCATATCCAGCAATATGACATCAAGTGCCGCAAACTCCATGCTATTACACTACAACTGACATCAACTGATGCCAATTGTATTATAATATGATGGATTTTTGGACACCTTAAGTCATGGAATTTGCATATCCGAGAGAGCAGGAAAACAGCAGTTGAAATGTTTTCAACATTGAATGAGGAAGATATCAGTAAGTTGTTAAGGGAAAAGGACAGTTTTAACAAGAAGAAATATTTTGAATGCATAATAAAACAATTATTGGATTTGGCTTCTGTATGATATGAAGAATTATGCAGATCTTGTTGAATGCTATCCGCCCCAGCCTTTAGCTTTGGCAGATAACACCCTTCTTGATCTGCATAATTCTTCATATCATAATTACACTCAGCCTCATCCAATAATTGTTCAATATATTAATATTTCAGATGCTCTACTACTTATTTATAGGAGATGTAAGTGGAGCAAGGCCACGTAACTAGTTTTATAGGACAATTATCTCATAAACTTCTAGAATTTTAATATCAGTGGGAAATGTATGTAAACAAAAACACTATATGTTGAGCCTGGAGAATAAATGAAATACGTATTTAACAGCATGTCAAAGGAGAACATGGAAAAAAAAGATGCAAGTTCCTCCAACACACCTCAAACTTGAGATTTTCTAAGAGGACCTGTAAAACAATTTGCTTTACTGGGTTAAATCGACAAAAGTGCTTTGCAAACTATGTATGCTTTGAATCTATGCTCATCTAGACAATTAAAATTGATGAACAACTACTGAGCCTTGCAGGTTTAAACCATTTACAAATGTAAAAATAACTATAATAGATCTTTCCTAATAGATCAACCTTTGGATAGGAGCTTTCTGAATTTCTGCATCGCTGCCAGTTGCTTTTCTGGTTCCTCACAGTACAAAGCATCCACAACATCTGGAGAGAAAACTCCCTGAAACATCAAGTGAAAAAATTATAATCTATTGAAACATTTCTCACATTTAACAACTTTGAAATCAATTGTAACCGAAGCAATCTGAATGAAAACAGATGAATCACTATTCGCATGAAAGGGATAAAACATTTTACCTGTACTTTTAATATATGAGTAGAATCAACCAAAAGGAAAGTCAGAAGGGCAGAAATATACAAGTTAACATAACAAAATTCTATCCTTTTTTATGAGAAATGAGGGAGGAGTGAAATATCAAAGGCCATTGAATGAGATGTTAAAATATTGCCAAGGTTTGTTCGTTTTTTTTTTTTTTGCATAATATACTTATGCATCACAGTAAATTTTGTCCTGAGTCCCATCTATCCAGAATTCTTGGTTGAGCCTTTTCAAATAATGAGTGAATTTGCCTTAACAATCCAAGTATATCAAGCTTATCTATCAGTATGAAAGACTTCGTCTTTCAATAAAAATATCACAAGAAATAAGTGGGGAAAATTCGAGCTTGCATCTCAGATCATTTCAAATAACTCATACAGCAGTTAATATTCAATGTAGCACCTTAGGAGAGCTTATAAGTGCAAGTACCAGTAGTTTCGATTGGCAAGTGAAATGCTACGAGTAAAGTTAATGCGGAAGAAACGTGTACACATCACTTCCGGCAACAAAAATCTCAAAATGGCGATCAGAACAGAGACAAAAGCTTTGTTTGTAATAGCATACTAGCCGACCTACGAACGGCTAAGTGATTTTTTTTTCTGCAAAGACAACGGACGGTATCGAACATGAATACCTTGGTCGTTGTTTTGAATAGCATTCCATCACGATCATACCGTAATCAACAAATAACTCGGAGAGCAGTTAATGTTCGATGAAGCACTCCAGGATAGCTTATCAGTATGAGTGTAATACTATAATTGTGAGGTGTCAAATTCATTTGTACGCAATTCAATTATACTTAAAAATGCAGATTCGGAGTAAAAAAAAAAAATTCAAAACGTCATATGCTATGAACTAAGACCCACTTAACAGCACATTTTGCTATCTTACAGCATGACAAATATTTGATAATAAAATATTGGCAAGCACGTCTGTACCAAACTTGAGTTTGAGAGAGTCACAAAAGGCAGTTTGAAGAAACCATAATTTGACGATACTTCAATGTGTATTACATTGGCTTGTTGTACTTATATTGTACATAAGCAACTGTTGCATGTATAGGCACGCACTTCGATTGACTTGTACCCATCTTTTAAGTTAATTCAATAAATTAAACCTTCGTCAATAATAAACTTTTACGATATTCTGGCTTCAGACCAAGTGCTGTTAATCCGAATAACATGACATAAAAGGACACGTGAAGTGTATTAGAATTTTATGATACGTCAATACAAAAACATCAGCAAATATACCAAATAAAACGATGAGTAACTCTCCGATTTCTGTTAATAAACCCTAATTAGGACCAACAGTTAAAAGGTTTGATGGCGAAACCCTGCGATTCCAATTCAAACCTACCTGACCAGTGTGGTTCGTCGTTAGCAATGTCTCTAGCTCGCTTGTCTGGGAAGAGGTTTTCGTCATATCCACATTTCGTCTTTTAAACATCTAAAGTGAGCATTTTATTACAGATGAATTACAGCAGAGACTTGGGGAATTTGATAAAGAAAAAACCGACGAACTAATTGACGTACAATAATGTTCTGTCATAACTCTCCTACCTGCTCCTCACGTTTGGCCTTACGAAGTTGCACACCTTCTTCCTCCCGCCTTCTTCTCATTTCAGTGCTGTCTAAGGCCTTGTTCTTGTAAGCTTTCAATCGTACGTTCGTCCGAGTCGCCATCCTCAAGATGGTTTAAGGAAAAGCCCAGTAATTTGACAAAGTTTCGAGTATGGAGTGCTAAACTTCTCCCACGATTTTGGGCTCCTTTACACTGGGTGGCGTGCGTTCACCGGAAAATGTGCGCTTGCGCAACATATCATCTTTTCCTAGCCCCAGTCCTTTCGTCTTTTTCGTTACGTAAGGCTGTCATAGCCGAGAAGCGGGCTGTGGGAGTGGGCCCGCACAGCGTCTCGAAGTGCTTCCCACGGCGTGCGTCTCAAAGAGCCTCTGACAGCCAAAGTCCAATTCCTGGCCTCCTCGCGGCGTAACCGGCACCACTGACAGGAGAAGGGGGGAAGGCGAGTCACTGGCGCCATAAAAACAGTTGTCCGGGGTAGATGGGGCTCTTTAGCCGTGGTGAACGCAGCCCATCTAGGGGAGGGAAAACCCTGATTCCAAACCTCCGCTGCCTTGCGGCTATACCTGATCACAGGAAAGGCTTCAGGAGTCAACCTCGAAGATAAATCCGGAGTGGAGACCCTAAGGCGGTCGGCGGATGCACAGCACTAGCTTCCGGCAGCTCCTGCAGTGAAACTGGCCCCAAATCGTATTGGTATCATCCTTTCCTTTGGACTCAGCCAGTGGAACCGAGAGGGGGACACTGACGTGTGGGCAGCCCAGTGTCTCCATATAGTCCCGCCCAGGCCTTCAGCGCAAACTAGAGAGGACACTTTAGCGGTTTCGCAAGATTCCGGTACAACATGGGATGAGACAGTTTACCGGTTCTAAGCTTCCGACCGATTGGCGTAGGTTGGAGCGCCTGGGGTCTCTTCCGACGGTGCTAGATGCCCTCGTAGCTTCATTGGGCAGCTACCGCCCGCCTCGAGCTGGGCAGCCCCCAGCCAGTAAGGTGCTGTCCCGCCATGGCTCGCCTGCTCTACTGGGTGCGTAGGGCTTAGGGGACCTCCCCGACAAGTGAATAACAACTTCGCACCAGGCAGTCACAAAAGAAAAACAACAACGAAGACTCCAGCTCTTCAAATCGCAAGCTGGAACGTTCGTACCATGTGCCCCGGACTCTCTGCTGACCTTCAGCAGATGGACGACTCCCGCAAGACCGCCATCATCAACAAGCAGCTGACACGACTTAACATCGACGTTGCCTGTCTCCAGGAGACTCGGCTGGCTGATAGCGGTTCTCTTAGAGAATCAGACTACACCTTCTTTTGGCAAGGCTTGTCCCAGGACGAGCCGAGGCAGCATGGCGTAGGTTTTGCTGTGAGGAACTCGCTGCTCCCCACTATAGAAACGCCGACTGGAGGTAGTGAAAGATTCCTCGCCCTCCACATGAAGACATCGACTGGTTCTGTCAACTTCCTGTCCGTTTACGCCCCGACCCTCACGTCCAGCTCAGAGGCCAAAGATCAGTTTTACGAGGCCCTGGAGGAGACAGTGTCCCAAATCCCCCGCTCCGAAAGCCTATACCTGCTAGGCGACTTCAACGCACGCGTTGGATCCGACTGGCAAGCATGGCCCATTTGTCTCGGCCACTTCGTTGTTGACAAGTTGAATGAGAACAGTCAGAGACTGTTGGAACTCTGCTACCACCATGGCCTCTGCATCACCAACAGCTACTTCAAGTGCAAGGAGCTGCACAAAGTGTCTTGGAGACATCCCCGGTCCCGCCACTGACACCAGCTAGACTTCGTCATCACCAGGAGAGCGGACCTCAGCAGCTTTCTTCACACGCGAAGCTACCACAGCGCAGACTGTGACTCGAATCACTCCCTCGTTGGCAGCAAGATCAGGCTGAAGCCGCGTAAGATCCATCTGCCAAGTCTAAGGGTCGCCCTCGCCGACACCATTCAGAAGAAGCTTGCTGACCAGCCTACAACCGAAGACACGGACACCAAATGGTCTCACCTCCGCGATGCTATTTACGACTCGGCCATGTCCGCTTCGGGAACAAAAGAGCGCAAGAATGCTGACCGGTTCGAGGCGCATTGGGATGAAATGCAGCCAGTCACGGAAGCCAAATGGGTAGCCCTGCTGGCATACAAGCAGAACTCTTGCCATAGCATACGCGATGCCCTCAGAGTAGCTAAGAGCAAAGCCCAGCAGACCGCATGGCGCTGTGCTAACGTGTACTGGCAGAACCTGTGCGCCAAGATCCAGAAAGCCGCCGACTGTTGCTATATACGCCAAAGGGATGTACGAGGGGATCAAGACGGCCACCGGCCCCACGAGCGTCAAAACAGCACCGCTCAAAGTCTGGCGAAGTCATCCCCGACCAGAGCAAACAGCTGCAGCGTTGGGTCAAGCACTATCTCGAGCTCTACTCGACCCAGAACATCGTGACAGACGCTGCCTTTGAAGCCTTGCCCTGACTTCCAGCCATGGAGGAGCTAGACGAGATGCCCACACTAGAAGAGCTCAGCAAAGCCATTGCCAACCTCGCCTGTGGCAAGGCGCCAGGGTTGGACAGTATACCAGCAGAAGTACTAAAGCATGCATGGCAAACCTTCCACTTGATCCTCCAGCCGCTTCAAGAGCTCCTCTGCCATTGCTGGGAGAAAGGACACATCCCACAAGGCATGAGAGATGCTAGTAAAGTCACCCTTTACAAAAACAAGGGTGACCGAAGCGATTGCAATAACTATCGCGGCATTTCACTCCTCAGCATTGTAGGAAAAGTCTTTGCACGTGTCGCACTGGGTCGCCTGCAGAGTCATGCTTCGCGAGTTTATCCAGAGTCCCAGTGTGGCTTCAGAGCCGGCAGATCCATAGTAGGTTCACCATCAATATCTTTAGCAAGACTTTCGGCGTCAGTATAAACCACACTTTGGCTCGTTCGCTTCTTGGTAAGAAAGCTCAAAAAAAGACAGTTTGGGGAGAAAAATTGAAGTGTAGGAATACTAGGTTTAGAAAATAAATTTCCTTTTGTAACTGGTTTACCGTTGGACACTGCACAGTGCACCATGTTCGGACAATGTTCTAGGCATTAATCATCCTTTCCTTCACTTTTTTTCTCGAGCTCTAGCTTTCCCTAGCCCACCGTTTACAGTTACGAACGCCGTTTGAAACGGGCAATGGACACAGTGACTGAGATAGTGAACGACAGAACCAAAGATACCGGTAGTCCGTGTTTTACGAACGTTCACCGCAGTTTTCTTGATCGCGTGTCGATCGAGCGTCGATTAGCTGCGTTTAATGACATGATAAGGTTAGTGCACGTGTTAAAGTCTAGCGGGGGAAAGTCAAGAACGATTTAGTGAGTACATCTGAAGCATTAATAGTGTAACTTAAGTTCAGGGATTAACCTACAGTATGTTTTTATGATTTTTGCCGCATCGGGAACCACTGTAAACTCGTTGATAGAAACTGTGAAAGTGGGCAAGTTTTGTCGACGGCTATGGAGATTTTTTGACCCAAAAATTGATAGCTAGAGAATATTTCCCGACCTTGAGAGCAATTAAGTGTGTTCAAATCAATGTTAAAAGTTTTTGTTCTTATGTGGTGTCGCTAGGTTATGATACTGAAAAAAATATTAATAACAGTCACACCATGAGTATTTATTTCTCACAACTCGGATCGGATCCCTTGATTGTCTTTGTTGCACCAATCAGATAAGGGTTACTATCAACAGCCAAGGAAAGGACACTTTGGAAACTCTCTTCCAACTGATGAATGAGATACATACTTGTAGGCCCCAATCTGACTGATGAGAGTAACATATTCGCAACTGACAATCTCCTCATTTGTCCAACATATATACACATGCGAACTATTCGCACAGACAAGGTAGTCGTTTTTGATAAACGTTCAGCTCAGTGGGTATGTACATGTGTAATTAAGTGGGATCCTGCGCAATCGGTAACTCTAATTTTCAAAGACTGGCAAAGGAATCGTTTCGTGAATGTCACCGGCGTGAGCAAGTTGTGAAAAATTACTGACCAAAAACCGTCTAAGTGAAATGTACTCTTACAGGTTTTGGCAATCTAGACCCAAATTCTCAAAAAGTTTGGCACTTTTCGACTCTCACCTTTAGTTAGGATTCTGCCAGGACGGACATTAATTTCTTCTAGCAATAAGAGAATAATACTTGCGATCTGGTTGCCATTCTGCTTCAGTTCTTTGATGTTTTCTTTTGGAGAGGAGGCATCTAGAGCACCTTATGTAATGCAAACGTGCCCTCAAAGCGGAGTAAACACCTGAAGCAGGCTATATATAGAAGATGTTATTTGTACGCAAGTCCTCAGTATACAGTCGGCCAAAGCGGGCTGTTTAATTTCCTTAACAACCTTTGTCAAGTGGATTTCTCGCAAAGTGAAGAAAACATAAGTGTTCAGACAGCAGTCCGTTGAGAACGCCGCACGAGCGTACAATTGAACTTTTTGCAACTGTGACGTTTTCAGGCGAAGCTTTTGTCATACTTCAAGCATCAATTTATCGTGGCGGCAAAAATTAAAAGACTTTGATTCATGACATCCGGACATGTATCTCAGTCTCAATCACGTGATTACAGTTATACCTCTGCAAAAACCGCGAACACCGTTTTGGCCCACTAGAACAAAACAAAAGGAAAGACCGAGTCAACTCAGGAAAGAAATTCTGAAAAAGTTTAAAGAGGCGAGTGAACGAAAACCTATATCTTCACCAGAAAAGACAAGAAAAGACGATAAAGTGGAAAATCAAGCAAGAACTAGTTTATCTCCAGGTAACACTGATTAGTTTAATTAAGATTAATAATAAACTTTTTATTGTTACTTAGTTACAATAGAGTGGGTGCGTGGAAGAACGTCTTCAGTGATAATGTCACTTTTACTTAAAATTAAGTCGGCAGATTTTTTTGGATAAAATGTAAGTATCTGCAGGGGCAACTGTGCACCTACCCCTCTCCTAAACAAACAAGTGATGATAGGTTAAAAAAGTTAGTGTTAATGTAGGGTTAGGGGAAGGGTAGGTGCACATTTGTCCAGATACTTACATTGATCCAATTTTGTTGCGCGGTCTTCAGTCGAGCGATTTCCACTTCCCTGTCAAAAGTAGTTTAGCCACGTTCGCTGTGCTTTTGCTTTACAATAGAATCTTGTGACAACTTCAGGAGAGACACTTTAACCCTTTAAGCCCCAATGTCAATAATTATTTTCTCCTAGCTGTTCTCATATATTATGGTACTAGTGAGAAGAATTCGCTTAAACATCAATACAGCTCTCTTTTAGTGATCATTCTCGTTATTCTCATAACCTGAATGGTTGATGAACAGTGAATATTGTAATGAGAAATTAGATACTGGTCACTACGAAGATTTAAAGAGTTAAACCATCGTGATTCGCTCGCACACGTTTTCCAGCGAACGAATAAAGATGAGACCTGAAAAAATTCAGCCTTGAACAGGATTCGAATCATCTACGAGTACATTACGAATTTACAACTGACCAGCTCTCAGTCGGCTTGATAGACTTGATACCTCAGTTGGTTAGAGCGTTGCATCACGGTAGCGCAATGTCATGGCCAGTTCGAATACCGCTCAAGCCTGAATTTTTTCCGGTCTTATCTTAGCAACTGACTGTGTCTTGCTTACAGAACTGCGGGGCTCTTTCATTAACTAAATATCTTTTTACCTCAGTACACATATATAAAATTTTCATACGTAGACAGTCATCTCTTAAATTCGTCTTCTACGGGAACAGTACGAACTCACAAATGACTAGCTTCTAGGTGGTTTGCTAGCTCAGTTCGTTAGAGCGTCAGTTATCGCAAGGTCATAAAGTTGAAATCCCGTTTAAGCCTGAATTTTTTTCATGTCTTATTTTGCCAACTAACTATGTTGCTTACATAACTGCTATGATCTTTTACTGATTTATTAAATACCAAGGCTATTACTAAGCCAATAACAACACATGGACAATCCAACCTCGGGAAGACGCGTGTGACCTTGTTGCGACTGGTTTTAATTTAATTTATTTATTTTTATTATTATTACTTTTTTATTTATGATAAGTTGGTAAATTGGCCAAAATTTTTTGGCAATGAAAAGAGGAAGCCTTCGCGTGAGTACGTTCGAAAATGAATTGAAAATCATTCCATCTCTATTGGTTATGACAACTCAGTAACTGCGTTATACTTCTCCTAGGACTCGCTAGAGCTCTTGAGGTTTACAGACCTGACAGCGCAGCAGCAGCAAAATGGCGATCGGGATTGCTTTCTATGAGCATCTACCAACAGAGTCAGTTGGTTAAAACTGTTAGAGATTACAGGAAGCTATTTAGTGCTCAGCATTCCCCACCGCACACTACACTTAGTGTTCACTGGCGCAACCTTAGTGGCGCCTCATGTTACACTCATGAATCACTTCAGAAAATTTTTAACCATTTCGGACCTGTTCGAAAAATCAGTTTCCAGAGCGATTGTTGTGCTCATGTTGTTTTGGAAAACGCCGAAAGCGCATGCGCAGCCCTCATCCTATCAAATCTAGGCTTCCCAAGATGCCCCCTGCACGTTCGTTGGTTGCCCGAGTCAAAGAGGAGGTTACTTTGGCGTAGAAAGGATGCTATCACTAGAAAAGCCACGGCAAAAAATGCTATAAGTGAAATTAAGAATCCAGCGTCTCAGGACATAAAATCAGAGAGAAAGGTGCCTAGATTCAAGTCCCCTGAAGCTCTAACGCGGCCTAGCCAAATATGCTGCACATTCCACAACAAGACAAACTAATCCTCTATATAATTAGTTCTAGAGAACAGCTTTTTCTGTATGCTATCTAGCTATAAAACAGATGCTGTTAGAACGAAAAAACAGATAATGTAGTGAATGCGAAAAATGGCTATCTTTAGCCGGAACTGGTCATAGTAGTATGTTGTTGTGTTAAGAAATTAAATTATTGTAAAGAGAAGAAAGGCCAATAAAAGTCTCCTCTGAGAACATACTTGTCTCCCACTTGTAAGTAGTCTCCTCCGCAGCCGTTATGAGGATCGTCACGCAACGCTTGTCCCCCACGGGAGAAGCGTTGCGTGACGATCCTAATAACGGCTGCGGAGGAGACTAACTTGTAAGCTACGTCATAAATTTTTTCCGTTGTGCGCGGTGTGTTGGTGAACGATCGGGCTCTTTTGACTTCAGCAATAAAACGTTCTCGAAGATTTATTCGGCTATTAATATGGCCTAGTAATTTAAACAGGTTTTTGTTTCAAAGAATGTGACAAAAGGTTTTCTCCTTATACATTTAATCTGAGCTAAGGATTTATATCAAAATGTAATTTTCCAAATTCCAGAGTAAACCAGCAAACTGGTAAATTTGGCAATAGAATCAGTAAATGTTTTAATCAATTGAGGACAAGTACACAATTTTATTCTTTTGACAAAATGTATCACTTTACAGAATGTGAAAATGTTTTCTTCAGTAAATTATTAGACTTTGAATCTGAATTTACAATGCTCAATTTGAGCGATGATATCGAAAAATAGACTTTCTATGGAATGGATAGTTATAAATATGGTTAATTGAACATCTTGATCTTCTAAATATTATATTTTCACTTCTACACAAAGTTGTTTTCTATTTTCTATTCTTCGCCTCTGCCTTCTCGCCCAAGTTGCTTGACGCTTTTGTGGTCTGTTTCTTGACAGGCCCGGGAAGCTATTGATGATTGCAATGTCTACGACTGGAAATACAATTTTGTTGGTTTTCAAGGTTAATATAATTCTAGCCTAACTTACACGTTGGGCTGGTTCGTACGCTAAGAACTACAAAACATTCAGTAAAGAATATAGAATATAGGTCCTGGGGCCTGTTTCTCGCTAGTTCCAGTAACCAGGAGCCCATTACCTTACATTATTATTGGTAAAGCGCTCCTGCAGTAACTCAATGGGCCCGCAAAGCTATTTTATAATCGCAATAATTACTACGGGAATTACAATGTGTTTCGTTTCCGAGGTTACGGAATACAATTTTAAGTTACCTTACACCCTAGGCTGAATTGTTCAATGAGAACAAAAATATTTTGCAAAACTCTGACCTGAAAATGGTGCACCGGGCCCGTAAAGTTAGCGGAGTCTTTTGAGAAACAGGCCCCTGGATTTGGAATTTCGTTATCGGTGCTTTTATTCAGTGCTGAGTAGGATATCTTTGACAGTTAAAATATTGGATGCTCCACATTTACACAAAGAAAACAGAATTGTCAAACAACATTTACGTATCCCTTGAAAATTTTCCATTTTTGATGCAAAGTACGTTGGAGGTAAAGATAAGCTGGTTTTACCCTGAGAAAGATGGCTAGGATGCCAAGAGGGTGTAATGGGGGGAGGGGAGAAAGGGGGTGGTGGATTGCTGTGTACCCAGTTAACATATGTCGTATAACTTGTGATTATTCTACGGAAGCTTCAAAGGGACATGGACTTTCATCCTAAATGGAAGTTTGTTTTTTTGAAAATGGAAGTTGAAGTTGTCAAAATGTAAGTTTGGTTTTGCAATTTCGCCCCAACTTCCATTTTCACAACTTCAGCTTTCATTTTCACAACTTCAAGTTCCGTTTCACAACGACGAAACTCAAGCTCCCTTTTCGAGTTCATGCAAGTAAACATGGCGGTGTTGCTGACGTCAATCAAGAAGCCTCTGCTAGAATTTAGAGGCAACACAACGACATAAGTAGAACGAGAGGACACCACACCCCCCGGCTTCACGGAACCCTCAGTGATTCCACGATTTTACTCTGTTCCATTTCTGGGGGGTCCATGATTCCATCCACGTACACTATCTGGTACTGCTTACATCTCATCTGCTTCAGGGATCGCCGCAAGTGACGCAGCCCGGAGCTGCTGCTCTGAATATCTTCCAGCAAACTGTGCATTTGTTTTGCCGAGTGAGACGGATCAAACAGCAACAAGTAAAGACCTCCATCCTTCCCAGAATGCTCCTCTACTCCTATCACCAACCGGCTGTGGCCTGGGGAAGGTTCACATTACCATAACATAGGTAAGCTACAATTTAAGCCAAAAGGTTTAAGGGCATTGTTTTTTTACACTATATATTTTAGTTTGAAGAGTAAAGTGTGAGAAAGACTTGACATGATTGAGATGTAATGACATTGATTGATCCTCGCAGTTATGTACACAACTTAAGTAGCTGTGAAACTAAAGCCTAAAAAAAACTCAGGCCTGAACGGGATTCGAACCCATGACCTCTGCGATACCGATGTAGGGCTCTACCAACTGAGAGCTGGTCATGTTGTAAGTTCGTAATATACCCGTAGATGGAGAAGAATGATGCAAGTGAATATATATGAAAGACCATATATTTGAACTGCGGAGTAATATGTAATGGCATCTGTTTGCTTGATATTGTAACGATTATGTAATGAGAAATCGCATGTTAATCACTTCGGCCAGTGCATGGTTTAAAGGATCCATAAACACTGCAGAGCACTACAAACCTTGATGTTGAAGGTATAGGGGAGGGCTAGAAGTCTGCCTGAGAACTGTGAGAGGAGAAGGGTTCAAAGCACAACTAAAGTAACGCTTTATCCATGAGAACATTTCCGGGTGTGTTCCATCAAGACCAGTCGCTTGATGAAAGTCAATCAGCTTGGTTCTGAAAGATAAATGCACTTTACAGTTTAAGAGGACTTTAGGGCTACCTATTCGAAGATTCCGACACAAAACCTATTGCAACGGATTATTTCCATATTCAGTTTTCTTTCTTTTCTTTCTGGAAAACTTTAAACTGAAACGCTATCGTATCTAGGTTAGTGAGTAGTCTATTACATGGTAGTTTGTCATGGTTTGCCGGGTTTCGCATGGAAACGCTCCATGTGGCAAAACCCCACCAAAAAGGAACCGTCACAGCCAGTTGCAACTCTTTCACGTCCAGCTATTTTGGTGAACGTACGAATTAACGACGCGAGAAAACTGTGAAATATTGGGAAGTGCAGACTTTATAGGGGCAGCTATTTTCTGGTAGTCTATTTCAGCCGCCTAAAGCAACGAAACCTGGATGTGAGCGCAAGATAGAAAATAAAGGGTTGGAGGGTGAACGATTTTCTCTTTCTCGAGTTACCACACTCTTCCCGTGCGTTTCGCATCCACCTTGCTCGTTTTCTTTGGTTGGACCTGGCTCCTAAAAAGGCCAATTACGGTACGTGTAGTCCTAATCCAGGATTACACAGTAACTAAAGCTTTTTAGAGACAATTGCAATGCAAACTTTTAACTTAATTCTTCAGACAGATGCCTACAAAGGCATAGTTATTCTTAATCTTGGTTTTGTAGTCTTTTTTATTTAAACGTTTTCACTTTAGATATGGATTTTATTACATCTCCCTTTGTATCAAGGAGAGAAGTCTCTAATAGGCATTACTACTGTTACTGTTATTATTATCATCATCCTCGTCACCATCATCATCATCATCATCATTATTACTATTTTTCTCTCACCTTATTTGAAAAGACCTCAACACAGCAGCAATTTCTGTGGCTCCGATCCATTTTCTGGTGTTGATCAATTTACACCCCAGCTGTTCTGATCCTTGCTTATCAAACCCTGGTGATGAAAAAGTTGGAATAATGAACTCAGATTGGAAAGTTCACTAAGTTTACAAAGAAATGGATATTGCGCCCGAATTGGTCGCATATAATACGTGCATAATGCTCTGTCTAACAGCACCAGCCTTTTAAGAAACAAACCCCATTATTTTTGACAGTTTTCCGGCCATCTCTTCACTTACGGCAAGTTAACTGTTGAAGCAGACTCCTACAGTCACCCCCATATTGGGTGAGTGTCAAGCGTATGCAGGAGAAAACTGAGGCAAACGAGCCAGTCCTAGCAGTATGCAGAACGTTTGTCCCATGAACTTAGTTTTATGGCCTTGCTCCCAAGAGTCTCCTGTAGCTCTGTAGTAGAGCGTCCAATCCACTACTAATAATAAGGTTATATGGCCGAGTCCTCCTGGAACAGGGGCACCCAACTAGAATTTAGTTCAAAACCACTTAAACATAGCGTTGTTAAAGTGTTTTAGTATTTAAAAGGTACATATAAGCATATTTTTATCCCCTAAAATTTTTAATCTGTTCGGATTTCCTAGCTGAAAGTCTTGTGATCCGAAAATTATAGCGATCAAAACTTACCTTTTCGAAAAATATTTCAGCCAGAAGAAAGGCTCCCGAAAATTCTAGGTGACCTTTTTAAAAATGGGCAATAATACCATTTTGTAGATGTTCGAAAATCCTAGGTGAAGCAAACAAGCAAGAAATTTTTTTTAACAAATGTTCCGAAAATTCTAGATCTCAATCGTCTTCCGAACAGATATTTTCCGAAAATTGACGTTGGGTGCCCCTGCTGGAAGGACTCGGCTTTTGTTTTCCGTGTTTGTTCTAGATGTCTTTGCAGCCATTATATGTCTTATCTAGTCTCCTCCGCAGCCGTTATTAGGATCGTCACGCAACGCTTCTCCCCCACTAACGGCCGTTAGTGGGGGAGAAGCGTTGCGTGACGACCTAATAACGGCTGCGGAGTCTTATCTGGATTGTCAAGAAAAGAAACGTTGCGTGACAAACCAGCAGCTGCGGGTGAGACTAAGTAATTATGTGTAATGTGCTGTAAAAATACACCTTTCAGTAATTTACCACACAGGTATTAAAAGCCATTATCATTTCCCTGCTTAATGGCGAATACTTAACATCCGATGGCCTAAGAAGATAAGGAACGAAGATCCGTGGAAAAGGAAATGGCGATGGATTGACCACACATTGAGAAAGCCGAGAACCTCCATCACTCGGCTGGCACTCCAATGGAAATCACAGGGAAAACGATCTAGACGAAGGTCAAAGAACACCTAGCAAACGAGTGTTGCGACAGAGATGGAGAGGAGAGGATACAAGAGGCACCAACTGGAGGCTAAGCCCAAGTCAGGACCAGGTTGAGAAGTATTATCTGTGGCCTACGCTCCATTCAGGAGTAAAAGGCTCAAGTAAGAAGCAAGAATCATCATTTCACAACACATTCTCTTTATGAATAGCTTCCTAAGCAGACGTTGTATGGGTCTCGTCACACGGAAAAGGAATGTATGTCGAGGCCCAAACAATGTCTGCGTTGGAGGTTACAGTATGAACAGTATTGATAGAACATTACCAGTTAATTTTGCTTATTGCTTACCGCTTGTCCAGCCTGACTCTATAAACTGCTGGATTCTTGGAATGGACGGGACTTTTTCACCAACTAAAAAGAGAACAATTGAATGAACATGTCATGGTTGCACTACACGGTTTAATCCAATGAAAAAGTTAGGATTACACCATATACTGTATGGACATACGAAACAGTACCGCGCACAGGCAAACCACTTTACCCCTGAGAAAGACACTAGACAAGAGTGTTGGAGTGTCAGGTTGGTAAATTTGCAAATTTGTAACAAAAAAAAAACATAAAGTTTAACCTTGATATAACAAACCTCTATATAACAAAGTCCTTGGTAGAACAAACAGGATTTTTGCCACCCCAATAATAATAAAATATCTGAAAAAGATCCTCGATATAACAAAACATATTCATAGTGAACAAATTTTGGCAGCCTCTTGGACCTTCATTATGTGCTGTGCACTAGCTTCCCAAAGAATGGACTCATGGCATATTTTCATCCACAAAAGAAAAAAAGTTAGAGTTACACTTTCTGAGGACCATCCAAGGCAAACACTAGCACAACAAGGTACTGTTCAGTGGCTTTATGAAGAACAGTCACAAATCTTGGTTTGAGTCATAGGCTAAAAGATTGGAACCATACTGTACAGTCCGTAAAGTACTGGTACATTAGCTCCCTAGAGATTGGTCACAATGCATGGTTTTACTGAACAGGTGAAATAGGTAGAACCAGTTATGTCTCTAGACGCAGAGCGAACTAGACCGACGCCATGTTGTGTGAAAACTACAGCAATCTTTATTGTCCTTCCCCTGATGCATTGCACACCGTAACATCTTCCTTTCTCTGTTTTTTTTTTTTTTTTTTTTTTTGTTTGCAGAGCCCAACAATTACGGCTCCATAACAGCAACAGCAATGAAATGTACTGCAGAGTGGGCTGGAGGTCCGAGTTGGCCCTCAACCAGAAAGCTAGTGTATACAACAATGTTCTTAGTCTAGCAGTACACGGGCCTAGTAGGCAACTGAGAAAGAAAAAAAAATGAACTAAAAATTAATAAAGTCAAAATAAAAGAAATTTTTTTTTTTTAACAATGTTGTGACTTTGTAATGTCAATATAGCATGTTGAGTTCAACATGGCTCTTTGGGGAAGAGACAGTTCACAAGTCCAGACGTGCCGCTGGTTTGGACACCCGACCTGATCTGGTCTTTGTCACAGATCCTTCTTTTAACGGTAGGTGGGTGTTTGATCCAGTCTGAGGGTGTGACACCAACTCCAATGGGTTAGATTTACCCTGTGAAACATTTGGAGATGAAGTTGGCATTGGTGCAGAGGGTGTGTCAGTGGGACTTGGCTGAGTTGGCTTGGCAGGAGTGCTTGGTTTGGACCCTTTGAGTGTGGAAGATAGCGGAAGAGGCTTGGTTTGTTCTGAGGGGTTGACAGCAGGTGGGGGTGTTTTGGCAGACAGTTGCTTCAACCATGACCGTGGAATTAGAGCCTCTGGGGGTGGGGGTGCAGCTGGTCGCAGGTGCCTGCGGTTCCTTCTGGTTAGTCCGGTGGGGGTCTCAATAATGTAGGACCGGGGAGCTGGTACTGCGGTGATGAGGCCATAGAGCCAAGGCCCTGACTTATGGTGTGGTGATGGCTTCGCGTAAACAAAATCTCCGATTGCCAATGGGGGTAGGGTGCTGCTTGCGGTTGCATCATAGTATTGTTTGGCCTTTGCACGCTTTGAGGCAATACTTTCTTGTACTGCTGGTGCAGTGTTGTCACTTGGGAGTAGGAGCTCTCTAGATACTGGGAGTAGTCCACGAGTGCGGCGCCCCATACTCCGTTGTGCTGGGCTCAAGACGTGTCCTTTCTGGGGGGTGTTTCTATATGTGAGAAGTGCCTCTTGAAGATTGCATTTTCCCGACTTTTTGAGAATACGCTTGACAATTTTAACCGCGGCTTCTGCTTTCCCGTTACCTTTAGGCCAATATGGTGAGCTTGTGATGTGTTGAATTTGGTATTTTTCACAAAATGCTTTGAATTCAGAAGCGATGAATTGAGATCCATTGTCGGATAAGATGGCCTCAGGTACCCCATGACGAGCAATGTGAGCTTCTGTTTTGGCTACGATTGTGCTGGACAGAGTGTTTTCAACCTCGTCAACTTCAATAAAGTCAGAGTAATGATCTACGGTTATGAGATAGGTGTGTGACTCAAACATGCAGAGGTCTTGGCTGACAAATTGCCAGGGATATTGTGGGATGGGTTGGCTCTTCATGGGTTCCTTTGAGTTCTGTGCCTGAAACTGGGCGCATTTTCCACAGGATTGGCAGGCATTCCGAATGTCACTTTGCATACCAGGCCAAAATATGATATCCCTGCACAGCTGTGTGTTAGATTCGGGGCCAAAGTGTGCAACGTGGGCCTTCTGAAGCATATAGTTCCTTTTAGCCAAGGGGATGACCACTTGTTGTCCCTTATAGATAATCCCATCGTGAGAGGTGAGTTCGTCTCGATAGGTCCAGAATGGTTGTAGGCTCTTAGGTAGTTGGGACTTCTGTGAAGGCCAGCCATTGATGATGATCTTGTTTAAAGTGCACATAGTCGGATCATTCGCTGTGGAGGCCTCGATGTCTGCGAGTGTTTGGGAGCTGATTCGTGGGTTTTCAGGATGGTTGTCTATGTCAGTTCTGAAGACCTCGAAGTTGGTTTGCTTGGAGTCATTGGTTGTAGGCAGTGGGGCTCTGGAGAGTGTGTCGGCCAAAAGGAGTGATGCGCCTTTCTTGTAGCTGACTTTGATATTGTATCGCTGTAGGCGCATCATCATTTTCTGTAGGCGACGAGGAGCTGCGTGAAGTGGTTTTTTAAAGATAGTTTCCAAGGGCTGGTGGTCTGTGTGCACATTAACTTGGCGACCATAGATCCACAGGTCCCACTTATCACAGGCTGACACTATGGCCAGACATTCTTTCTCTATTTGAGCCCACATTTCTTCATTTGGTCGCATTTTGCAAGAGGTGTAGGCCACAGGTTGAAGATCACCGGAGTCATTTGGTTGCAAGAGAGCAGCTCCAAGGCCTCCTTGGGAAGCGTCCACTTGGAGGGTGATAGGCCTGGTGTGGTCGAAATAGGCTAGGCATGGAGCTCGCGCGATGAGCTGCTTTGCGGCGAGGAAAGCTGATTGGTGAGTTTCTGACCAAATGAATTCATGGTCTTTCTTTGTGAGTTCAAAGAGAGGGCTAATCGTCTCTGACAGGTGAGGGCAGAAGGTGTTCAAGTAGTTGACCATACCACAAAATCTCATTACCCCCTGCTTGTCGACGGGGGTAGGCATGTCATTTATGGCTTTCACCTTGCTGGGGTCTGGTTCCACACCCTGGTCAGAGATCACTTGGCCCATGAAGGTTATCTTTGGTAATTTAAACTGGATCTTCTGTGGGTTGAATTTGAGGTTCCTCTCCTGGGCACGTTTCATTAGGGCAAAGACATTGAGGTCATGCTGTTTGTTTGCCTCTTCTCTTGTCTCTCCTTGGCCCACAACAAGAATGTCATCCGCTATGCAGTAAACATCTTGTAGTCCCTCAAGTGCCTCATGCATTCGCAGCTGGAATTCCTCGGGGGCACTGCTGCTGCCGTAAGGGAGGCGCAGCCACCGATACCTGCCCCAAGGTGTGTGCATGGTAGTGAGTAGGCTGGATTCATCGGTCAGTGCTATTTGGGTGAACCCATCCAGTGCGTCAAAGATAGAGAAGGTCTTGTAGTTCTTGCCTGATAGTCTGGGCAGTATCTCCTGAAGGGTGGGGATTTGGTAGTGCGGAATGACAATGGCTTTGTTTAGTGTTTGGCTCGGATCCAGGCAGAGGCGCACTTTGGTGTTACCGTCTGGAAGGGCTTTCTCTCGGACTGTCATGTTGCTGCACCAGCTGGTAGGTTCATCTACTTTCGTGAGCTTTCCGCTTGTCACCATGTCATCCAGCTTTTCTTTTACTTTCTCAAGTTTGGCGACTGGTATTCTGTGGACCCCTGCGTGACGCGGGGTGACACTGGGGTCAAGGGTCAGGCTGACTGGCTGACCCACAGTTCCTAGGCCCGTAAAGTTGTCCTTGTACACTGATATCAGTTCGTCTTTCTGGAGGAGGCCTGGTTGCAAGTCTGCCGTAGGGAATGGCTCTTGGATATTCAGGTGACGTGAGGTAGCCATATGGACGTAGGTTTCCTTAGGCTTGATGTCCATTGTCGTGGAGGAGAATACCCTGTCTCTGTGGAATGTAATCAGACCTAGGCGTTCGCTGTCTCTTCCACTGATCAGTGCTGGTTTTCCAGGAATGTCCTTGGTGTCTATTACTTCGAATTCTAGTGTTTCAAAATGGGTTACGCCTTCACAGGCCAGGCTGACCCTGCCAACAGGGTGAATGGCTTTCCCAGAATAAGGGAAGATCTTTGCACGAGAAGGCTTCAACGGGGCGGCGTCTGATATTTTACTGTAGATGGATGATGGGAGAGTGTTACATGTGGCTGCTGAATCCACCTGCATTAACACTTTGACGCTCCTATTGGGACTGATGGACACAGGAAGCCAGGTGAAGTATTTGTCATCCTTCGGCGAGTCGCTATGATGGTGGTGAGCGAACACAGAGAAGGAATGCACGACGTAGTCGTCATCATCATCATCAGACAAGCAGGTGTCTGCTGTAAACTGGTGGACATCACTTCCACGCTTTGGGGGTGGGCGTCTGTTGGATTTTTTATGGCTTCTTTCAAATTCTGCTTTGAACTTGTCTTTGGGGGATCTGCAAACTTTTGCCAGGTGGTTTTCCATCATGTAACAATTGGTGCAAAAGTTGCCTGGCTTAGTGGCTGGACAGTCCTTGCGGGGATGTCTGGCGCCTCCACACCACCTACATTTTGCCTGCGGAAGTGAGGGTTTGTTAGTCAATCGATTGACCTGTTCTTCCACTTGAGAAGTAGCAGAATGCATGATGGTAATGTTGGTGTTGTGTGCTGCCTCCCAGGATTTTGCTCGGGCAAGCTGTTCTTCAAATGTGCAGGGAGTTTTCCCATCTTCTTTGTAGTGGTGAAGGAGGAGTTCTCTCAAATCCTTATTGTGGACACCGGTGCATAGACGATCACGCATTAGTTCTTGTAAAGGGTTAGTCATCTCTGCATATTTTGTCTTTCTTGCTGTACTTCTAATGCGAGTCTCAAAATCGGTTACGGACTCCGCTGGCTTTTGGGTGCAGTTAAAGAAAGCGAGGCGTTGTGGCATTACATCGTCCTGCCCCACAAAATGTTCCTCTAGGCGCAGTTGATACACCCATGGTTGACTTGTTTCTTCCTGAGTTAATTTCTCAAGGATTGTAGTGTCGAAGATGTTCAGCACATCGTCCGGGAGAGCTAAGTAGAATGCGGCGATTTCACATTGAGCTTTGTCCTTGACCCAATGTTCGGGGGAAGTCGGGTTCTTGCTTGGGTCCCGCCAGGACCGCTGGAGTAGGCACCAGGCGTTGAATTTCCGACGCCAGATTCGCACACTAGCCGCCTTGTCGTCACTGAGGGTGAGTTTTGGCGGTTTGCTGTCAGCCATGTGCTCGAAGGATGCGAGTGTGTTAATCGACTTGAGCGTGTTTAGTTCGCCTTAATTGCGTTTAGTTTAGTTTCAGACTTAGTTCGCCGAGATCCTTCTGGTTTTTCGGGGTTGTTTTGATCCCACTCCTGACACCAAGTTATGTCTCTAGACGCAGAGCGAACTAGACCGACGCCATGTTGTGTGAAAACTACAGCAATCTTTATTGTCCTTCCCCTGATGCATTGCACACCGTAACAAACCACACCACACAGTCAACCCAAGTTAAATTTATAGTTCAATACTGTTCAGAACCTGTTTAATTCCAAAGACTGGTCACACTTCAAGGCTTTGATGGAGATAGAAAAGTTACAACCACACAGAAAATTCTATGCATACTCACCATTGAACAAAACAGGCCTGTAAATATCCATTCTCAATAGAGATGATATTAACATTTGTAAGTTTCTGTAGCCACATCCCCAGCCAGCATCACCCACTGTGCTGGCATAATGGTCAGTGTCTACAGCGATCCACACTGCCTTGGTTCCACTCACTCCCATTTCATAGCGATGATAAAGCTGGGGGATAACACCTTTCAAAAGCAATGTCATAATGAAAAAAAATGGCCATACTATGATTATTTTAAGTAACTATCTAAGAAAAGTGAGAGAAGTTTTCAATAATTCAATAATTTACTGTTACTTTGGAAAGTAAGTTTGCAAATTATTGTTAAAATTTGTTATGGTTTGGCATTGCTACAATAAGATTGGGTAATGCTGCAAAATTGTTTATTTCTCTTCATATCCTTTTGCACTTTTTAAAAGACATTGGTTGTATCCAATTCAAGGTGTTTTAAGAACTTAACAATCTCTGATATTATTGCTTTCTAAGTCTTATTGTTCTGGGTTAAGTAGTTCTGAGAAGAACTGTTGTTAACATTGACTGATGTTTTGACAACCTGAGAAGTCATCATCAGGCGTCATCATTAAGTCACCTGACTCAATAATGAACTTAATAATAATGAACTTTGTTTGAGTGTCAACTGTATCTAGCACTAATTGGGGACACTGTAAAGCACATGGACAGGGGAAAACTGAAGTACCTGGAGAAAAACCTCTGAAGGAAGGTGAGCCCTTTCACCACTGACCCTACCCTGCTCCCAAACAACAAGATTTAATCATACATGTACTAACCTCTTGTACAGGATTCTCCACTATCATTGTCTGTCATTAGAATCTTTAACATCTCTGCCTTTCTAGCATAGTAGTCTCCAACAGATGATTTGTTCCGGGTAACATCTCTTTCCAGATGTCGGCTGTATTGAGTTGCATACCCACCAGTTGAATTCATGCCATACATGGCCTTTGGAAAGAATTGGAATGTCTGAATATTGTGCATCTATTTATTACCGTACTTATTTTTATAAGCAATAAACCTCAGTTTCTATGGGTTTACTGGCATAATAAACCATGCAGGACGTTGGGAGAACATGAGAAGAGCTTGTAAATCATGAGCTACAGGTGAGTGATTTACAAGCCCGTCAAGTGTTCTCCCAACATTCCAAGTGGTCTATTACGCTGGTAAACCCTTAAAAACTGTGTTTTAATGCTTTTATAAACTAACTCGAAATTAAAACAGAAAATGATTCTCTTTTCTATGGGTTTACTGGCACAATAATCCCTAAAATAATATCTGCTAGGATTATTAGGTTGAAATTCCTTGTAGTAATTGACATTATTATTGTGAAGAGCAGCAGATGTAAACAGTGTTTAAATTTAGGTTTGTTACTGCTCCTCCCAATGAACCAACATATTTCTCCCTGTAAGCTATGACACAGTTCTTCCTATAAGGGCTATTAAACCTCCCAGTTTTAGAAATAAGCTGACCCATGTTGGCCCCTGTGCTTCTTTACTTTAGGTATGTACAACTACATAACTACATCCTCGTGGCAGAGCATGACCAAGTTCATATTTTGTCTGGATACCTGCAATTTCTTAAATTCTTCTTCCTCCTGAACTCGTTTTTCTTCTATCTCTCTTCGTTGTTCACTCTCCAGTGCTTGAGCAAGCATATGGTCATCCCACTCACATGGCTGACCTTCAAGCTGTTCCATCTCCTGTGTTATATAATTTCCAACATGACATCAGATCTCATGACTTAAAATTCTTGAGAAAAGTAATAAACTTTTTTCGCACTCAAAAAGCATCCAACCTGGTTTCAAAATTGTTATCATAGTTGATAAGGCCTTTCAAAGGCCAAGAAACAAACAAGAGACATGTATACAGTGTTTCATTATCAAAACAGTCCAACAAAGCAGATATAACTTGACCCATGTATCAAGATAGACTCTTAGACTGACTGTAATAAAAAGCATTTGATGTAGCTTGCATATAATTAGCTACCAACCTCTTTATTGTGTATAAACTCATTTCTATTGCCTGAAGAAGACTAGCAGGAAGCAGTCGAAGCGTCGCGACCACCACCCAAGTGACTCTGTCATGAGACCATAGAACTAATTTATATTATCATTAAACTCATTTCTAACCAAACAGTCAAGGTACTATGTATATTATATGGATGATTCTCCATTAATGCAAGGGTTGATAAAAATAATAAACGCAATTGAAATAAAAAAAATCAGTTTTATGACATTATAATTATTTATACCACATTTTCCTCTTAATAATAGTAATACTAAAGGTAGTTTGGTATGCATTACAATCGACAAGTCATCAACCCTCTCTGGTGAAAATCTTATAACCTAGCTGTGTAAATGGACCCATCTTTTACTATGGATACATTCTCATCAGACACAACAAATAACAGATAACAGAGGGCATCTGTATTGATTAGCTATTGCCCACTTTCTCATCACCTGTACTTATTAATAAAAGGGTACGGGTAATTTAGTTTTACCTGCTTTTCAAATTCCTGGGCAAGTGCATGATCAGACTGTGTGTACATTAATGGAAAATCACTAGGTTCCTTCTGGTGGAACGTAACTCCCAGTAAGGCACTGGTGCTTGTTGCATCACTGATGGCTTGATCTTCTAATGAGTGTGCAAACATGTGATCATCCCAGTCTGTTGTACTGACTGCAGCAGGGAGAAATTTTAAACACACACTCTTTAACTTGACTTGAAGACAAACAATACTTATTCACCGTAAACAAAAGCAATGTTTCTGCATGTCAAAAACCATTGATTGCTTAAAAGTAGATATTGGAGAACCAATTCAAAGTAAATGTCATGTAAAGGGTTAATGCAATTCACAAAGATGATTTACAACGGATAACAACAACAACTACACAGCGTAACTTTTACGAATACAGAGGAAGCAAGACTGTGTGCTCACATGGATTAAACATTAACTGGCATGAAATTGAACTTACCTAACAAACTGTTCTCGGCAATAATTATTTGTAGATTGCTTATATCTAGAAAACTATTCTATAGTAAAATTGAAAGGAGCTCAAAAAAAGACATGGTTTCAATTAAGTGACATACAGGATTGCAGCCTTTAAGAATTAGTCTATTCCCATTCCCAAATGGAAGAGAAACGAGAGAACAAATGGACAGTTAATTGGAGCGGAACAATTTTCTGATGGGAAAACGGTATTAGTACATGTAAGAGCATGGAGACTTATGGCTTTCTTTATTGATTTTCTAGATAATAGTTACCTGTTACTGTAAAAGTTATTTTGTGCATGCATGTATTCAAATAAACAGGAGCTTCTTCTACTTTACAAATTTGAAGAAAATAAATATACCCAACTCACAGGTGGTATATTTTTTTATGAGAATATTGTTTTATTATAATCTTTTCCAAGGATTCCTTTATAAAAGTTAACTTGAGACTGTTTCAGTATTCAGCCTTTTCAACTGCAGTTCAAACGAAGTTTTAAAAAGGTTCATTTCAACATATTAGTTTTTCAACTTATGGTGCAGGAGCACAAAATAATTTTATTTGTGTATCCACAAAAACAATCATTGCTACCCTAGCCCAAGACTATCTCAGATAACTGAAGGGCTATTTTAACCCTTTCACTCCCAAGGGGTCGCCATTTGACGAGTAAAATCGTCTGGCGTTAGACAGAGTAAAATCGTCTGGCGTTAGACAGAGTAAAATCTATAAAGTCACTCTTGGGAGTGAAAGGGTTAAGGGAGATAGTTTTTAACCCTTTCACTCCCAAGGGGTCGCCATTTGACGAGTAAAATCGTCTGGCGTTAGACAGAGTAAAATCTATAAAGTCACTCTTGGGAGTGAAAGGGTTAAGCTCACATGGTATAAATTCAGCGCCTCCTATCCCTGAGTTTTCTTCTAAACAAGATTGCTTGGTTCTCTGATCTATAAGGAAGTTAAAAATGAACAGTCAATCAAAAAGCTAAATTTAAATAAATTTAGAGTCAACAATTGAACATTTATAACTACGTAGTCTTTTATTTGCCCTCATTAAGAGAGCTGTGCTGTCAACAAAAACAATTGTAATTAAGTTTAATCAGCCTAATTAGCAAACTAAGAAATGAGTTTATAGTTTATATCAGTTATTATGATACGAAAGTAAGGATGTTAGGAGTACGAAGTTAGTGGATTTAAATACATTTGCATCTATGTATAATTCAAGCAGTCGACGATTAAAATATTTATAAGAATCCACCGAACGAAAACCGCTCTCAAATCAGTTTTATCAAGAAATAAAAGAAATGGGAAAGTACAGTTAAACACTATTTTACCTATATCTTGACATTTTGGGTATGAGCATACCCTGTATCCTGGTGTATTGGAAAATCCTGCGACTGAAATGAGACAAAACATAACCCAATATTACACTCAGAGCACCTGCGACCTGCAACTAGAGGGCTTTGAAGTCAAAGATTTTTCGCGACGTGAAATCGATTATTCGGAAGATATTATCTTACCTTCAAGATCGTCATATTGTGTTGTTTCAGATGATGTTGACGGCTGTGTAAAGTGTTCCTCAACATGTAGTGCAATATTTTCTTTTGAGACGGATGTACCACAAACAGGGCAGATCGACAAAGACGGAGGAAGGTCGATTTCATGTCGATACAATTCCTCTCGCCGCCTTTTCATAGCAGATTGCGAGATTATCGACTTATGGACACATCACCGAAACCACTTCACAAAACAGCATGTTCTCGGTTTCTCGATTAAGCAAATTCCCCAAACTGAACGTTTACGAAATTTTCGATTTTGCCACCAGCCGAATTTACAAGGCGTTGCGCACCAGAATGAGGTACTGGATGTGAAATGTGTGTTTTGTCACGCAACATGTCAAAAGATATCGTTACGTTGCGTGACTTAGGGGTTCCAAAGTCAGACATTTGTCTCTTTTTCCGACTTGCTGTCCTACTCTCCAAAGAGTTTGGGAAAAACTTCCCCCAGCCTAGGAGAGAAATTATGTTATTATTAGAAATTGAAATAAGAACTATTGCCCGTGCTTGTATGAACTTCATGTTGCTGTAGACCACTCAAGAGCCAACCCTACTGGTATTTATGAATGATTAGAGGACTTCTGTGTCCTGAATGCAGAATTACAACAGCGCCTACCCAGAAATGGGCTCCTAACAATCTTTAAAGAGGCTACCCACTGACTTGAGGTTGGGACCGAAATTAGAGACCTTTAGATTCGACTCCGAGTTCGACTACGAGTACGAGATTTTCAATTTACTGGCCAACGCGCATGCGTCATGACCGTGACACTGTCACGTAAGACTAAAACTCGTAGCCGGACTTTCGTCGACGACGAGATTTTTGTGAGAAGTCGTTCACAAGAGTACGAGATTTCCAAGGTAGGTTTTTATCACTTTTAGAATAACCCTGTTTCTTTGATAAATGCTTTGAGTTAAAGGCAACCTGTAAGGAATTTAGTTAGATATAAATAAGTGTTTTTGTTGCGAAATTTAAAGAGAAAAACAAACTTTGTTTCCAATGTTATTCTTTGTCTCTTTGCGAACCCGAAGTTTTGAAAACTAAAATAAAACAACCTGAATTTTTAAGGTGAAAATGAAATTACCGAGCTTCTACGCTTCTGTGGATTTTGCTTTGTTTTAGAGCGCATTGGCTTCGAAAAAAAATAGACCAAAACTTAGCTGTTTGCGACGTATTTTTAGAAAACTGTGCGAGTCAACATTTTTGTTACACACGACAAAACTTGGTAAAAGCATTCGTCTGGTCTAATCCCACAAGAAGGAACTAAAAGAGTCACTTCTACGTACCCTACCTGGAAGTAATGCAGGCTGGTTCGTTTGGTGGTTTCTTCTGTACTTTTTGACTCTAATGTCTGTAATTCATTTATTAAGTTTTTGTTTACACATTTTTGCTATGTAAACATTGGGCTATAGTGAAATTCTCACAACTTATGTAGTTTTTACATTATTTTTCAATGCAGAAATCATGACCAGCAAGCGGGAGTTGTTTATCTGGAAAAAACATCATGAATCTCTTCTGTTGAGTGAAATACTATTGGAGGAACCATTCAAATTTAATAATGGTTCAAAAGAAAAAGGAGCTGTATGGTCAAAAATTGCAGAGTCCTTAGCTCAACATGGTATGAAGGTGACGCAAAGATCAGTCAGGGAGAAGTTTGAAAAACTTTACAGCGAGTTCAAAGAGAGAGAAAGGGAGGAGAAGCAAGCAAGTGGAGTGGATGTCGAGTATGACGAGAACTACAGGGCACTTACAGAAATCCATGAGAGGATATCAGAGTACGAAGAGGAAAGACAAGTGAAAGAGACAAAGGAGAAGGCAACAGCTGCAGAAATGAGAAAGAGAGCCACTGAGAGGTTAAGTTTGACGAAAAAAAGAAACAAAGCCGACACGGCTGGAAGTGACGAATCGGAGGAAGAAGTTTCACCAAAACGGAGAAAGAGTCAAACAAGCATGGTTGACATGATAAAGGAGAGTGTAGCCATGAAGCAAAAATACCAGGATGACCAGAGTCAGATAAGGAGCAGAGAGCTGGAACTACGGGCAGCTGAGTTGCAACAACAGCAACAGTTTCAAAGCATGCTAATCCAGCAGCAACAGCAGTTTCAACAACAGCAACAACAAATGACCATGGCCATGTTCACTACTCTAAATGAACTTTTCAAAAAAATCAAAAATTAAATTACTCTTTAAAAATGTTCAAGTTTATATTATGTGCATATTTTCACACATAGTGATTTATTAAGTGAATGGTCAACTTGAACAGAATTTTTCAAAGACAAGAAACTTTAATTTTATTACTTAACATTTAATTATTGCAGCAAGAAACTGTTAAATCATGCTGCCTTATTCCATGTACATGGTTGCAAGCTATATTGTACTTTGTTGTTTTTTTGGCCAATAAACAACAAAATAATCCCAAAGAATTAACAAAGCAGTCACATTCTTGTTTATCAATCTAATCACTGTCTGCTTACTTGTAGACAAGCTTTCTTGAGTTATAGGCTAGTACACATATATTCTTTCTTGTCAGTTTCAAAAACCATTTTTTGTTTTTCATAAGAGACAACTGAAGCCATATTTAGTAACTCAGCCTATCCTAATTTCCCTTTTGTTATCGACTTAAAATTAGTTTCCTTAAGGCTGGGAGCCTTTTAATTTTGGTGAGTTGACAAACAAAATTACATAACATCGTGAGTACAGCTTATCACAAAACTCAGGAGTCAGGATACTCCCAAAAATTTTTTTGGGAAACTAGAAAATAAATATACTTCTTAAACTCATAAATAATACATCAAGTTAAAACAAAGGAAATCAGAACCATGATAGAAGAGAAAACAGACAACGTATACGTTACAAAACAGATTGACAAAAACATTACAAATCCCATCACTGTCATCGAGCGGTTCACCTGACATTAACACTATGTATTCAGGAACCGCCCTCGGATCCAGGCCACATTTAACGAGGCAACACAAACATTAGTCTCTTTTTTTGGAAGTCCAGAACAGGTAGTTCTTAAAACTGAAAGTATTCCTGGATGGTTGGTGGCTGCAAATCAAAATAAGTGCTGGTGCTAGAGCCATAAAAGCAGGTAAGGGCATTTCTCAACAGACCACATGCAGAATACATCGTACCAACTGGGCTAAGTCCAATTTTCAGGTTTTTCTTAAAGTCTAAAAATGCAAAATAGGAGGTAATGTCATTAAACACCCACTCGACGGATGATCTCACTTTGCTCATGAAGGAATTGAATGCCGCTTTGTCTGCTGTAAGGTGGCCTTTCTTAAAAGGGGCCTGCAGGTGTACCCTCAAGGGGTAAGCTGGATCGCCATATATACAGAGAGGGCGGCCAGTTTGGTTGAAAGAGTACTGCTCCAGCTGGCCCAGCAGTCCTGACATCCTCAACATTGCAGAGTCATGTCTCTTTCCTTCTGTTAATAAAACCCAAATAATTTACATTAGTTTTAGCATATGATTGTTTGAAATGCAAAATGCAGAAAGAAACTGTTTCTGAGACTGGAAACTAAAACAACAAAATGAAAATAATGGACTTGTCAGGGTTGAAATTGAAGCAGGAGATAGGAAACCACATCACTACAGTATTGAAAATAGTGTCCCCAATAACAGTTATGTACTTTCTTAATCACAAATAAACACCTTTCAATTCTTTCTATCTGAATGAGAATTGACCTGTTTCCTCGGTGGTCCGCATTGAGCCATTTGACCACACGCTACGAAAACACATTAACTTTAATGAAAAAAATTTGTATCCACAGACTGTAAGAACTTAAAACATCTTCCTCTCCTACTGGGAGAGGAAGCAAAGTACTGCGAAACACGCATTGCTCATGCAAGGCACCAACATCATGGCGATATCAGATCATTTTTTTTTATATTGAAATCAAAACGTGTGCTTACCAACAGGACCAAACAAATTAGCAATCATCCCATTTGGGGCGGCAACGGACTGAAACTTTAAACCATGGACACGTTTGTGGCCGTTGTACATGATACGCTGATTCTCTCCAGGCCGGCAGATCGGTCTTAAAGTTCCATCGACGAAACCCCAGCAGTTGTCCAAGGCTGCGCCTTTCTGGTGGATTGCTCGGGAGAATTCCTGCAGGTGTTGGGGTTGTAACCAGGGCTGGTTGAGATCTTCAAGAAGATGGCCTTGAGAATTGACCACATGGTCCATCACTTCCGCTAAAATTAGACTTATTTCAGGAACCGAGCGACCAAAACGAGGAACCATGTCACTGAGCCGGCACGGAAACGCAAATCTTTTCAGAAGCATGAGAAGCCCTTCTTCTCCGGAAGCCACAGTTCCATTTGGACAGGTAAATGTCTCAGGTATCCTGAGAGCTTGACCGAGAAGATCAATCTCGGGGGGACCAAATCTGAACTCGGCTTTCACCTCTGCTTCCGACATGTCTCCCATTTGGACTTCAATTCGATCAAATTTCCAATACGGAAACGGCTGATTCTTTCTGGTAAGGTGACTAAACATACCTATCACTTGTTCTTCATCGAGCACGTCGTCGAGATAGAGCATCAGAGATGCTGCTAGCATATTTTTCTTGGAAAACATTTCAGTGAAAAGTAAACCAGCACAAAACTCGCACTCGTCTTAATTTGCAACATCTAAACGTTCACATTTGACGACAGCGAGTACGAGTGCAAGCCAACAGTGCCAGACTCCACGCGGCCAAAACTCGTACTCGTCCTCGAAGTCGTCGTCGGATCTAAAGGTCTCTATTATCAGGACACCAATAAGAGGCTCTCTTTTTGAGTGCTCCGTTAAGCTCTTAGGACAATGAAGGTCTTCACGTGTTCATCCGGGACATGAAGGTCTTCACGTGTTCATCCGGGACACAGAGGTATTACAGCTGCTTCTTCGATCGGCCATTTTCGTTAGTTACAAACCTTGTAGGGTTCATTTCTGGCAAAACTAGCCGTTATGTCTCGTGGCGGCACGCGAGTTTACTTTGGAAGGCTTCCTAGAGATACAAGAGAACGAGATCTAGAAAGATTTGTGCGTGGTTATGGCAGAGTACGGGAAGTTAGCATTAAACTAGGATACGGTTTTGTGGTAAGTACGCTTGTTCGCGCTGTAATTTGGGGATTGCGAAACAACTCAAATCATGTTTAATTACTCTTTCGCTCCCTATCGTTCTTTGTATTTTTAGGAGTTTGACGATTCCAGAGACGCCGATGATTGTGTATATGATCTAAATGGAAGGGAACTTTTAGGAGAGAGGTTTGAGAAGTTTTCAATTTTTAAACTGTCATTCGTATACTGGTAAGACAAAGGCGTCTGGTTCTCTGGGATCGAAACCTTGTTTAACAAACTCCGGGACACTGTCGCCAGGTTTCTGTCAGCCTGTGGTATAGGTTACGTTTGTTTTCCAATTGAAAAAACGCAATGCGACTCAGTCCCAACTCAGTTACACGTGCCGCCCTGAACGCTAAATTATAGTACCAGGTACTCAACAGTGACTCTTTTGTTATGCAATGATCTCATAGATTTTAACTTATATTGCTTTATGTGGTATCCGGTCGATTAGCCCCCAAGTCGATTAGCCCCCAGTCGATTAGCTCCCATTAAGTCGATTAGCTCCCATTAAGTCGATTAGCCCCAAAGTAAAAGTCGACCAGCCCCAAACGAAAATCTGTTTTCAGCTTACTAGATTACTCTTCTTTGGGTTTCTCGTTGTTTTACTAATGCTTGGAATTGAAGTCAATAACTTTAAGATCGTTTGTTCGTTCGTTCGTTCGTCCGTTAAGGGTGGCCAGATTTACTTTCTTCTTTAATCTTTACTTTGCGTTTAAAAGCTTCATGACTTTTGCTTGGTTTATGATCTTTAGAACGAGATTTAGTTCTGAATGTTTATGAAGTAAAGAACATTTACAAGATACAGTTCTAATCGATCAGATCAACTGATTTTTCTCGATCGTAACAGGCTACAATTTCATCAACATCAAAAAAGTTTGGTTCGTGGACCATCGCAGGTTTGTTAGAATGCCGATGTCAGCGTCACGAGTAGATAACTTAGATCGCAAGTTATAATCCAAGCATTAGTAAAACAACAAGAAACCCAAAGAAGAATAATCTAGTAAGTTGAAAACAGATTTTCGTTTGAGGCTGGTTGACTTTTACTTGGGGGGCTAATCGACTTGGTGGGGGCTAATCGACTTGGGGGCTAATCGACCTACAACCCTTTATGTAGTTCGACCTTACTTCGGAAACTTAACTCTTGAAAACAGCCAAAGAATTGCATAATACAGTGCCATTTTCACAGGTCCTCTTTATTTACAGTGTAACATTTGTCAGGTTTGCAACTAGAAAAGGCTAGATTTCCGTAATGCCCCATATTTCAAATGCCTGCTGTAGCCGTGCTGTTCCATTCTTTGAAAACAGGGGCTAGTTTACGATGTCATCCCATACTTGATTGTGTATGCTGTAACTCTACTGTTTTGTTCCTCAAAACAAGGAAATCTTTATAGGTGCATTATCCTAGACAATACAGCTACAGCATGCATGATGAAGTATGCAGTGAAATGGAAATGTAGCCAAAACAAGATTAACAAATTGACATCCGTTTTTTATGCGTCTGTCCTCTTATTGATGATAAATTGCGTCATAACATTGTCAAAGTGTTGTAGATCCATGAGCCGATAGGCGAGTGGATCTACAACAAACTTTGACAATGTTATGACGCAATTTATCATCAATAAGAGGACAGACGCATAAAAAACTGACGTCAATTTGTTTTTTACAATAACAAAACGCGAAAAAGGTCAAATGAAGACTTAAATTAAAATTTTATGTGTCTGTACTCTTATTGATGATAAAAATTAGCCAATCAGTGCGCGAGAATTCGCTCAGTTATTGTAAAAAGTGTTTTTGCATGCACTGCCATTAACAATTCAGCTGCAGCATGCATAATGAGTATGTGGTGATATGGAAATCTAACCCTGAAAAATTGAGTACAACATGCTAGCCTTCTATCATAATTTCTGGGCAAATACCCGTGGTTAATCTGTTAATTTTGCAGTATACACACACTGCTGTGGTTAATAGGGGGTGACAATTGTTAAATTGGTAAGATTTCCTCACAGGTCCCTACTTCATTATGCATGCTGTAGCCATACGATTTCGTTGTCAGAAATGTTTGCATGCGCACTTCCCAAGACAATTCAACTACAGCATGCATAATGAAGTAGGGACCTGTGAGGAAATCGTACCGTTAAATCTACTTGTAATAGTAAAGTATTGAACAATAATTATAATACCATTGATCATTAAATACGCTTCCTACAAATCTGTTGTTTGCCTCATATTAACTTGAACAATACTGATGCAATATAGATGCCATAGGCTACTTTTAACAGTCTTTCTTGTTAGTATTGTGAAACGCAAATTGAATGAAACAAAACTCTCCCATATGTCAGCTTTGATAACATGCGTAATGGTATCTTGTCAACTGTTGAATTGAAAAGAAATCTCACCCACATGTGTTTCCAAGTCTCAAATGAAGTTTTTCATATTCAGACTGCGACAAAACAGCATGGGAACATGATGCTGACTCCAGTTGATTTCAGCCATAATTAGTTATGTGACTAACAAATTTTTATCAGCTCCCATTAAAGCAAAACCTTGATGGTGATAAAAATAATGCAAGGATGTCCGGTGCATCAGTAACAAATTTCCAGTCAACACTAGCTTGAAGTAATGAGAATTTTCCCATTTAAAGTGACTTTGTTAGGCCCCATAGAATCCCAGATATTGATTTTTTTTTGAGAAATCACTGACAGATGTTTGAAAGCCTGTATCCTGCATCACTTAAATATTTGGAATAATAGGTGTGAAACTTTAAATTTCAAGTTGAAAAGGTATTTATCAACAAATAAGCAATTCATCTAATTCATTACGCTCTTACATGCTTTAAAAAAGGTAATTGACTGAATAAGAATTGTAAACCTTGATTATTACTTGGGCTTCCCAAAGGGGGCCCAAGGTTAAAAATGCCCTTTGTTCTTCTTTTCTTTGTTCAGTTGCAAATTGCCATCTGGGCCCTAAGATACATGCGCCCCTTCTTATTGTCTCTGTGCATGCGTATGATTAGAGAGCACACACATGGTACAAAAATGGTGGATTTATATCAAGCGTCGTCCTTGAAAGAAGGATCAGATACTAGGATTTCAGACTACACAGAAGTGCACTCACCGTCTGTGATAGACCCACACAGTTTTTCAGCTTTTTTTGAAAGGGTTGCTCTGCAAACTTAAGAGCGAATGCACAGAAAAATCGAGCAAAATCAGCAAACCGTGGCCACAGCTCAAAACCTAACCTACCCTCATTTTCAGTTTATGATAGGATTTTAATGAGTTTATAACACTTCTGGTATTAAAATTTCAAAATGCGACCGAGTTTGGAAATTATTTGAGAGTTTCGATTTCAACGGTTTGCGGGCCTAAAAACGGCCGCCGAACATAGCAGAAGAGTCCAGTGACAGAGTTGAGCTGACTTTCATAAACGAGCGAATCTATTTAAAATTTTTCACTTAAAATTCACAAAACAGATACCTAACAATTTCAAAATGGCAGGTTTTTAAATTTCAAGAAGAAAATATGAGCAAACGAGGGCATAATTCTGATACATAATTTGCATGATTCCTATAAATACAACAATTTACCGCTAGAACCAAAACCGAATTTCCTATATGGGGGAATTCTCCAAATCACCCAAAATCCCGGTTACTTCCCATAGAGATATAGTACTTGAACATTATCTGAAAATTAGTCTGGTATTTTCGCGAACGCTCCAAAAATTCATCGATTATTTTGAGGTTATTTCGCCCCCGCCAAGTGCTAATTGACTCTCGGGTCAATTGAGATGTGCAAGTCACGCAAGTTTTACGCGTCAATTTAACCTTATTTGAAGGCAAAAACTGAAAAAATTCTTAAATTTGTACCCGTTTTAACGACATTCAACTTATCTTCAAAAGGAGAGGCCGTTCAATGGGTAATTTCTGTTCTTGGGATCTGGTAGATTGGAGAATGGCGACTGTGGGCGGACATAAGTCTGCTTTCCCGTGACTGCGAAATCAGAACGACATCAAGAGATAATTTCCAGTCTTCGTAAATAAATCTGCTTTGCAGTGCCCTGCCTGAGATAAAGTAGGCCAAGTAGGAAACCATTGTAGCGCAATTTGGATCCTTTGTAACGAGCAATGTATTTGCCGCACAGCGACGGTGAGTAATCAAACCATGTACGGTACCAATTATTGCGTGACCAGGCAACGATTGTCTACGGCCCGAGCCGTGCATGGGAACCAAAACGCTCGAGGTGTAGCAAATTCATTTTATTGTACAGGGGAAACAGGGTGGGAACAGTCGGAGCGTCTCAGAGCTGCAAAACGGTACTTAAAGAGCGACTCCAAGGTGAGAAGCTCTCAGTGCTTGGACTTCAAAGTTATTTAGGCATCGCCAAGCGCTATCATGTCAATTAACTTTCAGTCAATGAAGATAGACTTGCCGAATGTCGGTCGTTTCGCCTACAAGTCGTTTCGCCTACAAGTCGTTTCGCCTACACTTGAGTCGATTCGCCTACACGTTCTGAGACGTTTCGCCTACACTGAAGTCGATTCGCCTACAACCCAATAACCTAGAAAAGTAAATTAGTATAAAAGTGATAATTCTCCTATACTAATTTACTTTTCTAGGTTATTGGGTTGTAGGCGAATCGACTTCAGTGTAGGCGAAACGTCTCAGAACGTGTAGGCGAATCGACTCAAGTGTAGGCGAAACGACTTGTAGGCGAAACGACCGGCTACCGACTTGCCGTCTCATCCCCGTACCAGCTGAAGTTCTTGCTCATACCTCCCCCCGCCCACCCCCAAGGTTGAAATAAGTTTTTTCCTTCAGTTGCAAGCTGGCAACTACATCAAAAACTATTCAGCAGACCAGTACTTTTTGTCACCACTTTGTTGTATTGACGCCACGACGTAATGCGATAAGTGCATAAGCATATGCGCTTATTGCTGCCGTTACGCTGATGTGTCGGGTCAGTTACACTTGACATTGCGCCACAAGGACGCGTACGTTTACATCCTTATGTCGTTGAAACCGGCCGATGTGAACCAACCTTTAAGAACGTTAGATATGGTGGTCTTTCGCTTGCAGCAGCTAAGCCCATAGCTCCATGCCACCAATAGCTGCGCGCTGCAAAAGCTAAGACGGATGAAATGTTATTTACTTGTCCCAAAAGTATCAGAATGCGCTACTCCTTCTTTTCGAATTGTTTTTGAAACTAACTCAATGACCACAGTGTATGGTGCGTGCACATTATAGCTAGAATTAAAATAGTTTTCCAGTCCCATTAAACATCCTTGTGGAAACATGATTAGACCAGGCTTTTTGTTTCGAAGAGACCCTAATAATTTTGAGACCGTTGTTTGATTCAGGTGTATCTAGCAAACACCTCCACTGTCCCCGACCACTGCAGACAATATGCCCTGAGCGACCCTCATGACAAAGACTATCAGTAAATTTGCAACCACGAGCACGAAGACACATGCCATGGCTGCGAAGAGTTGACGACAGTTCTACATGAAATAGAAGAGGAGATCCAGAATATGTCTGCTAACAATGTTTCCGAAGACACCAGAGAAGAGTTCTTGTTCGTATCTGATCAGTCCAAACAGAACATCCTGGCGTGGAAGGCACATCTACTAAGACGAACGTCCTAGACAGCCGTGATGAGACGTCTGTCCTATTGATCAAAGATTGGGTAATGAAGTTATTGCCAAGGAAATATCGCGAGAGCCAGACTGATTGGTTTGGCAAGCGCGGTATTTCTTGGCATCTAACAGTGGCCGCTCGACGCATGGCTCCCGACCAAGATCTCGAGATGATGACGTTCAGCCACGTCTTTCAACCATGTAAACAGGATAGTCCAGCCGTTCAAGCAATCATGACTGATGTCATCGGTAAGATGAAGAGAGTGATGCCGACCCTACGTACAGTGTACTTCGGACAAGATAACGCCGGTTGTTATCGAAGCGGTGGGACCATCATTGGCGCAATTCAAGCTGGTGACTCTCATGGTGTACAAGTGCAACGATTAGACTTCTCAGACCTCCAAAGCGATAAAGGGGCCTGCGATAGGAAAGCGGCAAAAATCAAGGCCCACATTAGAGTTCATCTGAATGAAGGTCATGATGTGGAAACAGTAAGTCAAATGGTGGATGCCATAAAATCCTCAGGGGGTGTACCTGGTCTTAATGTCTCCCTATGTGACAGTGTAGTCTTGCCCAGTTCTGCAGTGCAAGTAAAACTCGATGGAGTCAGCACTGTGGCAAACGTAGAATTATGCTAGCACATACAGAATAGGGCCTGGAAAGAAGATTCTGCTATCAAAGATAAACATTCCCGCCAATTTTCAGATAGCACGGTTATTTACTGCAAAGAGCTGTATGCACTTCATCAACACAGAGGACATCACCGCCAAGAGGAAAGCGCCGTATATTTTAAGACTAGAGAACTTCCTATTTGCTGCCAAATATAAACTTTATCAACACTTTATCAGCTCTTCGTGAACAACTCAGGGGGGAAGCAGAATTCTCTTAACCCTTTCACTCCCAAGGGGTCTCCATTTGACGAGTAAAATCGTCTGGCGTTAGACAGAGTAAAATCTGTAAAGTCACTCTTGGGAGTGAAAGGGTTAAGGGAGATAGTTTTTAACCCTTTCACTCCCAAGGGGTCTCCATTTGACGAGTAAAATCGTCTGGCGTTAGACAGAGTAAAATGTGTAAAGTCACTCTTGGGAGTGAAAGGGTTAAAGGGGCGTGTTCGGGTACCCTCCTATCTAGAGCTACCTTGCTTCCGACCACGCACAGGACGCTCTAGTAACAGTCATTAACTGCTCAAGCTTGGAATGAAATTGTATTTATTCCTAAGAATAAGATATTGAATTGACGAAAAATACAAGAATTCGTAGTTTGTGCGCTACAAAAAATTCGTACCCATACTTTTTAAAAATTAGGCTGCTACCAGGGCTTCATCTTAAAACTTGCAAAGCCCAAAAATGTTAGCGCATGTTCGCGAAGTGCTCTAGTCAATCAAGTGCTTGACCCGGGCCTTATACAATCGTTTTCTGTGCCTATAAAAGTGCAAAGGCATTATAGCCTCCTGCAAAAAGTAGTGCGAGGGAAGTGGACATGGAATAGGTGGGTGGAGGGGAAAGCTACTACACTCTTGTGCTTTGTTCAAAGTTAAAAGACGAAGCTGGTGTACTACACCAAACTATTAAAATATATATCTCATTGAGATTTTTGCAAATCCCATGTTTCGCTGGTCACGCAATCAACGGTACCGCCATACTTTCCCGAGTTTGTTTACTAACCGTCGCCGTTCAGCAAATACACTGCTTGTTACAGGAGATCCAAATCGAACTAGACTGTTTTTCTACTTGGCCTTCTTTATCTCAGGTAAGGCACCGCAAAGCTGGTTTCTTTAAAGAGACAGGAGCGAGAATTATTTCTTGATGTCATTCTGATTTCGCAGACACTGGAAAACAGACCTAGACTTAGTAGGTCCGCTCGCAGTCACCATTCTCCAGCCCGACAACAAGATCTCAAAATCAGAAATTACTTGTTGCACGGCCTCTCCTTTTGAAGACAAGTTCAATTTCGTTGAAGCAAGTACATATTTAAAGAATCTTGTCAGATTTTGCCTTCAAATACCCCTTATTTGACGCGTAAAACTGGCGTGACTTGCACGTGTCAATTGACCCGAGAGTCAATTAGCAGTTTGCGAGGACGAAGTAACCTCTAAATAATCAATAAATTTTCGGAGCGTTCGCGAAAATACCAGACTAATTTTCAGATAATTTTCAAGCACTACATCTCTATGGGAGGTAACCGAGATTTTGGGTGATTTGGAGAATTCCCCCATATAGAAAATTCGGTTTTAATTCTAGCGGTAAATTGATGTATTTATAAGCATTATGCAAATTATGTATCAGAATTTTGCTCGTTCATTGCCATTTTCTTCTTGAAATTTAAAGATGTGCCGTTTTTAAATTGTCAGAAATCTGTTTTGTGAATTTTAAGTGAAAAATTTTCAATATATTCGCTCGTTTATGAAAATCAGCTCAATTCTGTCACTGGACTGTTTTCCCATGTTCGGCGGCTATTTTTAGGCCCGTAGACCGTTGAAATCGAAACTCTCAAATAATTTCCAAACTCGGTCGCATTTTGAAATTTTAATACCAGCAGTGTTATAAACTCATTAAAACCTTATCATAAACTGAAAATGAGGGTAGGTTAGGTTTTGAGCTGTGGCCACTGTTTTCTCGATTTTTTCTGTGCATTCGCTCTTAACAATAGTTCAATTTACAACCGAACATTTCTGATTAAACCTATTGAGAACTATGCTAAATCAAATGGGCTATCTAATATTAATCATGTGAAGAAGCATCTGCATAAGCATTATTGTGTATTTAGATCGTGAACCCAGCAGAATACCAATACGAACTCTGGAACATCATAATTGTGGACAATGGAAAAATATTATGTGACGATCTAAGTTTAATTGGGAATTTTTCAGCAGCTGATTTGCCAAAACCTGTTTGAGGTTGTTGGAGCTGAAGTAATTCTAGAGGTCTGTTATTCTGTTATCTGATTCACTTCAAGGCTAATTTATGCTCCAAAACATTATAGTAAAAAATGCTGAATGCACTTGGTTTTTGTGATTTTCCTGTTATTGAATCAGTTGTATCTTTAAACCTACAAAGAAATCAAAGTATTTCTATAGCCTCTTTGCTTACAGTGGAAATCATGTAACACAAATTCAGCATACTAAGAACATTAATGGAACAATTTCAGTTGTTGAGGCCTTGTTGTCTCCTTGACATTACAAAATCCAATTTGTGACATGCTCATGTGAAAATAGTGACCAAAATAGAATAGAAAAAAATCATAAAAATTCAGAGACAAATAAAATTGTGACTATGGTGCCATCAAGGAAGAGAGTGTTAATTAGAGAAAGGACAAGTAAGGGATTAGAGCAGGAATGCATTGTTACAATACACTTGCTTGTACTATGCTAGAGCTGTAAAAGAAATTGACAAAAGACATGAAAAACACATCTCTTTTAAATTCAGGAGTATTTGCTGTGTACAAACATTTGTGGGTCAATGTTCAAATTGGGAAGTCATAATTTGTATCCAATTTGACTAAATTAAAAAAAAATGAAGATCACATAGACATTCCCGTTTACTGTGTTGCTACTGTTTTACACTCTGTGTGCATGTAATACTGCTATATCTGTGACCAGTATTATACACTTAATGTATGGTTCTGAGGGAAACAGTTAGTTTTGTTTCCCGAGAGTCCTGATGTTTCCCGAGACGAAGTCGAGGGAAACATCAGGACTCGAGGGAAAACAAAACTAACTAGTTTCCCGAGGGACCATACATTAAGTGCTTTGTTATATATTTAGACTTTCCCTTAGCAAAAACAAGCAAACAAAGACGGTACAACTGGCGCGCGGGCAACAACTGCGCAATTGTCTCCCGGTCGGGATACATTTGAATTTGTTCAAGGGCACGTGACCAAGAATCAACCAATCACAGTGCTCGTTTTGATGAATGAAAGTCTAGGTATATAACAATGTAATTTAGCGACTCAGTAAATAGTGCTTACTGTGAATACAAGTAACTTATACCACATTCATGCCAAGAGAGGTCAATATCTGGTAGAGCCTTGTAGTGATTCATTGGGAATCACTTTCACAGCAGGATGTAAATGACACAAAACTGCCATTATTAGTTGAATTCAAAATGATGTAAAATTCCTGTTTAAATGAAATATAAGTTTAGGATTCAACTCATATTAAGATTTTTGATGTTGTCTATTATAGAGTTGTTGTGGAACATGCTAGAAATCCAGCACGAAGCATGGATTATGGTTACAGAAGTGCTCCCAGGTAAACAGATATTTATGTCAGCAGCTGTTCAACTAGCTGATGCTTGATTACCTAATCCTTTCGCTCTCAGGTTCTGAGTAGTACTTCTCCTTAGAAAGTGTGATTCACTTGCTTGTCATAATCTGACATCAAATTCCTCAATCCGACTGGTGACAATCTGGTGTCATGTTATGTAATATACCTAAGTTGATCATTACATCAGTTCTCATCAAATGAGTACTCAATATTGTATTGATATTGTGAGGAGCTTTCCTATATTGATCACTTTTGGAAGTGATAGGGTCAAGGTAGATTAGGAAGAACTTTAAGTACTGTCTCTTTGGCTTGGGTGTGCTAGTAACCTGTGCTTAAAGTTCATGTCTAGTCAAGGCACAAGAGCTTAGAGTGTTGTCTGTGAGGGGAGTCTGGTTATCTGGTAATCTCTCCTTTCTGTTGAGCTTTGATGCAATCAAATTGTGAGATCAGGAACCCGTTACTGTTAACCTTTCCATAGAAAAGATTATTTTGATTCTGAACAAAGTGGAGACCATCAAACAATATGCAGGTTTTTGATTAAATCTCCTCTTCCACTTTCTTTAAGTTTCTAGTTAATTTCTAGTTTTTGTTGTTAATTTTACAGAACACAGAGAAGAGGTCGTACTCCACCGCTTAGAACAGAGCATAGACTTGCTGTTGAAAACTTGTCATCAAGAATCAACTGGCAGGTTTGTTTAACAATATTCTAGTATTTGGCATGGCTGTGGATGTAGTCTTTGGAATCCAGGTTATCATTAGCTTAGATATTGCCAGAATGTTTGGCTGATTTTTCAGAGTAGTTGTGGTCAGGCTATCCTTAATCAGGCTGATATCCTTAATAATTAATCACTTGGTTAAGCTTTGTTGCATTTACCTTAGAATTAGAGCTTTCATTTGTCATTTCTGTTGTGTAGGCTTTAAGAAATGTGTGACATGAAAGGCTTAAGACTGCGACACTGTGATTTAACTGTGATGTAATGTAATCAGGTCTCTAAATAATAACTTGTGATCACAACCTCTTGATCTGTAGATGTCCAAACCTAGCTATGCCATGTCCTAGCCAGTACGCCTGTCCTACTCCTAGTCGGTCGGTCGATCAGTCAGTCAGTCCATGAGTCAGTCACCATTTCAGGCTTTGACCAGAGTGCACATTCTGACCTTGCCTTTTGCTACCCAACCAACTGTAGCAGCAAGTGCCAAGACGGTCGAGCACCATGCCACCTTATTTTTCCATTTCAACCCTTGCTTCACCAATCGGGCATTCAGGGCTTAGATTAGTGCCAGTGTGGCTGTCCGTCCATCCTGTGAGTTCTCTCTCACCAGTGCCGGCTAATCCAGATCCTTATATAATGGTTGGCCACTGCGGTCCTCCAGCCACCTTGTCACTCGGCCCTTACTCACAATCTGTTTCCATTTAAAAACGTTTGAATCTAAAATTGATGCAAAAGACTTGAAGGCAGGTAAGTATTTTGATTTGAAAAAGAATGGTCTATTGGTGACAGGGTGAAGAAACTAAACTTATGTGGTTTAAGACTGGTTGTGGGTCATATTAGCATTCCTCCATAGTGACTTGTTTAGCGTTCCTCCATAGTGACTTGTTCATGAGTTACGCATGACCAGGGGCACATGAGTACTCTATTAATCTGTGTTCTGAGCTTGATGCAGTTAACTTGCATTTCTTATTAAGAGTGATTGTGTGTGAAAACAGGGCAGGGGAATTTCTGTATATCATAAATCTTTACTAATTGAAGACACCAGCTGACTTGCATATTTCACCCCTGCCCAATTTTCTCAGACATTCACTCTTAAGTTGGTAATAGAGAATTATATTCCCCATTTTAATTGTTAACAGCTATGAGCCTTGCAGTTCTTGCTCTGAGTTACTGTTCAGTGAAAACCCCATAACATTGATAGGCTTTTCAGTTTACAAAAAAGCAGTCCCCATTGTCGATTTTAGAATATATGATCTTTGTCAAATCATAATCATTATTAGTAAAAAATCTGGTGCGATCTCATTGGCTGAGCTACTGCACACTATCAGCTGTTAGAGTGCAGCACTTGGTTGAAGATTGTTTTCAAAATGGTGATGTCTTTGCAAAGTTTCATAGGAAGATTTAGTATTTTGGTCTTTTTTTCACCAACACATGATTCGTTTATTATAATTTTTACGAAAACAATTACATTGTTTGCTCTTGATTAGAGTGTTTCTGTTAAGGAACTATCGGGTGACAGTTGCCCTGCAGAAATTTGATGTTCTTAAAAGAAATATTTGCCCAAGAAGCAAAACCTCAAGATAAATATGCTAGTTTTAAAAACATCAAATTTCCAAGAGGCGACTATCAGACCGATAGTTCTGAGACATAACCACTCTATTGTCTTTGTTGTTCGCCACTAAATTTGTTCTGCATGCTAAAATTCACTAAATTGAAATTTTTTTGGTTTCTTGGGGTACTTCCTCGTTGATAGATATTCGCTGATTAAGCCATAAGCCATACTTATTAAGATTTTCATGGACAAGTACTATCCATCCAGGTATTTTTCTTGGAAGGGCCCTGTGGACTGATAGTGTCTCTCTGCAGACAACCACTATTGCATCATGTGATCAATTTAAACTTATAAGAATCAGAGAAAATGTAGTGGTGAACAATAAGGGATGATACATGTACAGTTGATTTGGCTTTCTGCTTCATCAACTAACACCCCATAGAAATCTAGAGCTCATAATCTAATTTTTAATTATTACTTTTTGCTATTGCTATTTTATTATAGTTACTCTTATATCTTTATGTCGTTGTAGTTTTTGAATTATTGACAAGTGTGGAACTTTGTAATTCAGTGGCAAAATAAGTAATTTATCTTTCCTATCTTGACAAATCGATTGTGATATTCATTAAAAAATAAGCAGTCTTTATATTGAGTCTGTCTTTGAGATAATTTATGTGAGAAAAATTTGTTAATAAAGACACTGCTTGAGAAAATTTTGGAGCTGTTGTGTTATCACCCTTTCCTCTGTGGAGGCAACAAACGGTTGATTTCATCATTGATGTTGCAGGATTTAAAGGAGTACATGGCCAAGGCCGGGGAAGTAACATTTGCAGATGCTCACAAGAGAAGGCAGGGAGAAGGGTCAGTATGAGTCTAAAAATGTTTGCTATTAGTGACTCACTGTCATAGGTTAATAATGATGTTATTGCATTGCCAGTAACTTCTTCATGGGTATGCAAAGGAAAAAGTTTTCCATGTCGAAATAGAACAGTTAGTAGAACAACAATCAATGATTCTCTGGTAATAGAGATCCCTTCTCATGAACAATTGGCCAGTTGCATAATTTATCTCAATGGATGTTGCTACTATCATCAGACAGAAGAAACAACTGGCCAGACACTCGGTGCCCCAGTTTTTGTTAAGTTTCCAACATGCTCCTTTGTGGTGAGTTCAGTGGTTGAAATACTCATGTAACAAATCAAAGTTTATTTTCAATTTTACTAAAGCTGCGCAATTGCATTTTCTTTCAGAGTTGTTGAGTTTGCCACTAAAGAAGACATGAAGAACGCACTCAAAAAATTGGATGATTCAGAATTAAATGGAAGACGCATCCGGTTGAAAATCGTAAGATTTCTGGTTTATTTACATTATAAACTTCTATAGCTGGTGTTATCTAAAAGAGAGGATCTCTGTCAAACAGTTTGCAAACAAGATTCCACCAACAGGCACAAAAAAAATACATAAGTAAAACACAGAGTTAAGTGAACAGTATTTTTGCTTTTTGCCTGCTGTTTGTGTAATTCTTGTATTATATAAGAAAAAAATAAAAATGGCTTGTAGAGAATTATGTTAAGTTTGCCAGCTGTGTAGTTGAAATGAAGCTAGAAAATTTCCACTGCCTATTTGAGTCTATATCTTGTACAGAAAGTGACAGAAATATTGATATGTATGATGCCACATCTTTCTTTTTAGGAGAAAGTCAAGACCTCCCGTCGATCCCGAAGCCGAAGTCGATCTCGTTCCCCAAAGCGCAGAAAAAGGTTAGAGAAAAACTAAGAGAGCATAAGGGGCAGACAGGGACACTCCCCAGTCCAACCCTTGGGTTATGAAAACTTCGGGAAAGTGAGGTATTTTTGTCATGGAAGTCTATTTTCCGAGAGGTCCGCATGCCTCACTGTGATGCTCAGGGATGCTCATGGCGTACACCGTGAGTGGTCCTCTATCCCTTATGTTCTCTTGGAAAAACCCAATTAGTTATGACAGTTGTTTAAAGCATAAACAGCAATAATAAAGTAGCCGATTACAAAACTCTTCACAGGATTACGTTGAGTGCCGTTTGTATGGGCTGTGAAACACTGAGTTATGGAATGTGTCAAGATTATTTAGTTTAGTTGATGCAAGCTTGGGACTTGCCATGAGATGCAAAAGCGAAAACATGGTTGTAGGACACGTCACTTCTATAGAACAAGAAAGCTGAACGCAATAGTAAAAAAGTTAACCTCGGTTGTGTTTGTGTCAGACTAACTAAGCTTGAAGTGAACTTAAGAAGAATATATCTCTTTAAATAGAGAAATTGCAGAACGAGGGCAATAGGGCGAGGCAGGGGCGGATCCAGGATTTCAAAAGGGAGGGTGGATGGATGGCGGGTCGACCCGCCATCTTGGAAATTACCCACAAGACCCTGGGAACGAGGTTGCCATCAAACCTGAGCATCGACTGAGCACATGGGTTGGTAAGCGCGAACGTTTCCCTGCAAATTTCGCAATAAACAACAACCAGACATGAGCGAGAGCTAATTTTTCTTTCTTTATTTATTTTCTATTTCAAATAAAGTGACATTTCAAATTATTTTTTTTACTGAAAAATGGGGGGTGGATATCCACCCTATCCACCCCCCCCCTGTATCCGCCCCTGCGAGGGTACGACCCATGAGACAGTGAAAAGGAGCATGTGTTTTGTTGGGAATTATTGGGTTTTTTGGGCTCCTACTCCGTGTACCGACACAGATGACGTAAAACAAAGACAGACAATAAAAAAGTTGTTACTGAATAATTTACACACAATGGTGAAACAATGCATATGTCATCTGTGTCGGTACACGGAGTAGGAGCCGTTTTTTGACTAAACATTTTGTTTTGTTGTTACTGTAGGAGTCATTCTCACTCGCGTAGTCGCTCCAAGTCGCATTCCAAGTCTCCAAAGAGACGTCACCATTCGTCATCTCGCTCCCGTTCCCCTTCCAAGTCACGCAAGTCACGCTCTAAGTCACGCTCTCAATCCAAGGAAAAGCAGCATAGGTCGAGATCCAAATCTGCTGAGGAACAGGAGAAAAAGTCGCGATCAGGAAGCCCCGAAAAGGAAGAAGATGTGGGTGAAGATGCGGGTGAAGAAGCTGAAGCCGAAGCTGAAGCCGAAACCGAAGCCGAAGCCGAGGTGGAAGCCGAAGCCGAGGTGGAAGAGAAGGAAGGTAGCCCCGCAGCAGTTAACGGCGATGAAGAAAATGGAGATGCAGAGCAGGTGGAAGAGGTTGAAGACGAAGCAGACGACGACTGAAGGATATCAGCAACTCACAGTGCTTGTTGTTACCATATTGCTCTTTGGTTGTAAACGTCCATATCAAAGATGTTTTATTAGCGTCAACTTCACAGTTTTTATGGTTGCAGGATTTCGGCATCCTTGACGGAACCTACTGTTCAGAGTTAGGTAAATTTGTTTTGAAACAGCACCAGCTGTTGCTGTTATTGTACAAGCGTCCTTTCAGTTACTTAACGTGAAACTTTCGATTTGTTCTGAAATGTCCTGTGGACCCTTACACTTTTAGCCGAATGTGTAGTTTGTACATATCTTCACAGCACTCTTTTTTGTTTCGTCCTGACGATTCTCTTGGCCAGAAAAACTCGTCTCTCTTTCATTAATTCTTTTCTGCTCGACGAGTTTATTTTAAGATACGGTTGCTCGTTTTCGTGTAAGATAGCCAATTGATACTCGGTCTAGCTGACAGCATTTGAACCTAATTCCTCCTCCATCTGGTTTTTGATGATAATTTTTTAAATCCGTCCAAAATCCATGTTAGGACGACACTTAGTTGGTCGTTATTGTATATCTGAAGCCATATTGGACTGAACCACTTGTTTACTTTTTCACTAAAACACTATCGTAGAGTTTTATATTAAACTGAAGCAATTAATTCTGGATCGTAGTGTAGACAGTCTTGCTGTAAATATATCCTTTAAATTACCTTACATTGTGTTGAATGATTTGATCCGTGAAATGGAGAGGGTATTACATGACCGCGCTAATACGAAATAGCTCTTCGAGTTTTGAAAAACTTGTGCTCACTCGTGAAATATTTTTTTACACGAGAAAAGACATTTATCACCAAGTACAAATAACCAATGAAATGCCAAACAATCTAATTTTCATCTTATTTGTTCCTAAGTCGTTATTACGCGGGATGACGTAGTCAGCCAGCGTATAAAATTCGGTAGCGCATTCCTTTCGTCGTCTTGGGAGTCAAAAATTGCCTTGTTTTTTTAACTTTCCCGTATCCCGAGCCCGTCCACAAAAAATTGTGTGATTTTTATTGGCTGTAACTCCGAATCACGTGCAAGTCAGGTTGGATTGCACCATAGATATCCATGATCGCACAATCAGCTGAAAAACATACTGCGTCAGCAATTTTAAACCAACACATCCCGCGTAAACGCCTTCAGGCGTCTTCTTGTTTATGATTAATCTTCGCGACAGCGACCATTTGCGGGGATAACGTTTTTGTCGCAGTTAAAGTAAGTTGTATTTTTGCCCGACAGCTTACCTGATTTTTCCTTGGTGTTCAAGATAAATGCGTTATTGACCAAGCTTGAGGTCAAGTTGGCTGCATGTTCGCTGAGTTCGTTTTTTGCGTTTTTATCGACCGAGACGAAGTCGAAGAACGAGGCCAATATCGAACCATTCTAACCGAACAATCTTTGTCTAAGGATTCATTATATGGCCATTTTTCTTGGTTTTGGGGCGAAACGCGGGAGATCCCAAGCTAGCAAGTAAGTCCATTTTGCTTGCCCGGGTAGCCAATCAGAACACGGGATTCGCTTCATCTTTCCCGCTTATGGAACCAGCCATATAAGGGACCATTTATTACGAGGGAGGAGGGGCTGGCGGGATTTGCGGGGCCATGCGAAAAAAAACTGCTTTTGGGAAGAGGGTCATCTAAAAAAAAACATGGAATAGGGGAATCACGTGAAATATTTTAGCAATACTTTTACAGGGTTACAACAATAAGGGAAAAACAAAACTTTTTCATAGCTGTACATAGCCATACATAGCTGTACTTAGCCATACGTAGCCACAAGTAGCAATACATAGCCATATATTGCCACATGTAGCCATACGTAGCCTTACATAACTGTACATAGCCATACATAGCTATACACAGCCACATGTAGCCATACATAGCCATACAGAGCTGCATAGCCATACGTTGCTATACATAGCCACATGTAGACATACATAGCTGTACATAGCCATACATAGCTGTTCATAGCTGTACATAGCCATACATAGCCATGCCCAGGCATTAGGTGTATTGCTTACGTCGCCGTTTTCGGTTATTTTCGTTTTTATTATTCAATAGCAGAATCGGCTTATTTAAGAAATAGAAAACATGTACCGTGTTTCTATCGAGTTTTAGTATAAATCTACTAGTGTTCTATCACAAATGCCGCGCTCTGATGGGCTACGCTACCCACTATCTATTCTGTGATAGATAGTGAGTAGCGTAATGGCGGCCGCTTCTTCACGTTTTCGAAGTGTCCGTGAAGAAGATTTAGACAGTTTACTGGTCGAGGCTGTTCCAGAAAAGACAAAGTTTTGAACGACTATTAGATTTATACTAAAACAATTAGATTATTCGCTCTCGATTTCTATGCGTGATAGTTGACTCGGGCTGCGCCCTCGTCAACTATCACGCGATAGAAATCTCGAGCTCATAATCTAATTGTTTAATAGAAACACGAGTGTATGTTTGGGAGAACGAGAAATGCTGTGGGAACACGAGCCGCAGCTTTTTCGAGTTCTCCCAAACTTTCACGATCAGCGCGCGTACTTTCTTGGGACTGTTTTCTAAATAGTTTTATTGGCCGATTGTAATTGTTTTTTTTTTTGTTATATTCAAGTACACAATTCATTTTTTATTTGAACACTCTCAGGACCGAATCACCTCCTGACACTCTTCATTTCATATTCTACTTCAACATTCTACATATTACTTTAGTTTTGTAATTAGTCCTGTGATTTGAACGGAATGTGTATGTTTGACTGTATTAACTTACCTCAAACCACTATATGATAAGACCACTCCTCCCCCTCCCACCCCCCCCCCCCCCCCCCCGTACCGTAAGCTAGGAAAACTGCTGTTTTACCACAATTGCTAATAATCTCGCAATCTGATTGGCTAATTTGCCGTTGTCGATAAGAGTCTAGACAATTAATGCTGCTCGCGTCAATGTATCACGCAAAGCAATAGCCAATCAGAAACACTAATTTTGGGGAATAAACCAATCAGATTGCGAGAAAGTTAAAGATAACGCTTCCTCTTTCATTGTGTCACGATCTTGGTCAAGTTTTTTTTTTTTTTTTTTAAAAAAAAAAAAACATTTTCTTTGACGTTTTTTAACGTTGCTAGTGTGGTAAAAACAAATCGAATGGGGTTTAGCGTTGTCTGAACTTTTTTATCGACAACGAGTACGCGTCATCACAGTGGTCAAAATTTGTCCAGCATTTGGACCACGTTATAATGCACTGTGATGACGCGTAGCTAAACCACATTCGATTTGTTAATTTTAAAATGACCCCGGCATGAGATATGTTCTTAACCAGCTAATAGCCGAACAATTTTGCTTGCTTTGATTTATTATATGAGTTAGATGCGTTGCAAGCGTTTCCGTGCTGTTTCGGGCAAAGACCGCGCAAAAAATGGCGCGAGTAAGCGGGGAGGGAGTGGGGAAGAAAGCGTTTCCTTCCTTCCCCTCCCTCTCCCCCCTCTTTCATTTTTTGGCTCTCAGTTCGGCTCACGCGGTCAAAACCGAGAATCTCGTTCCTCGGTCTTTCTTTGCTCCGAAACAGCACGGAAACGCTTGGTACGCAGGCTACATATGAGTGGATTTAATCTATCCAGTTTAAGGGCCTTTTGTACTTCAACATACCTCAGCGAAATAGTACAGAGTACTTGGTGACTCGGCAAATTTAGGTCGTTCTCTCAAAAACTGCTGGTCTGCTACTGTCAGTTGCTCTAAGTTTTGTTGGGCTAGCTGAACGTAATTGTATGACAATTTTCAATCTCACTTATCCAGGATTTCTAAACAAACAATTCATAGCAACAAAAGAATTGTCTAACATCAATCAGTGCCACACCTCAAGCGCCTGTAATTTTTCTTATACCATTTATACTATCTTAAGAATGTATATATCTAGAAAATTATATTGCCTTCTAGTATTAGCCCCAAAGCTATTCAGAAATGAAATAAACTAAGAAACTAAGAAACTTGTCAAGTAATTTAGTGTTAAGCCAATTGTTTCCCGTTTCACAGAGGTCACAGAGGGAACGTAGTTTTGGTAAACCGAGTCTGTTCACTGAGCCAAGCAAAGCGTAAAGCACACAGTGTTCGTCCCCAAAAGCCACGCGATCGACATGCAATAAGTGTCGTGCAATCTTTTTTATTTTTCAACATCATTGAGTTGACTTACGGAACGTCACATGAAGTTATATGAAGTCATGATCAGTTTTGATATTTCCTGAATTTCGTAAGAGGATAAACTCGACAAAGCCGCGGAGCATTTAAACAATTTGATGATTCGATTGACGCAACGCGTGATAAAATACATATTTTGATTAGGTGACGTCATTGTTCAAAAGTCAAGGAATACATTCTGTCTGCCGGAAAAGCGTTCAAATTTTTACGATCCTAACGTTTTTAGCAAAAATCAATGGTGTGGAATAAGAAGAGTCTGAAATTGGTTACAATTCAGTTAAACGTTTACAAAGTTCTCTTTGTCTTCTGTTTGTAATTTTCGGCTTTTTGGGTGGAAGTATCAGGCTTTGTTGACGAATATTTTGAACGTTTTGAGCTCCAACATTGCTGTACTAACTGGTCCGTAACCTACGAGCTGTTTTAGATATCAACGTCATATTGGAGAAAATGATCGTTACACGGTTTGCTTGGTGATTGACCGGAGGGCATATGCGTGATTCGACTGCAACAATATAAATGGTGATCTTAATTTTATCTGTAATCAAAATGTTCAGTCTGAAACTAGATAATGTTGAAAGAGGCACTGTTCCTTTAATGCTCTTCACATCGTGTGAGACAAAATGTAGCAGGAGTCCATCAATATAAATAAAAATGTGTAAATATATAAATTTTTGCATTATGCTACATTATATATGCAAAAGTCCCCACGTTGAACTAATCCTTTTGTCTGCTGTAATGTGTTTTCTACGAAGTGCGAGTGTCCTTCCGAATAATATCAAAAACTTCGTTCCGTTCGTGATTAAAATAGCTCGATCATCAAACCCCACGTCCTCCCCCGGAAATGTGTTGAACTGTGTGACGTTGTGGGTTTGTTTCTGGATCGAACCAATCAAAACATCGCGTTCGTCATTGTAATTATGCATTCCTTCCATGGTTGTCGGTGGTTGTTGGATGTCCGTTTCAGAGTGGTGGTCGTTTGAAGTCAAACAGTGTCGCTGGTTGTGTTAATGCTCGGTTGTTATTGCTGTCTTCTCGGGATGCCCTCTTAGTAGTCGTATCTAGTTATTGGAATGTCGTAAAAGTTTAGAAGTATCAGAAAACATGGAGGAAATTCGAACGCGAGGGGAGCAGCGCGAATATCTACGAAAGTTGATTTCCGAATGGAACGCAAGTCGTTTGGATCTCTTTGAAATCAGTGAGCCGAACGAGGTAACCTTCCCTTACAGCAAATAATATGTGAAAAGGAAGGTAGTAGACTCGCGAGGAGTTTCGTTCTCTAAAAAACCGTTGTATGTTGTATTGACCAGACATTATGCATGCCTTGTTAATTTAACAGGATTTAGAGTACCGCGGCGTGATGCGGTTTTACTTCCAAGATGCAGGAGCTAAAGTGGCGACAAAATGTATACGCGTTAGTAGTATGCAAACAGCCGAGGATGTTACGAACAGCCTCGTGGAGAAATTCCGTCCGGACATGAAGATGCTTTCAAACCCGAATTACTCACTTTACGTAGTACACCCGAATGGAGGTAGGAAACCATTTCAAAGTAGGCCTCATTAATTGCCGATGAAGTCCCTAGTTAGCGGTGTATTTTCGTTTGCGGGTTTCTCGTCATGTTGTTTTGATGGTGCTATTTGATGAGGACTTAGTATATTACGATTTCAGTAGTTTTTATTGTTATTTCGATCCTTCCTTCTCATCGTCTTACTGATAGTACACCCAAACCATTTCAAAGTACTGATGTATCGATGTTGGTGTTAAATGACTTTCTCGCGTATTGTCATTCAACCGACTGCATGTAAACTACAAGCCAAAGTTTTCTTGAAGAGGAGTCGTATTTATCGACACCTTCGAGTGAGAATTATCGCATATAACGGAGGGAAGCATGAAAGGGTATTTGATAGTTTGGAAACCAGAGAGTTTGTTACTTTCTTTCCTTTGCAAGTTCGTCGCATTGAGACAGTTCGAATCTTTCTCCCGCAGATAAGACATCTGGTGAATGAAATATTAATAATTTTTGAGTATATTTTATCTTCCCTGCTCTGTGACGTTTCATTGTGTCTTCCTGAGGGAGCAATGGAGTATATTTTAGAGCGGTATATTAATCTAAGGACCGGTTTCTGAAATTCGTAGCATCCTCGGTACTAAGTACATGTTTATCTCCCTGTGTCATGTTTCTTTTGAAAGATACCTCAGGAACATTTCTCGCATTCTTTCTACTTTTAAAGATATAAAGTCCGTAAATGAACAGTCTTATGACTTGTGTGTGTTAAGTCCAAGTGAAAAAGGATCAGAATTGCTACAGTTATTCACTCCGAGGAAATATGAGGAATTTCATTCCCATTTTTAACCTCCAAAGAGGACGCACAGTGTGGCATATATATTATTTTCCGTGCTTTGTTCATTTTTTGGTTTGGTATTCATTACCGTGACTTAAGATTTAAAACATTCTATGGTTTGGCTAAGTATCGGGCTCCAGAAGACAAAAACAGATAAGAGCGATTGTTCATAATCGAATTTGCAGTAACCTGTCAGACATTTTTTGTTTTCTTTATATTAAACAAAATTAGTTTGCATTGCTTGTGCTATTTGTATTTTAAGTTGAAAAAAACCTTGGGATGTTGATATCTCTTCAAGGGACAGGTTTTTCCAGTTCCATCTATTTCTTTTTGTTTTAATTTTTCTAATTTCAATTATGCAAAGCTCCAAATTGACCCTCCCACACCTAGAAAAGATAATACAGATAAGATTGCAACTTCTCGTTACCTTATCAATACAATGCCAAGCAGACAGGTGGTGAGGATTGACCAGCTTGACGATACTGGATCAACATAACACCAGTATCTGCAGAGTAATAGCTAAGGAAGTATATGGTATATGGCTTTTTTCAACAAGAATTACAGTGCTACATAGATTTTGAGAATAAAAAGGTTGCCAAAAAAAATTTTGTAATGAATTAAATACAAGTTTTTACAATAACTGAGCGAATTCTCGCGCGCTGATTGGTTAATTTTTATCATCAATAAGAGTACAGACACATAAAATTTTAATTTAAGTCTTCATTTGACCTTTTTCGCGTTTTGTTATTGTAAAAAACAAATTGACGTCAGTTTTTTATGCGTCTGTCCTCTTATTGATGATAAATTGCGTCATAACATTGTCAAAGTGTGTTGTAGATCCACTCGCCTATCGGCTCGTGGATCTACAACACTTTGACAATGTTATGACGCAATTTATCATCAATAAGAGGACAGACGCATAAAAAACTGACGTCAATTTGTTAAATTGACAAAATTACCTAATGTAGTTTTCTAAAAGTACATTAAGTGATTACATAAAAACTTGCTATGATTCTCTAACTTAATTAGGTGTATTTCTTGCCTATTGGCGTGGAGAATTCACAGATTCACCACTTGTAAATGAAAAAGAAAAAGTTGAATATAAGTTCAGTGACCGCGATATCAAAAGGATCCTCGTAGTAATGTTTCCAAGTGCTTGAGATCTATTTGTAATTAATATATCTTATAACTGATCTATTGCAGAGTCCAGGCAACTGGGAAAGACTGATCGTCCACTTGTGGTGCAACTTTCCTGGCAAGAAGACGACAGAGATGGAAGGTTTCTCTTGAAAAGTGACCAGGATGCACTGGTGACCAAAAATATTTTTGAAAACAATGCTGAAAATGAGCCTGGACAAAACTTCAAGAGAAAGTTGTCAAAAAGAGAAAAGAAGCAACTAAAAAAGAAAAGAGAAGAGGAAGCCAAGAAAGCGAAAAAAGAAGGAGTTCCCACATCACCTTCAAAGTCAACTGATGACACTGCAATTGCCCAAACTCTTTACAATGAACTCCCAGAAACAAGCTTCACACGAAGCATCTCAAATCCTGAAGCTGTTATGCGACGTCGCAGGCAGCAAAAGCTTGAACGCAAACTTCAAGAATTTCAGAGTAGTGATGGTGGCTCTGATGGTGGTGGCACGTTGAAAATCTTTGCTGAAACTTTAAAGCCAGAAATACCATACAAGACGTTATTGGTTTCTATGCGTGACCCCACAACACATGTGGTGAAAATGGCACTAGAGAAATACCAAATGGAAAAAGAGAATCCTGATGATTACTGTCTGGTTATGGTTAACATACCTCCAGAGGGTCCAGATGGGGAGAATACTTTAGGTAAAGAAAGGGTTGTTCATGATGATGATAATCCCCTTGCCATTGCTGCAAAATGGCCTCAGAATCGTGGCCATGTTGTATTTCATTTGCGTCGCAGAGCAAACTTGCCCAGGTACAGGAAAGAAAAGACAAGGAGGTCCAAGTCTCCTTCAAGGGTACCACTTGATGTTGCTGCTGATAGATCAGTTGCTGAAAGACTTGCTAATTCTACCTATCCAGAGCATTTGCTTCCATACTTACTAGAGATATCATCTGATGGGCGTGATCTTGCAAAAATACACAGACTACCCATGGATGTAACTGAAGTTGGCAGTGAAAAGTCAATGTCATCTGGTGGAAATTATTTGCAGCTCTTTGCGGCCCACATTCTTCCACGGCATTGTGTGATTACCAATATGGATGGTATTGTATCAGTGACACCATGTACTGGTGATGCTGAAGTATTTGTTGATGGCAAGAGAATTTACGAGACAACCAAACTTAATCATGGCAGTGTTGTTAAGATTGGTAGGGCTCACTTCTTTAGGTTCTGTGACCCAGCTTTTGAAGAGAAATTAAAGCGCCACAGTGCACCCACCCCAGATGCATCAAGCATTAGCAGTGGACATAGTGTAAGCGATAATGAGTCAAAAAAGAGGTCTAAATACAGGTAATATTCTAGTGTAAACTCTTGATTCTTTTTATTAGACTGTGCTGGTTTTGGACCAACTTGTAATCAGCTTTTGGGCTACTGCAGTTGTTTTATTTCCAACCACAATTTGATTGCGCTGTTGCAAGGGGTGGGTTTGGTATTCAGCCCAGTCAAAATGTGCCAGCAGCCCCCAGGGAGCAAGGGCCTTTGTCCTTATCTGCCTACTACTCCAGCCACATGTATGAGCACAACTTAAGCAGTTGCAAAGATAAGAAGTGAGAAAAATTCAGCCTTGAACAGGTTTTTTTTTCAGGGCTTATCTACACAACTGCTTAATTTGTGTTCATGATTGTGACAATCTTTCACTTATTAAGTAGTGACATTTCATGTTTTGATTGTCATGTTTAGAATTTGGATTGATCAGTTGATGCCATTATGTTTTTTTTTCTTTTTGGGAACTGCCCAGGTCAGGTCCACCTGGTGTGTATAGGGAATATGAGCAAAACAATGTGGAAATGACTAATAATAAAGACTCAACAATGTTTGAGACAACATTTGGTGTTGATGGTGAAATTGAAACCTTTGCAAGTGGTGGTTCTGACTATAGAGAGGTTTGTTACTATGTTTAGTATTTTTATGACATAGTTTTCAGATGTTTTTTTTACCATTTTTGATGTCTTAGATCGATCAATCTGTTTTAACATTTTTACCAGTTTTGACTTCTTTGAGTTCTTGTCAATTCCCTTATGCGACAACTTCTCTTGCTACTTCTATATTATCAGTCTTAAAAAAGGCATTTGGTTTTATTTAAGCAATAAACTGCAGTTTCTATGGGTTTACCAGCCTAATAAACCACGCAGGATTTCGGGAGAACATGAGAAGTTGAAACAAGTTGTATTTCTTTAACTTCCATCTGGATGTCATTCAAATTGTAACCTGTCATGTTTAGAAACCCTTATAAGGTCGTATTTTTCCACTGCCTTGTGCTTTTTTATGTCATTGATGTTAAGATCTATTTCGAAGGAGACTGGATTTGTAGTTCAGTAAATTAGTGACACTCGCTATACCACTATACTTCCAAAATTAAAACAACAGTGACCTCCAGCACTGTTGGATTTCGTTGTAAGTCCATTCCTTCACACTTTTGGAAGTTATAGTTTTAGGTGCTATGTTGAATTTGTATTTAATACATCTTGATAGTTAATGAGCTACTTGCTCAAAAGCCCGAGTTTTTCCCGTTTTCCATGTAATTAAACAATTTGTAGAGAGCTTGAGTGGGATTTGGTAGTTTGTTTCTTCAGGTTTTTGCTAATTGATAGCAGTTACAGTTCATTACCTTTATATCATTGGTTTTGTTGTGACCCTAGCAGGATATGCCTCCACAAATCATTCACACCCCTCCAGATGACACTCCAGAAGGAAGTGGTTTTAGTGACAAACTTCCAGCACGACTGGAGTTCAGAGAATCAGGAGAAGATGCTTTCTTTGCAGCAGTTATCAGTGAAGTGAATGGTGCTGCTGTTCATTTTAAACTGGCCCCAACCTACACATTGTACATGTGTTGTCGTTATCGTATCTCACCAGCATATCGACCTGAACTGGTGACACATCAGCGTGGTGAGAGGTTAGCTGTCACAGTGCAGAAGATATCTAACATGATGCGCTCTACTGTTGAGGTGAGTGATGGTAGATAAGAGTCCATCCATTTCACCAGTACATTGTTCTAATAGGTTCTCCAATAAACAGTTCGCATGGACACGGAATAATAGAAGGGCGAAATGAGATGAAATACAACAAACATGGCCTGACTAGTGCCAGGTCCCTAACTTAGTACACTTAGTGCCAGGTGCTCTGGATGGCATGCAACCACTTGCAGTTAAAAACTGAACTTATATACCATTTAGTAATATATCATGCAAGGGAGACCCAGGGGAAGCTAATAAAGGCAATTTTTCAATTACTCAGATTACATGTAGCTGATATTTGGGCTTTAAACAATGAAAGGTCTGGGCAAAAATAAAGCCTCAAATTTGTGTCATTGAAAGTGCTCAAAAATAGCTGAAATTTGGCATGTAACTTTTGTTTTTGGAGACTAACACTGTTCCAAATTCTTTGCTGGTTTATGCTTAATTTTGATTATTTGGTGTTTAAGTAGATTATTAAACATTTGCTTTCTAGAAAATGAGAAATGGAAGGAACTGTTGGGCGTGGAAAGTCACATAGAATAGCTTGAGATTAAGTCATTCAGCTAGGTTATGTTAAGTGAGCAAGAAGGTGTAAAGTACGTCTTATGCTTCATACTCATGACAGGAAAACAACCAGATTCCAGGAAGCCTGGCATTTTGGATGGCAAACTCATCTGAACTTCTCCATTTCCTGAAGCAAGATATTGATATATCATCATTTTCAAGGGACAGCCATCAAGTCCTTGCGCAGTCAGTACAGATGGCCTTCAGACACCTGGTTCAGTGCGTTGAGCAGGAGCTGAGAACAGCTATGTCTGCATTCCTGGACAAAACAGAGGATGCTGACATGGAAGACAGTGATGTGGAATCCATGAATGATCTTGACTCTCCTGATAACACAGAAGGGGAACGCAGCTTTAGATATGGAATGTCTGGACGGCCTCTGGGAGGGGACAGTTGGCTTGGTAAGATAAAAAATTCATGCAGCCCTGGGTTTAGTACATAATAAGTGAAACTTATGACAAATTGATATGGTTATGTAATTAGTATCTTTAAAAATAAGTTATATTATCAGCAAAGATATAGAAAGCTTACACCTGTCGCTTATTTTTGAGCTACAAGTACTTGTCAAAGAAAGGTTTGGTTTTAATACTTGTTTTTCCAGCCATCCTTATTGATTTCTGTTCTTTTTCTTTCTTTTCCTTTCTTTCTTTTTTGTGAATTGAGGAAACTGGAGTTTTAGAAATCAGTGAACTTAGTGTGAGCTAATTTTTTCTGGTCCTTCTCATTTGTTTGCTTGACATTAAGTATTTTGACATGACATGGCCAAATATAGCAATAGTACATGTAATATAGCAGTATGTAGTTACTATACTGGCACTCGGTTTCAAAAGCTGGAATAATTGCAAACAAAAACCAAGTCCAGTATTAAAATATTGCATTTTCAAGTCTTGTTGCTTGTTGGGAACCCAAATTTAACCAGATCTAAACTGTTTGAGGCAATGTTCAGCCATGGATAATGTTTGTCTAGTTCTAATTTATCTAACCACTGACCAACTTTTCATTCAGGTGGCAGACGACGTCATAGCAAGCCCACAGTGTCTGACATCCTGTTTACCTTGTCATCAGCCATGTCATTATTACGACGCTGCAGAGTGAATGCTGCCCTCACCATTCAGGTGTTTTCACAGTTGTTCCACTATATCAACATGTGGATATTTAACAAGATAATCCTTCAGCCTCAGTTAGGTCTGTGCACCAGGGACTGGGGTGTGAGACTGCGGCGAAGGCTAGCAAGAGTAGAATCTTGGGCACAGAAACAAGGTCTTGAACTGGCAGCAGAGTTTCACCTAGGTCGGGTTATTCAGGTAGGCACATAGTACTGTACTACTGTCAAGTTTATACATTATCAGTAACAGTGAAGATCATACAGTAACTGTTTAGCATTGGTGTTCATGCTCTTGTATTGTAATTTAAGTATCCCTTAAACTCTGTCTTTAAAATGGATCCAGCTCGCTATTGGCACAAAAAAATTTCCAATTACTCCCTAATCTCAACTGCAAATTATTTTCTCCACAACAAATTCTAAGTGAAAGGGGCCTGTATCATGCAGTTTGCAGTAATATAGAGGATATTACATGGTGGCACGAAGATATGAATTTATTTTCTCGTGTTAAAAACAACATTTTACTCGCTCGCTGTGCTCGCTCGTAAAATGTTGTTTTCACCGCTTGAAAATAAAATTCATATCTTCAAGCCACCGTGCAATGTTCTTTTTATTGTAGGGACAAGAAACTAGCGGGAAAATTTTGTTAGGACGCGCGCGTTTATTAAGTATTTCCTTGAGTTACTAAAGTCCTGAGTATTGTTTGATTCAAAGAAAAATTCATGTATCTTTCATTCAGGTATCTTTACTGATAGATGTTAGTGCCAGTTAAGCTCAAATCTTAGTGGTTTTTGTTTTGTGCAGTTAAGTGGTTTGCAGGATATATTTGGTGTCCAGAAATTTCAGAAAACATTTTCAAGATATAAATTACAACAAAAAGTTAAAAAGCTCTTTCAATTGCTTGTTATTATTACAATTACCAGGTATTATTGTTATTACGGTGTTATTATTATTATTATTATTATTATTATTCATTATTATTATTAGGAATAGTATTAGTATTGGTATTGCTATTGTTGTAATCATTGCTGTAAGTATAGGTATTGGCCTTTCAGTACTATTAGTACCGTGAGTTTCATTTTAACGCTGTAGCCTTTTCCCGCAAAATTCGTCTGTAAAACGTACGTTCTAAAATAGTGTAAAAATAAATTTACCTTTTTGTTTACAGGCCGTGCATTTGCTCCAGTCCCCAAAGAATTCTCACAATGATATAAACTCGATATCCTCGGCTTGCTTTAAACTCAATTCCCTACAACTTCGTGCTCTCCTCGAGAACTACCGACCTGCTCCCGATGAACTGGGGATTCCCAGGTTTGTATCGCTATGGAAGCCATTTGTAATTTCAACAGAGCCTCGCATTCAGTGAAGTTCTAAAATGTTCTAAATCGTTGCTTGTTTAGAAACTTATTTTTTTTTTGCACTGTGGATTAGCGTTTACCAAAATGCCTTTAATATTGGCTGCTGTCATGTGTTTGCGAAAGGTCCCTACCACAGTATTTTACTGATTTACGACCACTCAGGTGATTGCTGATCGACGTTCCATGGCTTTGGACAATGTTTCCCCTTTGTACAAATACTGTACGTCACTTAAACAAATGATTTGTTAAGTAAGGTTATCGTTTGTCAGTAGAAGCTGTTTATCCTGTGTCAGGCGGCAAAACAGGATATTCGTTGTACGATAAATTCAGCTTAAAACACCTGGCAAGACAGACAAAGCGAATGCTATACAACTAGCTTTCTGAGGGTATAGCTTGCATTTTAACATCTTAGTGTCCAAAGAAACGCAAAACACCAAAACTTAAACTTACTCTGGATTTGTCTGTTTAGGGATTTGATTGATAGCGTAGTGGCTGTGGCAGAAAATACTGCTGATGAGCACATTCGTAGCCAGGGCCAAGATGTGGTACTTGAGGAGGACCCACAGCTTCAGCTCCCATTCCTACTACCTGAGGATAGCTACTCATGCGAAGTGATCCGCGGTGTTGCTGCTGGACTGAAAGAGTTTTTAGAGCCCTTGGATGCCATAGGTGGGTCATCGGCTAGAAGCTTCCATGTTGTTATACGTCCCATGCGGTTGGTTTTACATTACACTTAGGTTGTTTGCATGAGTTATTAAACTTTGTAATAGCGATATACTACGAGCCAAGTCGCCTATATCTCTTATCGTATTGCTAATTTAAATTGAACGATTTCTGGTACACGCAAGATGCCTTGTGAATATTCGATTCTCGCAGTCTTACTTAACCATTTATTTAAACATTTACTGTAACTTTATCAACACTGGGGAGTTACCACCGAAAACTAAGACCACGGAAATTATACCGCTTCTATTATGAAGAGTTTTAAATCGGTTGATAAATAATCCAGCCCCTTTTCGACTGTTGCTGTTGTTGGGTTTGCCACGACGACCTTCTCCTACCCACAGGGAAGTTTTTAGTGACGAGTTCAAACGCCGGCTGTAAAAGTGAAAATAAATAGCCCTCTCGCTCTTTAGTATTATGGAAAAACAGCGAATACACGAGTAGCATTTGCAAACTGATTTTGAGTGCTCGACCTCTCTCATTAGACGTGCATAGCGTTGGAGTTCGCTATTAAAATTTTTCTAACCTGTCAGCTCACACGGATTAAAACGTTTGGTCGACTGACAATTTTTACCAGTCATGGAGCAGGTGTACAATATCTTTCAATTCTGCCAAATAATGCTCTTTCGTATGGGGCAGGTGAAAAACCTTAAAATGTCGCCGTACACCTTAACTGAGATCGAGCGCCTCGCAGCGAATAAAACAGAAACAAATAATCGATATTCGGTATTTCGCTATGAGCTTTGTTTCGCTAGAATTCTTGTTCGTTGGTTTAAACTTAGTTTAAATATCTGAGGCACTGTCGTCTCTATTTACCAAGACTGTTTACATTTCAGGTCTTTGTCGGTTAACTGTACAGCCAATGTCGTCTGGTTTGTGGACCGTTTATCAAGCAAAGCACAGAGATACGGGTAATGAATATTCTACAGACTATGCGGCGTCTTTCATATTTCTTTGTACTTCGAGTGAAGATTTTTTACTGCAGGCTAAAAAAAAAGCCTTAAAATAACCAAAGGAAAGAAGCGGCATATGTCTGTACAATTTCTCTGTGTTATTATTTCTTTCGGATGAAGTGATTTTACATTTCTTTTCCTTTTTATTAGGTGGACATATACCCACAGGGACAACACAGGTAACGTGCGAATATTGTGACAATGTTTTTATTCAGATATTTAAAATAGAGCTAGTTTTTATTATTTAAGGTGTTCGCTAGTGTGTGCTGGCTCAGTGTTTGTTCTGGTGCCTGGAAGCTTCTTTACTGCCAAGTGACTCACAGTATTCTTGCTTTACCGATTCTTTCTACGTGCTTCTCGGCTTCAAACACTTGGCCAGACTAACATTTATTATTATCACCCAACTGGAGGACTAATGCAAATGCCGCAATCTGATTGGCAACTCTACTAGAGGACTATTAGTAATAGTCCTCGAGTGGCGAAATTCGTGACGCTTTCTTTCGTTTTATTCCCAAATAGATATTTCTTCAACTGGCATTTGCTTACTTTATTATTGCCTTTTCTGTCCGACAAGTTGGGTGAGACTAAAACAATTAGACCCTTCACCCTCAAGGGCCACGGGTCAGTAGCTCATTCGGCTGCACCTCATGGGCTATTGACCCGTAGCCCTTGCGGACTACGGGTCTAATTGTTAATGAGCTCTAACAGCATGTTTAATGAGCAGTTCACTTTATTTTTTAGTCCCAAGCTCCCGAAATAATGGATGTCTCCTTTCACAAGGGACGTGGCGGCATGGGTCTTAGTATAGTAGCGGCAAAGGTGAGTAAAATTTATTGGTTCCCGTTGTAAAGCAAAACGTTTTAATTTAAATCCCTTAAACTGCATCTTCTTGCTCGTTTACGAAAAGGAGAAGAAAGATAGCGGTAAATAATGATTCAGCTTGCAAATGACTCGTACAAATTATTAGTAAGTGAAGTTTTGAGGGACGTTTTGATAAAGCTTTCATCTTATATCTCGACCTTTAACGCATGGGAAATCTCGCATTGATTCAAGGTTCTTACTCTGAAACAAATTGTGAGCAGCCTGTCTTTTTGCGTCAGATCCTTCGCGGGGTCTTAAGAGAAATAATGAGCTTCTTAACGGCAGAATTTTAATGCATCAAACATGCAAAGCTGCCGGCTTGGCTGATTTTATTTTTGTTATCATTTAAGGGAGTCGGTCAAGACAAGTTGGGTATTTACGTCAAGCAAGTTGTTAAAGATGGTCCTGCTGCTAAGGTTGGCGCAGTGTTGGTGTACTTAATCAGATGGTTTCGAGTGTAATTTGGAATAAAGTAAATTGAAGACCAAAAAAATTGCACGAGCCTGAAGGACGAGTGCAATTTGTAATTTTTGAAAATTTTAGGAGGCCTTATTTGTACAAAACCGCACTCAAAATCATTTCATTACTTGTTAATAATGTACATGTAAAAATTTAATTTCAAATTGCTGCACTCAGTTTCATCTTCCTGCACTGTTTGGGATCAATTAATTAATTATTATGTTATCAGCCAATCAGCGCGTTGAAATGTTTGCATGTATCGCGGGCTCTTTTGCTACTCGATGGTGTGTGCGTTAACCAATAAGAATGCGGGATTCGTGAAAGTATGCTATTTTGGGTGCGTTCCTTTGGTATGATCCGGATCCGGATTTGTGATCCGAAATCACACGGATCACTGCGCATCAAAGAAACCGATTAATCCACTCTGGACAATGATTCATCGGTCCCTTTGATGCGCCGTGATCTTTGTGAACTCGGATCACAAATCCAGATCCGGATCATACCTAAGGAACGCACCCTTAGTTTCTACTAGTGACTAATATAACTCGCAGTAGCCAGCTTTTACCACCCTTTTTTTTTAATTCTGTTTCGTTCCCCTGTGTGATCACCCAAGACAAATCGTGGAATAGTTCGAGTGTATCCGGTGGTCTGTACGGTCCCGCGTGTGCCTCAAATGAAAAAAAAACCTGTATTAGGGCCGTACGCCGTGGTGCTTACAGGGCCGTAAAAAGCCGCAAGGCCCTTCGTTTGACCCCGCGAGGTGCAGCCGCTGCGCTCGGTCCGTACGTCATACATAACCTTGAGCCACATATTTTCCTGTCCTGCCCTCCTGCTCAGTCAGTAAGTACATCGAATTCAATGCTTCTCTGGTCGCGCTGTAACTAGGTAATCAACCTAATTTTGCTTCTCTTTCACATCTAGGACGGACGTCTTCAAGCGGGAGATCAGCTGGTCTCAGTAAACGGTGAAAGTTTAATTGGCGTCCCACAGGAAAGGTTAGTAGATAGCACAACATTGTGTTCGTGCACAAAAATTAAACATTTTTTCCCAGGGGTGGGGGGTGGGGGGTGGGGGGTGAGGTGTACTTCCATATAAGAGGCAAATGGGGATGTGCCTCGGGATGGGAAACTCTCCCTTTACCATCTCAGCGTCCGTAACAGGCTATTTATCGGTCCGTAGTGTAAGTTACTGAGCCTCAGTTTTCAGTCAGATCAGTTTAGGGAGGAGCTGTCGAACCCTATTCGGAAGACGTTTGCACACTGTAGCTGTAATTACAGTGCCCAATTTACTGCTATGTAGCTTGTAGGTAACAGTAACTGATGCCGGCTGTTTGCTATTTTAGGGCCGCAGAACTGATGGTGAAATCAGGAGCCAATGTTAGCTTGAGAGTAGCTAAACAAGGCGCTATCTACCATGGCCTGGCTACACTGCTCAGTCAGCCGTCGCCAATGGTCAGCAAAGGTAAGGAGACACGATACGTGTTTTATTAATGTGGCCTTTCCAGGCTGGCGGTTTGTCGGGTGCTGTCATCATATTCTCATACAATCCTTGGAAGAGTTCCGATTGTTATAGATTTAGCAAGGTAAACGGAATCCCACATGAGAACATGATAGCGCGCGGAAAGGACTGTGCATGACTTCGAGTACCATGCTATTAAACCGTCAATGAAGACAGGACTTCACACTAAGAAACGCTTATTGGTACTCACGGCCGCTCATTTGTGATAACCACGTGATGGGAGGTTTTTCTTTTTTTTTGCAGCATTGTATTGAATTCTGGTCTCTGAAGACGAGGTGACCGTTTACCATCCATGCCTACAATTTTCGTGTAGTACAATTTCTAATTTCAAAATTTCTATTTTAGAGCCGCGGCCATTGCTGGCATTGGATGCCGAGGAAGAGGTCATTCAAGCATCACCTACAATATCTGAGCAACAGATGCAGCGTGCCCCCACAAGATGGCTACCACATGAGCATGACCAGTCGTTCAGAAGGCCAGAGGAGAGGAGAAACCGGCAATACCAAGAGCAGTGGCAGGGTGAAGATAGACGGCGTCATGATGAGCACAGGAGACAACCTGAAGAAGAACGAGTCAGAGAAAGGCGATATTGGGAAGAGGAAGAAAGACGCTTACAGGAGGAACGCAGGCAAGCTGACGAACAGCGGCGCCTTGAAGAAATGAGAAGACAAGAGGAGGAGCTCAGGAAGGAAGAAGAAGAGAGACGGTTTGAGGTGCAACGATGGCGTGCCGAAGAACAGCGAAGATTAGAAGAAGATCGAAGACGTGCCTCAGAACAGCGAAGATTGGAAGAAGAACGTAGACGTGCTGAAGAACAGCGACGATTGGAAGAAGAACAGAGACGTGCCGAAGAACAGCGAAGATTGGAAGAAGAACGGAGACGTGCCGAAGAACAGCGAAGATTGGAAGAAGAACGGAGACGTGCCGAAGAACAGCGAAGATTGGAAGAAGAACGAAAACGTGCCGAAGAACAGCGACGATTTGAAGAAGATCGACGACGCGTCGAACAGCAACGAAGACTGGAAGAAGAGCGGAAACGTGCTGAAGAAGAGAGAAGGCTCGAAGAAGAGCGTCGACGTGAAGAGGAGAGGAGACTTGCTGAACAGTATGCTGAAGAGAGGAGACTTGAAGAAGCTCGTGTACGGGAGGAAAGACGACTTGCCGATGAGGCTCGACGGTTGGAGGAAGAGCGTCGACGAGAAGAAGAACGCAGACTCGCGGAACAGCGTCGATTTGAGGAGGAACGACGCAAGCATGAAATGGATCGGAAACGAGCTGAAAATGCTCTGAAGATGATCGGGGAGCAGCAGCGTCGACAGAAGAAACCCAACGATGTCTCCGTGTCCACAGATCCTTCCCGACCAACATCCTACAGAGTTCGCTTTGAGCCTGAGGAAAATGACAGGGAGCGGCGAAGACCCCCATTGACTATCAAAGTTGAAGAACCGGAACTCGTTGCTAAAGAGGAGAAAAGCGGGGTTTATGCCCCGCCAGTGCCTTCACCTAGTAGAGTGTCCCCCAGTATGGTATCCCCTAAAGAGGCAAGTCTTTTCATAGTTGGGTAAAAGATTTTGGTGGTTTCTACATTTTCCAAGTCATCTGCCTCTTTATTCAAATTGAAAAGAAGTCTCTTTGCGTTTTGTAATTCCATCATGAATTTGCTGACTTGAATAGCCTGTGGAACCCGATGAAATGAGTAGATGAATTGAATACAGTTTATCAGGCAATGCTGATGGGCGTTTGGCGGGGGAGGGGGTGGAGCGGGGCTGGTGGTTATATGAAAAAAGAGGGTGCTACTTTGTACATGATTAAAACGTATCTAACACTGCAGTTTCCCTTTGTTTTTTGATTTGTCACTGATTTTGACCATTCTACTTTTGTTTTGTAACAGAGCACATCTCCTGAAGAAGCACCTACCAGTCCAATCCGAGTTGACAGTCATAACACTCGCTATGGTCGATTCATCATGATTACTCAATCCGCTTCTTCCCCCGGCGGGGCTCAAACGCGTCCATCCGTGGAGCCTGGGCAGGTGGAACTGGATTATTCAGCGTGCGATCCGAAAGAAAGTGAAAGGAGGCAACACGAGAAAGAAGAGTTTACCCAATGGCAACGGGAGGAAATGAGACGAGCTGCAGATCGCGAAGCGGCGCTGGAACGCGTAGAGAGAGAAGAAAAAGAACGAAGGGAAGAAGAGGAAAGAGCTTGGCGCAGACAGTTAGAAAAACAGAAAAGAGAACAGGAAATTCCGGTAAGACGCGACAGGGACCATTTTGTTCCTCTTGAGCGCGAAGGGGTAGAACGGGAACGCCAACGTGTTGAACGTGAAAGACAAGAACGTGAACGCCGAGAACGCGAACGTCAGGAACGTGAAAACGCTGAACGTGAAAGACAAGACAGAGAGCGTCATGAACGTGATCGTCGCGAGCGAGAACGCATTGAAAGGGAACGCGTCGAACGCGAACGTATCGAACGAGAGAAGCAGGAGAGAGAACGTGCGGAAAAACGTCGGCGAGAAGAGCAGGAACGTGAACAGCAGTTGGAGCGTGAACGTAATGATCGTTTGCGTGAAGAGCGAGAGCACGATGAGGAAGAACGTATTATGAATGAAATGGAAAAGGAAGAACTGGAAGAACAGAGAGAGAGGGAGAAGCATCTGAGGCAGCTGGAGGATGAGCAGCAGAAACTACGGAGCTTAGAGCAGGCCCGACTGAGGGGTGGCACGGGAAGTAAGGAATATCTTGACCTGATTGAGTCACTTTCGCCTGATGAAGTTGAACGAGAATTCCAGAAACGACTTGAGGCGGAAAAAAGAAAGAAAGAAGCTGGAGAAGACGAGGTGAGACTTAAATATTATTGATAAAACGTTCCTTGCTTGATTAATGCAGCTCGTGTGACTTCTACCGTGCAGTGTGTGCTTAGTTATTTTTGAATCACGTTTTCAGAGTGAACTGTTCTTTGGGACATTTTTCGTTCCCAGTGACTTTATTTCAGTACTGAAGTGGCTCTCGTAAGCCCATTATTTGACAGGATTTCTTCACTTAAAGGCTCCTTTGTTGGGGAGCAAGGGACATGGTTTGTTGTGTTTGTTCCCCTGTTCTTCCTTTGGGTTCTGAACCAATTATGCGAGAACTTACCTTCCCGACTTGCTTTGCGTTCTTACAGTGTTGTAATGAATTAAACTGAAAATGCCATTTTTTTGGACCCAAAGTTGGACGATTCGTGCTTCGTCCTAGTGGCTTAGTTCCGAACTCAAGTTGATTCCCAACAGTTTCCTTGAGAAAAAATTTTTAAGCGACGGAATAAGGGAATTAGAACCAGCCATTTGCACTCGTACGTCATAACACTTGGTCATTGGTTTGTTGGAGTCCAACTTTGTTGAAAAAGGACTCGCTTGTCCATTTTACACCCGAGATACTTACTCTGCGTAGTAGTTTGTTTCGTAACGAACTGTTCCTTAAAGGACAAAGCAGCTGCTCGCAGGGTACAGCGTACAGCTCTTTGTTTGCTCCAAGAACTCTTCGGCCGAATATTTATAACTTGAGTACGAAACGACCAAACTGACCAGGTACGAATCGTCTGAGCTGGGTTCGAAACGAGTTGAAATCGTTATTTCACTAACCATTTTCTTTGCTGTCATTGCATGCGACAGGTTATCCAAGAGCGAGCAGCGGGAGGCCTGGTTTCAGTGACACACATCAAGTACCAGTCCCCAAACAAGGAAGAGAGAATAGAAAGAGGAAGGAAAATTGATTTGTTAATTCAGGACAATGTTCGAAGAGAAAGAGAAAGGAAAGAAGCCGAATTGAGAAGAAAGCAAAAAGAAGAGGAAGAAGAGAAACTTCTGAGGTATAAAATACTGAACAGTATGCGTAAAATGATTATACTTGGTACATATAAGCTCGAGTAAATTTTTCAAAGACTAAGAAAATTGCACATTTCTGTAGAGTGAATGTAATTTGTGGTGTCAAGGAAACCATAATTCCTTATCGATAGCAAATTATAGGAGAAATAATTTGAATAAGATACTCAAAAAGAAGGAAGGCGGGAAATCAAAGCAACTGAAATTTATACTGCGCGCGCTTTTAAGAAAAGTGTATGTAAGATCATTCATAATTGTTTGGGGTAGTGAATCATGTAAGCCTTTACAAAATATCCCGAGATCTTCTGATTACCCCCCCCCCCCACCTCCCGAGGAGATCTCGGGATATTTTGTAAAGGCTTGCATGATTCCCTACCCATTGATTGCTTGACTTTAAAGCCATGCATGTACAGTTGACGTTTTTGAAGGACTCATGGTTGATTTCAAAAATAGTACAAAATAATACACATTCATGTATAATGGTCAGAACTGAGTATTTTTAACGTATATTGTCATATTTTAAAGATACAGAGTTGCTTCAGCTCTCTTTCTGTTATTTCTTGCCTTGTCTTTCAGGGAAAAACAGATGAAACGGTTGCAGCAGTTAGAACTTGACCGTGAGCAGCAGCGGGAAGCACAGAGACGAATGCAGGAACAGCGACAGCGAGAACAAGAGGAATGGTTGAAGCAGCAGCGTGAGAGAAGGGACCAGCAGAGGATGGAGCAGGAACGACTCCGCTTGGAAAAGAAAATGCAAGAGGAAGAAGAACGCAACAAAAAAAGACAGGAAGTTCAGCAGCGACGTGAACTAGATGATCAGTTACGCAGACAGTCTCAGCTGCAGAAAGAAGAAGCAGAAAGACAGCTAGCGGAGGAGGAGAGGGAGGCGGACGCACGACGCGAGATGGAAAGGAGAAAGCAGTTTGAGGAGCAAAGAATTGTTCGTGAGAAGGAGGAACAGGTTCGAAGACAGCAGGCTGACGATCAGCGATTGCAAGAGGGGAAGGTACGACGCCCGTCTACCGAAGATCACGTCAATGAATTGAAAGATCGTGCCACGGCGGATTGGGAGAAACGGAGGTCGCTAATTGACGACGAGATCAACCGACGGCGTTCCGAGCCCGTGTCGGCTCTTCGACATGCAAACAGCTCTCGTCCCAAAAAGCAAGTCTCATTTTCTAATGTAGCTACAGAGATTCGGGAGCCTGCTTCTCCGACATTCGTGGTTGGAACACCGTCAGGTTACACGGCACGGGTGACTCCTGCTCCTAGTGTCAGGTACGTTAACACTCGGGTGCCTAATGTGGGATCCGGTCGTGCACCACCTCTTGATGAAGATGACGAGGATTTACCACCTCCACCCCCACCCCCACCCCCTGAAGAGCTATTGGACGACGATTCGTTTCCACCACCTCCGCCTCCCAAATCTACCCAAAGTTTGGAGCGGTTCACGGCACTGAGTGGTGCGCCGCCAACAAGAGCTGCATCTTACACTTCCCGAGTGACAATTTCTCAAACATCCGGCACACGGGAACAAGCTGATTATCCTTCGTTTTATTCAAGCACAGGAGTCCCACTTCGTCAACCACATGTTTCGTCAGCATCCGGGTATCCTAGTTATGCCACCATTCCAAGGAGACCTCGACCAGTGTCATATCCATCTCCTTATGAGATGAGCCAGTCAGGAGCACCAGGACCACCTGGCAGGTATGGCTCACAGGAAAACATACTGGACGGCCCCTCGTCTCGTCCCCAGTCTCAATACACACCGAAGCCAGCGCGCCTGGACAACGACGATTTTGATTCAGCTGAAGTTGCGCGTGCGCGTTTAGCGAGGATCTCATTAACAGACGAGGAGAAGTCTGAGGGCAAGACAGGCCAGAGAAAACCCGAAAGACTGGGCTTCAGGGATAAATTAAAAATGTTCAACGAAGAGACACCTCAAGAGAAAGTGCGTTCATCCAAATGGCAGAAAGAACAAATGGCTCAACTAAACGGAGACGTGTCCCCCTAACACTACCATGCAAAGAGTGCACATTGGAGCAGAAAGACGGGGGGGAGGGCTAGGTCAGTGGGATGACATACAAATGAACAAGAGAAATCATACGTGCATTATGCTTGGGACTGGAATCTCATTCGTCTTTACGAGCTTTAAATTGTCGTACGTGGAAACATAGTTTTTTAAAGTTCATTTAATGTTGGCTTAAAATGTGTTCAAAACCATGCCAAATCACACAGAATGCGAGGCATCTTTTGTAGGATCGTATTGCGGTAGTTACGAAATCTTTTTACGACAAGATATTATTTTTCCGGCCTGTACGAGAGCATTATTTGTTTGAGCAGAATGATTATTTTAAGCCGATCATTTAGGGTGAGGTTAGGCACTGTGAGAAATGAAATTGCTAAACCGTGGTCTTTTGAATTTACCCTTGCAATCGTAACATTTGAAAAGTAATTCTCCTCAGCAGGTGTCATAAACTTTCTCTTATATTATGTAGAAGAATTAGGCGGTTTTCCTAGGAACCGGACCTGAATAGTATAATAGCCCAGCGCTTTACCTCATTCTAGCGCCAACTCGCTTTCTTCGATCCCGTCCCAAGATGAAACAATGACATGCACCTATGAAGTTGATGGTGCGTTATGTAATTTCCTATAATTTTTGGACAGGCTCACCTCTCGGCTTCATATGGGATCAGGATCAGAAAATTGGCAATCTGCGTCTGCAAAATTTTGTTCGCTGATTTGGTTTGTCAAAGTTTACAGTAACGCTTACCACGGCGGTATATTCAACAAACTTAAGTTAATATAAATCTCGAAGGCCAAAGCTTTAGCCAAATTCGTCCTTCGAGAAAGGAAGTCTAAAGCAGATTATCAGAAAACGTTTTAAATCGATGTATAGCAACTGATCAGGTCCGGAAGACGTGAAGTGTTTCACTTTGAGTTGGATCCGAAGTATTCCGAACACTCACGGAAATCAGTCGATAAACTATGGAGCAACTAAGAACATTGATTGATTTCCATGTTTGTGATCACGGGACATTGTGATGGTCATATCGCTTGCACCTTTACTGAAACAGTATTTTTAATTTTCACAAGCGTGTACATAGGATTTCATGTTGGGCTCCCAGCATTATTTTTAGTGAATGGATGTATATACCCATTAGAAAAGACGCAGAGTTTAACTTACTAACTCATCAAAACAGATTGTAGGGATTTAGTACCTTTAATCAAACCTTAGAATAGAAAAATAAAGTTTTTAACACACCAGTCCTTCTTCAGTCGTAATTAAAGTTGTTGTCCAGACCCCTTTTTTCACTTTTCTCACGACGTAGTGACTTGGAAGAGGATCGCGACTTATCCACCGCTTGGTGCTGGGAGGTCTGGGAGCGGCGGTCTGTCAAGAATCCGGAGACACACGTCAAATTTTCGAAATTCTGTTTACATCGCTGAAATAAGCCTTTTAGTGAGTTATTTTCGAAAATGTAATTCGCACGTTCCAAGAACGCTTTATTGGGAGCTTTCCATTCACCGAAAAATTTCGGCTTGAATTTTCGAAAATTTCCCTCTCGAATGGAACGGGCTTATTCTCGGTAGTCACGTGGTCAGTTTTTGCCCCAGGCTTCTTGATGCCGCTTTTCGCATGTATTCAAAATGGCGGGTGTTTTAAAAATTTACGCAGCCACCGATTATCGGCGATTATGATCCTAATTTCATTTTCAATTCGCTCTTGCTCGATGATGAAAACAAAACACCCTTACTGGCTGCAGTTTTGTGCTTCATGCGGAGAAGTCGGAACCTTATAAATGGCTTCATGCAAGAGACGGCTCCATCGTACGTAGTCACAGTCGGAATTTTCTTTTCTTTTCTTCCAAAGAGCAGGCGAGGAGACTGGAGAACAGTCCGACTGGAAGCTTTTGAAGTAGATTCTTATTCATATTTGTTCATTGTATTTCACCAAGAGAGCGTAAGGGACAGAGAGCAACCCTCCCGGTCCGCAGTTCTGTTAAGCACGGTCTAAACCCCATTTGAATAACTGGCCCTTCATGTTTGCTTTCCACTCAACTTCCTCGTTCTTTACTGAAGCTGTTTCCTATCAGGTATTGGCACCCGTCTCCGCAGAAAAATTACGTGTTTCGGGGATTAGAGGGGTTATTCGCAATGCCGAGGTTCCTCGAAGTGTGGGCTAAATATAGGCAAAAGGCATTAGTATAATGTTTTCAGACTAAAATTTCCATCTTAAGTAGGTTTTTTTAGAAAAGGCCGTGGCGTCCCCTAAACAGTCCCAGAATGCATCTCAGAGATTTGATCTATTCCACTGCGCAAGCTCGGAATAGCGAATAGTATTACAAACAGGACGACACAAGAAGGTCGACTATACATCCGGAGATATGACAAGATTTATTGTGACAAGATTTATTAACAGTGTACCTTGGGAGTGATTGTAAAAGTAACGCAAGGCTAAATGTGTAAAAAAATTCAGTCATTTTTTTTATTTCATCCACGCTTTTGGGCCCTTCAGATCGCCAACCGACTTCACATGAAGTTCAACCTGCGATCTTACACAGTGTTCGCACGTGGGTCGGGAGGGTGTGTATGATAACAATGGGGACATGGCATTGGTCAAAAGTCACTGCTGTTGGACAACTTTGTACAAACTCGACAGAGCATTGCTGACACGTCTGTAGATGTGGGCTGAACCAGCTGAACAACTTGTGGTCTGGGGACATTCGGTAAAAACTTTAACAACATGATACAAGAAGAACATGCAAGGTTTCTCTGGAAACGTTCCGTTTTCTGTGAAATAAAAGTACAGTTGAGATAGTTTACTGCTATGAATAATGAAAATTATGAAAAAATGTTTTTTAAAAATGTCTGTTCGAGTGAATCTAAGAGAGCAAGGCCAATATAAGGACGGGTCGGTTATATTGAATTTTTACCTTCATGCCGGCAAATGAAGTGAAATGTTTCAACAAGATGGGCGGAAATCCGATTTTTTTTTAAAAAAAGACAAAACAACCAACGGATACCCGTAACCTCTGTAAACCCCCAGGAATATATATGTTGTAGGTTAAAATGAATTTAAGATTCGTTTCCACAATCCTCCAATAATATGAAACAAAGGAAAAAACAAATCAAGCTAGTTTGGAACCATTTTGACCTGAAATTCATTTTAACCTACAGCATATATAAAACATCAGTATGAGGGGCCATTCCTGATGCGTACCCATTTATAGACCTAAGCAGATATAACCAGCGTTGAGTTTAGTTTCTTGTCCAAGGGAACAAAAGAGCAGGCGTACTGTAATCTGAGTTTAAGCCCCAGACCTCCTAATCTTAAGCTTTTGATTACTCTTATAGAAAAAGCGCATTATAAGTATGAAATTAAATATTTATAAGTCCAACACGCCAACCTGAAAGCTACTGAACAATATTTTCATATTTTATTTGTTTACATTACAGTTTCTTGTAAACTACGTGGCAGTGACCAACTCCAAAGCTTAAGCTAATTTACATAGAATCTGTGCACAATTTTCACTTTTCACCATTTCTGTAATTTACCCCTCCTTTTTTCCTGATTCTTATAATATATTATGATGGTTTTTTTCTGATATTTGTAAATAGAGCAAAATAATAAAAATCTGAATCTGAATCTCTAATCTTAATATTGGGGTGATAACAAGGGGTGACACTTTAAAGAAAGCCTGTGTCGCGAGCCAAACGAAATTCTATCTATCTATATTATCCTTTAACAATAGGTATCACTAGAATGTAAATAAATAATAATTATGAGTGATAAATATACGAAAATAAATAACTGCAAAAGTCATCAGTTATAAAATAAATAAAAAACTGTACACTATATGAATACAAACATACAGCTATCCCGAAATTGGCCGAACACTA
>OX453272.1:35859635-35948399 GCA_949710005.1 Ricordea florida
CACTACGCTTTCTAAAGTAACCTACGGTGTCCAATCCATCTGCTAACATCACACAGTTCTTTATGAACACTAAGATCCAGTCCAGATTACAATAGTTCTGTACTGCTTTATTTCAGTGAGGTTGAAGCTATCTGAAGATCTAATGCTATTGGTTTTTAGGAATGAACCATAATATTATTGGAACACACTAAACAAACAATGCTGATTGCTATGAAAACAACTGAGCTGCTACACATTGAGGCAGAGTTAAATATGAGGCTTACAGGAGCTGCTGTACTGCCATGCTGTGTGTATAATTTATTCAAGACATTTTTCCATTATGTCAATTATTGAAAGGATGCAAAATTGTCTTAAGTCAGTCACCCCTTCCCATAAAGAAATGGCTTCATTTATATGCATTAGGAAAAAATACTATCCTGGAGCTACAATGTATAAAAAAAGACCATTCAGAGTCAACTTTCTTAGGAAACAAGGGAAAGCCAGAAGAGGAAAATCTCACTTTAGAGAGTGTTTACAAAATCAAGTCAAATAATTTTGTGAAAAAGGGGTTCAACCTAAAAACAAAACAGTAACAAACACTCAATGAGGAGTTCAACCTAAAAAACAAAAGAGTAATAAGAACTCAACAAGTTTCTCCTACCCTCTGTACTTCCAGAATGAAGACCCTGGTTTTGCTTGATATTGATCCAATCATCTCTAGAAGTAGAAGAGTCTCTCACAGAACCATATGTGACCTGTCCCTGAACAGATTCACAGTTATGTTCAAAATTTGAACTGTTGAACTCTCTGTTAGGTTCTCTTTTAATCATGATGTTACAAGTAGTAGATTCAAAGAACATGGAATTATTTTCTGTTGAAGTTGGTTCTCTTTTAAAAGCTAATCTCACAGACTCTAAACCAATACCACTGCTACTAGAATCAGTTGCAGGATTCCACTGGTCACTTGGCAAAGGTTCCTTTACATGGCCTATAGAACTAAGATTCCTTCCTTGTTGATCAGGTCTGCTCTTCATAGTTCTACCATTGCTAGAATGTTCTAAGGTCTTTGGCTGTTTTCTTGACAGATCTGTTACACCAATCGTGACCTTGCTGCATATCCTCTCAAGAAGAGGTTTCTTTTCTGGAACAACAGCAACCTCTGATGGTTGACACTGTCCCTCAAGCAGTAATTCAGTGGGAAAAGCATCATCAAACAACTCATCATCATTTGGAATTTCAAAATCTTCACCAGGGCTAATAAGAATATCATTATCTTTATTTCTCTTTTGGATAACATCATCATCATCTCTCTTCTGTACTTCATTCTCAAGTTGATTAAGTTGTTCCATGTCAAGTTCCTCATCAAGTCCAAAATAATCATCATCAGGGATGGCAGCCATTAAATCACCATCGCAACCATCATCAAACAGGTTTGTGTTCTCATTTTCAGCTGTGCTGTTGCAATCCCAGCTTTGAAGATCTCTATTCAAATATCTACCTACATCACTTTTCAGTGTTTTTCCTGTTCCTTGTTTTTGAACAGAGGCATTCTCTAGATTCCCAGTTCTGCTTTGACTTTTGACTGGAACACTTGTAGTAGGAACATTTTCGCTCCTCCTTTCATAACCAAAAAGAGATCTTTGGTTGTTTTGATTACCAAAGCTGTTATCTTCAGTTTGAAAATAAGTTTCATTGGCATTAAGAGTTTCACTTTCAATGGGTTCTGATTTTATCAAGCCAGGTTTTTCAGATGGTTCTTGTCCTCTGAAGAAAACAATATATTTAAACAATAATAAGGCTTGTATACACTTCCTATTAATATAAAATCTGAAAAATTACTAGGTTGTGATTGACTATGGTTTTCTTGTTCAATTTGCGATTAATTTACACTTGTAATTTTTCAAAAAATGCTTTTGAAATTTGATCTTTTTGAAAAACTCACTTCTGTCTAATTAAACCACAAATTGAACACAAAACCATATGACTACCATTACTTGCATAACAACTCACATGTAATATTGGGTATTACATGTACGGTAACTTTGTTCCAAAGATGTGCCTAAAAGAGATATGGAATCCAGTGGGTTGAAAGGTACTACACACAAGGAACTGGATAGTGACACGAAGATCTGGCGGGCAGAATTGCAAAAAACTATGCCTAGTTGGAAAACAGCAAATCATTCTAACAGTCGAGGTAAAAATTCTGTAGAGGAGGGCTAACTGCTAGCTCTTAAAATCTTCTTTGATGGGCACAGTTCATCTGCCAGAACTATAGTGGAATTATATCTAAGACTTACTTGTTCAGTTGCAAAAAAGCTGTACCCAACCAATAGCACCCAAAATCGATTCCGGAACCTTAGTCCATCACATCAAGATGCACTCTTAAGTTGATGGTGGGCACTGCAAGCTCTCAGAGAGACATGCTGTCCTCAGGATTGTCAAGTAAATTATCATATATATATATACATGTACATATATATATATATATTTTTTTTTTTTTCAGAGATATACCACAATGGTGGTCAAATAATATTACAACTGACGACCAATTCGCTCAGTTGGTAGAGCACTGCACTACCGTGTGGGAGGTTGTGGGTTCAAAACCTGGCCGGACCATCACTCAGGGTCTTTAAATAACTGAAGAGAAAGTTCTGTCTTTGAAATGACATCTGCAAATGGTTAGACTTTCTAGTCTTCTCGGATAAGGAAGATAAACTGTAGGTCCCGCCTTACAACCCTTGCTCATTATAACTAAGAGGTAAGTTTAAGAACCCGCACACTGATCGTAAAGAGTAGGGGATGTAGTTCCAGGTGTTGTGGTCTGGCCTTTGGATTAACGCTTCACATAGGGATAACCTCAACGCAACTTTCCCCCTTGGACAGAATTGTCCAAGTATATTTAACAATTATTCGCCGAAGGTCAAGTGATTATCGAGGAATATTCACCGAGACGAAGTCGAGGTGAATATTCACTGATAATCACTGAGCCTGAGGCGAATAATTGTTTTAGTATAAATACGTAGGTGATTATTTCAAAAAAGAAAAGAAAAAACATTATACAACACGAAAAATTCTTATTTCATCAAAGGCACGCAAACGACTGGCAGCCATTTTGTTCGTCAAGGTGATTATCGACTGATAATCCGAGATAGCGAACCAATCAGAGTGCGCGGTTTTGTATAATCACCTGAGTATTTCTAATAAATGTAAATAAGCATGTGTAGGTGTGTGTATGTATGATTGTAACGAGCCCCAACTACATGAATAGATAACTTACATGGCACCATGAAGGATGCTCCAAAAAGAGTTTTCTTCTGACAGCTGCATTACACTGCCACCTAAAACCTTGATATTACTGGCTGTGAGTAGCAGTGTCCCCAGACGACATGTCACATGGCCACTCACTACTACCTATCATGACAAACCAAATAAAAGAGCTTAGCACACAAACACCAGAGAGTCTGACAGGTCCACAGCAGAGGGCAATACAGCAGCCTTTGATTTCTTATACCTTACTGCTCTTTGAAATGATAACAGGCATATAATTCATGGTAGGCTACCATATAGTCAGTTTACAGGGGTATACAAGGGTTTACAAGGACATACCTTTGTAAACCCTTGTATACCCCTGTAAATACTACTAGTATATTTGGTGACTATATGGTGGCCTACCATGAATTATATGCCAGATAACAGAAACAATGGGTTACCTTTGTTCCAGGCGGTGTTGTAACCTTGAGGGCTGGAATAAATCGGTATTCCATTCCACAGATAGTTTGCACTCCATCTGTCATCTCCAACAGTAGCATTCTGCTTGGTCTAATCCTCGGTTCAAGTGGCTATACAAAATCACACCAAGATACTAATTTTATTAGAGGTTGCTGATGTTTCATTCCAAAAGTTGCAGTAGTATGGTAATTCTTGTTTGTGACTGTCATTCCCTTCCTCATATGTAAGTATAGAGAATTTGGTATAAGTTCAATTCAGTATGCTTGAGTTTTTATAGTTCTCAATTTGCATCACTTTGACAATGGATAAACATTGTAATGAGAAATTGCACATTGATCACTAGATTACGTTCACAAGATCCATACAAACTGACACCATGGTCCCTGATATATAATACTTAAATAATACTTTAATACTTTTGTTCCATCAAAATTTTATTCTATGATAGTGATCATATGTTAATTTTAAATAGAAGAAAATGGGTAAATCAAACGAGTTGATTAAGTAAGTTATACCACCGTAAGGTAAAAGGGAGGTGCTGACGTTTCGAGCATTAGCCCTTCGTCGGAGTGCTCCGACGAAGGGCTAACGCTCGAAACGTCAGCACCTCCCTTTTACCTTACGGTGGTATAACTTACTTAATCAACTTGTTTGATTTACCCATTTTCTTGTGTTTCAATTTCCCACCGACGCAGCATCATTTTCTTTAGAAACTATCCCCACAATAATTTTAAATAGGACTGGACATTTTATATTATTATTATTATTATTATTATTATTAGTCAATATTATTTTTATAATGTGAAGGTTTTCTTTTTGAGATAAGTAAGATATTGGACTGGCTAATCAGATTGAGAGAAAGCTTTTCAAATAAAGTTTCTTCTTCTTATTATTATTATTACCATTATTATTATTATTTAAAAATAATATATCAAAACTTTATTGAGCATTTTATTATTATTATTATTATTATTGTTATTATTATTATTACCCTTATTAAAAGGGAGGGTCCATATAATGGGCTCTACCAGCCAGATGATAGTATATTTGAATGCTCACATTTTTGTTAAAGTTTAGGTCCTCTGGGTCATCCTGACCCTTTGCCTTTTGGATCTGTGAATAAGCTGATTCTCCCACATTTATGATGGAGTTTACCTGGTAAGTAAAATATGTACATGTAGAATATCACAGGACAACAAAAAAATTATGGTACAATGGTACACTGAGACCTCATATAATATGCAGTATTGATCAAACATGATGTCAAGATGGCTACATATTGGCTTCAATAATTTTTGCATTGTTATTGACCTAGACGACATCTTGGTCAATAAAAACACAAAAAAGAACAAGACCAATGTGCAGCCATTTTGACCAAACAAGCTTTGGTCAATAAAAGATTGACTATCTGGCCATTTTGTTTTGTTTTGCTTCAAAGGATGATGAAGGGAATCCAAAGCAGGCAGAACAGGTCTTTCTTGGTTGCGCAGGTAGCCGATCAGAACACAGGATTCACCAAGATCTTGCCCGCTCACAGAACCCAGCCATATAATAAAGCACTATATGAAAAGACTTAAATAAAATCAAAATTTTTATTCCTAACAAGATTATACTGCATGTGATACTAAAAAAGAACCCTCGTTTTAGCAATCATCATTTTAGATTTCTGTGCCAGGCTTATATTCATAGCTATTTCAGGGCCTAAGTGACTCCAAAACCAGCCATGTTGAACTATACGACCTTCATGAGATTCAAACTACACTTCATTACAGTTGGAATAGTTTCAATTAATAATTATTAATTAATCAATTACTGAGTTAAAGACCTAGCCAACCTCTGCAATCTGCATGACAGACACTTACAGTGCAACAATTATTTTTTGTTTACATTAGAATTTCTGCCTGGAATCAGAGGGAGTATCTCAATATAGATCTGATTCAAGCACAACAGCAAACTATGTCTAACAGTGCTTGTTGTTTGTATGGACACTACTATATATGCAGGTTTGACTTCTGGCAACATTTCCATATCATCCCAGACTAGATTACGCATGCTGGGAATGAACATGCAGTACCTAATACTATTGTTTCACTCTTCAAAGTGTTATTGTTATTCGATATTTGCACCTCAATTATCTCCTACAACACAGCTACAGCATGCATATTGAAGCATAAGGTAATACAGAAATCTAACCTGGAAATTCCATGGAGTATTTGTAGAGAAATTCTACCCGGCATGAAAGACTATTACACATATCTCTAATCAATGCATCGATACAAGGCCAAAAAGTTTACCTGGAGACAAAACAGCCCATCTAGTTGAAAGATTTCTGAGTTACAAAGGCCCTGTGGCAAGCATGGGCTTGTTGACATATTAATGTCAGCCATCAGCCATTGCTCATAAACAAGCTCGTTCAGCTGGTTTGATGATAACTGTCTTCCCTGTAATATTTACGAAATAAATGATTAATTAAAAGAACTAGATTTTCTTATTATCCCATAATTTAATAAAATACCTAATAACAATTATTGTTATAATGATAATGATGGTAATAATGATAATGATAATAAAAATAACAAAATTGATATTAATAACAATCACAACAACAATAACAATAATAATAATAATGATGATTTTATAAACTTTTATTGCATAGATATCAATGGAACATTTACATCTGCGCATGTCTATTTTTACATCCTAAATGACATCACATTATGTTTACTGTACCGGCCCGTACCGTGTTTTGGTCATCAAAAACACAATATGTGCACGTACACAACTCTAAAGAATACAGCTACAGCATGAATGCTGAAGTATTGGTGAAGCACAAGGTTACAGGAAAATCTAGCCATCAACAGTCGTGTTAAACTCAATTTGACTTTCAAAAGCCTCGAACAGGATACGCAATATTACAAAACGTTTTTCAAGGTGCTGGGATATTTCGTTCTCTTTGGAATGCAGTTAATGTGATATTTTAGTTAACTACCTGATTATCATCTTTGACAAAATTTATACAAGCCTCTAGCCACTCGTTCTGAATGTTCACGTTCCTATTTCCAAACCACCTACGGACACCTTCGGACGCCATTTTGAATTTACGGCGGGAACTTCACGAGCACATGCGCAGTGTAAACCTAGTGACACGAAAGAAGCAGCCATATTTGTTGATGGCAACTGCAAGCATACCAAACTCATAATTTGCTTGATTTACACTGGTAGCCTTTGGCGAAATATAAGTCTCCAAAAATGTTGCAGTCAGTGCACCTCGTTGGTGAAGACGAGGACGATATGTACGGTGGCTTTAATGATTATAATCCAGCTTTCGACACAGAGGTGAGTTAAGCACCCTCTTGTTTTGGTTTTGCGTCTTGTGATTGCTGTTGAAAATTTCGGCATGAATTTAATCATTGGCTATATTTATCATTGACTGAATTAAATTAAAGTGAGTGTATTGATTACGAGAGTTATTGACCTGTATTCCGTACTTTAGCCCAAATTTTGATGGTATGAAGTTTTCAATCAGCTGCCTAAATTGTCTATATTTTTGGATCAATATGTACTCTATCTATTCAAAATTGGTTAGGATGGAATGGGGATATATATAGGTAATAATATTTCTTACTCCAAGTGTCTTTTTTTTAAAAAGACTGTGTGGCCTCAGTAGAAATTAAAATTTTCCCATATGGACCTCCTGCCTGGTAAATAACATATATTCTTACATATATATATTCTTATATATAGATGTTGTGGGAGGAAAAAACATGCAAACTACACGTTCATCCCATATATATATTCTTAAGATAGTTGTTGCGGGAGAAAAAACACACAAACAAACTACAGGTTTATCCCTACAAGCCTGTTTCGTGGTTGCCCACTGGATATGGTAGGAATGTCCTTTACCATCGCTTATATACAAAGTAGTTAAATTTACATAATAATAGAGATCGTTAAGTTTCAGGTATTGCGTAAGAGGGTTTTGTTTCTGTGGCGGCAAGAAGACACAAGCTCATTACGTTTGTTTAGCGTGGATAGTTCGGGTCGGCAGATGATTAGGAATTTTTCTTTGAGGCAGAGGTTACATCTTTTGCTTGAGCTGTTATATGGCAAGTGTGAAGACAGGATCCGCCAGGAAATAAAGTGTTCAATGTTGTTGTCTTTAAGGGTCCATATGTGTTTGCTGAGCTCGGTGGAGTTTCTGTGTTTAGCGTGCCGGAAAGATGCGGTGTGGTTTCTGTATCTTGTTTTGAAGTCGTTTTCCGTAAGTCCGATGTAGGTTTGGGACATGTTGTCTTTGCACGTAACGGTGGCTTGGTAGATTACCGATGGTTGTAGGCAGTTTCCGTTGAGTGGGCAATTGTTCTTTTGTCCGCAGTTTCATGTCTTTCTTTCTTTAGTGTTAGCGGCGGCAGCATCGTTGGTTTGTGTAGATGTGGTTAAGATGCGTTTATTATGGTTGTTAAACAAATAATCGACAACCATAGTAAACGCACTTTATTTCCTGGCGGATCCTGTCATCACACTTGCCATATAACAGCTCAAGCAAAAGATGTAACCTCTGCCTCAAAGAAAAATTCCTAATCATCTGCCGACCCGAACTATCCACGCTAAACAAACGTAATGAGCTTGTGTCTTCTTGCCGCCACAGAAACAAAACCCTCTTACGCAATACCTGAAACTTAACGATCTCTATTATTATGTAAATTTAACTACTTTGTATATAAGCGATGGTAAAGGACATTCCTACCATATCCCCTGATGAGTGGGCAAACAGGCTTGTAGGGATAAACCTGTAGTTTGCTTGTGTGTTTTTTCTCCCGCAACAACTACTTCGCTCTACGTTCACGTATTGAGCACTGTTTTACGATTAATCAACTTTTACACTTTATATTCTTAAGATATACATATTAACATATATTCTTTTCTCTGGAACTGTGTTAAATGCAACCTATAAGGGGAATCTTAACTTTAAGGCCCAAAGTTTAAAACAACTCTTCACGTGTTTATCATGTGGAGGGAGCAGGTAGTCAAACTACCATATTCTAGTTCACTTTTCAACATAGTTTTAGAAGGGACTTCACTAAATCACTAGATTTTGATTGGGTAGCCAAGCTTCAATAATAGGCAAATCGAATTTAAGCATGAGATTACAAAAACAACTGATCTCCATCAGGCAACTTACAGCTAAAAGAATTTGTTTTGTGTCTCCTTGTGATCAATATAATTATTTGATAAAATGTAGCTGATATTAAGCTTGAATTAGATAAAATTGATAGAAGTTCAAAATTATTGTCTACATAGAAAACAACTTGACATCACTATCTTTTTTGCTATACAGTTCTTTTTGCGCAAACGTATTACAAAGTTTGGTTTGAAATTTATAATTATAATTTATTGTTTATCCTGAAAAGTGTAATTTAAAGCTGCCATGTTACAAATTTTAGCATAATTATGTAGTTATCAAATATAATACAGGAGCCGGTTGTTCGAAGGCCGATTAGCGCTAAACCAGGGTTAAATTTTAACCCGGGTTTCTTTTCCTCTTGTTAAAAAGCATTTTCTCCGATAACCGTTTTCTATTTTTTCCAGAGCATATAATCATCAAATTGTATTCAAAAAGAATTATACTAAATGTGCTTTTTAGGCTCTCAAATCTGCATTTAAATTTCGCACTAACCCTGGGTTACCTTAACCCTGCTTCGAACAACCGGCCCCAGTACGTTAATTTGGAATAATTCCTTAGCTAGCTGTGTTCAATTTTAAATTTTGAGATTTATGTTTTGATATGTAAGCTAAAGGAATATTCAAAATAAAATGGTTCATTTAAATTTGTAATTTCGAGAAGTTGTAAAGCCATCATTCTGTAACTGACATGATCTGAAAATATACATGTGCATGCACTTAATATATGGTATTATGACAGTCAGAGAAAAAAATATTATCAGAGACCAATCCCCTTTGCTCCACAAAAAGAGATTGTAATTTTGAAGAATGGCCTAGAACCAGCTGTATGAACTCTTTGATGTTTCTTAAGTGTAGTGCATAGGTAAAAATGGAATTCTAATCTTACACCATTTCTGAACTCTCACTATATGAATCATGAAATTCCTAATTATAATGACAAGTTAGGAATTTACAGGTGTACAGTGTAAAGGTTTCATTTATAATTAGTTTGTATGAATGCCAATACAAATAGAACTTTCAGATGATGCAAAGGATTGTTTATTTTGCTGGTGAGAAGATAGGGATTCCAACTAGACAGTGCCTTTGATGACGAATTTACTCGTTTTTTATTTGCAGAATCTTGAGGAGGATGAAGAGTTCCAACAAGCGTTAAGAACAAGCCATGGCCAAAGACCTGGTGTGGTGAGTTGGGATTATCCTGCTTGTTGATCTTTAGATTGTATATATGGTTCGTGTAAGGTTAAAATATGATAATTTTTCCACAAGTGAAGCAAACCAATTGTATGTTACATGTATCACTTGGACTTAAAAAAAAATGAAAATGGTTGAGAGCAACCTAATTTCCCTATGGATTGTGTAATTAATTTTAATAGGAAAACAGTGCCTTCCTTTTATTTTTTGTAATTTGGATATTTATTTCTGAAACATTATGCATTCCTTACCTTACCCGACGAGCTAATCTAAATAACAAACAGCCAGCTGGTACCAGAAAAATAATTGTTTTTAGTATACCTTATTTCTCCAGTGGGGAATTCCAAAATAGAACTCAACATACAGAGCACAGATGTGCTATAAAATGGAACAGCCCATGCAAACTTTTGTCTCATATATGAACTATTTTCAGTCAAATATTTTTTGTGAAAACGTGTGAAAGTGTAAGTTTAATTCAAGATTCAAGTAAAGTTATATTGATTTACTTAATGTTTAAATAAGATTGCACAACCTGTGTGAAAGCTGTTCAATTCCAAAGATTATATAAATGAAATAAACTCCTTGCCTCCCGTGCTCCCATGTTTCTTTGTACACGTGTGCCATGTTTACTTGATCCTTGTGTTGTGTTTTTTATTTCAGAAAACTGGAATGAAGTTGGCAACATCTGCTGGGGTCTGTACAAGTTCTATGTACTATGAACGTTACCTCTGCATGTAGTTGAAAACTTACATACAGTATGCACTGGATAGTGTTATCTGGCTTTTGGAATTGTGTATACAGGCCTCATTGCTAAATTACTGAGTTTAACAGGAAGTTTGCAATGATTGATTTGTTTCTGTCCACAGCGCGGCAAAGTACCAGGATCCTCATTGGGTCGACCTACCACTGGGATTGCGGTAAGCTGCTTTATTGTATGGCTAGTTCTGCGAGAGGGCAACATGAGGCAAATCTTGAATACTGATTGGCTAATTAAGTGGGCTATTTGGGCCCAGCATGCCTGCTTGGGTTATTTTGCTTGTTGCCATGCAACTAATGGTCGTATAAATAAATGGCCATATAATAAATTTGTTACTGTCCAAGCTTGCTCAGTCAAGATGGCCGGATATTGGCCAAGTTCATTTTTATTGACCTCGACTTTGTTTCAGTCAATAAAATATACAAAAAAGAACTTGGTCAATATCTAGCCATCTTGATTGAACAAGCTTGGTAAATAAGGCATATATATTGATGATTTGGTAGCTTGGTCCTGATAAATAATGCTGCCATTATAATACTTACACTGTTTTCCTTTCAAATCTATCCTAAGGTTGTGATTATACTTATTGTGCTTTATATATTTCAACGAAAACCAGGCTGAATGGAAGCTGCAAGGTTGTTTAATTGAGTATACACTGTACAGGCAGCTCTTGTGTCTTGTCCCATTTCCTTTGAATTCAATGCAAAGCTTTCATATTATTTTGATGCAGTATTTCCAATTGACTCTGCCTGGGTTGTGTTTTGAGTTCAACCCTCTCTTTAGATGCAACTGCATGTGGTTAAAATGTGTACATACATCAAGCATTACTCTAACTGACAAGTGTGTGATTCCTGGTACCAAAACCTCCCAAAACTATGAAAAAAAGGGAACATATTCCCAACTGAAGTGCAAGCATAGTAACCTTTGGAGTTTAACATAAATATGGACTCATGGTATAACAATAACAAAAAATGATAACCCTCCTCCCAGGATACTGGCCAGGCACGTCCAATGACAGCAGTACGTGCTGTAGGATACACCTCATCTGGAAGTAAGTGCCGTATGAAACAAAAGCACTGTACTTAAATGCTAAAATTTGCATTTTATTAGGGTACTACAGGGCTGCAAATAACAGTTGGTCATTGTTCATTGGCCAACCAAGATTAGCTCATGTCCGACGAAATCCCAACTGTGGTTGGACAGGATGTCTGGAGAATTTTTTGTCACATTTTGTTTAATATTAAAGATGAATAAAAATCTAACTTAGCTGGCTTAAGAAATCTTGATTTGTATTGCGATGAATCTCAATCAATGCACGCCTTTCATAAGTCACAAAACAACAGATCAAGACTTGGGTAAATTAAGTTTCTTCCAACCCTGAAAGGTAGTGTATCAATAAACTTGATGCTTAAGAAAGTAACATTCAACCTTTTTCTTTTTTGGTGATGCCTGACTACGTTTTTGTTTTGTCCGACCAAAATGGTCACTTAGTCGGACATATGTCCTTCAAGAAAAAATATTTCCAGCCCTGGTACTATATTCTTGTAAACACATACCATGTGTTGGATTCAAACTTTAGACTTGGCAATCTATCCATTGTCATGCATTCCTATTTTTTTACGCATCCACTTAAGCACCTAAGTTCATTTCAACTTCAGTTTTCGTTACATTCAGCATGATTATTTCTAGCTTGGTAAGGGAAGCACTTGTAAGTACATTTTGCTGCATATCTCTCTGCTATCATTATCTGCTTCTCATCCATATATGCGATTTATTTTCCAGTCGAACCAACTCATGTCAACTTATCTCAAACAACTAATTTTAACTCATTTAAACTCCTCAGTTTTCAACAGTTTACTATGAGTTGCATTCAAAGACTCTTAATAAAGTACCTACTGTTTATTACAATTTTCACTCTTGTTAATGAGTTTCCCTGTCCAAAAGTCACTAGCAGATGGGTTAAAAAAAAAACAAACAAACAAACAAACAATAAAGAAAAAATAAATGGTAAAACTTGAAACAATTTCTTCACATGTCTACTAGGTAAAGGAACTATATATAAGTCTCCAGTTTTGAATTATTGGGACTTTCAGTGAGTAAGAGCATGCACAGTTGTATTGCAATTTTCTTTTTTGTGTGGACTATGCATTGTTCACCATTTTTCTTTTACAAGCATTACTTGTTCTTATCAGGAGCAGCTGGTGGAGCACAGTTTGATCCATTCAACCAGGCACGAGGACCAGCCCCACCTTTAGAAGCAAAGAGTGAAGAGAGGTGAGTTGCAATAGTTCACCAGTCATGCAGTCTGTAGGAAAGTAACCACTCTTGGAACCTTAGCTTGCCAAGAGCCAATTTTGTTTCCACTGTCCTTGCCTGTGGATGAAATCATACAATGAGTTACTGTATGGGCAGAGCACATCTAATACCCTGTTCACACCAAAGCTTAAACATGTTCAAATGTTGTTTATTTAAACACGGTTTAAAATTGTTTCCTTTGTAAAAGCTGCTTAATGACATTGTCGACTACAAATTTAGCACAATTAGAAAGAACTAGTTAAAGTTTATTTGAATCCTGTGTAAAGCCTGTGTTCTGGTGGTCAGTTACCAAGTTTCATGCTTTAAAACCTGCTTTAACTTAACATGTTTAGTTGGTGTGAATGGGGTATAAGTCTGTAATGTGTTTTTAATTTGCCATTCAATCAGGGGCTTGTCCACTCTTGAACATTAATTGTCCTATTCGTCAATCCATTTTAGAGAAATACATGTTGACTTATTATGTTGGCTGTTTTCTTACAGTCCAGAAGAAAAAGTGAAGCAAATGGAGAAAAAAGTAAACGAACTTATTGAGGAAAGCTGCTTTGCAAATGACAGGATGGAATATCCACTGGTATGATATTTTTGAAAATGCCTCTATGTCGACTGTACTATGAATGCTTTATATAGTGGAACTCCGATATAGCGATCCTCAATATAGCAATATCCCCGGTATAACAATAAATATGCTTTATACTGGCAAAAGCTACAATAAAATGTACAGGACAGAACCCTGATATAATGGTCTTTGACATAGCGATATTCCCAATATAATGATGAGATTTTAGCACACCTAGTGTAAAATCTTCCCCGATATAACAATATTACAGTATCAGTACACAGTTACAATTTAAGCAAAACATTCAATTAACACAAACAGTGAAAAGTAAAGACAATTACAGTCGCAACTTCAAATGTAAAGTTTTGTTTAGTTTCCCTGTTACGATTCATACCACAGACTCTAATATACTCTACTACATTCCAGTGAGGTCCATGCAAGTCCACAAAGATGTGTCGAGTCCACTGGAATTCCAGGAAGTCTAGTCATGAAATACCTTGTCCTGGAGGTCATGACCAGAGACAAGCATACTACACATGTTATATACCTTGTTCTTTTAAGAATGATATATGAGATTTAAGTCACCCCAGAATGGAAAAAATGTGACTGCAGTGGATCCTAATTGTGTGTATTGGACAATTTAACTCTTCGTATTATAGAAACTTACAGAAACAAAGAAGCATGCAATAAAGCCCACATATTCATGGACACACCCAGGTTAGCACAGATGTAAACAAGTAAATCAGTGAACATGATTTACCACCTTTTGCCTTTGTTTCTTAAACAGGCTCTTGAGAAAGCCAAAGAAGCTGGGCGCAAGGAGCGTGCCTTGTGTAGGCAAAGGGAACAAACATCTCTTGGCGAACAGATAAACCTTGATTTGACCTACTCTGTAAGTTCCATGTTGTAGTCATGAGCACAATTATTGTAGCAAAGAAGGTGTTTAATGCTGTGCCTCTTTCCTTTTGTACACAGATTTATGTTGGCTCTTAAAATATAACTATGAATCTTAAGGTTTTAAGGGCTAATGAAAGTGCATGGTTATGCTGCCTATAAGTACTGATATTTGTTTTAAAACCAGACATTATAGTCGTTAAAATTAATATAAAGAGAATACCAGTAATTATTATAATTTTTTTCTCAATTCACTTATCAGGTTTTGTTCAATCTTGCCAACCAGTACCATGCCAACAAGATGTATGCAGAAGCATTAAATACATACCAAATTATTGTAAAAAATAAGATGTTTAGTAATGCAGGTAACTGTACAATCCTATGCACATATAACTTTGTAAACTCTTGGAGCTGATCTACATCAAACAAAAGTCCTCCGAATTTTAGTTACTGTACTTTATTCTAATTATAAACTACATTGTACAGTGTTTTACAGTGATGTCTGCCACTGAGAAATATTGTATCTAAACACACACTTAAATGCATGTATGATATACAGTTTTGCACGCTTTGTGTTTGGACAATGGCAGTTGTCAGAGAGTATCTAAGAGTAGAATCTTACATTTCTACAAGCATCTCATTGGCATGTTAATATTTCATGTTGTTAATTAAATAGTTTTGGTTTTAGTTTTTTGGCCCTTTTGTAGTTTTTCATTTGCACTGTCTTGTTCAGTCGTGAAGAGCTCTGTTTTATCTTGTAATAAACATAATCATTTTTCATAACTACGTGGGGTTTGTTTATATAGTGAGCAGAATATTGCATGGACACTGGGAGTTATGGAATTCCTCTTTTCATGTTCAAATCGATTTCTCACTCATTTGTTGCGCTCACTGGTGAGATTGAACTCTAGAGGAGAAAGCCCATGTAATATTCTCTGTGGACCAGTTTATTGCTTATCCAAAATTGCACCACCTAAGTTTTTTTTTCCACACAAATCAACAGGACGACTGAGAGTTAATATGGGGAATATCTACTTTGAACAAAAGCAGTATCCACAGGCAGTAAAGCAGTACAGAATGGCTTTGGATCAGGTCCCTAACACGCACAAGGATATGAGGTATGTAAATACAAACCCCGAGGGTGGGGTGAGAGGGCAAACATTGCCATATATGGGCCATATAGGTATGTACAGTTGAAAGGGGTACAGTTGACTGTTTTCAAGCTGTTCAGTCTGGGACAGCCTGTAGAAATCAGAGATTATTTCAGTCGAGAACAGGGTTTTAGTTGCCAGAAGACTGATCAATTGGTTGACGGTTTTAGTCTGGATTAGAGAAGGTCAAACAAGTTGATAAAGTAATTTGTACCACGGTAAGGTAAAAGAGGAGGGTGCTGACGTTTCAAGCGTTAGCCCTGCGTCAGAGGGAATTCGAAAAATAAAATAAAAACGAATTCGCTCCGACGAAGGGCTAACGCTCGAAACGTCAGCACCTCCCTTTTACCTTACGGTGGTATAACTTACTATATCAATTCGTTTGATTTACCCATTTTCTTGTACCTCCACAATAGATTAGGGAAGATTTGGGGAGTTAAGTTTAGTATATTGAAGGAGAAGAAGGTTCTTTCCTCGTGTACCGGTACACAAGAGCCGATACTAAAGAGCAAACAATACATTACAGCTAATCAATGACTCCTAAATAAAGAAAATACAATGGTTATTCCCTCGTGTACCGGTAAACGAGGACAGAACCTAGGGGCGCTTTCCATTCAACCCAAAATTCCGGTACTTTCGGTTGTTCATCTAATGGAACGGACCATTTCAGTTTGGTCCGACCGGAAAATTCTGGACCAGCTTTGAAGATGGTCCACTCTGACCGGTGGGAATTGGTGTTGAATGGAAAGCGCCCTAGAACTCTGCCAAACTAGGTCTGGTACAAAAATGGTAGGGTTGTGGGATGTGGCTTGAAATGACAACGTCAAAATGTAATAAGGGTGACTTGAAGCCACACATATGCGCACTGAGGCGACAGTGGTAGAAGATATAAAACTCTGTTGCTACCAAAAAAAGATGAAAAAATTGAACTCAAAAGCCAGCAGCCATGGACAGCTGTTTCGGCCTTGTTAGGCCTCATCAGCATGGCACAGCTAGCAGGTGAGCTCTGGTTCTAGGTCTGGTACGGGCTAGTGGTTCCAGGGTCCCAACGGTACGCCCTCACCCCAAAATTCCTAAGTATCCCATGGGATAAAAACTCAGATCATGACCAAATCACCATTGCTTGAAGGTACAGTGAAGAAACGGGAAACGTGCAGCGTGCAACCATCGAGTTATGGACGCACGCGTGAGATTGCTAAGCATGAAAGAAGCGTGAGAGATGCAGCCGAGAGCAGCTCTAGCTTCTTGAGTGCTTAGCAAACCTTCCAAGTGCGTGTTTACCATTTCTTTTGTGACGTAAGACTTCACAACTTCACAATCTCACGTCACCATGCAACCCATGGCCAAATGGATCGCGCGTATCAGCCGATCATATCGCGTGCATTCCCAAAGCTATGTTATAATATTTTTTAACTGACTTGCATTTTTTTTTTTCAAACTTCTGGTGTCACCTGTTCACCAAAAATAGACAATTGTTCTCACCTTGGTTAGGTTTGGTTGCTTTATTCAATTCATTGGTCACAACTGTACAGTTGTAATCAAGACAAAACAGTTTGGGCTGTCAGACACAGAAAACAAAGTACACTGTTTATGCACTGCCCTTAAAGTTATCAACAGCGCTTTTACATGTTGTTGTCAACAGACATTAGATACTGCCGTCAAACACTATGCTGTCAGTCAAAGTCGGAGACTCCAAAGCGAAACTGTGGTGTGTGACGATTTGGATGGAAAAATGAAAATGACCAGAATATGCTCAATTTTCGCATAGAGTTCGTGATTTGATAAGACAGCAGAGCCTTGCATATATTTTTTTCTGTTTTAGGATTTCATTTCTGAGAAGTTTGGTATGCAAAAAACCTAAGGATCGGTTATTTAAACGGTGTCCAACTAAACCGCGGTTTAAGTAATATTGGGAGGAATCATAACTGACCAATTTGTTATCAATGTACTGAAGTTAACTCATTCTGAGTAAGCAGGCATCGACCACTTTTTCTGGTGTGGTATAAATAGGATGGAAAGGTTTAGTTGGATCAATTCAAAGTCACTTTAGACAACGGTTTTTTTAAGCTCGGTCTGAACCTCGTTTAAATAACCGGCCCGAAGGTTTTGCCCAGCCCGCTAAACAGGTTAATCTCATTAACAGAAAACCAACCGGTGCCGGGAAAGTCAATGCTTTTGTTGTTGTTGTTGTTGTTGTTGCTACATTATTTCTCCAAAGTGGAATTCCAAAACGAAAAACCAAACACAGGGCACAGGTTTCAGAGTCCATGCAAAATCTTAGCTCATATAAACTACATTTATTTTTTTACGACCAAATCGTGACGTACTATGGTTTCGCTTTGGAGGCTTCAGTTATTAAAATGTTATCCTTTTTGTTCAGGATTAAAATCCAGCAAAATATTGGTGTAGCATTTGTCAAACTGGGACAATTCAATGATGCTGTCACTACTTTTGAGCACATTATGGGCGAGAAAGCAAGTTTCGAAACAGGTGCCGTCATTATGTAAAGATTAGTTTTATTGTCTTTCTTTTATTAATAATAATTTAATAATTTATTAGAGAGCAACCTTCATCGACCTTTCTTGCATGGGGCAATTTGTTCCAGTTGTCACTTAATGGTGTTATTAATTTTCAAGAAGAAGAATTTCCAGCATTGCTTATTGCTATAAGGCTTGTGATACAAAAATTACAGCAACCTCTTGAAATATTATCAGATTGGTGAGTTTTCAGTTTTTGATTCCTTGATTTCTAAAATTTGAATTTGCTACTGATTGTGTCATGTACAACACTGACTGCTACCAACTAGTCAATCTAGAAAGCTGGTTCACTAACCTACATGAAACGCCCCTGGACTGAAGTACCTGCACCGCACAAACGACTGATCGAAGACATCAGAAGAACAGACTTGATTAACAAACGGATCAAAACTGTCAAAATCAGACCTGTAGCAACTGGGTCTTTACACCTAGTAACACCATGGCCATACTTACCTTAACATCACTTCTCAAATCAATCACGACATTGAACAGAGACATAAATACCATCAACTGACGACAGGTACATCACAGTGACTCTGATGACTACTTCCGCTCAGGATGTCGAAACATCAGTCAACGTAATCAACAACAGTTATCTTTCAGAACTACCTACACCCGGAAGGTCGATCTGGACAAACAATTTGAATTTTCTCATAAGATTTTGTAATACATTAGGTTACGATCTGCACAAATGAGCTGATTTACGTTTTGGTTGGTAGGACTTAACTTGTTGTTGTGCTACTATGCCCTGGGAGACAAGGATAAAATGAAGAAGACATTTCAAAAGCTACTCACAGTCAATCTTGGTTTTGACGATGAAGACAAGTATACTTTGACTGGGGTGAGATACTTAACAGTTATTCACCGAAGGCGAAGTGGTCATCAGTTAATATTCACCGAGACGAAGTCGAGGTTAATATTCACCGATAATCATTGAGCCTAAGGCGAATAATAATTTTAGTATAAATACACAGCTGCTTATTTCAAAAAAAGAAAATAAAAAGCATGGTACAATACGAAAAAATTTTATTTCATCAAAAGCGCACGACCGACCGGCGGCCATTTTGTTCGGCGAGGTGATTATCGGCTGATAATCCGAGATAGCGAACCAATCAGAGCGCGCGATTTTGTATAATCACCTGAGTATTTATGCTAAGTGTGTTTAAGTACAAAAGTACAGCACATTTGCTGTAGAAACTTTTTTCATTTATCTCACGACTTAGTCACTTGGCTGTTGATCGCGAAGTTTCGACCGCTTACTGCTGCAGGGCTGCAAATAACGGCCGGTCAACGAACAATGTCCGGTCAAAAATAGGTGTTCTCCGGTCGTTTACACTGGTAGGGAAAAAATTTATAGTTTCAAGTTTTAAATACTTAAAGGTTCAATATTATTGGCGTTTGTGAAAAAGGAGGGGAAAAGACGTATACTAACTACCAGACCAAGAACTTTTAATAAATGATTCTTAGTAGTCGGCTGTCGCTGCACGTTTTCGCTTTGTCATTAAGTCGTCACCGCAAATTAGCGAGTCTTGCAGATGTGTACCAGTCACGGGTGTGAATTACTTTATTATTGGTCCGTGTGGGTTTTGTAAACATCATGTGAAGGGGAGAGGGGGCACTTTTACAGCGACAAGACGTAATCGATGTTTGTCCGGCCAAAGTGGGATATGTCCGAGCAAAAGTAGGTTTGACCGTCAGTTAGAAATTAATTTACGAAAACCTTTTTTCAATCTAACTGCTTAGGAAATTCACTGATGCGAAATTTCTCAAGTTTAGATGTTGAAACCGGGGCTTGGGATTGAAGACTGATCGGAACAATTGAATGAACAAAAAACAAGTCGTAAAAGTGAAAAGGTCAACAGCCCTTAGCCGTGTTGACCTTGGAGTAGGTATTTTCAATCCCAAGCCTTGGTTTCAACATGTAAACTTGAGAAATTTCGCATCAGTGAAAGCAGTTAGATTGAAAAAAGTTTTTCTTAAATTCATTGCTAACTGAATTAGCATGTTTTGACTTCGTCCCCGATATCGCGTCCCCGTCCCCGCGTCCCGCGTCCCACGTCCTCACGTCCCCGCTTCCTCACGTCGTTAAACACGCGTCCTCGTCCCCTCGTCCCCGTCCCCGTCCCACTTTTAGACACTGCCCGGTCAAACAGGTTTCCTTCCATACAAATATCCAACTGTACAAATATCGCGGGATATTTACTCGTTTCGGGCGTTATTTATACAGTATTCGATGTAGTTGGATAATAAGCGAATGTAATGTTGACTTGCATTGAGTATCCAATGATGTTGTTTCTTTCAAAGGATGATCCACAACAAAGTTTGATTCTGGAAGTGATCAGAAATGACAGGTTACGACAAGTAGAGAGACAAAAGTAAGTTCTATCGGGTTTGGCGATAAGAGGTTGTGCACTTGTGAACCTCAATACAAATTTATTAACACTATCATTTTTGTGGTCCTTAGGGAACCACAGGGATAGCGTTTAGCCTCAAGACCTTTAAAAATGAACGCACGCCGTCGATTCCAATAATTTTAATGTTACTGTAGCTATAACAAGTGGTAGCGCGTGATTTAGTGTAGTCGTAGAAGTTGATAGAGCGTTGTTGAGCGTGATTGAGCGTACTTGAGCGTGGTTCGAACTACAAGTCAAATAGAAACAAAAGCGAAATTAGCAAATGCGCGATTAGCTATACATGCAAAGAAACTGACTTAACGAACAATGTAGAGGGTACGTGTTACAAAACATGATACACTTACTTTGGTAAGCTCCTAAGTCAATAACCAGTTTAGAGTAGATCGACAATTCTTTGCAGGACCGATAGCCAAAGGAAAATTACAAGAAGCCCGCAGAAGACACGTGGCTGTCATACATGCGTCATATGAGAAACTAGTAACTAAAGCCTTAAAAGGAAATTAACAAGAGCTTGACGGAAACATAAGCTACATTAGGTTGTCCGTGGGAAACGAGACATTAATAGACAGTGTTTCAAATGTAACAGTTTTAGCATCAGATTTTGTAGCAAGCGTATTACAATTTTACGCCTGCAGGATTTCCATATTACCCCATAACTCATTGTACCTGCTGTAGTTGTATTGTCTAGGATAATGCACGTGAACAGTTGGCTCATCCTCGGTGTAAAAACCTGTTACTCGTTTCACGAGTGACGTAGAAAAAGAAAACAAAGAAGACGAAACAAAAGAGACTAGGAAAATAATAGTGAAAAAAAGAAAAGAAGACAAAGAAAAACTTCGCAGGGTTTTATACCGAAGTAAACCTGAAGAATTCCTTCTTTTTGAAGAACGGTACAGTAGAGCTGGGGCAAGCATGATGAAGTGGCAATCTAGCCATCTACTCGTTCACTTCGGAATTCTCTGCACTGGTTTACGCGCCTTTCTTTAGACAAAGTTTTACGTCCTTCGCTTCTCAAGAGGAAAACTGAACTGAACTGTTCGACTCGTACTATATGAAAAAGAGTTGTAGCCCCTTAACGGGACACTTTATTCACGTACACATAGTAGTTGACACTTTGATTAATACATGGTAGAAAGCCACAGAGGGCGTGAAAATTCCAAGGCTTGGATGTTTTAGAAAGTTATTCAAAGGATAGAAAATTGCGTGCGTTTTATGCAAAGCACCAACGATTGCAGTTATCCAAAGATTCCAGCAATCCGTTGAAACGGTGTAAGAATGGCGAATGTCTTAGCTGTCTGCCATCTGTTTTGCGAGCGGCAGAGCGTTAGTGTACAATTCAAGCGTGTAGTATATGGTCACATATTTTACATTGGAACAGCCACCTTTCTCTTTAGCACCATAGTTAGTAGAGAGTAGCACCTAACAAAGTTATGGAGTCACAGCACTTATTCCAGCTTCTCACCAAAGGCCCAGTTCAGAGGCCGTACTTTTCATGTGCTGAACCTAATTGAGTAAGGTCCGACTTTGGAGCGACGTTGTAGCGAAATTAAATTCAGAGTGACTGAACCTAAACTTTAGGGTCATCCTCGGTGTAAAAACCTGTGAAGTTTTTCTTTCTTATTTTACTATTATTTTCCTAGTCTCTATTGTTTTGTCTCCTTTGTTTCCTTTGTTCTACGTCACTCGTGAGCGTAACAGGATTTTACACCGAGGATGAGCCAAACTTTAGTGCTGAACCTAAACTTTAGCCTACGTAAGCAGAAAGAGAAGGGCCTGGGGCTAATACGTAATGTGTGCATTTGGTTTGGCAGAGGAGAAGAGCGCCGTATGAATCACCGACCACTCCAGCGTCGAATAATGCGACAAACTCTGTCGAACGGAACGTTTTTTGCCGTACCTCATTAACCGAATTGATTCAGATGCCGCTCTGTTACCGTACTTGATTTATCTTTTAGTTTCGGCACTTAAAAAGTGCGGTGTCTGAACCGGGCCTTAGAATTTCTAGGAAAATTGAACAGTAGTTGAATTAGAAAACAATTCGGACATAACATTGATCTGACCTATTAAGAATTTTGCGCCATTATAACCAGTATTTTTAATATACAACATTTAAGAAATAGAAAATGGCTCATATGTTGTCACAAGCTGATGCAAATAAGAGAGGGAGTCCGAGAGAATTTCAAAGTTTTCTATGCTGTCTATGTTATGTTAACCCTTGCAAGTATGTTGGAATTCTCAAAAACTCCCTCTAGTATTTGCAGCAGTTGAAGTAAACACAGAGCAGCCATTTTCTTTTTCTTTTAGAAAATCAAGGCATTCAGAAGTTGGGCGTGACGTCATAGCCTCTTTTACATATTTAAAGAAAGGTAGTTATCCAATCAGAGGGCGCATTATATTAATTGTATTTAAGAAATGAAATGCCGAGTAGTGCTTTTCATTCAATCACTTTCATTCATTTGTTCTCTTTCTAACTCTTCCCATGCATTTTCATAGATCTTTGTTTGCTGACTTGTAATGTTTTATCCTCTGTAGGAAGTCACGTGCTGATAAATCCATCATGACTGCGGCCAAGCTCATTTCCCCTGCAGTTGAAAGTTCCTTTGCTGCAGGATTTGACTGGTAAATTGAGAGTCGCTGGTACTTTATGCTATTGAAAATTAGGCTAGCTTTGCAACAAGGAAAGTGTTTGACTGCTTGATTGAGGTCAAAAATATTACCCGATTCATCGAAAAAGAAAGTCAGGAATTCTTGTGTTTACGCCTTTTTTCTGGCATTTTCAATAGCAGTGAGCTTATCACTTGATCTGCAAGTAAAGGCCTACAAATAATGGTCTACTCATGCGCATTTGTGCAAACAATCTCGTTTCCAGAGCCCACGTCCTTTCGTTCCCGACTGCTGGTCTAGAAGAAGCAGGTCCTGGGAACTAGATTGATTGCGAACAATGCTTTGCAATCGGGTAGTTCTGTAGAACATGTGCAGCAGTTGCTGCATGAAATGGGTTTGAGCGAGAATCGTACCATTTAAATCAGATCGACTCTTCCTGCTTCATCTTCTTGTTCTTTGCACAGACTAGAAAGCTTAGGGACTAATTTGTATTCAATGTTGTGTTCAAACAGGTGTATAGAGTGCGTCAAAGCGTCTCCTTATGTTGAGTTGGCGAATGAACTTGAAATAACCAAAGCTATCACTTACCTGAAAGAAAGGGATCTTGCCAAGGTCAGTAGGGCAAGAATTTGCTAATAAGTCGAAAAAAGATCATTTAGATGAAGCCCAGAATCTCTCTTCCTTTATCTACGAATTTTCAATGAATGAAGGGTGTGGGTGTGGTCCATTGTCGGTCAGTCCGGAGCGGTTTTGCTTTGCTTGCTCGAGAGATGATCTAAAGGTGCTCATCGCAATCCTCAATTGTGGTAGCTTATGAGAGAGATAACAGGAAACACTAATTATTTAATCAGGTATAATTTAATTTTCTTTGTAGGCAATTGAGACGCTAAAGGGTTTTGAGAAAAAAGATTCTAAAGTACAATCTGCAGCCGCAACGAATTTGTCTTTCCTTTACTTTCTGGTAAGTGAGGTTTGTGTTTGTTTGAAACCAGTGAAGGACTTACGAAAAGGTATATTTTAATGTACACAACCACGAGAGACTGTTTATCCACTTATAAAAAAAACTGTCCAGAGAGTCGGAAGTATAACGCGAAGCTCCGTATTTTTTTTACATTTTTCGACCAATGACGCGAAGGAAAAATTTTGAGGTGAATTCACTCGGTATCTCCACAAGTATTAAATGTAAGTAGTGTCATGTGATGCATTTTGTCCAATCGCGTGGGAGCGAGGCTATTTGATGGGTGAATGATAATGATAATGAATTTGTATAGCGCACGTTTTTTTCATATGGATATGTTCAAACGCGTCTCACGTCAATTCTTCTATCAATTAATTAATTACAATCAAACTTTAAACCACACCACCGGGATCTACGTCCAGTACTCTACTCTTTTCGAACAGTGTAGTGGGATCTTTGACGCCCCACTAGAACAGTGCTGTGAGACGGGGCGTACGGTTTCTAGTCCTTATCCGAAAATACTAGATTGTCTAACCATTCGCAGATACCAAAGGCAGCACATTTTCCTCAGTTATTTTATGACCTTGAGTGTTGGTCCGGTCGAGGTTTGAACTCGCGACCTTCCGCTCAAAAGGCCGGCGCTCAACCAACTGAAGTAACTGGGCGGCGGTAAGGTCAACATCCTGTGCTCAGACCTGCACTGTGCTTAAGAAGAAACATATTTACCCTGTACCAATACATGTTGATTTATTTACAGGAAAACGAAGTGTCTCAGGCTGATAAATATGCAGAGCTGGCGATGACAGCAGATCGGTACAATCCTGCGGGTGAGAACAACAGTTAACAAAAGTAGTATATAAAGTATGTCCATGTACTCCTGGGTCGGGTTGTTCGTAGCAGGGTTAAGGTAACCCAGGGTTAGTGCGAAATTTAAATGCAGATACGAGAACTTAAAAAGCACATTCGGTATAATTCTTTTTTAATACAATTTGGTGATTGTATGTTCTGAAAAAAAATAGAGAAAGTTATCGGAGAAAATGCTTTTTAACAGGAGGAAAAGAAACTCGGTTAAAATTTTACCCTGGATTAGCGCTAATCGGCCTTCGAACAACCGGTCCCTGTACTAATTATGTATGATATATGATCAACACATCAAAAGCCATTTGACAACTGATTATATTTGTAGTAAGGTAAATGTCCAAGTGATTAGCTGGTGTGGTTCATCTCAGCAGTTGTAGTTTTTGAATTTTTATATAATTTTGCTCTTCTTGGGCGTCATACATAATTCATTTCATAGATTGAAGTCCATGTAAGATGGCCTCTGATTGGCTCACTAACCGTGTCGCATTAAGCTATATGTAAACACGACTATGACGCTCACTATGACTATGACGGCATATGCTTATGACGTCATAGGAATACGACGTCATAGTCACCTGACGTCATGTGACTATGGCGAAATAGACATATGACGTCATTTGGCTATGGCGTCATTTGACTATGACAATGGACCTAACTTGTTGCCGTTACTTTATAGAAGAAATAGGAAATGGCATCGAGAGAGTTTTTAGCAGTCCTAAAGAAAATATGCAAACCCTCGACCGCGACCAACTCTAGCTTGTATTTGCAGAAGCACGCGCCATTTTCTATTTCATGAGTTGCTGCATTAGGTTACTTAATGTTTTATTGTTTGCTCTAGCTTGGCAAGAAAATAGGATTACGATCTTTTTGTATCTGGTTCTAAGTTCTGTTTCACCTTTTGTGTGTCTAAAACGTTATTTGATTAGTGTAGGGCAATAGTAAACAAACATGGCAAGTCCTTCACTCTTAACCCAAATATAGTGCGTGTATGAAAAGCCGGTTAGAAATGGTAGCACGAGAAACTGGGGTAATCAAACAAGTTGATAAAGTGAGTTATACGATCTTAAGGTAAAAAAGGAGGGTGCTGACGTTTCTAGCCTTAGCCCTTCCACAGAGCGAATGTAATGTGAAGGGCTAACGCACGAAACGTCAGCACCCTCCCCCCCCCCCCTTTTTTTTTTACCTTACGGTGGTATAACCTACGTTATCGTCTTGTTTGATTATCCCAATTTCTTGTGTTTCAATTTCCCATCGACGCAGCACCAGGTTCTTTAGAAACTACCCCCACAATAGAAATGGTAGCAGTTGAAGACGATGAGTTTACTCACAATTACCCAACACTGATCTCTTTGCAGCCCTGGTGAACAAAGGCAACTGTTTTTTTGCAAGTGGTGATTATGAGAAAGCCAGAGAGTACTATCAAGAGGCGTATAATGTTGAAGCTTCCTGTACTGAGGCTTTGTTTAACCTAGGTGAGTTAGATAAAATGCATGTGCAGCGTAATTGCTTCCATTAGAACGTTGCATGCCCGGACTTAATGTTGTCAGTTGTCAGGTTGCCTGTGCATCTGAGCCCGCGTTAGTCATAGCTCATGAGCCTTTGTTAATTGTCAGCTGATTAAAAGCCGGCCATGTTGCTAAGCGACTCTTTGCTTGCGCCTCCGTGTTTTGTATCGAATGAATGGTGAGCAAACTTCTCCTTTGCAACACAACCACGTGCTTGTTTGTATGTAGCTGTTACTTTGCACGGACCAACTGACTCCTCATATTCTTTGTGGAGGCACAGTAGTGTAGTGGTTATAGCGTGTCGGACTTCCGACCAGGAGGTTTGGAGTTCGAGCCCTGGTGCTGGCACTGTGTTGTCTCCTTAGACAAGAAACTTAACTCCCCACTGTCTCTCTCCACCCAGGTGTATAAATGGGTACCAGCGATACAATGCTGGGGGTGACCCTGTGATGGACTAGCATCCCATCCAGGGGGGAGTAACAATACTCCCAGGTGCTTCATGCTATCGAAACCGGGATAAGCTCCGGCCGTGTGGGCCTTAAAGGCTGGAGTGCGCCTTTGCCTTGCTTTGCTTGTTACTTTGCATAACTCATTTACACAGCTCTGCAGTATTTGTTGGGTGAAGGATTTCTTGTTTTATTCAAAATAACAAGTACCCAGTACTTCCCACTATTTCGTGTTGCAGATAGAGTAGACTTTGAAAACAGTTTTTGCCGTATTAACACTTCATTCTGTCTCGAAATCTTGTGAAAAATGAATTACGACAAGTTTGATCGTGATAAGGTGCAGAGTCAATTCAGTTCGAAATTGATCTTGCCAGGACGTTACAGTCTGTGAGGATATTTAGAGCTAACACTTTACAGAAAATCGTTCAATACCGCGCTGAGTATTTCTACGATCGCGTCAGGGTCGAAAAAAAATGTTGACGTTTAAAATGCCCGTTTATGTTGTACAACGTTTTGCTAAATACGTTGTTAATTAAAATAAGATATTCAAATTAACAAATATCTAATTTCGAGTCATAAAAAGCAGGTTAAACAATACCATCTCTTACTGGCACTCATTTTAGTGCGTATTTTTAATGCAATATCGTATGGTTGTGCTTATCATTAATACCCTGCTATGCGTTTTAATAGGTCTTGTGTACAAGAAGTTGAATAGATTGGAAGATGCGTTGGAGTGCTTCAGCAAGCTTCAAACTATCTTACGAAATCACCCCCAAGTTCTTTTTCAGATTGCCAACTTGTATCCTTTACTATCAGCGAAGGAGACAAGGACCTCAGGAGTTGGCTTATCTAATGTCCCTTCATAATTTACCTAAGAGTGTTTTACTGGGAACTAAACCACTCGTAGATTCCATACGCCACTTCATCCGGGACCAGAGTGGCGTATTTTCCGTATGTCACCTTTGTGAGTGTCGTATCGTTCAATGACGTCACGATTCCCGCCTTTTGCTTTAGTCTCCATATAATAAAAAGAACATTACACGTTGGCTCGAAGATATGAATTTTATGTTCTCGTGGCACTCTTCTTGCCACTCGAACATAAAATTCATATCTTCTCGCCACCGTGTAATATCCTCTATTTATCATAGTCTATCAAGTTAATAGTGCATAATTTGCGTACTGAGATTGCCTATGGTCAATATCATGTTACTAATGAATTCTACTCCTATTAGGACTTAATTTGTAATATCCATATAGGAAGTATCCAGCTCTAATGAGAGGCAACTTTTTGCTCTCGGCAGTGCTTTAACTGTGTAGTTATGGAAACAGAGTGGCATGTTTTTGGTAGCATGGTTCCCGTAATGTCACGTACTGTTGGCTTCACTTTTGCGCACTTTTTAGCAAAACGATTATTGAGGGTATGCAACTGTGACAATCTTAAGAATCTTTAACTCTTTACCAAGATATGAAATGTTAGAAGATAAGAATCAAGCAATAGAATGGTAAGTGGAGAGTATCAAACTTATTTCTGTCCTGTTGGTTGAAGAATTACATTACAAGGATATTGGTCGTAATATGTCTCTTTAAACGCGATTCTAGAGCGAAGTTTTCCTTATTTGCGTTAAGGTGGCTTTAAAACAACTTACCCAGCTAAGGCCCACTGAAGTAATAAGATATCTGTTGAACCTTGCAAGTGGAGCCAGCCATTTAGTTAACCCTTTAAGTCCCAGTAGTGACCAGCATCCAATTTGTCATTACAATATTCACTGTTCATCAACCATTCAGGTTATGAGAAGAACTGAAATGATCAACAAAAAAGAGTTTTATTGATATTTAAACATAATCTCCTCACTAGTACCATAACAAATATATGAGAACAGTTAGGAGAAAATGAATATTGATATTGGGGCTTAAAGGGTGAAGAGATGATCCTAGAAAGTTTCCGCGAAACTGCTCGCTCTATTTGCCCGCAGTTGCTGGATTGTATCGCTCGGTTTACATTTAAGAAATAGAAAACATGTACCGTGTTTCTATCGAGTTATAGAAACACGAGTGAAAGTTTGGGAGAACGAGAAATGCTGTGGGAACACGAGCCGCAGGCGAGTGTTTCCACAGCTTTTTCGAGTTCTATAACTCAATAGAAACACGAAGAACATGTTTTCTATTTCTTTTAGAAAACACCGCGACGAAAAAAAAGAAAAGCAACTTGTTAGCTTTGATTATCAAAATGTAAATTCTCTTTGCTCGCGTCATCATTACGTCAACAGCTCGTGCTAGTTCTGTGTTTCTATCGAGTTATAGAAACACGATTTCTAACCAATCAGCGCGCGTACTTTCTTAGGACTGTTTTCTAATAGAATTTAGTCAAGACCACGTGACCAGCAATCAACTAATGGCAGTCCCTGTGTAGTTGAATGAAAGTCTCGGAATATAACAAAGGAATTTATTGACTTTCTGCATATCGCCTTTTCCCAGGTACATGCAGCTGGTGTCTGTAGTACCAACAGACCCTTCTGTGTTGTCCAAACTGGGTGAGCTTTACGACAGCGAACAAGACAAATCTCAAGCATTCCAGTATCACTTCGAGGTAAACACTTAACAATTTAACTGAATTTATAAAATGGCGTTTGAGTAGATACACTTTGCTTCTCTCGTTGGAAATGCATGGAACTGTATAGTGGGAAGTCCACTGGGTTAGTGGCATTGAACTGCCAACGTTGATCGTTACCAACAGTAGTTTGACGGGGCTGAAAGCCATCGTTACTTACAGTAGGTTGACCGAGCAAAATGTAAGATGTTAGTTGCATTGCTTTTACTGACTCGAACATTACACGTTGCAAACAGTGATTAGCTAGGGCTTGACGTCAATCGCTGGTTAAGGTGATTTGACGAGGGTGATCGTCGCTTTTTGCTAACAGTGGAGACAGTGGTTTGACTGGGTTGAGCATCACACGTTACTAACAGTGGGTTGACTGAACGTCTCTCATTTCTACCAGTGGCTGAACTATAGAGGTTATTCAGAATGCTTGTAGTAAGTTCAACGTTACACGTTACAAGGAGTGATTTGATAAGGCTTAACGTCGCACATTACTTCCAGTGGCTGCACTTAAGACGTTACTTATAGTGCTTTTACCAATTACAACGTTACACGTTACAAAGAGTGACTTGATAGGGCTTAACGTCACACATTACTACCAGTGACTGGGCTGAATGTTATTCGTTACTAACAGTGGTTTGACTGGACTGCACGTCACACGTTACTTAGCTTGCAGTGCAGGCGTTTTCCGTGGGGGCGCGTAGTATTAGTTCGCGATCGAGTAGGTTGGATGAGGGCGCCAGGGCAGAGAGAGGCTTGGAAGCGAGGAAAAGCGAGAGGGGGGAGGGGGTGGGGGAGCGAAGCAAAAAACGCCTGCCCGTAAAGGTTATGAAAACCAGAAACACCCCCTAATTAGTAGTGCATCACTGATTTTCCGGAAATGTTCAATCAGCCAATCAAAATACACCGGAAGCTAAATTTCACTAAATTTTACTTCCGATAAAAACAAAAACACATGGAAAGTTCACATGCTGTCAGAAAAGTCGGCGCGAGTATGCAACACGCGCAGAGTAATGTCGGAAAGGAACCCTAGTGATAATTGTAGACTTTGCAAGGTTTCTTTCAAAGTAAAGTTTGGAAATGTAGGAAAGCTAAGCCATTCCTCGTCAGAAAATCTTTTCAAGCCTTCGAAACGGCAAGATTGTTTCGGAGTTGTGTTAGCCGACATTTGCAGTCAAGTTGGATTGCCGCTTGTGCACGATTCTCTGCGATTTTCCGATCGTGTCTGCAACCCGTGTGGCCGGAAAATTCGCAATTTAGGGCAGATGTATCAGTTTGTAAAAGTGGCTACAACATCTACAACTGGTACACCGATTAAAAGTGGCAAACGTACCCTTGAAACGCCAGAGAAAGCTAGTCCATCGTGGAGAAAAGCCAAATCAGTACGTGTCAACTCGCCGGTACCGAAGACGCTGTCAAAACAAGATTCGCCCAGAAAATCAAGAAAGTCTCTTGCCTTTGCTGCCGAAAATACCGCTCCAAGTACCTCGTCACAAAAGCACGATGAAATGCTTAACCGCCTAAATGTCGACAATTTGCCGATGGACGGTGTTAAAATCGTGTATTTAAATCCGTCTGGAACTGTGACCGTACGAAGTCCGCGAGATCCGCAAACTAAAACACTTGTGAAAAACATTGCTGCTGAGAAATGGCGCGAGGTGTCCAATGCAGTTCTTAAGCACGAAGAAATTGTACCTGAACTAAAAAACGGGATTTCCAAAGTCCTTTCCAAGGAATTCAACGAGTACCTAAAATCAGGCGGGATGTTGGAAGCCCGAAATCCTGACGAGCTGGCTGGTTTCTCTAATAAATTGTTTATGGAAGAGGTGCGAATCTTCTGCCCATTCTGGTTCAACTGCACACTTGGCGCAAGTGGTCTTTCACAGGAAGACTTAAAGGAGAGCAATACAGGAGTAAATTCACTAGCATTAGCGACAGCAACAATTGCTCGAGTTAGAAACGCCAAAGCGTCTGCAGTCCATTACAGAATTTCAACCATCATGTTTCACAGTGGTGTTAAACATGATGACTTGGTTCGTTTGAATCGTTTGGGGGTTTGTATGTCTCCTGATTTCACAGTGACCTTACAAAAGAAAATGAATCAGCAGTTGGAGGGAAAAGTTCACATCTGGAAGGCTTTGATAGAGGAGAATCGTGGTGCTCAATACTCTTTAGCGGACAAACAACAACAGCGGTCGAGCTTCCACCAGTCTGAATTTCTTTCACACGAACAAGCAATTGAAATATTAAGCTTTTTCCAAAGCCAGTTGGAAGTACTGCAAGCAGATCTTTTCCCGATGCCAGTGTGAAAATTGCCTGCTTTTGCTCTGGTCGAAGATTTCGCGACATTCCAAGCTGAGTCAAATACTCTTGAGCTATTTCGAGAGCAGAATCAAAGCAATCTCCCGAGTCCGCCATTCTCTTCACTGAATTTTTCCCGCAAGCGCCAGAGCGAAATTATAGTATCGATTTACATTTTATTGGCAGGTATCAATCTCTGCTCCACACCGCACCAATCAGCGACTCCGTTCGTGGGCGAACGGAGGTTCTCTAACGAACAATGACTGCGGGCAGGCGTATTTTTCCTTCCCCTCCCCCTCCCCCCTCACTTCCTTTTCTGCCTCACTCCTACTATCCTAGGACACTTTTTTCCTATCCCCAATCCTCTCTCGAGTAAGAATCCAAGATGGCGCCCGATCAAAATGCATTCGAATGCGCTCACGAAATACGCCTGCACTGCAGGCTACACGTTACTAACAGTGGTTTGACTGGACAAAACATCACACTTTACTAACAGTGGTTTTATTGGAAGGAACATCACACGTTACTAACGGAAGCCTAACGTTAGACATAACTAACTGATCAGTATTGTTCACGTTATACGTTTAGTGTCGCACTGATTTGTCATAGATTTGCGACACTTCCCTTTTAACTCGGTTGCTTCTTGGTCTACTATTGTTATACAGCCAAGTGTTACTTGTGCACGAAAAGTGAAATACATAACCATGTCTGTTCTTATCAGTCCTACAGGTATTTTCCGTCCAATATCGATATCATCTCCTGGTTGGGGGCTTACTATATTGATTCTCAGTTCTGCGAAAAAGCTATCCATTACTTTGAAAGAGCAGCAGTAATACAGTAAGTGCCAGTTCACCAAACACTACTTCACTTTATCAAGTCTCATGTTATAAGTAATGGTAACAGGACTGAGTGGGGTACAGTTCAGTATGTAATTTGATTTCTTAGCATGAGCACATATTTCTTTGTCGTAGTTTTTTAATTTTTTTTTTAATAACTTACTTCTCACGATCTCTGCGCGTCGCTCTCGTTTCTCACAACAAAGATCATTCTACTCTATTTTAAGATGTCAAAGTTCTTTTCTTACAACTTTTATTATCAACGTATTTCCTATACTTAATTACAATTATTGTTCGGCAAAACTTTGCCATCCTTCTATTTTACCCTCAGACCAAGTGAAGTAAAATGGCAGCTAATGATTGCAAGTTGCTACAGAAGAAGCGGTTAGTACAATGTTTTTTTAACCGTCTTGATTCGTTTCATTCTTTTTCAAACGTCACAGAAAATAGTGTTGATGAGCAGCGGTCTTTTCTGTATGAGGTGTGCTGTAAATTGGGGATCTTAAGTTAGTTATTATCTCTGTTTCATGGGCAATAAGCGTATCGATGTCGTCATCATTATCATCATCACGATCATTATCATCGTCATCATTATCATTGTCGTCGTCATCATCGTCATCATTATTATTATCATGATCATTATAATCGTCGTCATAATTATCATCGTCATTATTTTCGTCATCGTGATCGCCATCGTCATCATTATCATCATTATAATCGTCATCATGATTATTATCATCGTCATGATTATCATTATCGTCGCCATCATTATCATCGTCATTGTCATCATAATCATCATCATCATCGTCATCATTATCATCATGATCGCCATCGTCATCATCGTCCGTTACTTCGAAGTAATGCAACTGAATCAAGTGGTAAATTTGCAGTTGTCATTAGCGGTCATAATTTCATTAGTCGTTACTTCATTTTGAGAATGCCTTTATATTTAAATTCCCCAACACAGGTAACTATCAGCAGGCTTTGGAAACCTACAAAGCTATCCACAAAAAGTTCCCAGAAAATGTGGAATGTAAGTACTTAAAGACTGCCCTCGTTTATGTTGAGCATGTGTTCTTTTTTTTATGAATAATTTTACCACACGAGAAAGTAGAAAACGTCAACATCTCGTTGTCGATTCTAGAATTGAATTGATCGTCATGGGTTAAAGGGTGGATATCTACAATCCTTTGGTTTTCGGTGTATTCGTTAAGGAAAAGTATGGTCCGGCCGGGTATATTACATTTATTTAACGCTGGTTTTAATACTAGCTAACTACAGGGGATAAACTGTGGACGAAAAACTGCGGGAGTACCAGTCAGCCTCGGCTTTCCCTTTAGTGGGTTATCATTAGTGGCTTTCATGGTTTTCGTTAAGGGATCTTGAATTTATTTACCTATTCATGCAAGTTCAGTGGTTGTCATCAGGGGATATTGAATTTATTTACCTAATCATGCAAGTTTAGTGGGTATCATCAGGAGATATTGAATTTATTTACCTAATCATGCAAGTTCCGTGGGTATCATCAGGGGATATTGAATTGATTTACCTGAGAATCCCAGCGACCGAGCCTTGCGCCTCCTTGGTGACTTGAGTTTCTTAAATGTCAATGAAGACGTTTAAGAGCGACGGTCAGGAAATATCGACCATTGAGTGGCAAGAGTTGAAAAATTAATTTCGCTTATTGTCTGACTATAAAAAGCCACTAAGAATAGAAGAAATTTAATGTATTTCTTTTTCTTCCGGAGCGCTTTAATTCTGAGAAAACTGAGAAAAACGAATTTGACCCGCAACGATCCCGAAAGGTCCCGCAAGCAAGTGTGAAATTGATATTTTAAACTGACTTTTGGTTTTCAAGGAAAAACGATTCAAAGGATCAAAACACCGAATTTTGATAGAGTGAGTGCCGTACTTTCACAGAAACTATATGACTTATCTTTATTGTTGTTCATAAATAGCAAACAACGCGCAGGAAAGTGCTCTATTTTCAAACGTGAAAAATCCCGCAAATACCTCCTTAATTCAAATGTTTTTTTCGCTATGTGGTATAATTCAGATTTTCCTTTTAACTATGTCATTAGAGGAATTTAAGGTTGTTCTTGATAATATGTTAGAATCAGCATGGGTTTTCTTTACAGCGCCTCACACTAAGGTTTTGAAATGACCGTAATTCATTCAAATTTCTAAAACGGCTGAGTAAACGGTATCAGGTCGTTTCGCCCGATGACCCTTTCGCCCGAAGACGTTTCGCCCGATCTCAGAGTCGATCAACCTCGTTCCCAGGGTCCTCTCTCTACCTCGAGAAAGTACCCTGGTTGCGGCTGGTCACGTTACTGCTAGATTTTTGCAGATTCCAGAGATATGATGGAAGGGAGGGGCTGGAAAGTTAAAGTTTGTCTCAGCGCTGAACTTGCTTACTGAGCACATTAGGGAGTGGAATTTGCAGCCCTCCGGATCGGCAAAAATCACAGCGAAGGCATGGACAAATTCGATATAGGAGTTCATTGTGTTCGTTGTTCGGCTAAAAGGTTAGCTCTGCATTTAGCTGAATTTTCGCCGTCGATAGCTGAACGGTCTTTAGAATTTGTGGCAGTGAAAAAATCTGGCAAATAACTTGGAAATGACGACCACCACAACAAGTGGACCGCGCGGTGAATTTAATTTCTTTCATTCGGCGAAATCATAACGAAGGTATTTACTCGATCCGTTCGAGTTAAATACGTCGTATGTTCGCCTACAAAGGTAGTTTTGATTTTGATTGAATTTCTCTCATCGAAAGTTTGACGGTCATTCCATTCTCTTGCGGCGAAAACATTTTACGAATAACTTGACATCAACAACATCTGCGCGCTGAATATTATAGCTTGATTTAGCTTAAGCTTTTGAAGCTTATATTTTTCGATCGGCAGAATCACAGAATTTGATACGTCCAGTGTTTGGCCAAGAGACGAACTGAATTTGATAGAGTTCATCCAATCGAAAGTTGGTCATTCGATCCTCTTGCAGTGAAATATTCTATGAAGAACTTGACAACAACGACATCGGCTGCGCGTTTGCAAAATCCAACGGCTTTCGTTTCAAAGCTCCCTAGCAGTAAGTCCAATTTTCGGTCGAGAGACTAGCTTCTCATTAAATTGAATGCAATCCATCGAAAATTTGTCGACGGTTATTAATTCTAGTTCTGTGATGAAAATAATCCGAAGCAGGCTGTTGACGGTTAGTTTAAAAAGTAGTGAAAAATAAGCAAACGTTCCTCTCAATCAACATCTCATACTTATAGAAGTTCAGATAGAAACGAAGCACCGGTAAGGCAGGATCTCTGACAAATAACTTGCTTAATTTTTAAAATAAGGTCTGTAACGCAGCGCAACTTTCACCTCCAAGAACAGTGTTGACAAAATTAAGTTGAGGACCCACCCTCTGTGCGGCTTTGGTTGGAATGCTTAGACACGTGACCAGCCGCAACCAGGGTACTTTCTCGAGGTAGAGAGAGGACCCTGGGAACGAGGTTACTTTCTCGAGGTAGAGAGAGGACCCTGGGAACGACGTTGAGAGTCGATTCGCCCGAGAAAAAAGTCGATTCGCCTGGACCAAGAGTCGATTCGCCCGGACTAAGAGTCGATTCGCCCTGACTAATAAAATCCTTATGTTTCGTTGGCTTAACTTATCAAACATAAAGCATTTAACGTTTCCTAATCTTTGGCGATGCCAGTTAACCACTAAGTTCAATTTAGTGTTGATTGTAAACAAACGTTGCCCATGGATACATCTATTTTTCACGCCAGACACTTCGACTTATCACGCGTTTCTTGCAAACAAACTCTGTCCATAGATATGTTATTCGTATTCCCTTTTGTTGTTTGTAGTATATTTAACCGTCTTATTTTGGATATGTTTATCAGAACTTTTCACGATCACATTCTACCGTATTGCGGAATATACACGAAAACGATTCTGGTGTGCGCTTTTCGTCCTTTTTTATTGAAAAAAAGGTAATCGGCCAAAGAGAGGTTATTTTTTCTCATTGTTAAGGTGGAAGTTTTCTTTTTCACTGTAAGATGTTTTCACTGATAAATATCAGGATGTAATTTGATTAGCTCTCGGCTAACCTGTTTAACTTTTATACTTGCTTTTTTCGCTTCCTTTGGTTTCAGAAGAATCGGAACAGAGAGACAAAAATGATAGATGCTTTTTAATTTGATATTTACTTCAATTGTGAGGATCTATTTTTATTATTTGTTAAGGAAATGACAGAGTTGGCAAAAACTCGAGGCAGTTTACTAGCTCTAGCGTATTAGTAAATTGAATTAGTCAATTAAATGCAGAAAAATTTAATTAGCGAAGTTGGAGTGAATTTGCTTTGCCAGTTTTCTGTCATCATGGACGTTAAGTGCGCTTTTAGCTCCTTAATCGGCGGTTCTTGCTCTTATGACCCCAGAGATAGGAGCCGATCAACTGAGGTTATTCCATTTCTGAACTGTAAAAGAGACATCGCGGGTCATAAGTCTTCGTTGTCAATAACTGACGTAGAAACCGAAATCGAACTTATTTTGGGAAGAGTATCTACATCCTTTTCTTCGGAGTTAAACCTTTCGGAATTAACGATTTGTCCCCGGCACCGCTCATCTCTTGGTACTGGGTCGAGGATCGAATCTGTGCCGAGTTCCTCCGCCAATCTCGAAGCACGACTTTTTTACAGTCTTTTTAGCGATGATTACGTCGTCAATGTATTCCATGAAAGACTATTTTTCTGGCTGCCTTGATCCCCTCCCCGTCCCCCACCCCACAGCTTGCACTTTGCGCATATAATTTCCATATTCGCCTTCGCGCAACAGATGTCAAGACATAAGCTTGAATCAGGAGCCCCTTCTGGTTTGAATCTTTTACCTTTCTGTTTACTTGTCTAGGACGATCGATTTTTTCTTCCTCAAAACACTGTTCTCATTCGCCGTCAAGAAATGCATTGGTATATTGTGATTCCGTGACTGATCGACTCCTCAATATCACCTTTAGTCACGAAACAATTCGTCACGCGGTGTCTCCGGTCGATAGAGTTTAGGACGTTTAGCGTTTCAAAATGGCTAAAATTCACCCAGTTTGGCTTTTCTATCTCACTCTTTAAGTAGTAACGCAACTTTGCAACTATAAAACCTACAAGGATTAAGAAAAATGAGTATCTGGAGGTCAAATATCCACTTTCATGGATTTCGAAACTGGAAGTGTTTACACAATTACCGCCGACCCACCATGAAAATTCCTGAACTTCGATACCGCCTTATGATGACTTCCTTCAATAACCCAAGCTAACTCCCAGGTATGTTTTAGATGTATGTCTAAATGTGGGATTTAACTAGAATGAAGTCAATTTGGAGTTATACCACATGTGAATTATTGCCGTAGAAAATCAATAACAAAAGGGAATTTTTGTTATCCATAAAACCTATTCCTCATTTTTGAATTATTTCTGCTCGGTGAGTGTCGCTTTTGCTCTAAAAGAATCTTCTAGTAAAAGAAGAACAGTGGTTCTGTTGAAAGAAAGTGTCCAAATTTCTCCCTGCGACTTTGTTTGCGAACGAGAGGCAAGTTGATGTATGCAAATTTCACGTAAATAATTAGCCAATTTTGTGACTCCGACCACAAAAACCGATGTTCTAATTTTTCTAAAAAATAAAAAGCTTTTGGCGGGAACAATCCACATCAGGTATCTTATCTACCTAAAAGCTATCTATGGACAAAAAATGAAAGAAATCGATTTTTCAACTCTTGCCACGAAATTAAGATTTTGGTCGATATTTCCTGACCGTCGCTCTTAAGCTTCTGAGTCTCCAAGGAGCCTAGTAACATACGTAGGTGCGCAGTTGTCCAGATACTTACATTGATCCGAATAGTACATATTTCACAATGTACGTTCAAACTGTTGTCAACCCTTTCAACCGCGTTGAATCATTTTTGAATGAAAGAAACGTGACTTCAACAGCCGCGCATTGAAGCACTTAAGCACCCCTTACTGATCAAAACGTTTGATCGAGTAGCCCATCGAGAGAGCTTGGTCACTTTTTCGCCCTTGTCCGAAGGGCGTTCTCTCTTAACCTTTTAAGCCCCAATGTCAATATTCATTTTCTCCTAACTGTTCTCACATATTTGTTATGCTACTAGTGAGAAGAATTTGACGAAATATCAATGCAGCTCTTTTTGGTGATCATTTTTGTTATTCTCATAACCTGAATGGTTGATGAAGAGCGAATATTGTAATGAGAAATTGGATGCTGGTCACTACTGGGACTTAAAGGGTTAAATGAGTGCTTTGATTCGTATGCTACAGATTCTGTTTCGCTGATGATTCATTTTTTTGCTGGTTAATTAACAGTTGTTCTAAAGTGCCTCATTTATAACCTCAATATTAATGTCGCTTCGGTAATGTTCTATCAAAGGTCTCAAGTTCTTGGTCAGAATATGTACAGACCTTGGTCTCAAAGATGTTCAGGATTACGCTCAGAAATTAAAAAAAGCTGAAAAAGCAAGAGAAATAAAACAACAGGTATGTGATTGGTGGTTGGTAGTTTCATTGTTAGTATTAATTCCAGATAGTCATAGCTCATTATCTGAAAATTTGGGATAATCTTAAAATTTCTTTTCGCTGGTGAAGTCATTTCTAGTTAATTTTCTAGTCAACTGTCGAGGTAGCCGTTAGATCAGTAGCCCACCACTGGTGATGGTCTGCACTGAAGTAAGATATACTAGAAATACGACTCCCGTTAAGCCTTGCGTTTGACTTTGTGCATAGATTGCTATGGAAACCTCTTTTATGGAAAGACTTATTAAGTAATGGTAATAGGAATGAGTAGAGTCCAATTCGGTCTGTAATCATAGGAGTGATAACAATATCGGTCGACCGCGCAGCGGGAATTCGATTTGTTTACCCACGAGTATGATTACAGACCGAATTGGACGACACGAAGTCTTGTTACCAAGTAATCATAAAAATTACAATTTCCGAGAAGAGAAAAAAAGTCAAATGCAAATTATAAACGAAAATATTGTCATTGTTCAAAGGAAAAAAATTCTCCCTTTGGAAGAAAGGTCCAATTTTGGAGTCTGCTCACTGTTTCTATAGTGATTGAAACCATTGTTGTGATTGGTTGATTTAAACTACAACTTTTGAATGTAATTGGCTTATTGAACAGTCCGATAACAAAGTGTCCGATAGTAACTTGACAAGTGAATAAGTGGAAAATGTGAGTTTTTTTGAACCAACGACAATCGAGGAAATTGTAATTTTTATGATTAGTTGGTAATAAGACTTCGTGTCGTCCAGCTCGGTCTGTAATCATACTCGTGGTAAACAAATTAAACTCCCGCTGCGCGGTCGTCCTATTTTTTAAAGCAATAGAAAACATTTTCCGTGTTTCTATCGAGTTATAGAAACATGAGTGGAAGTTTGGGAGAACGGGAAATGCTGTGGGAACACGAGCAGCAGGCAACTTTTGGTGAAAGTTTACATGAAGGTTTATTGTTTGTCTGCAGAGAGCAAATAGTGGTAGAAAAGGAAGTGGTAGGACCGGAAGTGCAAGTCTTCCAGGAACTGGGAACTCGAGGAACAGCAGCGCTGGCAGCGGTGAGTTTGAGGTCCCGGGAGAACCTTGCTACCACAAGTCACCTAAAGGTCCCCAAAGCGAAACACAAAAGCAGGGGAATGAAGCGTAACTCGCGGAAAATTTTGATCGGAGAAAAAATTTGTATGAGAATGTGGGTAAGATGAATTTTGCAAACAAGGGCATTCCCAGTCTGAGTGTCTGAGTACGCTTGCAAATTGTGAAAAGGTTTTCTGTAGAAGCGGAAAAAAAGTATCCCCGAGAAGAAACACAAACGTTTCTCGCTCATTCAATATTTATGTGAGATGATTCGGTTCGCAAAAGACGCTTAACAAATGTTGTGATGGCAAAAAGTTTTCGAGCGCGCGGTCACGCCTACCTTGCAAAGTATTGGTCCATACTATTTACTAATGAAAGTTCCTTGGTTTTATCGGGGAATGTTTTGTGACATAACAGTTATATCCACAGTAAGGAAAAGAAGAGTACGCAAAAGTTGTTACTCGTAAAGACAACTGAAAGGTTACAGCACTTGTCTTTGTTTGTTGAGTTTGATCGTTAGGATGTTAGTAGTTCTGAAAAAAAAAACTGTTATTGATGACGTTGACTGACATTTCCACAAACCTGTTCGGAAGTCATCATCAGGGTCTGCTCAGATTGTTGAAACTTCAGTGAACGTCGCCAACAGTTCTCTGCAAAGTCTTCTCTGCATTCGCTCCGACGAAGGGCTAACGCTCGAAACGTCAGCACCTCCCTTTTACCTTACGGTAGTATAACTTACTTTATCAATTCGTTTGATCATTCCAATTTCATGTGTTTTAATTCCCCACCGACGCAGCCCCAGTTTCTTTCGAAACTATCCCCACAATACTTGTTCTTTTCAGAGCTACTTACACCCTGACGATCAAACCCAACACACAACTACTGAGACTCCCGTGTTCACCACCATTTACAGGACCTGTTTTTGTTGTTGTTCTTATTTTTTCTCTGGGACAATTTGTTTTGTCAATTTCTGCTGTTTTCTGTTTACGCTATAACTGTCATTGTCTGTGTGTTTGTTTGTTTGTATGTAGATTCTGGTCGTGTAGACAGCGGGGGCAGCAGAAGAACTAGTAATCGTTCTGCAGGAAGAGCGAAGCCCAGCATACCAGATAACGAAGATTCATTCAGCTTCGGTGGAAACAGAGACGTTGGTATGTTGTTTATAATTTTCTTAGAGGGTTACTACAGTCAGAGAGGTGAAACCTGTCAAGTTGTGATTAAAAGAGATGATACTCAGTGCCTTGTTGTTCAGCGGTATGCCGCTGTAGTCGGGTCAGCGGACGCGCCTGCCTAAGTATTTACGCATCTACCGTCCTGGGCGGCCATGTTAGTTCTGTTTTCAAGAGTTAAGGGCTCATCTCCGGTGTGAAATATCTCTTGAAAATTGAAATCTAGTTATGTTCAAGGATGAGTTGCACTTGGTCACATAAAAGATGACAGTTGTTTTTCCTTATACGGTAATGCTGACATACTTGTGTGAATACACTGAAGATGTGTATTATAATGTCTGATAAATACTACACTGGAACAGTTGTTGCTGAGAGTGTTAAATGGATAGAACCCAAAGAAAGTTTCCTATTTTTTTCCTATTTTGGGGCTAGAATTCCTATTTTTTTCCCTATTTTTCACTCCTATTTTCCTATTTTCGGATTGACATTTCTCACTTGACACCCTGCAATTGTAGTGCTTCGTTCTGTCTATATACTTAGAACACAAGTCCTTTCTTCTACCAGCCAATCATATTGTTAGCTGGATCTGAGTACAGACGTCCCTTATTTTCTCTGTTGTATGCGGAAAAGTGCAAGCTGTAGAAATTACATTAAAAGTTTCAAGTTTGAAGGCTGTTGCCCATTGCGAGACGAAAAAGTAAAAAGTATTAACATTTTAATATTTGTTGCTATCCTTCAGACGCCACTTATTCAGATCCTCTGGGAGAAGCCCCTGCTAGGCCCAAGACTGCTGGCAGGCAACGGCCTCAGCAGGTCGAGGACGAGTTTGGAGATGAAGAGATTGGCGATGACCTCCTTCCGGAGTAACCTCGCTCTATGTAACATAAGACTGTTCGTAGTGTCCCGTTTAACCGTGTGATTATTTCGCACTTCACATGCCTATACTACCAAGAGAAAGATTTGAGAGGGTTAGAGAGTAAAATGGGTGGAGTCCTCGGATTCCTTGTTGTGTTTGCTAGGCTCCCTATCGTACGTGAATCAAGTTAGCAGTTTCAGTACACAAACGCAGACATAAAAAATATGTTCATTTGCATTAACGACACTATTGCAAAAAAACTTACCCAATCAATAAAAGTACTGGAGTTGTTCATCAGCTTTCCAATACATGATACGAAGTAATTTATTTAACAAAGTAAACACTGAAGTTAAAAGTTAAAACCTCAGTTGACTCCGCCAGTGAAAGGATGTCTTGTTGTATGAGCAAAGCCTAGTGATATAACAAAACTCAACATAGGCCGCGGCGCACTCCGATTGGATAATCCAGTTTCCAAGCCTGTGTGTTATCAGGCTACATACTCTCGAGTGTATGGGTGGCAAGTTACATCTCCCTGTGCCTTGTATTCTTGATGTCAAAAATGGTCCAAGCTACTGTATAAGGCGTACAGAAACCACTTGGGATGTTGGAAGAACACTCGAAAAGCCGCAAGTTGTGTCCTCCCAACATACACCGTCTTTTAACGACGCTTTAAAGCCTGGTCAAGTGCATTCTACTGCTTAAAAGCATTGCCACAAGTAGGACCAGCAAGAATGCCTAGGTTCTATCACAAACTCATCACACTTGACACGTGTAACTGCCTTTGAACGTTCCTGACCACACCTTGTCCACATTCAATCTACCAAGTACCATATTTGGAAATTAAGAGAAACTAGATGAACCAATCAAATTGGGTTCAATAGCATGACTTACTTACCGGGAATACCCACCTCTGTTCAAAACATGGCGGACACGTCATTTTTCCAATGCTTGTTGTTGACGATGCAAGCGGGACTGTTACATCTAGCGGAAAAACTGGAGAAAGTAGTTTCCAAATATGGCACTTAGGAAACACCGAACCGAGACAAGCTGTGAACGGGCAGAGAACTCCTGTATATATCCACCGCGAGTGCCAATGTACGTTGTTTTCCTTTACAGGCAGAGATCTCATGTAACTGAATGGTGCATTGAAAAATTTAACATGTCTTACGTAGTTAGGGACTCGTGGTGGGTATATACATGAGTTATTTCCCCGTGAACGCGTTTTACACGTCCTAAGTCATGGGTTTCTGAAACCTCGATTCTTTCTCATAGAAAAAAGGCGAGGCTGGATTGTGGAAAACCCGGCCCAGTAGTTTACTTACTGATGAATAACAACAGAATCCATTGTTTTGTGCCTCGTTCTTTAAAAGCTTCCTACACATGTAAAGGAGTGGGCCGGTTATTTTGCAATCGCTCCAAAGGCGAAAGTGGGAAAAGGTAGTAACGAGCTGGTGTTCCACCTGCGAAATGGCCTGTGTACAAATGTATCTAGTGATTGAAGGCCACTTGATTGTAAATAGTGTTGTAAGCTTCCATTGGCATCAGTGTTAAGAGATGACACGATCCTCTAGTAGTTGATTGATTATTTATTACATTAAAGCGATAATTAACACTGGACTCGTTGATTTACATGGCATTTTGATTTTAGGGCATGAAACCGCGCTAGTGCGGGAAAACTGGAGCTTGTTGTAACGTGACTTTATTACCCGGGGAGGGTCAGGATAAATGAACTTCTGGAAGTGTCTAATTTCTTTTTCGTTTAAGCCGAGCCATTTATTGGCATATAGTTCATGGTAGGCCACCATACAGTGTTTACAGGGGTATACAAGGGTTTAGAAGGATATACCTTTTTATTATATCTCTCAGTTAGTACGCGCGCTGTGATTGGTCAATTTAGCGGGCCGTACTTCACTGTACGGCCCGCTAAAGTTTGTTTTGGTCGCCAAAATGACTCCAGAGATATAATATCTTATTAACCTCGTTTTCTCGGTCCGTACTGTAAAATATGGATCCTCGTTTTTTTCCCGTCGATTTATGGAAAAAAACTCGGTCCGTATTTTACAGTACGGACCTCGAACTCGATTAATAAGAGGTATGTAAACCCTTGTAAACACTATATATGGTGGCCTACCATGAATTATATGCCCATTTATTGACCAAGCTTGTTCGGTCAAGATGGCTGCATATTGGCTTCGTTCTTTTTTGCCTCTTTTAATACGACTTCCCAGCAGGAGGTCTGGAGTTCGAGCCCTGGTGGTGGCACTGTGTTGTTTCCTTAGACAAGAAACTTAACTCCACACTGTCTCTCTCCACTCATGGCCGGATTGTTCGAAGCAGGGTTAAGATAACCCAGGGTTAGTGCGAAATTCAAATGCAGATATGAGAGCTTAAAAAGCTGATTGAGTATAATTCTTTTTGAATACAGTTTGATGATTATATACTCTGTAAAAAAAATAGAGAAAGTTATCGGAGAAAACGCTTTTTAAAAAGAGGAAAAGAAACCCGGATTAAAATTTTATCCTGGATTAGCGCTAATCGGCTTTCGAACAACCCGTCCCAGGTGTATAAATGGGTACCAGCGATATAATGCTTGGGGTGACCCTGCGTTGGACTAGCATCCCCTCCAGGGGGGAGTAATAATACTCCCAGGTGCTTAATGCTACAGAAACCGGGATAGGCTCCGGCCGTGTGGACCCTAAGGCCCGTGTGCGCCTTTACCTTTGAAGATGTCTCGGTCAATGAAAACGCAAAAGAAGAACGAAGCCAATATGCAGCCATTTCGACCTCACGCTTGGACAATAACGCATATTTATTGACCTCACGTTTGGTCAAAAACGCATACAGTAGATCTTCGCAGTTTTTGCGCCTTCCCTTTGCGCGATTTCTGACCAATCAAACGGACATTACTTGACCATTGTTTCGAAAAAATTTCTGATTGAAACATCATGGAACAGCCAAGCAAGTTAGTTGAAATTATGTTGCTAAAGTGCACCCTACTAATGACACTTCTTTCCCTACGCTAATTCTTTTAAACAAACCAATCCAGCAAATTTCTTTGGATTAATAAATACCTGATCTTTTAGCCAGTTGACCCACCAATCTACCGGTATGTAAAATTCTAAAGATTTAAATGCCCCCCTTTATATGTCATTCTGATTTCAAAACAGCTGTTTAAACTGGTTGATGGGAAGTGGAAAACAGTCTGTTTAGTTGCCACTATTTGTGTGTGTACTCACATTTTAAAATGATACCTCAAATAAACAATAATATGCTGGTGGTTCCTTACTTGTAACACAATCTACCGCACCATGTCTTCGAGATACATGCCTCCACTTTTTCTCTCTCACATTCTTTAATTACATCATGTAGTTTAGGACTTCAGAAGTTAGATACATCTCATTAACAAAGTAAAACATGGCTTTACCTAGTGTAGCAGGAGTCAGATACAATCCATAAATCTTTGCTGCTTTACCTCAAGCACAATGCTAATGGATCAACTTTTTGCTTTACTGTACATGACTTTCCAAGAATACTGAAGAATCAGTGGAGGAGAGTGACAGCATGCTTTGACTGCAGATGCTTTTGTCACAAATTTTTCTTGCATTTCTCATGTATTTTAGACAAATGAATTTCATAAGTACTCAACTTATAAGTCCCTTGGGACTGCTAAGAATGAAAGTAATGAATGTAAATATATGAGAATTTCAAGTATGTGCACTGGCAGGAGTAGAAAGATAAATAAATGACAGATCCTGGCAGTCATGTGAGCAACTTTAAGCAGTTGCAAAGACCTGAAAAAATACAGGCTTGAATGGGATTCAAACCCATGATCTGCTATTGAAAGGTCATGGGTTTGAACTCCATTCAAGCCTGGATTTTTTCAAGTCTTTGCAACTGCTAAAAGTTGCTCACATATATGCGATCAACTTTCATTTCCTAAAAATGAAAGTAAAGCGGACCTTATGACATCAATCACAAAGTGTTCCCAATGTCTAACTCTCACCTGAACACACAGAATTCTGACAAATTTATATAGTAATTACAAACCCCACTGTGTGGCATAAAATACTAAAAATACCTCTGACCAATCCTGGGAATTTTTTCAGATTCCTTTGCACTGTATACAAGGGAATTTCATGAGGTTTGGGTCAGGATTCCTGGGGCAAAATAGTAAATGCACCAATTAATCCCGCAATAAAAATCAGTACTCTTAACAGCTTTAAAATCCAGGCCTGTGCTTTTTCTTCATCTTGCCTTTCTTCTTCTCTTTCTTGGCTTCTATTCTCTCTTTTATATGTTTTTGTCTCAGTTTTTGTCTCTCATCAGCTTGTGCTTTTTGATGATCCAGTCTCTCTTTCCACTGCTTTTTGCTTTTACTTTTCTGCTTTTCACGTTTCTTAATAGCTTTCTTTATCAGTTTTGGGTCATCTGTCTGTTTTACTCCCTCTGCTTTTTCCATGGCATGTTTCCATGATAATTTCTCTTCAACTTCTCTGGCCTTCTCCATGTTTTCTGCCTTGAGAGCTTCTAGCTTCTTTTTTCTAGCCTCAGCTTTTTGGAGTAACTTGGAGTAATTTTTTATCTTTGTGCCTGGTCTTGGCTCCTTACTTGTTTTTAAGAAGTCAAATTTACTAAAAACGACCTCCCCTTTATCATTCAATACTTCCTTACTTGTAGAAGATTCATTTTGTTTGTGTGAATTTCTCGAATCCTTGTTAGGAGCATTCTGTCTGTTTCTGTTATTATCTTTCATTATACCTTTTGATTTCTTTGAGGGGCGTTGATGGGGTTGATTTTTGGTATCCGCTTTGCGCTTTCTTTGGAAGTCTTGAATTTTCGCGTGCAGGCGAGATCTCAAGTCGTCTAGGCTTTTACTCTCGACCTTTTCCACACTAAAGCCACCTCCTTCTACTCTTCTCCTTCCTTGTCCTTCAGAGTTACTATTTTCTGTATTTGAGTCCGCGAGTGCTTGCATTTCTTGCACCGTTTTCTGTTGGTTTGGATCGAGTCTAGCACGTTTCGCCCTCCTTGAAGCCTCTTTAATAGCTTGTTTCGGAGCTCTCTCACCGCGGTTTTTGTAAAACTTGTTTCCTACTCCTTCTTCATCTACAGTTAGGTAGTGCTTGACTGGTATCAGTTCAATTAGGGAGTTAAAATAAGCAGAATGGCTGGCAAGACGATCTCGCAGTTCAACTCTAAGTTCGTCCGCCATCTTTCTTTTCCCAACGTGGTCTTGCCTCGTACCGATGATTTACGAACACGAAGATTTCCGATTGGTTATTGAGTTAACGACCAATTGGCAACGCAAAGGTGACCAGACCATTCTTACAACATGGCGGACGCTGGGTTCTTTCGGGTAGGACAAATTCGACTTAAACCTTCTAATTTCGTTTGGCTTTTTCCTAGGTATTATGCTTCAGATATACTAAGATATATTTCCTCTACAGGGCACAAGTGCAGAGCAGGACAACCGCTTCCTTGACAAACAAAAAAAGCTTTTAAAATCTATGCGATTTGATGATGTCCTAAACAAGAAAGTAAGTGCTTCATCTTAAATTAAATCATGGTTACTTTATGCTGGTTTTTCGAAATGACTTTCCCCTACAAAATTGTTTGCTATCGCAGTATTAATGTACCCTCGTTAGGGTTCGCTCTTTCGTTTCTGGGAACATTTTGTAAGAATTGGTCGGGAGACCACATGCGCAACCAAACATTTCCTGCTTGTACAGATGAATTCTAAAACCAGTTTCCGATTTATGACGAAAAGCAACTTTTGGTGAACGGTATAGTCCATTACGTGTGTCTGAGAAGAAATGCAACAAAGGGCACCTTCAGTCTTTGTCACCACCTGGTTCTTACCTTCGTAAGTGTGGTTACAGTTCAGTATGTAACTGCAGCTGCATGTAATACACAAACAATGTCCTGTTGAATAAGATGGTCTGGTTCGGAAATAAACATTCAGGGAAGGCAGGACGGATCCTTCTTACATCAAGACATAATTATAAGTCAGTATGTTGTGAGCTGCAGTGGGTGCTGAATTAAATTCTGGATTGGGCATTACTGAATGATAATCTTGTCACAGTCCATGGCATTAAAAATGGTTTAAGTCTTCAGCTCCATCAGTAATATATTTCATAAAATCGCAGTGAAGCATGTCTGTACAATTCATTTGTTCTATCTTGCTGACAGCTTTAATAGAACGGCAGAATTTTCATGTTAGTTTTTCAAGTTCCACTTTCAGTGCTAGTACTCTGTTTGGCATCTTTTCGTTCCTACAAAATTTGATCAACATTGAAAATCAAAGTGCTTGTTTTCATTTTGGGCATTTGCAGACTAAATTTTCTTCTTTCCCTCCTTTTCATCCTCATTTCTAACCTGGTTGCTTCTTCATTTTTGTTATAAAGCTGAAAGAAAACAATGCAATAGTGATTGTGGTTTCTTTGTTGAGTGTGAGAAACATTGTTCACTACAGAACTTCAAATGTGGAACTCCAGTTTTTATGTAAAAGGATATGTCATTTCTACCCCCCAGAAAAGTTAAATATTGCGGCAACATTTTTCTATAGATTGGAACTACCTACGCTTGTATATTTAGCTATACCAATCTAGTTTGGAAATAAATGTATTTCAATGGAATAACTTCAACAAAAAAAGAAAAAAAAAATACTTCTTCTAAACAGGATGTTAAAGTTTAGTCAATAACTATATGAAATGGTGTGACAAATGTAACTCCTTTCTCAAGTGGGATAAATTTTTAGTGTTAATCCCTTAGCAAGGTCTAGTTTTGGAGTCACTGACAAAGAACCGCCTCCCAAAACCCAATCTTAGACCCCCCCCCCCATTAACCCTTCCCTAATGTTATGAACCTCAGTAACCCACAACGTTGACTGTCAGTGCATTGGATTTCTTATCACGTAATGAACACTGCAGTAATGTTTAGTGTTTATTGTTTTCACAAATAAGGTCGACATGGAAAAAGTAAACCTGGATGTGATAAAACCCTGGATAACAAAGAAACTCTTTGAAATACTGGGCTTTGAGGATGATGTTGTAATGCAATATGTCTTTAACATGTTGGAGTCTGAAAAGGTAATAATTTATTAGACACATGGATGACAGAACCATTGTTACAGTGGGATACGGGAAATGTTGGTTTGATGTTGATCAAGATCAATTCAGTATAATTATACATATATGCTTGAGTTGATGATTTCTGTTCCTTTTGTTACTTGTTTGTTCCAAACCAATTTCTTGCATGTGCATATGAGAAGGTGTATGCCAATCTCCTAGGGAATTATTGTTCCTTTAAGAGGGTACAGTAAATACATATACCATTTACATGATCCATTCAGGTGGAAAAATTCATGCGAGTCTAAAGAACAACAAAATTGTATAAATGATACCCAACAGGGCTCGACGTTGCAACCTGTGGGGTCGCCAATGCGACTAGATTTTATTCACTGGCGACTAAGTTTTCATGCCTGGTCGCCAGGCTTGCCCCAAGATTTTTTTATTTAGTTTTAAAATTTCTTATCGAATTCAATACTCTGATACTTTCATGTTCGCGTATGAAGCCGATGAAATTGTTTGTTGAGGTTTATTAAAAGACCTTTAGTGTATTATATTCTATTTTTTCTTGAAGATAATTTTGGCGACTAGAATACCGTATTCGCACGTGTATAGGCCGCACTCGTGTATAAGCCGCACCCCGAGTTTTGCCATATTTCTTGAAAAAAAAATTCACGCGTTCTAAAAAACGCAAAGGCCTGGCGAGTGACGAGTACTATCAAGATATTGTCATTTGATTATATGACAAAATTCATCGCGATAAATAATCTAACACAGAATGCAATCGATCGAACAAACAAAACTGTGTCAACTCGATCGTACGAAAGTTCACATTGCGTTTCTTATGCAGGGTTTGTTGTTCTCAGACTTTGTTTTCGTTAGAAACAAAGCTCAGATGTAAGTACACATAACGGTAAATTATTTGACAGAAAAATCAATGTTGAATCTCAAATTTAATATGAAACATAAGCAAACGAGACATGCGATCGCTACTTTGGTGTACTTGTACTCGCATTGTCACAGATATGTTAATGGAGATTCTGGAATTCCACACGCGTGAATCATTTCTTTGCTATGAGAAACAGTGAGACCCCTCAGATTGTCTCTGAAGGATTTATTGACTCCATGAGGTGCAGGGATCAAACTTCAAGACATTCGTTTCTTTCACGCACAATTGTTATCGGTTGCTAAGGTTACTGAATGAATCAAAGATGGCGGCGGATTGTGTCAACTCGCACAAGGGTTTATGCTGTGTTTTCTATGTAGTGTTCGATGTTCTTGGACTATGTTTTCATTGGAAACCAAGCTAAGTTGTAATTAAATGTAATTATCGGGTAGAAAAAACCCATGTTGAATCTCAAATCTATTTCTAAGCATGTCGCACGCGAGACAGGCGATCGCTACTTGTACACGTGTTCTGTTAGATTCTACATACGTGGATCATTTCTCGGTTATGAGAAATATTTAAAGCCTCCAGATTCAATGATTTATATCTCAGCGAGGTTCAAGGATCGGACGGATGCTTTCAGGCTTCAAAATGTTCGTTTCAGCAGCGGTTGACTAAAATATCAAAGCTCCATGTCTGCCCAAGCCTATACACTTGTGTTGTATGAAGAATTACGTGACAACTTTAAAGGGGCTTTCACTAAATCATATGAAGATTTTAGTTATACCGTGTATAGGCCGCACCCCCATTTTGCACAAAATTTATTTGAAAAAAAAGTGCGGCCTATACACGTGCGAATACGGTACTTGTCCTGGCGACCAAAAATGAAAACTTGGAGGCCAGGTGGCCCCAAAATTTTTTTCTGAAAGTCGATCCCTGCCCAAAGTTAATGAGAAGGGCCAAATAAATACAGATAATGTGCATAACTCAGATGAGTGGCTCACAGCAAGCACCACTCTCTATCATTCTAACAATCAGTGTGAAGAAGAATTTGAAATTGGTGTGGAAACTAAGTTAAATTACCTATAAATGTGAATATATGAAAGTTTATATATTTGAACTGGGGAGGAAAGACTTGCTTTTGTAACAACTGAAAGATGATCATTGCAGTGACATGTATCTACAGTGTATGCAACTTTAGCAGTTGCAATGATAGGGCCTGAAAAAAACCCAGGTGTGAACAGGATCTCACTCAAGCCTGAATTTTTCTGACTTCACAATTGCTTAAGTTGCATTTATAACTGTGGTGATATTTCACTTCTTAAACTACCTAATTGCCATTTTTTCCATTCTAGAATCCTGACCCTAGATTTATGCAGATAAACATCACAGGGTTCTTACAGTCAAAAAATGCACGTGAATTTATGAAAGAGCTTTGGAGTCTGCTTCTAAGTGCACAGGAGAATATTGGAGGCATTCCTTCAGCACTGCTTGAGAAAAAGAAGGAAGAGATAAAACAGAGAAAGGTTACAGTGCATTTATTTTATAAACAAATCATGCAGAAAGTGACTAATGTTCTTTCTGTACAGTATGTGTGCTGTATATGTTGGTGTAAATATTGCACCCCTCATTGCTTGACTTATTTTGTTAAAAAATTTGAATGACTTACAGTGCGACTACTTGAACTAAGGCCACCCAAATATTTTTTCATACCAATTTTGAATGTCTTTTTTGATGCTGAACAACAGATTTGTGGCAAGTTTCTACCAACTTACTGAGATGACCTACTTTTTCAATCTTGATATGATTTGTACAGTTGTAGAGCAAATAGAGTAATAAAGTGTGACGTCACAAATATCTCAATTTTTGAAATTATGGGATTTACTAAGATGTTTGCAAAGAGCATGATGACAAATGCCTACTGGCAAAAAATCAGCCTCTGATTTCAATTTTTGGAGTGAGATATTGCAACTTTTACGCTCCAATGATTCCATACAAATCCTTCTAATTTTGTCTCTGTTCTAAACGTTTGGAACCGAGACAAAATTAGAAGGATTTGTATGGAATCACTGGAGCGTAAACATTGCAATGTCTCACTCAAAAATTGACATGAGAGGCTGATTTTTGGCCTGTAGGCATTATTCATCATACTCCTTTGAAATGTCTCAATAAATCCCATAACTTTAGAAATTTAGTTTTTGTGATGTCATCACTTTAGTACTCTATTATATGCATTTTAAGTGAAATATAGAACATTACTGTGATAGTAATTATTATAATATTTATTAAATTATTGTTATCATTATTGTTGTTGTTATTATTATTATTGTTATTGTTATTATTATTATTATCATTATTATTATTAGCACATTGTTACCATGCTTAAAGTCCAACAAACCATTTTTCATTCAAAAATGGGGTTTTGGCCCATATGTGTGTTGCAGATAAAAATTAATTTCAGGTAAAAAAATTTATAACCTAGGTTGAAAATTAATTTCTTTTGTTTCCTAACCCTAGTTATTCACAGTTGGGGCTTGGAAACAGAGAGAATTGAGATTCAACCAAAGTTAATTTTTTTTCCCAGACTTTCATTTTTAGCTTCAACAACTGTGACCTCTCACATGAAAACATACACTAACAGCTTTCCGGTAAAATGCACGGCTTCCGAACAGGTTGCAAACGGCTCACTCACTTATTTGGATGGTTCATCAAATGGCTGAACAGGTTGTCAAGTTTTTTAAATGATTAACACAAATGGGTGAACGGTCTTCTTACCCGTTACACCATAACGAGAAATAAAAAAAAATAACCGCAAAAGCCTTGAATCTTGAATGAAAGCACATACTCACACTAAAAGTATTGCACAGCATGATAAATTGTACATCAGTAATTTGGCATCCGTTAATTTTTTGTTGTTTTCGTGCTCACAAAGAAAAGTAAAGGCAGTCGACACCTAGCCTGCAAGCATAGCAGAGCTTGATGGTAGGCTAGTCAACACCAAAAGTATTTTGTTTATAGCAGTATTAATATGCAGAGAGCAAAACTATTCCAAGGGATTTGTTTAGAATGCATTGCATACATACAGCTTTGATTCATTGTCTGACAAACCTGGAGATTGATCGCCAAATTGTCCGAGTTGTGCAAATTTATTTTTTTATGTAGAATAAGTCATTGGCCAAAAATACTTCATTTGTAATGTAAACATGCGGAAAGCAAAAGTGTTTGGAGGGTTTCTTTTTAACGTTTTGTTTACATCTTTAGCTTAGATTTGTGTCTAAGGAATTGTTGACGCTGAGTCTGCTACATCTAAAAAAAATAATATAGATGACCAAGCTGTTCAAATGGTCTGATGCCTTCAGTGAACGGGTGACCCAGTCATTCATTTCCAACGAATGGGACACCAGTTCATTCAAACTTGTTGTTGTTTCCAATGAACTGGCGATGAAGCCATTTGAATGGGTTGATGTTTCTAGTGAATGGGTGGCCAAGCTATTCAAATGGCTGACAAATGGCTTGTCAACAGAAAGCTGTTGAAGTATGTTTTCTGTGCAAGCTCACATATGTGCTAATAAGATACAATCAATATGGCCCAGATGTGCTATGAACTCACTACACCATGTGAAATATAGATGCCGAAGTGTTTCAGAACTTAGATGATCACACTGAACATTTAAGCATTTTGATACTTATAATGTAAAACAGATTTTGCGTTTTGTAGCTGGAACAAGAGAGAATTCAAGCAAACTTACAGAAATATCAAGGAGACCAGCAACAAACAGAACCAGACAGTACTGCTACTGAGGACACTGTGCAAAATGGTAGCAATCCTGCCTCAGCTTCAACCGATATTAATGAGGAAATTAAGAAGGCAAAAGAAGTTGCACTGTCACTTGCAGGAAATACTGTAAGTATTTGTGTGTTTTTGTATGCAATGTGTCAACTTTTTTGTGGCACTGTATGCGTAACAAATGGACTGGGTTTCACGATTGATTGTGGGCTGCATCAAACAATGCCACATTTAAAGACTGTCCAGTAGTGCAGCTCTGGAACAATTTACAGTTCCATGCAGTAGACTTCAAAAGCTTGAAAAGGTTGTTCTTAAGATTGAATGTCTTGTACAGTACTGCCCAGATGTAAGTTGACACTCAATACTCGATACTCGATACTCGACACTGTCGCCTCGAAACGGTCATCGAACTGGAACGGTCTCGATTATGCACGAATATGCATGAGTTCTGATAAGAAAACAATAGAGCTTTCAATTGCGAGCTCTTTGTTATTAAAGGCTAAACTCGAGTTCAGAATAAAGTGAGAAATATGACCTCTCACGCGAACAACAACGGTTTGTGAAAATTTTTCCAACGGCTTTTACCAACACTTGCAACGGGTAGCTGAACGGCTTTTTTCAACGGCTCTGAGTTCGCCATGAGTTAGGTCCGTACAGTTGTTTAGATTCGTGAGCACAGACACGAACACGGCCCACTTTTCGGGCCCTTACTGCATGCGCATGCAGATCGCAGAAACTGCTTTACTTTTGCAACGACTTCCCCTGTTTCAATTAAACCGTGAACTTCATCGATCATCGCCATTTTTTGTTTTCTTTGAACCATTACAATTGCGTTCGATTGATTTTTGATTCGGGTTCCTTCGATTGAAGTTGAACAGCAAGTAAACTGAACATTTTAAAATACGCATGATAGGTTGTCAAAACGGCTGCGTTACCGTGTCAGTTTTAGTGAAGTTTAGATGTCACGCATTGATAAGTAGATGACGCGTGTTTTGAACACAGAAATTATTTGTCATTCTCTCCCTTGCTTTACCGGTTGAGCAGACTTTCGAGGGCTATTATTTTATCACATTTTACATTAGAAGTTTATTATGATATGATTACGGAGTAAGCCATCATTGCTTTAAATCTCACAATCCTTGCAAGCAGCTCGACGTTGACTTTTGGTTTAGACACGAGCGTGATGACTGAGCGGTTGAAAAATCCTGCCAACTGTTGTTTCATTCGAATTATTCATTCTTTTGCTTAGCCGTTTACGCATAAACTGACGCCGTTTGAGAGTTACTTGTACCGTTCAGCCGTTCATTGCTCACTGCTAACCATTCATAAATTTTATTCAGCCATTCAGCCATTTACTGCTTGCCTTTCAAAAATTAATTTTCTTCAACCGTTCAGTAACCGTGCATTTTGCTGTTGGAATATTTTTGCTATAAGGCCACACTTGACCATTTGCATGCAGAATCCTAATTCGAAGAATATTTTCTGGTGAGCCGGCGAAATGCTTTCCGTACCTTACCAACGATTCTTTCTGATCATATAAACTATAATTAGTACCATGTGTTGTTGATCGCAAGACATGAAATGTAGAAAAGCACGGAAAACTAAAACTTTGTTTTCAACGAGCAAAATAACTGCATTGTCATGTAGTTTTTATGATTTAATCCAGGTTGGTAAGCTTCAGTATTTCGCTTGTACTCGATGTAAACCGTTGGTCAATTTCATTTATAACTAACGAACATCTTGCCGTGTCGCGTCGCGTCCTGTGAATTTCACTGTTAATGTGCCTCATTACGTCCGTAATTCGCTCTTCAATCACCAGTTCCCTCAAATAAATCGATTTTTCTTTAGTTATTGGTAATCGATAAACTGGTGGAAGACACCACCAGAATCGCCCGATTTAAATCCTATAGAACTTCTTTGGCACGAGCTGAAGCATTATCTACGTAATGTTGCCAAGCCCAAGACCAAGAAAGAACTAATCGCACAAAGAATAAGCTGATTTAATTTGAAACCACTCCAGCGTTAAGCTCATTACTTGCTCATTACAAGAAAGCACTCGAAAGACTCGATAGTCGACTCGATACTCGATAGTTGGATATCGAGTATCGGATATCGATACTGGACTCGATACGAAGTGTCAACTTACATCTGGGCGGTACTGTACATGGCTTGATGACTGGTTTTGGTGTTTCCTGATACATTGTATTCAACACTCAATAATAAATGTTGTGATGCAGTGTAACTTCAGATGGGGATTGTTATTATTATCATTATTATAATTATTATTATCATCATTATTATTATTATTATTATTATTATTATTATTATTATTATTATTATTGCAGTGTTGCATCCAGGTTGTACTGGGTAGGGGTTCTCTGGACCCCCTTGGACAAATATTTGGAGGTCCAGATCAGAATTTTTGGAGTCCTATCATAAATATCAATTTCAATCACCTCTTAATTTGATGATGAAGACAAGAGTGAAAAATTGTATTGTCTGTGTCTGTTATTTTGAAAACTCCGATTAGTGGGCCAAGTAAATGTTTCTTCGTTCACCTTTGCGTGACGCTATGGTCCCCACATACTAAGAAGTCAGAACTCAAATAAGACGGAGCGAATGAACACGAAAATCTGTCATTGGTGGCAATTGTAGAAGGCATGACGCTCCAGTGTTCATCTTAAGAAGTTCATTGTTCTGCACGTGGCAAGCAGATTGTTTTTCTTCACGTCGATACAAATGGAACAAAACATTTAACCCTTTTTGAATTCAAGCCATTTGAAATTGCTGAGCCATTGCAGCAAAATGACTTTCAAACTTTGATTTCAGGGATCAATTCTGAACTTACTTCATCGGCTTTTCACTTTATGCTAGTTTGTTTACCATATAACGTTGACTCCGTCATCTTCAGGATTTGAAAATTACGCAAAATTGTTTTTCTTTCAAGTTATACTGATGCTAAAAATAAAAATGCATAAACCAGAATTTTCTCTTTGTTATGCATTTTCTTGACATGGAAGATTAAAGAAAAAATGATGAGGGGATTACTCCAGCCTGTAAAAAAATTGTTACTCCTACCACAGGCCACAAAGCACAGCACTAAACTGTAACAAGAAAAAAAATATCCTGTTGAAATGCGGTAGTCAGGATGGATGGTTGCCAAAATTTAATGAGCCATCAATGAAAGCTGGAAGAAGTGTTGACCCACAGATATATTTTTGTCGGGTGTGATATTTTGAGGATGTGACTTTGTGCTCTTAACTGTAAGAGGAGGAAGGTGAACGTTGAGTGAAGATCATACATGTTTTGTGCTGTTCTTGCTAGTTTTATCATGATGAAAAAAGGAGCTTTAAGAGTTCTGAGCATTCAATTCTGATTTTGGCGAAGGGAGCTTACAAGCATGAGTAGTCCTGTCCTGTGCATGCATTGAATTCAACTTTTATTAGAGCCCAATAAAAGAAAATAAACTGTCAAAACACCCTTCTTCACAACAATGACTCAAAAAGGAATCAACACAAGTACTGTACTGTGGTTAACGAAGCCTTCTGTTAACGAAGGCTTTATCCATGCAGCTATAGTTGGTGCACCAAACAACTCAGCCAGTCCTCTTACTTCCTCTGGAATCACAGTACAAGAGTTTTTTCTAATACAACTCGGTTAGGTGCTGCATTTGGATGCTTTGTTCCTAATTTTCAGGGGATTGCTATATAGCCTTTATCTAGCACAAAATTTACATGGTCTGTAAGTTACTGTATCTTGTTTGGTAATTTTGGGCCAAAATTTTGTTAGAATGTTTCATATAGTGTTAATAGTTCAAATGTTTACATGCACATGTGTATATTTTTATTTAGGTATCATTTTCTTTGGGCTAATTCAATAATATGTATTTTTTTAGAAATGTAGATTTAATAATTCGAATTCTTATGTGTATTTTTGTCAATCATGTCTGTAAGGAACTATTGAATTTTCTGGAAATGGCACTGTATATGTTTATTACCATTATTATTCATTTTATTATTATCCAAAACCATTTTGTAGTAATTAGTAATGGCCTAGATGAGCAAAGTGTAATTACATTGTTAGTAAATAAGAACCAGTACTTTTATTATGTATCTCTCTGTAAACCATGATCTGTTAATAAAATGATCACTTCAGAGGTAGAGTAGACATTGATAGCTGAAATGGTTGTTAATATAGAAGTAATGATCTTGACCTTAATCCACAAAATAATGATCATGACTATGATATCAAGACAAGTATGGTAGTGTAACTCAGTCGACCCTCGCTAACTTTTGAAGTTAATTCTGGCTCCCTATCTCCTCCCAATATGGAATCTGAATGGTTATTGAGTTCTGTAAGGTAAGAAAATGGTGTGTTAGCTCTCTTATTTTAGCAGTTATAATTTATGGTAAATTTCTATTGATGTGTCCACTCCTATTGCTTTTGCAAAAACAGCCACAGACAGATGTCACTTAATAGTGCATTTCACAAGACATTTGATAAAAAAGCTCCGGAGTTGGTTTTAAATTCCCAAGTTTGCTATGAACTTAGAAATTTCATGACGTAGTTGTCAATCAAATCGCAAACTTTAAAACGAAGTTGTGAATTTCACGTGCAGCGAAGTTTGGAACTTGGCAGGGGAAGTTCGGATTGCTTGACAGCCGGCACAATTATTGTCATTATTCCAGTTCTTGTTGTATCTTCGATTATGCTAGACTTGTTGAATTGGATGGCTACGTTTGTTTCCTCCTTTTTTAGCTTCAGCATTCCCTCTGCGAACAAAGTTATCAACAATATTGGCAATGGTTTGTTTCTGTAGTCTCTTCTTATTTGTGATGGCCCATTTTTTCCTGACCAGCTTTCAATAATTTTCTGTCTGACAGAACTTGGGATTGCTTTCCCTTGCAATGTGAACAGATTCATTTGTGGCCAAATCAACTACACCGAATGGCGCAAACTTTGCTTGCAACGAACTTTGCAACTTCCCAACATAGTTTGGCTTGAAATTTGCAACTTGGTTTCAAAGTTCGCGATTTGTTTGACAACTATGCAATGAAATTTCCAAGTTTGTAGTGTACTTTGGGAATTCAAAATGAACCCCGGAACCCATTTGTCAGAAAGTTTGTGAAATGCACTGTATTGTGCTTTAAGAAAAACCAACAAAGAACCATAGATATCCTTCTTTCTGGAAAATTATTTTGCCAAACTGCCTGGGGAAAAAGATTGGCTACTGCAGTAATTATATGTCATGGAAGATGGTATGATAAAAAGTTTAAAACCACAAGACAATTGAAGTCTTCCTTTTCCCTTAAATGCTGACAAGTAAGATATGTTATAGAACTTCAGTTGAGGCAAAGGGCAGCATGCCAACTATACCTGTTTCCGCATTTATTAATAAAAGCAATATGTTTTGTCATGTGCCATGATTGGTAGGAAATTGTCAGTGCATTTTGGATATGTCAACACTTGAGAATGTGCATGCTTACTCAACAGTGCACTTCAGTTGAATACCTCTTACTAACCGAGTTTGAGGTCTGTACTGTGAGTTACAGACCAAGTTTTTTTCTGCTTGGATCTATGGCCCAAATGCGAATTGTGTGGGCCATAAATCCGAGTGGAAAAAAAAACGAGGATCCGTAACTTACAGTATGGACCAAGAAAATGAGGTTTGTAAGATATATATTATATCTCAAATCAAACGTTTGAATTTAGCGGGCTGTATATTGAAGTATGGCCCACTAAATTGACCAATCACAGGACGCATACTAACTGAGAGATATAATAAATGGAAGTATTATTTAATTCAGTGTATTTCTTGTTGATATGTCAAAAATGAAAGTATATCCACAGGAATGTCACAATACAAGCTGCTTGTTACAATGTTAATGCTGTTTTGTTTCGCCACCATGTAGCACAGTCCCAGCATTGAAAGCAAAGTGAAAAAACAAGACAGTAACCCTGGAGACTCTGATGCCAGTGATAAAGATGATAATGGTAGCGATGATGGCGATCCCGTTAGAAGGAAGAAACAGCTAGTTAAGACTCCTGAAGTGAAGTTGAGTACTTCTGAAAGGGTGACATCTAGATTGCTAAAACCAAGATGGCGAATTCTCTCTCCCATTGCCAGACCAACCGATAGGGAAAAACCAGGCTGGCTTGAAGATCACAAACAAAATGTTGCACTTACACAAACCCCAGGTATAAACCTTGTCCTGACTGGTGATTCGATCATCAAGGGTCTGAGTCGCTACCCCAGAATCTGGAGGAAATACTTTGATCCTTTGAGAGCTCTTAATTTTGGCATTGGTGGTGATAGGACACAGCATGTGTTATGGCGTCTTCAGAATGGAGAAATGGATTGTGATCCTAAGGTTGTGGTTATTCTCTGTGGCACAAATAACATCGACAAGAACAGTGCTAGTGAGATTGTCCAAGGCATTCTAGTGATTGTGGAATACATTCGGAGGAAGAAACCTAATGTCAGTATTATTGTCCATGGAATCCTCCCCAGGGATTTGTATCCAAGTTTGCGACGTGAAAAAGCCGCCGAAGTAAACATGGAGCTGTTTGAGTACATCAGCTTTTCTGATGAGTTACGTGATGAGTGTGTTTATTTCCTGATGCCTGAGAAAGGCTGGGTTCTTAGGGGTGGGGCTCTTGATGAGTCCTTGTACTTCAGTGATCATCTGCATCTTATTGAGGCTGGGGATGAGAAGCTAGCAAAATCGATCAGTTGTTTGGTAAAAGAGCTTCTTAAAGCTGACGAAACTGGAGGAGACAAATCCTCTCTCAATAAGAAGCTCATCAAGGTACTAACAAATGTTGTATCTGTAACAGTAACAAAAGTAATGCTCTCTTCCATTTTGCATCTACCAAGCACATTAATCTTTTTGCATTGCATCGTTATAACTGTTACAAGATTCGACTGAAATGAAAATCATTTGCACATGTAGTATCTAAATGTAGCCCATTTTCTTGTCATGTCTTATCAATGGAGCTTTCTTTAAGTTCAACAGTGACAAGTGTAATAATCTTTTCCATATCCAAATCATTGCCATTCACTGTACTGTTGTGAGTAAAATACAATGCAATACACACACAGTTGTCTTCTGCAGCTTGCACTGTATATTCTTGTTTCCTTTTTATGTCAGAGCCTTTGTTTTAAAACAGCTCAATAGCTGATTGAATGTAAAGACTTTCACAGTTCTTCTGTATCTTTCAGTATTTGCATTTTACGGCATTCCGCAGTTTTAAATATGGGATTAATAGCGTTATGACAGTGGTTTCTGCATTTTACTGACTGCTTTCATTCATCTTTTACAACTCTATGTATGTCTGGTATTAACACATATCGGTTAATCCAGTGCAGTGAAGACTGCTGAAGCTTTCTTAGCTGTTTATAAGTTGAACAGAATATTGTTTTCATTTTGATTATGGCTGTTTTACACAATATGCTTTTTGAATGGTTTTTAAAGTTTTTGGAATTTTCTCTGACAGTGCAAATAAAAGCAATACTTATTGTTGGTTCTGCTGCCCTACATGTATAGTGTAGCCGTTAGTGTCAACTATGGGTTGTTTGTGAGAGTAGATAGCCACAGTGTGTTGTATGCTTTTAGTGTACATTCACAGTGTACATTATTTTATTTCTCTCTGTTTGTGAGCTTCCTAATTCAAAATGTTTATGAACTGTTTGTTTTGTAGACTACTAACTCTAAAGCAAAGTACTGTTTAGTAGTTTTGATGTTGTCCTTTTTAGTTTTGTAAATGTTGGAACCACACAATCTTTTGATAGCCCTGTAGTGAAAGGAAAAATCAAACAAACACATACAAGCAATGTTTCTGGGGTTGTTCAATTTATTTATGATTCTAACTGCCTTGGATGAGCTCCAATAATAATCCATGTGTACCTTTAGAACTTGTTTGAGAATAAATGAGCTGATCACTCAAAGCTGGTTAATACCGTAATAAAATATTCACAATTAGCTGAACAAGAACTGTTTGTGGACCATTTGAGGAACAGCTGCTTTCAGCACCTTACGTCCTTGTGAAAACCAAAGCTAGACAACTTGTACTCCATTATAGTTATAACCTTATACTTATTTTCAGAATCATATTTACCAAAGGTCATACTTACTGTTGCAATCACTATAATTACAAGACAAGTAGCTAAATTTTATCTGATGTTGTAAATGAGTGGACTGCAGGTTATGTAAGGGGAAAATAACTTAATAGTTTTAAGGCTATATTGAGTGCCTTCCTGACCCAAAACAGTTTTGTTGCTCCAAATGAACCCATTTTGTGCTTACAGAATTTGTCTCGTGTATAAAACATCAAGCTGTACTCAGGTTGAAATGTTATTTCTAATTGGAAAGAAATCAGACTAAAAAAAGTTTCAGTTCTCCCTATATTGATCTGCATTTCCCTTAGAAAATAAAATAAAGAAGATTTAGCACAGCCCAATATTGCACACATGGTGCAGAATCAGAATCTATATCAAGGTCATATTGAAGGAATTTTATGTTGAATTTTGGTCTCAAAAGCCCTTGTCCTAGTTTCAAAACCTTGTATTGGAGGCATTTTATATTCAGTTCTTAAAAAACTGGGAAAGAGAAACCAGTTGGCATATCTGAATGTTACAAGGATATAAATCTTTAAATGGCTGTAGCAGTCACCTAAGGCGGTCATGACGTTGCTTGTTAAAGTTAAGTTTGTTATTCCCATATTGTAGCTGTGATGTCTAATATTGTTGTGTGATGTTTTTTTTTTTTACAGCAGAGAGAAATCCAGGAAGCAGAGAAAGACAAGCAGGGTCAGTGGTAATTTCTTAGTGTTGCTGATAATTCATTATTTTAACAATTGCAAACCTCGGGACATCTATTGAGCTTGATTATGACAGCAGCTTTTTGGAGATGTTACCACTAAAAAAAAGAACAAGAAAATAGTTTTATTTGGTTTTGTTTTTGGTTGTGTTTTTGCAATTATTTTCTCATTGTCTGAATATGATAATTATAACAATAATAACGGTGAAAAAGAATTAACAAAGATTTTTAAACAATTATTATTATTCATTCAAAATATTTCTGTGTTTTTTTATTGGCCAAAATGCCCTGGCTAATTCGTCATATCCAGCAAGATGACGTCAGGTGTCCAAAAATCCATGCTACACTGTACTATCCTACAATTGACGTCAATTGACGCCAATTGTAGTATAGACCGAATGCATAAATGGCGGCCAAAAAATTATTCTTTTGTTTATGTGCTAATTAGACTCACTAGCATCGTTTGCATGGACAAAATTCAAAAGAAATGTTGCTTGAGAGCGAGGTTAGTGACTTTAATTAGCATATAAACAAAAGAATACATTTTTGGCCACTATTTATGCATTTGGTCTATAATGGCATGGATTTTTGGACACTTGACGTCACAGAACTTGCACATCTGAGAGAGCAGGAAAATAGCGGGTGAAAGGTTTTCAGTATTGAATGAGGAAGATGTCGGTAATTTGTTAAGAGAAAAGGACAGTTCTAACACGCCAAAATCGACTAAAGCTCTGGAAATATTTTGAATGTATAATAAAGCAATTATTAGATTCGGCTTCTGTATGATATGAAGAATTATTCAGATCTCGTTGAATGTTTGTTGCTGTTAATACTAGTCTAATAAATCGGTGTTAAAAATTTGCTGGCTGACTTTTCTAGCGTTTTGTCTTTGCCTTTTGATCTTGAAACGCTGGCTGCTGTTTATTTAAACTTATGTACCACTAACTACTACTGTATCAGTTGTTAACAAACTAAGTAGTTATCACAGTACTACTGTTCACTAACTCCACTATTAATTCCAATAATACTACTGTTCATTTTCTTCAGCTTTCTGGCGCTTTCCCACTGCCGTGAAACGTTTGAAAACCTGTACAAGAGCACAAAAAAAAAGAACATTTTTATCTTTCATTTACGCTGACAAAGTAAAGGCTAAACAATCTGTGTGTTTATCATATTACAGTTCTCTGTTATAACGTAACGCTGTCTCCCTCAGTTGATTTGTTGTACTGGACTTGGTGCTTATCTTGTATACTTTTCTTGCAGATTCTGGTGACGATAAGGACCCAAAGTAAGTTCTTATTTACTGGTAACTGCGCTTTGTAATGCCGCATTCACACCAAGTAAACATGTTTAGTTAAACGAGGTTTTAAAACGTGAAAATTAGCAACCAAACACAGGAACACCAGCTTTTACACACATCAAATAAACTTTAACATTTTCCTTTCTATTTGTACTAAATTTGTAGTCGACAACGTAAGTAAGCAGCCGTTATAAAGGAATCAGTTTTTAAACCGTGTTTAACCAAACAGCATTTAAACATGTTTTAGCTTTGGTGTGAACGGGATATAAGTGACCGTATTTTGGACTTTCCTTTGCTATCACTTGCTTGTCTGTAACTTGCTTCGTCTCCCTCACTCTTGCGTTGTTTCCACTGGAAATCATCTCCCAGAAGCATTATTAGTACGGGTTGTTCTAGGCCTCGGAGAGTGGATGAAGTGATGCAAATGAATATATGAAAGACCATATATTTGAACTGCGGAGTAATATGTAATGACATTAATTGATAATCGCAGTTAGGTACACAACTTAAGCATCTCTGAAATCAAAACCTGAAAAAAACTCAGGCCTAAACGGGATTCGAACCCATGACCTCTGCGATACCGGAGCAGTGCTCAACCAACTGAGCTATCAAGCCAACTGGGAGCTGGTCATATTGTGAGTTCGTTATATACCCGTAGATGGAGAAGAATATAATGGTGGATTAAGTCTTAAAAGGATGGCTTGCGAGGGTCAAAACGTGGGAAGTCAGTTGTCGGTTGTTTTAGTATCCATCATCTTTTGTTGTTTTCTCCATAACTGCAAAACCAGGGGTAGGCTATACTAAGTTCTGATGATTAGGTGTGACCTCTCTTCTTAAAATCCAGTCTGCTTCGCACCTTTTCTCTAGCTCGTCACGCACCGCTTCTCCCCCACACTAACCCCTAGTTTGGGGGGAATGCATTGGATGACGAGCCAGACTACAGCTGTGAAGGAGACAACGTTAAGGGCTATGGTGAAGAAAGCTCGTTTGGAGTCCGAGTAGGTAGAAGGGGTAAAGTAGATGGGCTAGGGACCACTGCTTAGAGGAGACAATCGGTCGTGGAGACAATGTCAGGGAACGGGTGCGGCAATCTGTTAGCTCCGACGAAGGGCTAACGCTCGAAACGTCGGCACCTCCCTTTTACCTTATGGTGTTATAACTTACGTAATCAATTCGTTTGATTTACCCAATTTCTTGTGTTAGTTTGTTAGTTCAGTAGCGAAAAGTGACATGAAGTTAAGAGCATCAAACGTTTTAAATAATTATAGCACCGCAAAACCAAGGTTGTAAATTTGTATGTGAACGTGGGGATTCCCTGCTGTTAAAATGAAGAGTGACATGAGTAACACGCCTTTTTTCCTTCAGACGAAATCAGTCCAACTCACGTTCAAGGTCAAGGTCAAGATCAGCTGGAAGAGACAGGAGGCGATCACGCGACAGGAAAAGGCGCAGGCGTAGTAGATCCGAATCCTCTGGTTCTCGGTCCAGGTCACGTTCTCGGTCGCGGAGCCGATCGAAGTCACCGATTCGTGACAGACGAAGACGATCACGGTCTCGGTCTCGTTCGCGTTCGCCTCGGCGTGGTTATCGAGGCAATCGTTGGTCACCGTATAGGCGTCGTAGGTCACCCTCGCCGAGAAGATGGTCACCACCCAGACGACGATCACCTCCCCGTCGAAGGTATCCATACAAAAATTTTATTTTTGATTCTGATCAGTTTTGGTCTCAAATCATTGCATTGAATCACTGTATCACAGCAGTTATTGTGTGTTATCACAACTATAACAAAATTCTCAAATCTGTTTGGCTATCGACTGCCCTGATTTCCCCCCCCCCCCCCCTCCCCAAAAAAAAAAAAAAAATTTTGCAATTTTTTGTGTTGATTAAAAAAAAGCTTTATATATCACAAATTTTGTTAAGCTTGTGATTAATTGGTACGCGGTCGTCCGATTTTGTTAATCACTCGTATTATTACAGACCGAATTGGACTCCACTCAGTCCTGTTACCATAACTAATAGTCAGTTCGCATAGTGATATATTTTTCATTTTGGTCTCTCCCCGATTCGTGACCAGCTGTTTGTTTTCAGGTCTCGCTCGCGTTCGCCTCGTCGGAAGTCCCGTCGTTCCCAGTCTAGCTCTCCTCGGCGGCGCTCACGCTCACCGTCCGTCTCCTCACGTTCACGCTCTGCAAGTTTCAGTTCGCGGTCGTCGCGATCTCGTTCGCCAACGCCTGCCGCAGCACCCCCACGGAAAGAAAATGAAAAGGAGATGGAGAAAGAAAAAGAGAAAGAGAAAGAAAAGGAAAAAGAAAAGGAAAAGGAAAAGGAAAAGGAAAAAGAGTTGAGTCCACAGGCGAACAAGACTTCAGCGTCACCAGCTCCTCCACCCACACATCACCGCTCAGCTTACAAGAAACAAGAACAACAACAGTCACCAGTCAAACAGCCGTCTCCCTCGTCTTCATCTCCATCGCCCCCGCCAAAACAAGTGAAAGAGGAGAAAGTGGAGAAGGAAGAAAGTGTAGAAAAGTCACCGCCTCTGCCCAAATCGAAGAAAACCACCAGTAGACGCTACCGCAAACATTCACCGTCGCCGTCATCTTCCGAGGGAGAATGGTCACCGGAGAGAAAAAAGCCCGCCGCGTCTTCACGAGATCGAAGAAAAGAACGAGAACGAAGCGAATCACCGCCTTTCAGAGGTAGACGGCGCGGAAACGCCTCGCTATCCCCTAGACGACAGAGGAAAGAAGAATCTCGCTCACCCTTCCCCAGGCGAAAAAGAAGGGACGAGTCGCGGTCACCTTCTCCCAGACGGAAGAGAAGAGAACATTCTCGCTCACCGTCTCCACCCCGAAGGCGTCGTCAAAAAACGCGTTCATCCTCTCCTCGCAGACGCAGAGATCAACGTTCGCCATCTCCGAGAGATCGGCGTCGACGAGCAGAGCCGTCACCACCACGGAGTAGGGAGCGAAGAAAGGAACGACGTGACTCGTCCCCTCCTCCCCCTCCCCCTCGTCGTCGATATCGCTCAAGTTCGTCACCACCCGTTCCACGACGGGTTGATTCGTCACCGCCTTCGGGTCGCCGCCGAGCTGAGAGGTCACCGTCGGTGGAAAGAGCACGGAAACAACGTCGGCGCTCTCCGGAACCAGAGACGTTACCTGCGGTTAAAAAGAGAGCAGAGAGATCTCCTTCATCTTCTGCTTCACCAGAGCCTCGCCGGAAGTCTCAAGCAGAAGCACCCCCATCCAAGAAGTCGAAAGCTGGACAGTCCAGGCGGTCCTCTTCTTCTTCTGCGTCGCCAGAGCCGGCCCCTGTTAAGAGGAAATCACTTATTTCCCAGGATCCAGCCAGGTCCCCCTATAGGGAAGGACCAAGACGTAGAGAGGAGGAAAGAGAAAGAAGGAGGAAATCACAGTCTGTTTCACCTGTCCCTGATCACAGAGAACGTAAACAGGAACGCAGTGGTAGAAAGTCGGCTTCCCAGTCACCAGAGAGGTAAGTGCAAGACTTTTGTGACTGCAAACACAGGGGTGCCCCCTTTCTCTCTTGATAGCGCGTCAGTAATTCTCATCTTTGAAATTCATACACCTCCTGGAGAAATGGGCTCATTGTCTCGTTTGAGATGACAATATCTTTCAGGTGAATTGTGAAACATAGTATTTATTCTGAGTGCAAATTTTATGCTACATATCACTTCCTTAAATTAGCCTTAGTATTTTGGAATAAGAAGGACAACGCGAAACAACTGAGAATTTCCTTGACCACGGTGAGACTCGGCTAAGAGGCCATGCGTGAGAAAAGTGAGTGAATATGAAGGTAAGTCATGGCGGTGAGAGTTATGGGAACATTAATGACATATAAAGGAAACCTGTAAGTAAACTCTGGACAGGGATTCATCGGTTCCTTTGATTCACCAGTCCGGATCATACCGAAGGAACGCAACCTAAATGTTACCATAACTCATACCACCGCGACTTTACATTTTACACGTGTCAAATATAATGCATAAATTATTTAACAATTATTCGCCTCAGGCGAAGTGATTAGAGATAGTGAACCAATCAGAGCGTGCGATTTTGTATATTCACCTGAGTATTTATACTAAAGTCAGTTATTGAAATTCATTCATTACCCTCAATTCACAAGGGCATCTGTGAGTACCACACGATGTTAAATTTTAAAGCATCATATTTGACTACTGAACCAAATACAGTAAGAAATTACTATACTTGACCAACCGAGCCTATTGTTTTTTAGACCTAAAAGCCGTAAGGCTGCTCAGGTTCCCTCGACCCCACCAGTCCGTAAAACAAAGTCCAGAGCCAAAAGATCTCCATCGGCCTCACCACCACCCCCTAAGGCTTCCAGGTCACGTGGGGTAAAGCGGTCTCCGTCATCATCGCCGGAGCCGGAAGTGAAACCCAAATCCCGCGCTGTCAGGCAATCTCCTAAACCATCGGTTTCTCCTGAACCTCGGCAACTATCCCGCTCGACTAAACGAAGTCCCTCGGAGTCTCCGGCTCGGGAACGTGTCAAACGAAAACCACCTATAAAGAGGTCCTCCAGCGAAGAAAAATCCCCGGAGCCCCCTGTTCAAAAAGCCCGCCGAAGCGCTTCTTCGCACGAGGAAGATGAGCCTAAAGCTTCCATAGCTAAGTCACCTCCTCCTAAGGTCAGTAAGACAGGTTTTATAAACTGTCTGTTCAATTGCCGATATTGATATTCACTTCACACCACAAGGTCAAGAATTTCTCGTTTTAGTCTTTTCTGTCGTTGTGGCATCTCTTTTTTGTAAAACCATTCTTGATTAAAAGTATAAAGGAGTTAGTTTCTACGGAAACTGGTGCTGCGCCCGAAAAACTCGGTTTATCAAACGAGTTTACGAAGTAAGTTTTATTCCCGTAAAATTGAAGGTGAACTACCGTTTCGGGCGTTAGCCCTTCGTCAGAGCCAAAGGCAAATATAACCGTGCAATGTCGCTAAGGCAGTTAGCCCTTCACTCTCATTTAAGGCTAACGTCCGAAAGGTTAGCCCCCATTAAACCTTGCGGTGGAACAGCTTACTTTATTAGTTAGTTTGGTGACTCGTTTTTTGTGCATTCTTGATCAAGGCCGTTACCCTCTCAGCCACGCTTTACATCAGTTATCAAGGATTCAGATGAAAATTTGCATGTCTATTTTGAATTTTTTAAGTTGAACACAGTACATGCACTACATTTTTATGATTTGTGAGGGCAAGCTGTAATAATTGCTTAATGTGAGTAGTCAGACAAAAGAGGTTTCCTGTATCTATATCGTCCCCCTTCTTCCTCCTGTAGGAGAGCTCGCCAGATGAACAAGAAAAATCGGAAGAAAAGGAGCAAAAGGCAGAAAAGAAGAAAAAGCATAAGAAACACAAGAAACACGGTGGTTCCAAACACAAACACAAGCGATCAAAACACAAAAAGCACAAAGAGAAAGAGAAATCACCCGCTGTAAGTGGACGTTTTATTTTTAGTCTATCCTGTTTCTTTTTGTTGTGCCCACTCACCCTTTTCGTTTATGAAGGAAAGCGACAGCTAACCAGTTTCGGAGATGGGCCAGTAATCCACCGCAATATTCCGATACTGATTAAATTTCCCGTTTATTTCGCCGAATATTTCTCCCACAAACTTACTACATAACAACTGCGTAATCACTCCCCTTGCGTCCCACGTGCACTAAAAACAAGAACTCTTTATGATACGCGATACTATGATTGAAAGGTAAGATCATCTTTCTCCATGGTGAGCCACCAAAGCTGTCATATGTCAACACTGACACTATCTTAATTGAATCAGGAATCTAATCACGGAATAATTCCCGTCAACCAGCAATCATTCGTTTTTCTTTTTTCGTCATTTCACTCCCAAGATGCGAATTGCAATTCCCCTTAGCGAGTGCCATGCAAACCTCAAATGCTTCTTTGGGAAATTCATGAAAAAATCGCTATTACCTCCTTGTAATTCTCATTTCCAGTTTAATTGAAAGGGTACTGCAGTTGTGTGGGGAAGCCGCATGTGCATGTCCCTGAATTTATGCCGCATCGTGCAATGTTTCAATAGCTGTAATTAATATTCTTTGCCACTGTTCACCGATATTGAAGAGGATAATTTTTTAAGTATGTACACCAATGAAGCAACCTCGGTCGCAACTCTCAGAAACGGCTTCAAAGCAAGAAATGATCCCAGTAGTTTTTGTTTAGTGTTGTTCGACCAAAACTAACTTACACAAGGATTTCCCAGAATCCTATTCATCTTGAAGAAGATGAGTAGTGCTGAATATTCCGAGGTAGTGAGCCAATCAGATGTCTCAAAATGCCAAGGTTGCCGAGTATGTACTAAAATTGATATGCTAAAATTTATGTATATTATATACATGTTTCAATTACGGGTGATCGAACTAGTCATTGTTTGACCTTCACCGCTCATATCAGCGATGATTTTTTTCTCTCTAGCAATCAGAAAGCGTGGACGAAGATGATACAGAAACACTGGAGAAGAAGCTGAGAGAAAAGGCACTGCAGTCTATGCAACGACAACGAGATGGCAAGAGCCCTGACCCTCAAGCCGATGAAGATTAATTTTAGTCTTTTTTATTTCAGTATTGCTAGAAAAACAAACAGCTTTTTGCATCTATGTAGAAGAAATCTGTGAAATTTCATTTTGTTGCAAGCCAAGGCGTTACTACTCCACGTCACTGTAAACTGCATTCTCTTTTTCTCAATTGTTCTTGCAATTATTTTTATCCCGTTAGAGAAAAGTGAGTTATTAAGGACATGAATGTTGTTTTTATTAGTTGTCACTGAAACTGAGTGAAAACGGTACAAATAAAGTCATTGTGAGACAATTATACTGTAAGAAAAGCTGAGGTAGGGTTTATTTTACTTCATTTAGATTTTCATCTTTGCCTGTATTCGTACACGACAGGCAGGGGGGAGGGGAGGGGGGTCATAACAGCTATGGGCAGAGGCCGATACATTTTAGATTCCCAGATTGATTTAGAATTTCAGGTGTTGGTCATAATAGAGGGAGGAAAACCGGAGAACTCTAAGAAAAACCCTCGTAACAAAAGACAAACTGGTTGTGGGGTACGTATGGAGCAGACTCGACTAAGTCACCCCCGGTGGTGCTAAAATTCGATCACCGTCGCAAGGTTCGCCGACACAAGTAAGAAAACACGGTTTTGATATTTTGGGCAGAATTTGCTCATTTTAAGCGAGATGCTCGAAGCTTTTTTGAATCTGAGACAATTCCTCGGGTGGATAGGACTAGATTTTCTTTCTGGCTGAAAATTGCCGAAGGAATGGATTTTAAGGCCGCAAACGGCATCCGAGTTCTGCTCGGACGAAAACCGATTGTGTATTCTTCCGATTTTCTTAGCTAGGAACAGCGAGCGCTAAGGAGCCTAAAGCAGCATGGAAACGCCAAGAAGGGAAGAGATGCCTTACAGACAGTTTTTTGTTTCATTGTATTAAATTTTAGGCACATTTAACATTAATTCAACAAGCAAAAGTACAAGGAATGAAGTCGCCTGCGTGTAGCCGCACCCTCCCCAGGCTACACGTACGCTAGGAATGAAGCGAGTTGGGGCGGGCGAAGAGAAAATCGAGACATCATCAGTTTTCTTCCTTGTCTCTGCCCCAGCCCCTCCTCGTTTTCTTCCTGGCAGCCTTCCGGTCGCCCTCACCATCTGAGACAGCTCATAAATATCAGGCGCAATGTTTTCTTAACGGTCGAGTGCACGTGTCGAGAGCTTGGACTTCCTGCGGAGTAACTAGAAAAATGGACTTTGCCCAGAAAACGGAAGTGGTCCTGAGAAAGGTTTATATGACAAACCCAAGTACAGGCAGTCACTGGCTTGTGACAGTCATTTGGTAAATTTGAGGAGACTCATGCCATTCTCAAGGATGGATAGAGGTGTATGGGGTGCCACACGGGACATTATTGTATAGCAATATATATTTATTGGTAATGTAATATATACGAGATATAAAGCGTAAATATATGATATTGTTTCATATTTTAGAGCTCATTGCATATATATCTGCCTAATGACACAAATATGTAAAGTGTATTGTAAATACCTATGACATAAATATTTTTATTCCAACCTAAGACTATGGGGTGCCACACGGGACATTATTGTATAGCAATATATATTTATTGGTAATGTAATATATACGAGATATAAAGCGTAAATATATGATATTGTTTCATATTTTAGAGCTCATTGCATATATATCTGCCTAATGACACAAATATGTAAAGTGTATTGTAAATACCTATGACATAAATATTTTTATTCCAACCTAAGACTATGGGGTGCCACACGGGACATTATTGTATAGCAATATATATTTATTGGTAATGTAATATATACGAGATATAAAGCGTAAATATATGATATTATTTCATATTTTAGAGCTCATTGCATATATATCTGCCTAATGACACAAATATGTATAGTGTAAATACCTATGTCATAAATATTTTTATTCCAACCTAGGACACATACACATTTATAAAGGGTATTGGGTAAATTATATATATGGTATTGCTCACAAATATATATAGCTATTGTGCCCGCCATTATTTTGGCCAGTGGTGATGCCCATTCAATGGACCGCCATGAGAGAAAATGGCGGAAAGAGATTTTGAGGAATTTTTCCAAGTTTCAATCCCTTCACTCTTTCATCAAGCTCGTCGAAATCTCCATACTGAAAACATCAACGTTTTGGAGTATTCTGAATGCCGGTTAGATGATCACGCGTATGTTCAGGTTAGATCCTTTGTCTTGTCGCCTTGCTGTCGTCTTCGTAGAACTGTTTTATATGATACACCAGCCTCTTTAGCTAATTCTTTCCATGCACCATGAATATCATGCAGTCCTCTTATTACTTCTTCGGGGATTTGAAATCTTGGGCGACCAGGTCTTCTTGAACGTTCTCTTGGGCAAGAAAATCTCATTTCCGAAGCATAGTCTCTACGCATGAAACAAAGATCTTGAAACTGACCATTTAAACCAATAATATTTTCGTGCAGAAGGTAAAGTACAAGCTGAAGGAAGTCGTCGCTAGCGTTGTGATCTTCGCACTGCAAGACAAAGGATCTAACAACATACGCGTGATCATCTAACCGGCGTTCAAAATACTCCAAAACGTTGATGTTTTCAGTATGGAGATTTCGACGAGCTTGATTAAGGAGGCTCGATAGGCCAAAATTCTTGAAAAATGGCAATTTTTAGATTATGGTTTTTGAGGCAAGTTTAATTATTGTAGTCTTGAGTTAGGGGTGTTTTTTCCAATTTTCTTTTAAAATAAATGTGTTTTTGAGCCATTTGTGAACTTCGGTAAAAAACACACAGACCGTTTCCATGGCAACCAGAGTTGTTTACGCGTCGTTTTTGAAACAGAAATGGGATGAAATCAAGAAAAAATGCTCCCAGGAGCGATTCAATACCTGTAGGGGCCCGGGTAAGAGACATTGGTCACTTCATGGTAAATACATGAAGCATTGAATCCTTCAAACACGAGCGTATTTTCGAGTCTCCATTTTCAGAATTTCTCCTGTCAAACAAATTGAGCAAATGCCTCCAAAGAAAAAATTTAGGAGTGGTGGAAGCAAGAAAAGGAGATTCGCAGGTAATAGATATACTGTGAAGGAAAAAAGAACGGACAACGAGGCTTCGATTGGTGAAGAATCGGCGGAAGAAACCGAAGTATCCGACACCGAAGAAAACAAGCGGAGTTTGAGTATTGATGCTACCAAAGTGAAATCTCTCCCGGCTTCTGTGAGAAAACTGGACGAAATTTCAAGTGAATCAGATAAAAACTCAAGCGAAGATTATTCCGAAGGACCAGAGGGTTTTCGTTTGGTTGACATTTCTGTGCTTTCGGCAGTTTTTCATTTATTGTGTTGTCCTGTTTGCAAGCATGGCCGTGTCGAGTTGCAGGAAGACAGCGGTGCCAAGTTGGGTTTCGCTTCCCTTTTTGTACTGAAGTGCGAGAACCAAAAGAGCAAGTTCTTTGAGAAATTTTGCTCTTCCTCAAAAATCGAAGGGAGCCAAGCATTCGAGGTAAACAGGAGGATAGTTGTGGCTACCAGAAACATTGGTATTGGCCATCAAGCACTTGCATAATTGTGTCATGAACATGCCCCTGCCAACTATGCAATGAATGAAAATTCTTACAGACACCATGTTGTCAGGAGTGCTACACAGGTTGTCTGTAAGCAAAGTATGGCAAATGCTGCTGAAGAAGTCAAAACCTTTTATGATCCACAGAAAGATGGGATATTTGACATTGGAGTATCAGGAGATGGCACATGGAGGAAAAGAGGATATTCATCCTCGTATGGAGTTGTCACGGCCCTAGTTCACGGTTTAGTATGAATAGAGCTATGCAATGAACTAAAACAATGAGGTTTTGAGCAATGTGTTATGACTTATGCTATTTTTTGTCCAAGGACTTCATGCAAATTTGTTTTCACTTTTTTGAGAGAGTGTTAATTGCTATCATTTCATAGTAAGTTGATATTCCTAGTTCATTGCACAGCTCTGGACATTGGTTTCCAGTGTGCCAAATCTCAGTTATCCACTATGAAGCGTACTGGAGATATTGTGTTTACTGGTTACCCCATAATTCGATTTGCAGAAATGGGTGTGGTTCTTTGAGGGGGTGTGGTTTATCAGGAATGTAAGGAATTTGGGTAAAACTTGTTGGAACTTATTCTTTGAAGGCTATTCAGTGCTATTGACTTTAATAAAAGGCCATGGGTGAAGGTAAACTGTTTAAAAAATGTTAACAAAATTTGCCATTTTTGGACTATCGAGCCACCTTAAAGAGTGAAGGGATTGAAACTTAGAAAAATTCCTCAAAATCTCTTTCCGCCATTTTCTCTCATGGCGGTCCATTGAATGGGCATCACCACTGGCCAAAATAATGGCGGGCACAATAGCTGTATATATTTGTGAGCAATACCATATATATAATTTACCCAATACCCTTTATAAATGTGTATGTGTCCTAGGTTGGAATAAAAATATTTATGACATAGGTATTTACACTATACTTTACATATTTGTGTCATTAGGCAGATATATATGCAATGAGCTCTAAAATATGAAATAATATCATATATTTACGCTTTATATCTCGTATATATTACATTACCAATAAATATATATTGCTATACAATAATGTCCCGTGTGGCACCCCATAGAGGTGGGCGGGTCTTTTTGCGTGCAATTGATTCCAATACTCTTTTACCTTTTCTCGGTGTAAATCGATGATAGTGCCCCTTTTAAACTTGGGAGGAGACAGGCTTGGATGGTTGGGGGAGGCGAGTCTCGTACAGCTTTTTACTTCGGTTTTTTTTTTGTCAGTGTCTTTTTCTTGATTATGCTTATTATTTTGCTGACGATTCTAACCCTGTTGATGCAGCTGGTTGATCTGGAGGGAAAGCAAGCTACTCCTTAGTACTTCAAGAAACAAAATAAATATTTAACAGCATAGAAACTAGACTGCAGAGATCAGCTCTACGTTGGAAGTCGGTGTTTTTATACTCTGTTTACACTCAGATGTGGTGTTTTTAGACAAGAAACTTCATTGCACATTGTCTCTTGACAAGTACGGTACACCCACAGAGGCCCAGGGGCCAATTTTTATAAGACTTATACAACTGTAACTATCTTACCATAACAACAATAGCTGCACTTTGAAACGTTTTTGTAAAATTGACCCCGATTCACTGTTTAGGAGTCGAAAACAACTCGAAAACAGTAATACAAATCCTTCACCTTCTTCCCGTCTTACAAGAGAGGAAACCCGTATAAACTCCATGAAATCGCACCTCAATGGACGAGTATGCCAAGCGTCAGCCGCATAAATGAGACATGCATGATGCTGTTTTCGACTTCTAAATAGCTTTCGTCAAAATATTCCCATACAGAGGCACATTGGGCCTAAAGCCGGTAAGATTTCCGTACAGGTCCCTACTCCGGGGGGGGGGGTACTTTAGGAATTTCTGGGTGGGGATGTGCCGCTGGAACCCTGGAACCCTTAGCCTATACCAGAGCTGGTTCAGCTGAATTTTGCTACCCTATACTAGAGTAAACCCCCCAAATCACTCCTATTCTAGAGTAGCTGTTTTCCACTAGCACAGTCTAGCCAAAACAAAACCTTATACCACAATCGTTTCTCTCTCCAAAAATGATTTATTTATACTAGTTCAGTTTTTTTTTAATTCTCAATCAACTGGTCAGTTTCGTGAAAAATGATACCCTATTCTAGACCCAAACGCTCTGATTTATATACCCTATGCTAGAGTAAACTGCTTGAAAACCATACCCTTCACGGCGGCACATACCTATATAGCCCATATATGGCAGTACCCCCCCCCCGTCCCTACTTTATTATGCATTCTACAACTATACTATTTCGTTCCTAGAACACAAGAAATATTTGCACGTCCATTACACCAGACAAGACAGCTTCAGCATGCACAATGACGTAGGGACCTGTACGGAAATCATTCCCTAAAGCCACCTGCGGCAGAAAACGTGCCTTGTACGAAGAAAGGGAAACGATTAATGTTTCATGTAATAGTGAGAGTTGTCCAATACACACGACTGAACTATACTGGAGTCACAGTTTTCCTCTCAGTAGCGTCCTTTTCTCGGGTCATTACATTTGTAATTTGCTTGCTTCGGGTCATAGCTTTCAGGAGGAGATATTTAACGACTAGACCTCCAGAAACTCCGGTAGACTTGAAGCGTCTCACGTAGAGTCTGATGAATTGTACTGAAATCTACTCTACTGGATTATGTCGGACAAGGATGCTCAAGTGAGGCGTTATAAAGACCTATAAATAGTAACCTGGTTTACCTGAAAGTCCGGTGTTATGAGAACCAGAATGCTTCCGACCTTTCTCGACTTACCCCCCCCCCCCCCCTCTCCCCTTTTGATTCAATCTTGCCTTTCCTGATATCAATTTTTTAATTGCGCCAGCCTCGTCATGTAACTCTGCAGAGTGCGCTCCCTTGCTGCACCAAATCACGCTGGGCTTTTTTTTTTACCTACATACGCCTTCTTAGAACGGGGTGGGTCACACTTGCATTTACGCAAGAAAATCAAAGAGTATGAAATCGGTACCATCTTTCATCAATAGTGAAATACTATCATTCCGTTGGACGAAACGCGTTTGCTAAATTGACTACTGACCATCGAACAAACTCATTCTCGTAGTCAAACTCGCGCTAAAGTCTTTTCCGAAAGCGTGTTACGGTATTTCATAGCGCTGGGCCAAATTTGTAAGATCCTCCAGCATCTCTTGGTAACTCCCTAAATCAATACCAGCCTCTATGAACACATGGTGTTTACAAATGTTGACCTTTCTTGCCAACTCAACGAGTGACTGAAGCATGTTACTGATGCCCGTGTTTGTCTCTAGCCGGCTAAGAACACTTGTCTGACTAACTGTACAGTTTGGCGGCCTTGCATACCCTTGCACAACAAATCCATCCTTAGTTACTTTTGGAGAGAAGATATTTGGAAACGGAGGCTTCACCATGCAGGCCTGGTTCGCACTCCAGCAAATGGGCGAGGATCCCGGATGTAGATTTTGCAAGAACAAACGAACAATCTCACTGGTTGATGAGCACACTGCAAATGGATCCTCCCGGTATATTTTCCCGGGTTGTAATAGTTTCTGATTCTTATAATTCCTCTGAGGATGGGTAAAAGATGCTGGTATCCCCCTGATAACAGATGTCTGAGAAATAAGTGTTGAATCAGCCATGACACCTGGTGTAAGGGATGTAAACAGCCCTGCTCCATTTCTGCTAAGGTTAGAACCAAACAGTGTCGATAAAGGCACACACTCATTAATAGGCACTGGAAGTATAGAAGATGCACTGGCTAGTTTCCTTTCACCAAATGCTACATCTTCTAGAAAGCTACTCATGTTTGATGCATGACCTGTGGCAAGTCGGTACGGTAGAGTTAACGTATCAACACAAACTCCAAGAACAGCACTTGTATGGTAAGAAAGAGATGGCTGTATAAAGACAAAAACAAAATGCAATAAATTATGCTAAACCAAATGAAAACATGCAGTGGCAAGAAGAGAGTTAACAAAAATTTAATGAGTTTGGGCATCTTCTAACTTTAATAAATACCACTTAAACTTAAGCAACAATTAAGGCACCAAGCCCCATAAAACAATGAGCTAACAACTGGACCAAGCGGATACATCCAAGTAGGACCTACAGTGAGTAAAATGTTGTATTTTAATTAAAATAAAGGGAATGGTCTAAATTCTTCCCATGCATCAGCAGACCTGAACAAAATGTTTGTCATGTTTATATGTAATGGTAATAGGACTGAGTGGAGTAACATTCAGGGAGTAATCAGGCGAGGGATTTCAAATCAGCCGAGTGCTTAGCGTGAGGCTGATTTGAAATTACTAGCATGATTATCCCTGAATTGTACAAAACAAGGTCCAATTACCAATTAATTGAGTCTATAGCAAAATGGGAGAAACTTGGGAATTAGCAATACTTAAATATAAGGACACATACACTTCTTTCTTATCAATACATAATCAACTAACTGTCAACTTTCTAAAGAGTAAAAATATTGTACAAAATGTCCAACAATTCAAACACGAAGAAACTGAAACCAGAAATGGTTGTTTGATTTTGATTGGCTAGGATGGCTAGGTAGTTAAAGTTTCTTGGCTAATGGCATGAAGTGCTTAATTTTTATTGGATGCTTAACTGTGCTATTTGGCCTGTGCGATTACAACTGTTTGTAATCAGACAGGTCAAATCGGACAGTTTGGACTTGAAACAGCCAATTAAGCCATAAATAAGGACTGCTAACAACCAATCATATTCAAGCATTTTGTTACTGACACAATTAACTCCGTAAGCAATTCAATAAGACAAACTCACCCAGGAGAATATAATTTATTTGTTTTGTGGAGCTTGTTGTAGCTTCACCACCTCACTGTAAACTTTATATCTAATAATATTATTACTGATGTCTGTATAAAGAGCTAATCAGGTTACTGCTCATATGGATTTCAGCTCAACCATTAGGTTTGGTTTAACATGGACTTGAAATTGTCATGAATAACTTTTCTCCTGTACTTTTTTGGTTCCAGTTTTCCTTGTTTTAATAGCCTCTTCCAGGCCCTCAGATGGTAATGGTGAGCATTAGGCCAAGCGGGTAAATATAGCCCCCTTCACCCTCGCCCCTGACCATTTGATTGTCTCAAACAGGCTATTGTTTAAACCTGTTGATGTTTTGCATATTTCTGAAGACACACATGCATTTCACATTGTCAGGCAAAACTGTGCTGTGCTCACATCTTTTTAAAAAAAACACACACAAAAGGCAACATTAATTTATTCATATTCTTTGTGCACAGAAAGACGTTTGTCAGTCAAGTCTTTTCAAAAAATTGGGATAATCAAACAAGTTGATAAAGTAATTTTTATTTCAAGCGTTAGCCCTTTGTCAGGGCGAATTCATTCACCCTGATGAAGGGCTAACACTCGAAACATCAGCACCCCCTTCTTTTGTCTTTATCAACTTGTTTGATGATCCTAATTTTTTGTGTTTCATTTCCCCTCCGACGCAGCACCAGTTTCTTAAGAGACTACCCCCACATGCTTTTCAAAAAAGTTTCACTTTGTATTGTATTATCAATATTGACCTAACATTACACAATTGTAGTGGCCAGACTCTAACTGTCCATGTTGTGATTGTGAATTCACCAGAATCGCTAAACACACTACCACAAAAGCTCTCAAGAAGCAATCCAGTAAATGTCACGGGTTGGATTTATTCTTCATTTAGCAGGGTGTGATTATGTGGTCAACTGAAATAACAACAGGCGACAAAGCCAATAACTATGCATAAAGTTACAATCGTTAGTAATATAAGGCCTGGTTCAAACATTGAACTTTACATGTGCCGAACCTAATGCAAATGAGGGAAAACAATAACTTTTTTCATTTGCATAAGGTTCGGTACATGAGAAGTTCGACATTTGAAACAGGCCTAAAATGATATAAACTGAGCAATACAAAGAAGCCAATTGAAACAATCTGTGTGGTAACAAATAGAAACTATACATACCAACATTCCCTGGTAAAATTCACATCAATACTTGAATCATATTCTCAGATGTTGTCTCTTAACACGCGTTCTCACTACTTACGTGTTCTGTTAATTACATGTCACTCATGTCTGCATTTTAAAAGCTTCATTGTTGCTGGGCTTTTACTGTGTGGCCTATATGCCAGTGGTTACAGCTTTCCCTAAATATATTATAACGAGATATGAAATATTATTCATCTTACCTTAAATATCAAATGAGGAAATTCCCTTGCCAAGGACAATTGAGGCCATGCTTCAGAGGCAAGTGACATGGGTACAAACACATCACTTTGCTGTGACACGTGACTATAACTCAGGGTTGTATTAAGTATTCTGTGAGCAGTTTCTGTGAAGCTGCTGTCACTGAACAGAGGTGGTGAAACTCCAAATGTTAAGAATGATTTAGTTCCAAATTCATCTCTAAGCTCTTCTAGGACCTGACTGCTTAAGCCACCAAAACCACTGATCACATCTGTGAAAATCTATGGGAGCAACCATGTACAGAGAACTTACATTACCTTGATGCTTGAAGTCTCAATAGAGGTCATCACTGAATCTCTCCCACTGATTTGTATGGGTAATAAAATGATTTTGAGTGCAATTTGGAATAAATGAGCAAAAGCTATTTTTCAAATGCTGAAAATTATGCTCTTTTATACAAAATTGCACTTGAAATTACTTGATTTTTAATAATATCCATGATTTCAAATTTCTGCTCTCAATTTCAGCAATTGGTATTGAATTTCTGCAAGGCCTGGGATTGATTGACATGCTCTCAGCAAATCAGCATGTGTACATTTTTGCAACTATATTGTTATACTGCATGAAAGGAAGACAGGTGATATGAATATCTAGCAATGATCACCAATGATGGATTAACCCACCCTTTTTTCTCGCTCAGTCTCCTTTCTGGTACTATATGGCATGAATGGGTATCACCAATGGGTTTGAAGGATTAGAAGGCTGTTCTGAACTTCTATCAATCCAAATTGCCTAATAAAAACTGTTCCCAATTCCAATGCAATTCTAGAATTCTATGCCTATTGTGGCCACCATAGTTAACACTTGTCAGCATCCTTTGTAGAACAAGGCTCAGCACATATACATTTTGTGTAATAGATACGTGAACTGTTAATCTAAAAGTGGCACGGATTTTGAGAATTTGGTCTAACTTCTTTGAGCCATAAGAAATATATTAAATATAATACCGGATACTTCTTTAGTCATACATTCATAGTCGCATATTTTTTACCTGGAATCCTTGGAGACTGTCACATTCTTCCACGAAGAAATGAAGATTACTTTCAAATTCGTCAAAAAATTCACCACTTTTCGCTACACCTTGACCATATCCAAACACATCAAAAGGAGACTTGGTAGAATTGTGTAAGTAATCTCCAACTAACTGTATTGACTTTGGGTGAAAACAAATTCCTAGAAAATCCGACCAAACCATAATTTCTTCATCTAGGTTATAGTACTTATCTCTGGGATCTTTACTCTCCTCAGCCAAGTAATCCTCAGATTGACTATGGCACGCATTCAAATTGTGATCACTTGTTCCACTATCATCACTTGGTTCATTCGATTTCTCGAACTCGGCAAGTTCCGACTCCAGGTCGGTTTGAAATTCGTTCTTTGGTTCAGGGACCGATTCATGTATTGAAGTCTTCCCTGACCACGTTTCAGCATCGCTTTGCGATGGTGAATGGTACAGAGTGCCGTACTTGGGCAAATTTCGCAAGCTGCCTTTCAAATCGAACAACAACAATCTCGGAGTATAGGTTTCTTCTCCACGTAAAGTCACACCTTCCCGAAACAACACATCGTGGTTAATTTCACGCTCTGTTGAGGAACTAGGGTCATAACAAAAACTAGATTCTTGTGTATTCCACCAGTGCGTCCCTACGAAGTTAGAATAATGACCAAATTGAAGAGTTATCACTTCCCGCGTCAAATTGCCCGCCATATGCTACGTCGACTCTCCTCTTAAAAACAGCAAACAATACTCAAAAATATATGCGCCAGCATACGTTTCTCATTAGCATCCGCTGAAGAATCGTGTGTTCTCCTCGACAGTCGATTTCTTCGATTTTTGCGGTTGCACGTGTTCGCTAGATAGGTACATGTAGGTCGTAACTTTGAGACATTAGAGGAATGAACAGTGTTGGAGATGAATGTAACGACTTGAAGAAAGAGTATGATGCTTGTTTCAATGCTTGGTACACCGATCATTTCCTGAAGGGGGACTCGAAAAGCGATCCTTGTAGCGCATTGCTGAAGACCTACCGGACATGTGTTTTGGTGAGTTTATAGATTTTTTTGTACCACTTCAGGATACTTTCATGTATTGTGTAGTGACTGGCGGCGATCGCAATCAGATAGCACGCGGAAGAGGAAGATTTAACTAAAAAAGTACAAAAGACTTCCCTTGGCGTAAACATATCTTGAAATCCCCACCCCACTACCCCCATTACAGGGCAAGGATGGGTTTATTGTCATCATTACAAAAGTTGAGCAACTTTTATCCTTGTGTGACTCTTGAACTAGAGAAAAACTTCTTCATAAGACGGGATCATGCTAGGGCTCTTTCTATACACATTCATACAATAGATATTCACGATTAGGTTGGCTGTTTTCAGCAGGCCAGGATTTCAGTAGGTAGTTGAGTAAGTTAACCCTTACATCTCACAAGAAAGACTTCTGCTAGAACATGATTTTCAATTGCAAATTGTATATCTTGCAGATAGCTCTTTTGAAAAATGCTGCTGCAATACTCTCAAGTTATTATGTTGCCTTTGAGCAGTAGTGCTTTATGGAAGCCTTACCCTTTCGATAAGTTCTATCAAGAACTGCATATAATCAGAAATTCAGTTCCTCAGCATGCCTTTTATAGAAAGATAATGCCAAGGGTTTGTATTTTTGTGCACACACTGGGTCCAGCTGATAAAAAGTGTACTGTCACAACCTGAATTAGAGAACACAGACCAGAGGTAGAGTGACAAGGTTCATCATTTTTTTTCCCATTGTCCTTAATCTCATTATTCCATGTTTGGTTTTAATAAAATGTTCAATTACACAAGCACTGATCAAGCTTCTGTCCTATTAGAAAGACAACTGGTCTGTGAAATGAATATGGTATTCATTGTTTTTGTATTCTTGTCTAATCACAGAAAGCCATCAAAGAGAAGAACATAGATCTCTCAGATATTGAAGCAGATATTCTTGGGACAGAAAAAGAAAAACAGCCACCCCCAGAAAAATAACTGTGGGATGAAAGAGCAATTCTATATGAATTGACTGTCCCTTGCATCTCATACAATATAAGGACCGAGCTTAATGGATGTGGACCCAATGAAATAACTAATGGAGTATCCTAGCATGTGCAACATTGAAGCAATTTGTCTGTGGCAAGGTTATTTCTTCGCAAAGAATGGGACAGTGAATCTAGACTACAGGAAATTGGCATCTTTCACTTACTCTGCAACGCTTTTACTCTCAGAAGTGATCAACATGGGACTTGTTCTCACAATAACAAGACATTGTAATGAGAATTGGAAAAGGATCAACCCAACCATGTTGAATTGATCTAGGTTATATCAAATTCTCTAAAGTGGCTTATGACAGAATGTTTGGCTCTCAGTTGGAAGAATTGCCACTAAGATCTTGGGCATGGATATGTAAAGACCCAATTTCAAGATACAAATTCCCCATTGTGGTCCCAATGCATTTCATACAGGACCAATTAGGAGGATATGTTTAAATATCAGTGAAGACAGTTTTTTATTGGCTTATCCTCTCAAGTCAATTTGAATAGTGGCAGAATATTTCTTAACATTTTTAATGGTAATTAGTATATTCCAACTCAGCAACCTTAGTATTTTGAGCAATCTGGTTGGCTCTCCACCTTGCGATATTTAACAATTATTCGCCAAAGGTGAAGTGGTTATCTGTGAATGTTTAGTAAATAAACCCCTTCCTGCGGCTGGTATATCGGAGGATAATGCCCGCGGCTGAGAGATTGTCCGAAAAATGAACAGTTGGCCGAGAAGCGAAGCTTCGAGGGCATATGTGAAATTTTGAGGACAATCTCTCAGCCAAGGACATTATCCTCCCATATACCAGGAAGCCAGGAAGGGGTTTATTTATTTTATAACCCTCCGCGATCGTGAATTAGTTTCTACTTTGTACGTGTTGAAGAAAAAGAAAGACAACTGGTCTGACTGGGGATTCAGGGGACTGATGCAAACACTGCATGTACATTGATTGGTTAAAATTGTTTTATGTAAACTGTGATTGGACCAGAGCTTGACAAGCTGTCATGTCAAACATACTCTCACAACGCCCCTTACATGAAAATCTGGAAAACACGGCACTTTTGGTTTATTTTACCAACTGCTTTTTTAGAAAACAAGTCAAAGCAAAACATTTCCAATGGATTAGAACAAAAAATCCAACCATACCACTAACACTGCGAAAGAAATTACACCCATGAAACAGGGAATTTGGAAAATATGGTGTAGTTGAAGGAATTGTTCGCAAAGTTGGCTTTATTGTTGAATGGCGGGCGCCGAGGAGATTGAAGAAAAAAAAGGGTAGGCGAACTTTAGTTCCAGTTGCAAGAACAGGTTGAACTGACTGAACCGAATTCTTTGGAGCTATAAATCGAGCGATAGTATCGGATGACTCGAATGGTTGTTCTACAGTTAGTCGTGTACTGTACCACTAGAGCGATTTATCGTTTGCGTAGTTTATCGTTTTTGGCTTGGAAACGTTTCTCAACCGGCAGCTTTAAAGACAAGGGGAAGTGTACCTTGTGCAAAACCAGCCTATTTGCACATTTCAGTTGGGAGATTTTCAAGAATTTGATTGCCCAAGGGTTCGTAACTTTTGCTCACCTCCAGGCCAAAAAACACCAGCAGCTTATTTTGTTGATTTTCTGTTTTATCCGGAGCTACAATTGCGACTAGCTACTTTAAAATTACGATGTCACTGGATTATAAAAACGAGTTTATTGTAAAAAAAACTTGAAATAGACTGACTTTGTTATGTTTTCTTGCGACTGAAAAATTGCAGGGCAAATATCCATGTGGCCGGGGTATATCGCCTGATACCCGTCCAGCTATTTGACACCACGTGACCCAAAATAGCCAATAAGGTGGCACGAAAATTAATCGGTGGGTTATAATCACTGAGCCTGAGGCGAATAATTGTTTTAGTATAAATACTCAGGGGTTTATTTCAAAAAAAAAAAGAAAAGAAGAAGCATTGTACAACACGAAAAAATTTTATTTCATCAAAAGCGCACGAACAACTGGCAGCCGTTTTGTTTGTCAAGGTGATATCGGCTGATAATCCGAGATAGCGAACCAATCAGAGTGCGCAATTTTGTATAATCACCTGAGTATTTATACTAATCAATACTATTCACCCCCTAGGATGTGAATAATGCTTGGCCTTCTTGGTAATCCTTGCACTCGTGAGTTTTGGTTTAAGATTAAACAAAATGGTGTAGTGAAATGAAAATGGTGGTGGTCTATTTTCCATTTTCAGCTGTTTACTAGAGGGGTCACAAGGGAAATCAAGCAAAATGCAACCAAGATGAAACATTAACCAGGGTAGGACCAAACAATAGGCTAAGCACAAATGAACAACAATGAAACTGCATGTGCAAAATAAAGTCTGGTGAGTTTCTTTGTCATACAAATTACTCTTCAACAATTAAATTTTTTAACCTGTTGTGTTATCCTTGGCATCGTCACATTTGCTTAATCTCCCTATTGAGGTTGCTTTATTGGTGTATACTCAAACAACTATTCTCTTCAGTCTTGGTGAACAGTTGGCTTTAGAAATACTGGTAATTATTATTATTACTTTCTTCAATCTTGGTGAACAGTGGGCTTTAGAAATATTTAAAGGTTGTTACAGAGTTGGAAACAGCTGCACAGCAAGAATTGACAATGGCCATTTTTTTTTCTTTGACCAAAACATAGGGTGCATTTCTTTGGTTTGATCCAGATTTGGATTTGTGATGAGAGATCACACGAATCATAGCACATCAAAGGGACCAATAAATCCTTCTCCAGAGTGGATTCTTTGGTTCCTTTGATGTGCCATGATCAGTATGATCTTGGATCACAAATCCAAATCCAGATCATACCAAAGAAGTGCACCCTTACACGTACTTACACATGGATTTCCCAGAATCTCTGTCACTATTCACTTACTAATTCCCCTTATGCTCTTTGTCAGTATTCTCTATACATTGACATCACTTGAAGAAGCCACAGGGTGATCACTAATAGGGCTTAAAATTATGGTCAGTCTAAAGATTGATAAACTCTCTTTAACCGAAATGGAAATAGTATCAGCCAGTAAAATATAATACAGTATCTAGAGATAATCATTGGGAAGGAACCTATGCATTAATTAATTATTAATATCTTAGCGACTGTTTACTATTCCTGACTCTTACCACAAGCTGAATAGCATATTTGGGGAATCATACCAATAGAGAACAAGCAAACTTCATAAGAGAATATGTTAGTTAGGCATGTGATGAACATTTCTGCTATTAATAAAGAGGACCCAAGTGCATGGGTGTAAAAATTTTGAAAGTCAAAAGAACTGTATATGTTGCCAAAAAAAATCTAGATTGAGTGTAGCGGTAGCAATTAAACAGAATAACCATAAGTGTGGCTTGGGCATCACCAGATATTCATAAACCATAACCAAGGCTGCTGCCTAAGGAAATTTCTAAGGAGCCCTTCGGGCTCCTAACATCAAAAGTTAGGAGCCCAAGCCATTACTTTAGGAGCCCATCCTAAAAGTTGCCATGGTCGATCAAGGGGGAGGGGTGGGGTAGTAGTAATAATACCATTCATTCTTCATTCCATATTTGGGAGTTGGTCCCAGTCCTAAACACTTGAAAATAAATGGTTTTTGAAGTTACTGAATTTTGCAAAGGCACATTAGGTATTTGATACGCTAAAATGATCTCGATTGTGGAAAATTGTAGTATTTCCGTTTTGAAATGAAGCACTTAATTATTGTTTTGAACGGGATATATCTTACATCAGTGGAACAAAGTTACAAGGAAATGGAAGTCATTAGATGAGAATGGAAAATAGATGCTTAGGCGCCCATCCGGGCTCCTTGAAAAAAAATTTAGTCGCCCACACTCGTAACTTAGGCACCCCAGGCTACCGGGCGCCCGTTAGGCAGCAGCCTTGGTAACCCTTTCTCTTGACCACTCTGTTGCCAGTTAGAAAACTAAATATTTTATATGGTTCTTGGAACTAGTAATTACAAGGTTCTGAGAATATGTTCAAGGTGCAATTAACATGCAAGTGCTCATTTGCTTATTGCATGTTTGTGTATTGTAAGCGTGGTGACAAAACCTCCCAAACAGATGGTTAGAGCTGTTGTATGTAGTTAAACAAGCAGTACACTATACCAGTCTTTTAGATAGCTTTGCAAAAAAAGTGGAATTAATTTATGCATTAAAGGTTCTCCCCTGTCTCCCCCACTAGGTTTGGTTTTGTCCGCAAAGTCGTGCACATATGTGGGGGGAGGGGGTGAGACAAAAACGGCAGCACATGTTTACAAAATGGCGTATGTTGTGTCGAGCTTGACGCAAAGATTGTCAAGGCGGGTTTTCGTTCCTTTCGCTCCATCCTTGATCAAAATACACTTTTGAAGATCTCGCGAACGAAGAGGAAATGTGTTCAAGAATGCTCCAGGGGAAGGAAATGGGTTTTAAAGTCTTAAAAGTGACGATGTCTCCAATTTGGACGACGAGTAATGGATCAGTTGTAGCAAGAGTGCACAAGACGAACTATTCGGAATGAACGCTTTATGGTCTGGGGAAAGGACAGCACTTCATGGAATAATTACCACAGACCATGAGGTAGCTCGAAGGAGCCTTTGATTTCATTGACTACTATGTAAGCGGGTTTATACGCACGTTTTTAGGTTATTTTCAAATTTGACTGAAAATCTCTGTCCTTTTTTAGCTTATGGGTTATTTTCAAATTTGTCTGAAAATCTTGTTACCAAGTCTCTGTAAAGCTTATAAGTATGTTTTAGGTTTGGGAGGAGATTAAGTCTCCTCAAAGTTTATACGCACGTTTTTAGGTTATTTTCAAATTTGACTGAAAAGCCTCTGATTTTTGGGTTTAGGTTCATAAGTAAGTTTTAGGTTTGGGAGTTTCTGCAAAATTCATAAACACGTTTTAGGTTTGGGA
>OX453272.1:35948599-35986099 GCA_949710005.1 Ricordea florida
AAGAGAGGTTTAAATCCTCTCTATTGGAAAATGGAAAAAATTGAAGATGGTAAAAACAAACCTTATATGCAAAGAGTTCCAGAAATGAGCCCAAGATTATATCTAAAATTAATTTCCAAAAAAGGAAAACTTGTTACAAAGTTTTATGATATTAGAAGTGAGGATTGTGATGGTGAAATAAATCCCCAAGATTTAATCAATAAGGGTTGTTACGCAGAGTGTTCAATCAAAATTGAATCAATATTTATTAGCTCCACACTTATTTCTTTGCAAGTAAAGCTTTACGATGCTCTCATAGAAACAAAACAAGAACTTAAAAGATTGGCTCCCCGCAGAAAATATAATCCTGAAGTAATTATTTCTGACGGAGAGTCTGCTTCTTCTCATATTGGTCTTGATGAAAGCGAAAGCGAAAGTGAAAGTGAAATTGAAAGAGGAGAAAGATATTGTAGAGATCATTCCCCTAAACCTTTCGAGGGATTTTGATACATCTACTCTAATACCTTATGTTATTTAACTTATTCTAATTTCTGAATTACAAGTTACATAACATTATAATATTTTACTTGCCGCATACCCCAAACCTAACATTCCTGCTCCGACATATACCATTTCCCCAGTCTTTTGATCATCGCTTGGTTTGTAATAATCAGAGAATTTTGGTTCTGTCATTTGACCGTACAAGGCAAAAGCCTGATTTGTTGTAGAAATATTTTTTGATGCCTGATATTTTTCATCCTTTTTCTTCATTTTCCAATCAAGCATTTTTTGTCTTTTTTCCTGGTATTCTGCGTAATCCCTTTGATATTTTTCCATTGCTTTATCGTGTCGTATTTTTTCTGTATCAACGCTGCGTCCAGATAAATATTTTGCAAGATAATTTCCTCCGGTAAATGCCGTCGCATTCAATACTGCCCCTATCGCCATCATTGCTAATGTTGCCATAATTTTATTTTGGTAAAATCTTCTGATCCTCTAAATAGGTTTTTAGGTACATGCTTCCGGATAATACGACTACCCACTTTGCGTAATTTGTAATACTCATGGATGGGTCACTCAAAAATGATTCTTTCATCATCTTTTTTGCGACATACCCAACTCCCGCGCTTAAACCGATAAGCACAGCTGAATCAGTTACAGTTTTCACAAGTTTGTTTTCTGAAGACATAATTTTACTGTAACATTGTGAAACTTTTAAATTACTTTTACTCCATTCCTAAGGATTTTACGGGTAATGGAATTTTTGAAGCCTGGGGTATTTGTGGAACTTGAGATAAATCAGCTATCCTATTAGAATACTCTGTTTTAGCTTTTTCCTGATACCTCATAAAAATATCAAATGCTGTAAACCCCAACCCAACAACGGATAAAACAGTAGTAAAAGATAACTCTGGAATCCAAGATTTCTCTTCACTAATTGTATTTTCTTTGGTATCTTCCTCTTTCTTTTTTACTTTTTGATCTCGTTTCATCTCCCTAGCTAATGCTTCTTTTGCCTTCTTATTATACTCAGCTAATTTCTTTCCCGCAGCAACCTTTTTAGGATCTTTATCCTTCTTTTTAGTATCAGTATTTTCTGGTACTTGATCAGCAGTGATTCTCTCGGTACTTTGCTCATTTTGTTCTGACATGTTATTTTGGATGCAGAGAATAAGTTTTTAGATCTCTATTAGTATACTGTATCAACGCCTTCAGCAGATTGCTTAGTTTCTTGTTCAGTTGCGCTACCATTTACTGTTTCTTCTCTTGGAAATTGCTGATTTTTGTTGAATTTTATGTGTTTAGCAACCTGAAATACCCCGCTAGCAAGTGCTGTCAGTCTTCCTCCTTTTAACGCCAAGAGACCTACAAAGTTTGTTAATTCTCGATTAACCAAATTATCTTTCTTCAAATCATCGCAAAGAGATTCTATGTCATCTACCGGAACTAAATAAGAAATAAGTTTGGAAACTAGTTCCAGGGAAGAATCTACCAATCCTCCGTTAATTTTCTTACCCATTACCGATTGATAACGATTAAAATATTTTTCTACATCTTTTTCCGATAATTTTTTTACATCACCCAGACTCATATCAGCCCCTAAATATTCCTTTGTTGTCCCAAGAACCGCTAGAATCGCAAGAGATTCTTGTTTGATTTCAAGATCCTCACTTTTTCCAGACCCTCCCTCCGGTCGGTCAGTTTTTTCCTGTGGTTGGTCAATGTAATCTTCCGGCTTTGTCATATTTGTTAAATCACTTCGGGTATCTCTAAATAGCAATTAAATGGGTAACGCAAAGATAAACATAACCTAGAATATTTTTCAGTTTTCAGGAGTTGCACAAACTTTTTCCCCAATTCATAATCCAAATCTCCGCCGTAATCTTCGAAAAACATTTTCATCCCTTTCTGCGACGGATTATGAAAAGTAACAACGCAAGCTACATTTTCGCGGAATGGTTTTGCTATGGATGTCAATTGCTGGGTTAGAACCCAAACTGATAAACCATGATGTCTTCCGGAGAATGCCAAATCTATGAACTTATTTGATCGCTTTTTCAGATCATTAGAAACAGCGCAATCATCTAAAATTATTAAAGTATTTGTTCCGGAGAATAAAGTTTGGCAATCAGTTAGTAACTCATTAATCTCCTCTACGTTACTTGCATCCGGAGATAATACATAAAAACGCTCATCCTTTTTAGCAAAATTATGATAAGTTTTATTTTTTGAATAAGTCGGACAAATTAAAACAATATATTCAAAAACTTTCCGGAAAGGACCTCGGAGCTGTTCAATTAAGTACTTTGTTTTTCCGCAATTCGTTGGTCCTGTTATAATACAATGGAAAGGGATTTTATCTCGTAAATCTTCCATATTTTTTTGTATCATAACATTATGTTTTTAGATTCTTCCCTTCGGTTAGTACTTAATTGATCTCAAACTTGAATTCATAATCTCCATCATTGCGTCAGCCACAACGAACATATGACAAGTTATTGTTCCAGTTCCACCTTGTTTCCTTTTAATTTCTATTTTTACTCCATCGTGCGTATTATTTAGAGCAAGTCCGCCGCCATGAATACCATTATCTGGATGAGTTCTAGTATCAACCCAAAGAGCAAACTTATCCGCGTAAAATTCTTTTTCTTTCAATGAAATTTGTAAACCATCATCCCGCTGGAACCTTTTTTTTACTGATTCCCAAAGATCTGACGGAATCATTCCTCTAGAATATATTCTATTTGGTACGCCATCGACATCAATTTCTACGGAGGAAATACCTGGATTGTAAAAGTTTTCTGAATCCCTTGCGCCGGCAACTTGAGGTGATAAAAACAAAAACAATATTCCTGTCATTGATCTTCTCGGTAAATTAATATGCTGATTAATAACGCCATCTCCAGCAATGGAAAATGTAAAAGTTTTGTGCAAAGTAACATTTTCATAAAAGAATCCTTTGCCGACTTGATAAGCCGCCTGAGCCTCGCGGGCCAAGTATTCGCTTGAAATTGAGGAATATTCCAACTCTAAGTTTTTGATTGAATATGATGGTGCTTTAGTTGTGTCAGAATAAATAAGAATATTAGCGATTGGGGCAAGAGTAATCTCAAATATAAGATGATTTTCCAACGCTTTTGGATAAAAAACTCCATGATCGTTTAGAATAGGATGATTTATTGGTATTCTGTACTTTGAACCGTGAACATTGGCGAGAACAACTTCTTTTGTATCTTGTGTTTTTTTATCTCCCGCATTTGTTCTGAGTTTTCTGATATTTAACGTAGAAATTCCTTGTTTTAATCTATCTTCTCGCTCTTCTTCGGTCAAGAATAAATCATGGTATGTTTGAAATAAATCATATCCTTGAGTATCTTGCAATGTTTCTCCCCCAAAAAGAACTTTTAGTCTAGTTACAAGATTACGACCCACGTTATTCACAACTGTGTTATTAGCATGACCCTCAACATCTAAATCAAATAGAAGAGATACACTTCCGGGCACAATCACCAAATTCTCGGCGAGTTTTGGAATATTTATATATAATGTTTCTCCCGGACTGGCTGTGGATGGATTTAGAGTAATTCGATTTAGGGTTGATTCTGCTTTCAAGCCAAAGGGTTCTTTGGGAATTCTATTTGGGTTAATTTTTTCAGACGTCATTGTAAATTTATAAGATACTTTGATTAACCTTTAAACCTTTTCTAACTTGGAAATATGTTTTAATAACCCTTCTCTCGCCTCGGGAATTAAAATTAAAATATTAAAAATTTGGTCGCCATCTTGCATATATAGAATTTTTTCCCTAATAATTTTTTTCATAATGTTGATTTGGTATTCGGTAAATTTCATTTCTTCTTCCTCCTCAACCATTTGATTTATAAGATACTTTGTTTATTTTTAAATGAGCAACGAAAATATTCTCTCAAAAATATATTATTCGACCGAAGGGTATTGGAAAGGATATTCTGCAATTCCTAAATTAGCTGAGAAAGCGAAATTAAGTGAAAATGAGGCAAAACAATGGTTGGAGAAACAGGCAATATGGCAAATCTATCTACCCGCGCCTAAATATATACCTAGGCCGCACTGGACTGTGGATAAGCCCAATCAGATTCACCAAGCAGATTTATTATTTTTACCGCATGATAAAGTTGGAAGAAAAACATATAAATATGCGTTAGTTGTGGTTGATATCGCCTCGAGATATAAAGATGCTGAAGCATTAGCCTCAAAAGAAAGTCGAGAGATATCAGAAGCTTTTAAGAAAATATATTCTAGAAGATTAAAATACCCAAAAACATTAATGGTTGATCCTGGGAAAGAATTTATGGGAGAAGTTACTAAACTCATGAATTACCATAATGTTAGAATTCAAAGAAGTGAAGCCGGTAATCATAGAGCTCAAGCATTTGTGGAAAATGCAAATAGAATATTAGGAGAAAAATTATTTAGTCATCAATATGCGCAGGAAATGATTAGTGATGATCGTTCGCGTGTATGGGTGAAAAGATTACCAGCTATTCTAAAAACCTTGAATAATACACTAATGAGAATAACCGGTAAAGAGCCCGATGAGGCTATAAAACAGAAAAGGGTTGATATTGAAACCAAAAATTATCTGCGGGTGGTGGGGCTTGATGAAGTTAGACTACCAACTGAAGTTAAGGTTAGATATTTATTATCTCCCGGTGAACTTGAAGGCGGAGAAAGAAGAAGAGCCACAGACCCCATTTGGAGCATAAAAGTTTATTATATTTCTGGAAGTAGAATTTCTCCTAATCAACCGGTTTTGTATTTTTTGGAAGACGGGCCAAGGCGCGGTTTTGTACGTGAAGAATTACAGGTTATTCCTTATGATACAGAGTTACCCCCTAATTCTGTTTTAAAATAATGGTTTTGTGTGAATTCCATCCTCATAAACCCATCTTTTATCATAATAAGCGTTCAATCCCTTTTTAATTTGTGTATATGTCACAATTTGGTTATCATTGATTCTAAATCCTGTATTTTGTGACATATCAATTGAACCTTTCAAAGCTGACATGTATCTATCCCAGTTCATTTCGTTTTGTCTATGAATTGTACCTTTGCAACTATACTTTGCCTTTCCTTTCTCATCCTCCGCGTAATAACATTTTGAGGAAAGAGCAATCATTCTAATGCCGTCAAACTCTTTTTTGAATAAACCCGGAGTCTTGTCATGATATTTAGAAGTTGATAGGAATTTTTCTTTTCCGCCGGTAAAGTATTCTTCTCTCATTTCGGGTTTTATAATATCATCCAAATTTTCAGACGAAATTGCCATGTACATTGAATCTGTATCCATTTGAATCAGCTCAAAATCCTTTCTATCAAGATATTTATCTAGAAAATCGTAATAGAATTCCAGCATTCTTAATTTTGCTAGCTGATACACCGCGATGCCGCATTGATAGGGTCTGTCTATTTTTATTAATCTTTTTCGTTTTATTATTTCATATGTGTCATTTATTTCATTAAGATCCTCAAAGAACGCAGATCTTAGGGCTTTTTCAACCTCTTCCTCATCCTGAGTATACCTTGTGATATTATGTTTTTCTTTATCTTCTATCATTTTCCCGTAGAAAGAATTTCCCCTAAGTTTATTCGTGTCGGCTAATTCTTTACACCCTTTGTACTTTGGTTTTAGTTTTTCAATCAGTACTTTGATATCTTTATTTTCTTCAATAACTTTAAATATATCAGGAAATTGGTTTAATTCATTGGTAATTTTCACCACATCGTCAATCTTGTTTTCATCAAAAGCTTTACTTAGTTTTTCCAATAAAACCTCAATATCTCCATCTCTTCTTGCGTCTGCCACCTCTTTTGGAAAAAATCCAAAGGGCCTTCCCGATTCATACTTTAAAATATTATGGATGGCGGTAATCTCCAACCCATGGTTAAGATACCATTTTATCATAGGGGTATATAAAAATATCTTTTTTGCCTTGGTTACACCAAGTAATTTTTTATTGTCTTTTAGATGTTTTCTTCCTGTAGCTGTTTGATATTCTTTCATATTCTCTGGTACTAAATATTCAGGAACGGAGTCTACAATAAATAAGGGGGAGAACTCTTCAAACTTTTCTTTCAGGTGATCAGGTACATGGATATCAACTTGGCAAAACCCGAAAAGATTTCCATCAAGAATATCTTCGCAAATCTTCTTTATAAATTTAGGACCCGATGGATTTTCAACCACAATGCATTTTTCTTTTCCGCATGGCATTTCTTGTCCTGAACAGGATAGATATAAACCATTTGCGTCATACCCAACAATTCGCACACATTTTTTCGGAATTTTATATTTATGGGGGCGAATCTTTGTTTCTTCCTTTTCTGCATATCGTGTAAATATAATACTTGGGCCTCCAACCATCCCCGTTTTCAATAACTTATAAATCTTGTTTTTGTCGCATATTTTACAATCTTTCTTTATTTTGTAGCATTTTTTGCAAAACTTGTCTTTACAAAATTCACCGCAACTATGGGCACAATATTGCCCTGGGGCGTACAATTCAGGATCTCCTTTCTTCTTCATTTTTTGATATTTATTTAGAACAGCCCTCATTGATACACCCGGAATGGAAACGGCATCTTTTAATATATCAATTTCGTCTGGATAATATAAACGCCTTGTTTTTTCAAGGGCTTCCAGAAAGGGAATAACATCATTCAAATTATACTCTTTCAACCAGTCCAGCATTGTAACACAGCCCCTCTTTTCGAATTCAAGCAAATATTCTTCATATTCTTCTTTGGAAATATTTTTCTTTTTCAAGGAAGAGTAAAAATCTTCATATTTCACGGGTCCAACTAAGGAAAGCTTATCATAACCATCCAATTTTTCATAAGGTAGAACAAGTTTTTGGGCTTCACAATTATTTGCTTTGCACCACTTATCAAAAGAAACCCCAGGCGCAAGGTAGGACATTATATCCAAGAATTTGAAATTCGGTGTTGTTAAAAACATATACCTATTCTGTTTCTTTGCAATAAAAATCTCCTTTGTTTTTTCGGTCATGTGTTTTATAAAATGTCTTTTAATCAAATTGATATCGTATTTTCCACTATTAAACCCCAAAACAGGCACTTGATTACACCATTCTTCATATTTTTGCAAAACATTTTTTTGCAAGGAATCTTGATCAGGAAGCGGATATTCTTCTTTAACCTTTTCGACAATAATTTTTCTTATTTCCTCCAATTTTTCAACGAATTCTTTTATGAGGAGATCAGGATTTTGGTTGCAAAGAAAAACGGGTTTTTTTGTTAAATTATCGATTATTGCGACGCTAACTGGAATATGGGTATGAGTGAAAGTTAAATCATCGGTAACCTTTTTATCTTCTTTTTGCAATAATCCCTCAAAATCGTAATCAATAAAATAGGGATATGGGTAAAATTTCTTTTTGAACCAGATATTTGGTAATTCAGGATTTTCACACTCCCAAACCGATACTACATTATAACCTAATCTTTTTATCATATTCTCTCTTTCAATAGTTTCATTATATTTAATTTTGTCGTTTTCTGAACACGGGCACCCATGCCATTTACAGCCATAAAACTCAAAAACGGTTTTTGTCTCGGGTTCGTATCCGTCAAACAAAATCTCATTCCCCTCCTCATCCCTATAACACCTTTCGCCACCATGGGCACAAAGCGCATGATGAATATGTTTACCCATAATCTTAGATTGGTGTTCTAACCACCTACACGCTTTATAACTAAAATTGGTTTTACCCCCGTAAAAAACTTTGTCAGATTCATTCGTGATGTATTTTATCTTTTCTCCCGTGCATACTATTTTTGTCTTTCCTCCTGTGCATGTTTCATTGGTAAAATGCCTTTTTAAATCGTCGTGTCTGGTAAATTTTTGTTTACACCCTTGGCATACCCAGTTTTGAGCAAGAAGATCTAGATCCTTAATGAAAAACCCATGATTTTTATAAATACCCAAATTTAGGGTTGATAAATTATCTTTGAAATTATTTTTCCCAAACACCAATTTCCAGACTTTGAAATTTGAAATATCTTTCTGCTCATAAACCCGGATATTTATGGAGAAAACTTTTGAAATTTTCTCAAAATCAACCAATTTTGTCGATCTAACTTCTTCTCTTTTTAGTTTTTTATTACCATAAAAAGTTCTAGCTAAATTTAGAGCTTTTTTCTCTACGCGAGTTTCAGGTCTGTCTTCACCAGCAATAATTTTCATAAGAATAGCTAAACACCTCCAGACACAGAGATTATCATCTTTATCATCTACGGAATAAATACATTTTTTCTTTCGTAATTCATCGGGTAATCTTCCGCACCCAACTAAAGGTTGTCTGGTATTAATAACTTTTATTTGTACTTCTCTAAACACAACTCCGCCCTCATTAACACCTGCTTTATTAATTTTCTTTTCTGGGGGTAAATATGCTCTCATCCAAGCTTCTCCTTCTAAACTCAATCTCTCACCCTCACATCTCTCTATATATTTTCTTATTTCCGAAATAGAAGTAAAAGTTCCTCCGCTTCTAAATGTGTGAGTGTGATAAGCTATCTCTCCATTTCCTCTTTGGATCAAAGCGGAAAAACTGAAAACAATTCTTGCCCCCATTTCTATTTGGGGTTCCAACTCATTATAAATTGTTTCTGACAAATCATTATTTAGATCCCTCCTAATCCAAATAGTTCTTCCATTTCTTTCTTCGAAATTACGAATTGGCGGAACATCTTCATTTGGATTTATTTTTAGAACTATTGTTCTTTTCTTCTTTTCCTTCAATTCATCTCTCACACTATCAGAAAAAGTTTTACCTTTATTTTTTGGTTGAGATTTTTTACTATTAGTAAGTTTTATAATATTTGCTTTGATTAAATCCTCAAGCTTTTTATTTATTGGTTTGAGAATTGGAACATTAATTTCAGGTACCGGCTCATCAAGAATTGGTTTTTGTGGTTTTATAAAAGTTGGTGCTAATTTCCTTCTTCTTCTTGGAGTTCTTAATATTTGTGGTTGATCGTGAAATAAACCAATTTCTGGAATTGGTATTTGTAGTTGACTTGGATTATTTTCGAAAAACTTATCAATTTCTGGAATTTTACGTAACTTTTTAATAATTACCTTTTTTGTTAATTTTTTACTCCCTTTTTTGATAATTTTTTCTAACTGTTTTATTATTAAGCTTCTTATTATTTTGCCATTTTTTCCTAGCTTTTCTGCAGAACTTTTTTTTTGATCCATTTAGTATTGTATTTCAATGATTTTTCTTTTAAACCGTAATTATTTTCAAATTTTTTCGCAGAGAGACCCTCCCAAACCTAAAACGTGTTTATGAATTTTGCAGAAACTCCCAAACCTAAAACTTACTTATGAACCTAAACCCAAAAATCAGAGGCTTTTCAGTCAAATTTGAAAATAACCTAAAAACGTGCGTATAAACTTTGAGGAGACTTAATCTCCTCCCAAACCTAAAACATACTTATAAGCTTTACAGAGACTTGGTAACAAGATTTTCAGACAAATTTGAAAATAACCCATAAGCTAAAAAAGGACAGAGATTTTCAGTCAAATTTGAAAATAACCTAAAAACGTGCGTATAAACCCGCTTACATAGTAGTCATTGTCTCCAGGTCTCCTAGTTAGAGCGCCAAATCTCTCCGGGAAATACCTACCGTTGCCTTTTTCAAAATGTTTTCATTAATTTCATTATTTTTGAGATGTCAAAATTGCACAATACATGGTAGAAAGTTGGCGCGGTTTTCTTATCCTGTTATCAGTCGAAGCGAACATGGCCAGCATAAATCCCAATTCACTGCAAAAGGAATTTTTGGGCGCCCTTCACACGAGCCTCCCGGTTTTTGTACCCCGGGGAGGGGCAGGTATGCAAGACCAAACCAAGCACCATCCCCAACACCAAACCCCCGGTGCCAATACCGGCACTAACCCCAGCAACAACCCCGGGGCGATCCCCCCGCACAACCTCCGGCACGACGCCCGGCAAAACTGCATTATCTCCTCATAATATGGCCAAGTACTGCATAAAATAACTTGGAATCGCCCTCTTAGGGACTGTTGAAATCGTCATTCTTATGCTGAAATGTTGTTTTAAAATAATCCGAGCGAAAATAATATTACTTCCTGATTCAATTTTGAATTTTAAATGATGTTTGCTTTGGACACTTGACGAAAACTCTGTGAAGTATTCCGGGCTACATTTCCGTTTTAATTAAACCATACTTTATTATGCATCTTGAAGCTGTATTGTCTTGGGTAATGAAAGTGCAAACCTTTCAGGTTTTCTAAGATGCAAACAATACGTCTGTAGCATTATTTACAATGAGATATGGGGTTATAAGGGAATCTACCAGTAATTCGAAGGGGTAATAAAGCTTGTCACCAAATGTAAAACATTACATTTCCAAGATATTTTTTTGCACGTTTTCAAGTATTTTCATTGACATCTTGACCTTGTTCATTTTCATAATTTGTGTCGCATTTACGTTCGAAAAACTAAGATTCACGCCGTAAAAATTCTGAATCAGTAAGGCGTTGTTAAGAGAAATGGCGCGTGAATAAACCAATCAGATTGAGAGAAAGTTATAGACAACGTTTGCTCTTTCTTTGTTTCACGATCTTGGTCACGCTCTGAAAAAAAACATTTTTCTTGACGCTCTTTAACGTTGGGAAAAAACAAATCGAATGTGGTTTAGAGTTGTCTGTACTGTTATCGACAACGAGTACGCGTCTTCACAGTAGTCAAAATGTTGTGGGCTCACGAGGCGCAGCCACATTCGATAAACCACATTCGATTTGTTAATTTTCCTGTCCTTTCGGTGCCCCAGGGGCCGGTTGTTCGAAGGCCCATTAGCGCTAACCCAGGGTTAAATTTTAACATGGGTTTCTTTTCCTCTTGTTAAAAAGCGTTTTCTCCGATAACTTTCTCTATTTTATTAAGAGCATACAATCATCAAATTGTATTCAAAAAGAATTATACTGAATGTGCTTTTTAAGTTCTCATATCTGTATTTAAATTTCGTACTAACCCTGGGTTAGGGACGGACCATTAGAAAAGTGACGGGGGGGGGGGGGTGGGGAAAAAAACAAAAAAAATTCATGCAAGGCAAAATGCCAAAAAAAAAATTCATGCAAAGAAGAAGGTAAAAAAAAAAAATTCATGCAGAAGGAAGGTCCAATTGTGACTTTTTCACACGTAGTAAAAAAAAATTTGTGCAGAGAGGTTCACCTGAAAAAAAAAATTCCTGCAAAAGCAGTGAGCGAAAAAAAGAAAATTCGTGCAAGCTGAAAATTCCCCACCCACCCCCATCACTTTTCTAATGGTCCGCCCTTAACTTAATTCGAACAACTCGGCCCAGTATTAAGGCTCTGTAACCTGGCCTTGTAACAATCCGATTTCCAAGATGGCGGAACACTTCTCTATTTGCTGTACTCAGCGAATAGTGCTGTACGAAACGAAAGCGGTAAATTTAAGGGTTTGATTACTAGAGTTATGACTGTTCGAAAAATGTGATGATTAACATTAAAGTGTTCTTTTTTTTCGGTAGAGGTTCTACCTCGTCGGATCGAACAACGCCGAAACCAGGTTCCGTGTTCTCAAAATAGACAGAACGGAGCCTCACGAGCTGGTTTTATTTGACGACAAGGTTTGGTTATGACTAATTCTGTGACTCCTTGCTCACTGTACTTGTCATAGTATGTAATTTAACGAAAATTGATTTAACTTTAATCGAGAATAACATGAAGTTCTTGTTGGTGGGTACAAAGCACAGGGAACCAGTTATATAGCTGTCTACCTGTTTAAAGGCCTGTCCAGACGGTAAATGTTTGGCGACCAAACATCATCAAACATTTATTGGTGACCAAACATTCTACTGATTGGCCACCTCGTTTGGTGCTGTTTGATCGTGTTTGGTAGTGTTTGATAAAATTTGAAGGCCATCAAACATTCGATCAGGCAGCCTAAAACATTTCTCTTGTCTCTGTGGTTGATGGGCAATGTTTTGTCCGTTTGGCCGTATTAAACCGTCTTAAACATGTTTGGCGCGCGCATGCATACCACGCTTGCTCAAAGTATGGGATATACCTGCCGATCTTGCTCAGAGTATTGAAGGTTTTGCGTTCATCACTGAATGTGCTGAGCGTTTATTGCATGGTTCAGTTTTTCATGTTATCATCCCCCCTCCCCCCTCCGGACATTCCCCCGGGGATTTGCAAGTTTTTTATTTCTTGGCAGTCTATTCCCCACCAACAGGCAGGCCGAAAGGGACAATTTCCCATGCATGGGACAACAATAGATAAATGTTTTTTTTCAGCAATCTTTAAAAAATATCTCCTGGAAAGCTTTAAATGAAGAACTTATTTTGGAGGAGTCATTTAGTCAAAGAGGAATTATTTTCAATTTGCCCCACCCACTAGCCCCAGGACAGATCTTCCCTAGACAATTTCCTAACTACAGGCCCAAAAGGCTGGACTTGTCCCAGGGATTGCCCGGAAAATTGAACCATGCATTAACACGTGTTATGCAGTCATTCCATTGGTATTAATTACATGCAGGTGCTATTCTATGAATGATTTGTTCTCTGCATCTCCAAGTTAGGGACTATTGCTCTTGATTGGTAAAGGATTACTAATTTTGGATGGAATTCTTTGGGGCTGCATTGATTTTTGGGGTGTCCTAGATTGCTTTTGATAATTACTAGGCTTTGTTATGGAATATATTATTATCTATCGTGGATAGTGTAGTTGTTATATACCCCTTTGCATGTCTCACAATGCAGTCACTTGGATGTAGGTTGCGATGTTTCAACAACTTACTGTTGTTCTTCTTCAGTAGGTGATGGGTGTTGACTGGTTCTGGTTACCAGGCTTGTTTATACCTAGATTCATTGTCTGATGTATAAATCTTCTTCAGTCGTTCCATTGGTATTAATTACATGCAGGTGCTATTCTATGAATGATTTGTTCTCTGCATCTCCAAGTTAGGGACTATTGCTCTTGATTGGTAAAGGATTACTAATTTTGGATGGAATTCTTCACTTGGATGTAGGTTGCGATGTTTCAACAACTTACTGTTGTTCTTCTTCAGTAGGTGATGGGTGTTGACTGGTTCTGGTTACCAGGCTTGTTTATACCTAGATTCATTGTCTGATGTATAAATCTTCTTTCTTGTGTAATAAAGTAAGGACTACCCCTTAAAATAACAGGTGGTTAATGAATCCATTGTAAACCTTTAAGCCAAGTGTTGTGTGCCTTTGGTAATTTTCAGGTTGAATATAACCAGCGGCAAATCAAAGAACTTCTGTCAATGATTAACGCTGGGAACATGCCCAACAAAAGCCGACAATATGAGAATGCAAACCGGGGCTTACATAGAAGCATATCCGCCTATGGAATCGTTGGTAATGATCTAAGCTTACTGTTATTTGTGGTGTGGCGAAACTTGAAGCTAAAAATGTAATGATCATAAACTGGCTTTGACAATGACTTGCAAAATGTAGTGAACCAGACTATTTCTTCTTTCTGTTCACTGCCTGGGTATGCCTGGTAACACATACATGTACATTATGTAAATCAACCCAGTCCTGAGTTTAGAACGCAAGTATACAGTCTGTCCTATCAGGGTTGCCAAAAGTAGACAGCTGCCAGCAAAAATCATTATTGATGCTTACTTCATCATATATATTAGCCAGTTACTTTGCGTGGTACATGTATGCCCCCTTTGGCACTCAGTTTTCTAGAAGGTTACTTTTCACGTTTAGCTGCCTACTTTAAAACTTTTTTTTTATAGACTATTATTCCCTTATGTTCACTTATTTTTGAATTTACACAAACCATCAATGTACATGTGATGCTGTGATGTAAAAATAGCTCTTAACCTGTTTACTGTTACTTTACTAGTCTATTAATTTGTTCACATGTTTACTACTTATTTTTTATTATTGCATCATATATTATCTATCCTCTTGCTTAGAAGGTACAATATTTTTAATAGACTTGGCATGCCAAATACTGATTAAACCCCTAAACATTGCAAAGTTACTACTGTAGGCAACATTCCATATTTAAACTTGTGTTAACCAGCCATTTCTCAAACAGTCATTCTCTCTTAAAATTATGGATGTTTCCCAATTGCCAAGTCCTTTAAATATTTCTCTCTGGTAAACTAACAATTTACTCTCTGTGGAAACATATTCTTTAAGCATCCTACTTAAGGATTTGAGTTATACAGGAGACAAAATTCCATCAGTCTGACTGTTTTTGATAGTCATAGGTATTTCAGTGTTACTTTAGCATGTATCACAGATTTCACTGACTTGTTTCACTTCTGTACTCCAGGGTTTGTTCGGTTTCTTGAAGGGTATTACATCATACTCATCACCGAAAGAAGAAAGTAAGATCTGCTAATTTATTAATTTTTATTTGCATTTGTTTAAGCTTTTCAAGTTTTGACATCCCATTATATTTTAAGGGTAAATTCATCAAAAGAACAAAACTTTGCCTTTTTTGTCCTGATGAAATAAACATGTATTCTAAAACCTTTGCATGAACTTCACATAAAAATTACCCCTGTACCTCATCACTGGTCAGAAAGCATGTCAACATTTCGTTAAATGTTGGACAATACAATATACTTAATATTCATTAATTTATTTTGTTTATTGTATTTAACTATTAGCCAGACTGCACATTTCATTGTAATTTTTAATAAAAGCAAAAAGTATTGAGCTAAATACCGGTAAACTGTGATGTTAATGTATGCAATACTTAAAATGTATTTCTGGTCAAAATGGTTCAAAACTACAGTCAAACCTATATTAAATAAGCGGCCAAACTCAAAGAAGTGACCACTTAATACAGGGTGACTGCTTAGTACAGGTTTCAAGAACTACAGTTAAAATACAATCAAAATGCCATTTTATATCACTGTTAATCATCTAATTTCCAATTTATGAATGACAGCGGTGATAATGGCAATGTAGCTGACTAAGTTTTTAAGGAGACTGTCAAATTCTGGAAAGGTCGTTATTAAAGGAAAACCTGTAAACAGGGGACATGGCTATGGTCATCAAGTACCTTGTGAATATCATTTTCAAGGGGACAAGGTCTCATGCTATTGGCTCAAACAGAAATTAATGAAAGAAGAATTCAATCTCTAGTGCTGATCAGACATTTTACCTCAAATAACAAACATTCATTTCTGGCGCTTTAATGATTTGCGAAAATAAAGAAGGAAATCAATTGTTGTACCTTGTGTGCTACATTATTTAAAACCGTATGAACAAGTAATTGACACTGTGTGACCATTTAATACAGGTCAAGACAATAGAAAAAGTCTCGTTGGTACTTTGCAAATGGTAACTGCGACCGCTTAAAAACTATCTCCCTTAAGAGAGGTGACCGCTTGATAGAGGTCAAAATTACAGGACCTCGTGGGATTTAATTTTCGGGACTTTGAAAACTGACCGCTTAATAGAGGATGACCACTTAATACGGTGCTTCTTACTTATGTTCAACTGTAGTTTGATTTGTTTTTTCGTATGTTTCAGATTAATCTCCATAATCTTCCAATGACCTAAAACAAAGAAAAAAAAACAAATCAAACTAGTTTGGAACCATTTTAACCTACAACATATGCATTAAGTCCAACATTTAATTTGAATATATGTTATCAAAATTGAACATGTTTGAAAAATGATTTACAGATGTTTATTATTTGAGAAAATATGCTATTTGTGTACTTTTGCTGAGTCAGATTTTGGTAACTAATATTATATGAAATTAAATTCTAGGGAGGCACAGATTGGGGGACATAGCATCTATAAAATAGAAGATACAAAGCTTTTACCCATAGCAAATGAAGCAGTGAGACAAAAATTTCAACACCCTGATGAATCTAAGTGAGTATTTTTATTAGCCATTGGATTGCTGATAAAAGCTAAAAGAATACTAATAATACAAATAATTTTATAATAGCTTGCCTTTTGCTAAAGTAACTTCAATTTTCAAGCGAAGAGATATTCAAGTTAGTAATGTTCTCTTTATTGATACCATTGATAGTAACACAATGCTTCCATTCTTTAGATATGTCAAGATCTTTCAGAATGTGGATCTTTCTAGCAACTTTTATTTCAGGTACTTAAGACTTTTTTGTCTCTATACAGTTCCCTGTATATTATGATGCAGGTTAAATTTGATTTGATGTAGGTTGGTTTGAAATTTCTTTGTGTCTGGAATCCATTATCACAAATGTAGACAAAGAAATTACAAACCAACCTAGGTTAAATCAAATTTAACCTGTAAAATATAATTATATTGTACATGTGGATTTCTGCAAAATTGACCAACAACAGTCCCTTTCTAGTGCCTTAGCATTAGTAACTCCGATCTCTTATTTGATTTCAATTTTGTTATCACTGACGTGTATCATGAAATTTGAGGAGATTTTGAGAATGAAAGACCTTTGTGGCCATAAGGACTTTGAAGTAGAAGCTTTCAGAAACATTCCAGTTTTCTCACAAACACATTAGTCAACATCACTGCAGTTCTAATAAAATGCGATTTCACAATGATTCTAGTACTTTTTTTTTTTTTGGGGGGGGGTGGGGGGGGGAGGGGCACTTATTCAAAGGAGGGTGCTTATTTAATCTAAGGACTTCCCAGGTGGACGTTTATTGGAGAGCGTGCCTATTCAAACAAATACAGTACACTGAATTATTAGCTTAAATAATATGGAATAAAATGACAACAAATATATGTGTTCACAGAGGGTGGCCTTTAATTTTGCACATAAAGCTATTGATAACTAGACTGCCCAGAGTTATTCCTCCAGTCAAAGGAGTTAAAAGTGTAATTGTACTGTGCCTGTTATACTTATCTGATATTTCCTAATCTCTCTGTTTTACCAGCTACAGTTATGATCTCACCCATAATCTTCAGTGTCAAATGGGCCTTTCTTTGTCCTCTCAATCTGATGCCACAAGAACAAGCACAGAAACTTGGAGCGTCTGGACATGTTGCCATCACCATGAAACAGACAAGACATCTGCTACACCGGGAGAGGTTATAGAGCCATCTGCAGATAGTGCAGTAGCTGTTGCTGAAGGGGCAAGTTTAAATGAGAGTGAAACTGTTGATCAAACAACAAATGGTGATAAAGACATTTGTGACAAAATGCTGCAAAGGAGTGATGCTGTTATAATCAAGAGTGAAGATCATGTCATGAAACAAAGCACTGAATGTGTCATGGAGGAAAAATCTGCTGTGCTACAAGTACCAGCACCATCAGAGGGCAAAGTGCCTGACAGTATAGCTGGCTGCAGTCAAGATGACTCAACAGAATTTGAAGTCACTGCTGAAAAAGGTGTTTTGTTAACTGTTCTAGAAAACAAATCATCCAAATCACAAAGTGCTAAATCTGAAAAAAATGAGGAAAATGTTTCTTCAAGGGGAAATGGTACTGCAGTATTGGATTGCCTGGAATGCAAGAAACTGCAGCAGCAGTGTACAAGAAAACCTTTAAAAGGCAAAATTAAGTCGTGTTGTAAGTTTGTGTGGAATGAATATCTATTGCAAGGATTTGAAGGAGCTGTTCAACGTGATTGGATTCTATACATTGTCAATGGCTTTGTTGGACAGTCTGGTATCCTTTTGACTTTTAACTTTTGACAACTTACAGTATATTTATAGTGTGCAACCATGGAGAATGCTGTTATTTCTAAATAATTATTGACAAGTTGCATTCTCAGTCAATTGTCTACTCACATTCTACCTCTGTGACACATGTTTGAATCCTGTGGACCATCTCATGTGGGGTGAGTTTCTTGTTTGTCCTATCCTTGTTACCAGGGTTTTTCTCCAAGTTCTCCCGTTCCATTCCTTCATAAAAACCAACACCTCCAAATTTTACTGCAATCTGAGCATCATGTGGTTTACCAAGAGCCCTGGCTCAGGAGATCAGACACCTTTTCCCTGCACTGTGGCTTGTTTTGGGCCAACATTCTCTACAAAATTGATATATAAGATTTAAAATTTAGGCCTCCAAGCTTTCTGTTCGAACATATCCACAGACATATTTTATACACACCCCAGCTTACTGTATGTTTCAACCTTAAGTCAGTATGATTGTTGATTTATAATTATATTGATGGAGGGAAATTCATCCTCTTAATTGAGAACACAAAGTTCAATCTATGTATTCTTGTTTGGAAATGCTAGGCTAATGTTAGCCTTGACATAAGCAGACATATGTGTCTATGGACGACCTGTCTATGTGACTTTAATTGCTCGAAGGTCCAAGGAATTTGCTGGAACCAGGTTTTTGAAGCGAGGGGCTAATGACGAGGTGATGGAAGTTATGCAAAATATACTTTTCCCTCGTTTGTCTGAAAAGCATTTCATTGTCAGAAGGATTTTTCCTATTACATTTAGCTTAAAAGAGTTCACTCACAAACCAGAGCATTGTAACCTTTGTTTTAAATTTAATTCTATCTAAAATGGAAATTCCACTGGTTAAATTATGACTTAGAAATATATACTGTAAATATTTGCAGAGTGGATCACTCAGAAGTAGGAGTAGTGTTCTTAGTTGCTTAATTTCTAAAGCCTTGTTCAGACATAATATTATGTTTCCATGAAATTTCTTCCAGGAGGATTTGGGTTAACTTTAAGTTTCCCAACAGCAGGGTTTATTTCCAGGCACAGAATGCAGTATGTACAATGTCCTCTGTCATAAAACATTTATCACACCTAAGTAAATTATATGCCGCTAGCCCTGAGGCCTTGACAACGAAAGAATTGTGGCTTGTAAAAACAGAATGAAGTTGAATGAAATATAGAGCTGTGTGTTATCCCTATGTGAAACATTTATTATTAATTAATTTTATTCTTTTTTTCTTTTTCAGGGAAATGTAGCTAATGAAGTGGAGACGGAACAGATTGTTCATGATGCATCAGTTCTTTCATTTAACAGTGGCAGATTTACATCCTATGTCCAGCTACGGGGATCTGTGCCATCCTTTTGGTCACAAGTAAATAGTTTTGTAATCCAGCTTAAAATGTGCTCTGTCAGTGAGGTTGTTATGGTTTCTGGTGAATATTATTCCAAAATCTGATGTTATATTAATTTTTGCATTTGTAGAAAATCAATAATCTGTAACACCCAAAGAAAGATTTTATTACAAAATATAATATATTGGAAAATAGCCTGTATTAATACTTATGATTGCCAACTGGTGTGTTTTGCAAGACATGATGGCTGAACTGGAGAAATTACTCTAAACTATTAAAAGTGTTACTTATTTGAACTCTCCTTGTCATCACACAGATACATGCAGTTGTACAACAGCAAGCAGTTTGAGTTCAGCTTTCAAATACTTTTAAGCATCATTTGTTTTGCTTTTCAGTGTTGGAAATACTTGTGCCTTGTGGTTTGCACATTTCATGTGAATTCTACAGTTGTAGTCCAACACTATTATTCATGTAGAATAAATAGTTCAAGATGAGATTTTTGATGTCCAGTTTTGGAGATGAGGTTCAAGGTTGATAAAGATTTTTTTCCATTGAAATTTGATTTGAAGAACTTTAAATCATCAATTCTAGAGTTTCCCTTTAAATGTAAATGTTAGGATATTTTATTTTCATTTTCAAGAGCTCTAAATTCAAAACCTTGGTGCTAGGAGTAGCCCTTTAAACTTTTGCTTCTTTCATTTTTTTCAATTTCAGGATGTGAAGCAGGTAATGGTTCCCAAGCCACAGATCATTGGTAAGACCCCCTCCCACCCCACCCTTTCGTCTTTCCTTGCGGTAGGACAGGAGTGTTTCACAGAATAAGCAATGTTTTTTTTTTATAATCTTTTATTTTTTTGACTTTTAAGAATAAGTACATGGAATAACAAATAACCTAAACCATGCATCTCACGATATATAATTCACAATACAAAAAAAAAGAAAATGAAAAAGGAAAACAAGGAGACAAATGTGGAAAATAAAATAAGCAATGCTTTGACTTTCTTGACAGTTGATCGTGCTGATCCTTTCTGCTCTGCCTCTGGTCAACATTTCAACCAACTATTAGGAAGGTTTGGGTCACCTGTGGTTATACTCAATCTAGTTAAGGTGGGTTATGAGAAGTGTGATGTAAACCTTGCAAAGCCAGATGTGTTGATGTGTGCACATACAATAGTCTCCTGCCATCTGTTTTCCAAAAATGTCTTGTAATGGTAAGGTTACCCTGTAAGTCCCAAAAGTGATCAGCATCTCATTTCTCCTATTGGTATCAATACTTCGTAATAAATACTGGTTTTGGTAATATAGTGCCTGATAATCATGGTCAAAATACAGTCAACTCCCAATAGCTTGAATCATCGCAAACTCAAAACTTGCGCTAACTCGCACCAAAATTGATTTCCCTTGGATTTCCATCATACATACGTAAACTGTTCAGTAATTTTCTCCTCTGATAACTCACACCTTTTTCAATTTCCATTGAAGGTTCAAGTTATTAGGAGTTGACAGTATAGTGACTGTTAGTGTAATTATTTCTACATGTATCAGTACCCCATATCATTGCTGAATGAAATGTTTGTGAACCACGGAGGAGAATTTGTCTGTTGTCTGAGGAGAATTTGTTTGTTGCTGAAAGGGTTAAATCTTTGAAGTCCTTAAAATGAAATAAGCATAATTTACATCTTAGAGGTTGCGCATTTGATACAGCTTGTGATACTAAAAGTTTCAAACGGATTCAAAAGTGTTTCATACTGTGATAATTAGACCTAGTTAGGAAACTTTATTTTAGTTTTGTTCTGACTCAAGTTAGTAATAGTAATTATTATCTCTGGCCCTGTAGAAGAAAGAAAAAAAACGACATGAACAGATTCTAAGTGAAGAACTAGAGACAGCAGTGAAATACTTGAATCAGTTTCTACCACAGGAGCATGCCATTTTGTACAAAGCCTGGGACATGGCTCGCTACAACAAAAGGTCAGATTACTGGTTCCAAAAGTTGACTTGGATTTTACATGTTCTAGTCATTGACTGCAACAGATTTGGATTTGTTGTGATTATTTTCCTGGTATCTGATACCCAGTTTTTTTAATATCACAGTGTTTTGGATGGTAGAAAATATCTTTTGTTCCATGTAATGTAATTTTCCACAGTTTTTGTAACATGTTTGTCATCCAGGCTGTTGTTTCATGCCACAATATTGTTAGCTTATCAAGATCAATTCTTTCCTGACTTAAGTAAGTTTTTAACTCTTCTTTGTGTTTCTTCTAACTGAGGAAATTTACAGATTGCATTATGTTATGTTTTGTAAGACATGAACTACGATTTATATTTATGATGAGCAAGCAAGTGCTCACTGAATATCCTCTTCTATTTTAGTAAGGACTGTAATGTGATGGAAAAGTTGACTGTTATAGCAGATGAGGTTTGCACTAATTTTTCGTTACCTTTCTTTGTGCATGAAAGGCTAAGCAGATTGTTTAGAGTATGCAGAAAGGTTCTAATGAGTGTAGTTGCTGGGCTCCATCAAATGCTTAACCTTAAAGTTGTGTGTGATGTAAAACTGTTGTGTTAGACACTAACCATAAAAAGGTTACCTTTAGAGCATTGTGTGATAGACAAAATGGTGGCTGTATAAGAAACTAAGTGTCAATAACAATTGTCGCAAGGAGGAGGTTAGGTGCCCCAGGATGCTATGAGCCTAAATGACTGCCCAAACCCCTCACCCTAAGAACACCACCCAGCCAGCAGGCACTGCCTGCCGACCCAGCCGCGAGCCCCCCACACCCTACACCACACACTGGGTACCCATCACACTGAGTAGACTCGGAAAATAACCAAGAAAAAAAAAATAAATAACTAGGAAATAATAGTGAAACTGAAACAATAATGAAAAACAACTAACTACAGTGTATGACAAAGGCTAAGGGCAATGAGGAGGGAGGGGAACTAGAGGAACAGATCACAACGAATAAGAATCACCCACCAACATGGGAAGCAAAGTACATGTTAAAAGCACATTATGTGTATTAAAGATGAACCAAGGCAACAAGAGCAGACCACTGGTCATCATCCCAAACAACTGCCCCAGGGCTCCACTGACTACAAAGGTTACACTGATGCACGTAATACTCTGTAGGATGAAAACACCAAGGGAAAAAGCACATGACACTGCTCCTTGTAGTTAACTGGCTTAAATTACATTTTAGCCTATTATAATACTGCACAGTTTATTGACATTGTAGTCCATATAATAAGAAAGGCTTTCCTACTACAAGTCCACACAAATTGTATTACCAGTGCTGTGGAAGTTGAAAAATAAATAGCTTTATAAAATATAAAGTAAATGTATGCCTCCATAACCAAAAAAATAGATCAAGAATAACTCTAAGAGAAATTTATGTAGTTATGGCATGCTGAGCCAAGAACACTCATTCTCTTTTGTATGTGGCTGCTGAAAATTGTAGTATTGGAATAATTATTGTATTTGGTTAGTATTATAACTGAAAAGTTATTTTTAATCTGTGTATCCAGCTAGCAATTATTGTTCTGTTGTATGGTTTTTGTAAGATCAGTTACTCTGTTTAAATTTCTGTCTGTATACAAATGTTGCTTCACAAGGTCCTTGTTTATGTTGTCTTGCTATTAATAAAGAGTCTGGTGAAATCTTGATGTTAGGTTTTCAAGGCCACTGGATTTTTCCATAGTGGACAGCAATTGTATTGCAACCAAATAAGAAAGGATCCAAGGTAATCAAATTATATTAAACAATTAGATTATGAGCTCGAGACTTTTATCGCGTGATAGTTGACGAGGGCGCAGCCCGAGTCAACTATCACGCATAGAAATTTAGAGTGAATAATCTAATTGTTTTAGTATAAATCTACTAGTCGTTCAAAACTTTGTCTTTTCTGGAACAGCCTCGTCCTGTAAACTGTCTAAATCTTCTTCACGGTCAGTTCGAAAATGTGAAGAAGCGGCTGCCATTACGCTATTCACTATCTATCACAGAATAGATAGTGGGTAGCGTAGCCAATCAGAGTGCGGCATTTGAGATAAAACGCTAGTAGATTTATACTAATATGTAGTAGAATGGAATTTTATTCATCATGGGGATGCAATGGTAATATAAACCTCTTCATCTGTCACACGATGTAGTCACTTGATGTTGATTGCCATGTTTCATCCACTTAATGTTGGTCCTCTTGAGGTTTTACATTAACCTGTGTGATGCAAGTCATTTAAGAGAGTGTTTCTTCCCAGAAACCAAATTTAACCTGAAATTCCCAACAATTTTTTTGAAAAGCTGTCACTTATCTATGGTTGTTAATGATAAAGATGTTAACTACAGGTAAGTTAGCAAACTTGTAAGGTTCCATTTTGAGTGAAATGTGAAAGTGACCAGTATTATGTAACATTCTTTACAGATGGGACGGCATGAAGGGTACTGGATATTCTGATGATAAGTCCGGAAGGGAACAGGTAAAGATGCTTGTGAAATTGTTTCATATTCTGGCTTTAAATGTAGCTAAATATTTTATTGAAGCATATGTTCTTTGAGCCGTGTTTGTATACATCCTCCTTGGGCTGGGCTGGGCTGGGCTGGGCTGGTCAGGGCTGGGCTGGGCTGGGCTGGGCTGGGCTGGGCTGGGCTGGGCTGGGCTGGGCTGGGCTGGGCTGGGCTGGGCTGGGCTGGGCTGGGCTGGGCTGGGCTGGGCTGGGCTGGGCTGGGCTGGGCTGGGCTGGGCTGGGCTGGGCTGGGCTGGGCTGGGCTGGGCTGGGCTGGGCTGGGCTGGGCTGGGCTGGGCTGGGCTGGGCTGGGCTGGGCTGGGCTGGGCTGGGCTGGGCTGGGCTGGGCTGGGTTGGGTTGGGCTGTGTAGGGTCATTTCCCAGGCACTCGCACTCCAATTAGCACTCGACTTAGTGATGCAGTTGTCAAAGGTTCAATATAGATATACTATCAGTGATGTTTATATTTGTTGAAGAAGATTGTATAATTTTTTGTGTCTTTTAGAATGGCGTGTTACGGACCAACTGTGTTGACTGTCTAGACAGGACGAACACTGCCCAGTTCATGGTTGGAAAGTGTGCCCTTGGTTTTCAGGTTTGTAGCATTCTAAATCAATTTAAACGCATTTAGAAATCGCCTCTTAGAGTTCAGGTTTTTCCCTTGATTAATTGACTGTGTATTCATTATTTATTGTATTTATCTACCTATGTTATTTTGTTCCTTTGCTGACATGGAAGTGTGAATGTTAATTGATGTAGAAGTGCACTCTTTTTATGACTGTATTTTTAATTAATTTTCTAGCATAACCCAAAGCTCTGCAGTGCAACCATTAAGCCCTTTTGCTGTCAAAAATGATCAGCATGGATTTTCTCCACACAAGAACAGTACAGCTAACCCGTAACAAGAATCAGAAATTATCATCTCAGACATCATGAACTGATCAGACATCAAATACTTGAAACTAACTTAAAACCAAATATATGGCATTCTCTTATCAGTGACAATTGCTACTCAGATCTTGGGAGTGAAAGGGTTAACTTGTAAGATCTAAGTGCCAATTCCTTTAAGCGGCATTTACACACTTCCTTAAATCTGTTTAGGTGTTAGTTTACCCCAAAACCCTTGACTTAGCACTGACTAGCCCTCTCAAAACAGCGTGGCCTTATTGTCTTTTTAGTTACATGCCTTGGGAGTCATTGACAAGCCGTTTGTAGAGTTTGACTCCGACGCTGTGAGGTGAGGAGCACTTCTCTGTTATAATTACAAGTATTGTAGTGATAATTCAATTGATAATTCATTCTAATCAAACAAAACAACACTTTTCTCTGAAGCGCGGTCAGCGTTGTTGGGTTAAAAATTGAATCTCTTTAATATTGTTTCATTTTTTTTCACATGATGTAATTGAATGTTATATTAACAGTACGTCATGTCTTGTGAGGTTAGTTTCTAAAGAAACTGGTGCTGTGTCGGTGGGGAATTGAAGCACGAGAAATTGGGATTATCAAACAAATTGATAAATAGAGGATATTACATGGCCGCGCGGAGATACGAAATTTCTCTTCGAGTGTTGAAAAATATTTCACGAGTGAGCGCAGCGCAGCGCGGCCGTCAACGGGGGTAAAATGTAAAATACTACGAAGAATTACTTTATATCTATGCCTGGTATCAGTACTTGTATTTTGCGTAATTAAATCTGATTATTCTTTATAAACAATTTAATTTCGGGCTAGCTCCTCAGAGCTTCAGGCTAGTAACCTCAAGTAACAGCTTGCCCGAAGGGCAACCTGATCTTTTCATTTTCGTCTCACCCTGTGGTTCGTTAGGGAGTTTTTAGAGGGTGCCGACCACCTAGGTGTTTCTGAAGATATCATTCCCTAAAATTTTCGAACACTTCAATTTTCAGATAAGATATCCGAACAGATCAAATTATTCTTGGTGATAAAAACGTCTCTTTAGACAGTCTTTAAACAACACAATCAGCCTAGAAATGTCTCTCAAAGACTTTTGACTCAATCTGCTCGTTGGGTGCCCCTGGTGTTTTGGGCTACAGTACTCCGTTTGTTTTGACTTGTCACGCATTGATAGACATGGTTCGAGTTATCGAGGGAAAAAATTATTTAGAATATCACCTGAATAGAAACAAAAATTGTTTCCATTTAAACCTGGTTCGAGTTATCAGGTTTAAATTACAGTAAATGTATGAGGGAAATCTCAGGGAAAATCGGTTTTAATTCGAGTTAGCGCGAGGTTCGAGTTATTCGGAGTCGACTTTATTGCATTGCTGTGTGCCGTGCGGTCTATAATATTGCTCAGAGTCACAAGTGTGTGCAGGCTAAGTGTTGAGGCCTTTGGGGGCATGATACAGGTGCCTTCGTATAGGGTCTGTTCATTGCAGACTCCTGCTACACAGCCCCTTGTTTATGAACTCAACTCTTTCCCCTCCTCTCCCCCCCCCCCTCCAAAAAAAAACTAATAAATAAAAATAAATAAATAACAAGAGCACTCCGAGAGCGCAGACCTCCGCCACCGCATTTGACCCCCTACCGCTAGCAAGGGTACTGATGTTACTGCATCATGTGACATATGGGCAGATGCAGAATTGAAAGATGCACATTTTAGTTTTGGTTTGAAGTTGATATAATGATTCTACTGCGATTTATTGCGAAGAAATGATTTTTCGTTTTTCCGTGACCTCTGACCTTGACCTTTGACCTAGATGCCCCAAAATTAAATCAGTTCTAAGTTATACTATAGCCAATGTTTTGACCAAGTTTGGTGATGATTGGTTGAGCGATGTGGACGCTAAGCTACTAACATACAAACAAACAAACAAGCAAACAAACGCCGGTGAAAACATAACCTCCGTCCAACTCCGTTGGCGGACGTAAAAATAATCGAAATAATGATAATTTTGCAGTCATTCATGGCTTGTACCTGTAAAGATAAAAAATACTTGTCATTACTTTTCAGTGTATCCATTCTGGATCTCCTGCCCCCTTGTGGTATACCAAACTTTGAATCTCACCTTGTTGTGAAGACTGTGGTATATTAACTGTAATTAAATTAAATCTCTCTCGTACTTTCCAGAATTCTTGAAGACCTTTATGAAGCTCATGGTGATACTCTTGCTCTGCAGTATGGTGGCTCACAACTTGTTCATGGGTAAGCGGTACACCACAACCAGATCAAATCAGTGTTGACAAGAGAAAATGAGGAAATAGAGCATAACCCCGTGTGATATGATAAGGGGATAGAATCTATTTTTAGCCCGGAATCTATTTATATCTCGTTCCATGGCTGCGCGGTTTCCACATGGCGCATTGAAATTACAACCACGTGATGAGAAGGACATCAACCATTGGTTAGTTAAAATAGTTTCTGGATTAAGAGAACCCAATATGGAAGATGCTTTCTCTTACTTGGTGTTAATAATTCTGTGCTATTAAGGCTAATAATTATTAGTGAAAATCTACTAGTATACTAATGCAAATGCCGCAATCTGATTGGCTGAGCTACCGCAGACTATTTAAACTATAGAGTGTTTCTGTCGAGGAACTATTGACTGATAGTTGCCCAGCGGAAATTTGATGTTCTTAAAACAAATATTTGCCCGAGAACTTCGAGGGCAAATATGCTAGTTAAACTAACATAAAACTTAAAACTAGCATATTTGTCCTCGAAGCTTCGCTTCTCGGGCAAATATTTGTTTTAAGAACATCAAATTTCCGCGGGGCAACTATCAGACCGATAGTTCCTCGATAGAAACACTATTGTTTAAATAGAAATCTCGAGCTCATAATCTAATTGTTAACTAACATAAACCACACGCCTGCTACTCCGTAAATTCTCAAATTGCTTGGCACTTAGGGGCGATCTATTTAAAAATTGGATTATGAGCTCGAGATTTCTGTGGCGTGATAGTTGATGAGGACGAAGGACGAATTAGGTATCACCAGGAGCCCATTGGGCTCCTGCTATCACCTCATATAAATAGAGAGTGAATAGAGCGTATGCACATGACCTCAGGGCAACCATGTTGGTGTTCCCAAACAAAGAAAAGGCGGCATTGTTGATGTCCCAAACCGATCCCCTAGGAATTATTCTTATGCAAACATGTTCTTTTGTTTCCGTTTAAAACATGGTCGCTGATCACGTGAGTGAATAGGCTCTACAATCTAATTTAGTTAAAATCATAATAAACGAATCATGTGTCGGGAAAAAAAACCCAAAATACTAAATCTTCCCGCGAAACTAAGCCAAAGCTCGAAGACGTCGTCATTTTGAAAACGATCCTCAACCAAGTGCTGTACTCTAATGGCTGATAGTATGCAGTAGCTTAGCCAATCAGATTGCCGCATTTGCATTGGACTAAAAAGTGATAGAGCGCGGACGTTCTTTTGGGCGGAGACAGTCGAGTACCGGAAGAAGGTCTACGTTCGCAAACTAGCTCTGATGTCTCTCCAGAAAGGAAAAAGACTGCAGGGGATTGAATTGTGTTATATTATATTTTACGGACCTTTTAGAAGTTTGTTCTTTTCGATTTTCCCAACTGTACTTAGGTACAATTTCTCGAAAGAACGTTGCATCCTTCATTGGATCCTTCTATAGAGAGTTCTTCGTTTGGTAAACCGTCTGTACACAAGCTATATATATATATGTTGTGGTTCAATTTTTTCCTTGGTTTAAATTGTATTTTCCTTTGTTTCAAACTCATTGTCATACATTACCATACCAAAAACAAAGGAAAATAAAATTTAAACCAAGGAAAAAATTGAACTACAACATATATATACTAAAATGGTAATCGTCTCACTATCGGTTTCTTTCGACTTTTGATAGTCTATAGTTATCCCAAGCTTACTTGCTAATTGTAAATTATTTTTTGTATTTAAGAAAGCTGTAACTCTTTCTTTAGGATTCGAACATACCGGAAAGTGTCTCCTTTCACATCCCATTCACATGACATTATGCAGACAGTGTCGCGTTACTACAGTAATGCTTTTACTGGTAAGTTTTCTATTCTGTCTTGTGCAAAATGGTATAGCTCTTAACATTAAATTTACGTGCAAACGGAGGCGCACTTTCCATAGAATTAGAGTTTACGAAGACGGATTGACATCGAATGCTGAGGAATATTTTCTTGGAAGTAGGAGGAAAACCAGCAAGGGAAATTTCAGAGGAGCACTTCCGTGTTGAATGGCACCTTAGAAGAGAAATGCATAGCATTGTGGTCAGTCTTGGTCAAAGTTTCAATTCGACCTGTCAGGGCCCTTAAATTGCGGACCAACAATTTTACACTTATTATGTCACAGAAGAGCAACTTTACATTCATTGTCGTAAGACCAAAACGGACATAATTATTACACTGGCCTGCGTCGCGTCGTCTGCCGCGTTGGCTGTTATTACCCTGTTGCCAGCACTAAGCGCGGGAAAACGCTTGCAATCTAGTCGCAAGCGGTTTTAGTTGGTTTGCCTTCAGACTGGTTGAAAGTGGCGCGAGCCTCTTTAGCCAATCACGTATCCTAGCAATGACCTATGAACCAGAGCAATCGCAAAATTACTTTCCTCCGTGAATTAAAAACTTGTGCTAAATTATGAAGAATGTGTCCGACCCTCAAAATGATTGTCAGTTGCCTAGTAACATGTTTGGAATAGTTGACGATCAGACTGCAAAAGGTGAGGTGTAAAAATGTTCAGTGGGAGATGAAACGAAAAAAAGGAGAGATAGAGAAAAGAAAAGAAAAAACCTCAGAACCCAAAAGCATCGTTTTACCATGGGCAGTGCTCGAACTTAACTTTTGAACTTAATAGTCAAATGGCTAGAATGTGGTCTGGATTTACTGACCATAAATGTGTTTGTACTAGGCTCTTCTATACAGCGTAAAGAGACATTCTATTTTAAATACACGAGAAATGTAAAACTGTTGTTTTGTTATCAAACTGTAATAGAATATGCAACATAAGAAAGTGCATTTTGTCTTGTGCTTATGTTTAAAATATAATTCCAGTGAACTCCACAAAAAAGAACTCTGACTGCCAGACACGAAGGTGCTAGTTGTATTGTCTGTACACAATTTGCAGAACATTTAGTTTGTTTTAACATTGTATGTGAGCCATGGAAAGTCTTTAAGCCAGGTCCGCACAAATGTGTTTTGATGAAGATCCAGATATGCTGCCTCCAGAATCATCGCTTGCTCTCTTAAGATTGGCAGTTTTAGTTCTTTGATTTGAACCCTGCTCAGATAATTCCGCTGCTTTTGAGGACAGAAATGTTCTAATACCCATGACAATCAAGTGTGGTGATCATAGATTTGCATTTTAAGATGACGGACAATTGTTTTTCTTACTAGCTTTGGATCATGGGTATACGACTTGACCCTAGGCTCCCCGGTCAAGCAAAATAAAGATGGCAGCAAACACGCAAGAAATTGTATACCGAATTAAGAATTATTTTTCTAATACAGAATTACTTTTCTTTCTTTTATTCATGCCAGTTGTTAATGAGAAAAATTGTTGAAGGCTTTTGTCATTTATAGAGGCGAAAATTAAGTAGCCAAGATGGCTAGTAAATGAGCAAAATCCACTAGCCAAAATTCAAAATCTACTGATATTTGGCTGGACGACCACCACCAAGTCCGTGCCCTGGAGATGATGGTGATCTTTTTTCGCCAGCTTGTGTAAGATGTATTATTCAGCAGTGTCATGGGAAAACTTGGGAAAAGTAAAATCTGAGTTCACTTAATGGGAGAAGAACCTGTGACCTCCCTGTTACTAGTTCAGACACTCTATTCCGTTCCCTTGGCTGCGGTTTCGCTAGATAGTAGATAGGGACAGTGGGAATCTCGTTAATCCATTCATGCGCGTCACTAATTAGATGACGAGGCATTTGGCTACTCTACTGTGCTTATGTGCAACATATGTGCTTTTTAAGTGGGAAGCCTAACCCAGTGCAATGAACCACTCGTAGGTATATGAATAAACGACTTCCATGTGGGGGCTAAAACCGCGTTCTATAGGAGGACCTCCGAAATTGTCGGTACACCCTATAGCCTATTTCCAGCGTGATCTGTGAAATGAGTGCGAGAGATAAGAGAGTCCTAGTTACTCCCGCCGTTTACCCGCGCTTGGTTGAATTTCTTCTCTGACATGAGACTAATGAGAGCAAGGTCATTACACTAGATTCGTGTGACAGACATCCTGTTTACTGCTGGGATTTGAATGTCAAAGGGAAAGGGTGGTAAAATAATGAAGAGGGTATGTATTTATAACCTAGAAAATTTGAAAGTTGTATTTTTCCGCACTGTCACAGGGAAACTTGGAAAAAGCAAAAAATTAGTCGATGTCTTTGTTTCATCAACACCTTTTTTTTCCATCACCTTTAGGGACGGACCATTAGAAAAGTGATGGGGGGGGGGGAATTTTCAGCTTGCACGAATTTTTTTTTTTTCGCTCACTGCTTTTGCAGGAATTTTTTTTTTTCTGGTGAACCTCTCTGCACAAATTTTTTTTACTACGTGTGAAAAAGTCACAATTGGACCTTCCTTCTGCATGAGTTTTTTTTTTTTTTGACATTTTGCCTTGCATGAATTTTTTTTTGGTTTTTTTCCCCACCCCACCCCCCCCCCCCCCATCACTTTTCTAATGGTCCGTCCCTTATTTGATAGATGCTGACAAACAACAAGCCATGAACCTATTCCTTGGAATCTTTTCGCCACAAAAGAAGAAAAACAAGATCTGGGAATTACCCAGTGATTACTACTTGCATCATAATTCCACGAGAGATGTGAAGGCTTCTAGAAACAGGAAAAGGTGGGAAGAATGTGGTTCACTTTGTTATGTGTAAGGTGTTGGACATTGAAGGTCATTTATTAAACAGACCGATTTTATTTTGGAAATGGCTGTTAATCAGCTGTTCATTGGAAACGCCTATTTTTTACAACTGAATCGTGTTGGCAAGCACGTGACCTGAAGTGAATACGGTATGTAAAATGTTTTGAATTTGTCCTTGTACAGCTACACCAAGTGGTGGGACCCAGAAGTGATCAACTCATTGCCCCACCCCTCCCTGCCTGGTAAGTATTGCTAGCATATTGAGCCCAGGTCAGTTTGTTAGTTTACAGCAACACGCTCTTCTCGTTTCTGATTGGCTACTAAAGCGTTGTCCATAAAAGCAATCTTAAAAAATGCAAACCATATTGTACATATTTGTCTTACTCTTTACTGAATTTATTTTTTCTTTCATGGATTCTACTTTTTGTTTCTGTTATCATATGCTAAATGGTTGGGATTCTACTTCAATGTATCGATATTGAGAAACGTGCAAATCTCATTCCAGCAAATCTCATTCCAGCAAATGTATTTTACAGTGTTTGCTTTATTGTGGCGACAATATTTCCATTGCAAGTTTCTTTATCTCAATTTTTGCCTTGACTCCTGTTCATTTTGCGTCAAGTCCCCCGCGTAAATATGCAAATAGTGGTTAGCGCGGGAAAATTTGCAGTTTTCATTATTTAACATCCGGTTTCAGTTGTCACCAGTTTAAACGCGTCATGTTCAAATAACGTTTCCAAACGATCAGATAGTATAATCTTTTCTTTTCGCGTTGCCTCTCGCCTTACTTTGTATTGCTTCTGTTTTTCTCAATGTATTAATTAACAATTATTCGCCAAAGGCGAAGTGATTATCGGTGAATATTCACCGATAATCATTGAGCCTGAGGCGAAAAATTGTTTTAGTATAAATACACAGATGATTATTTGAAAAAAAAGAAAAGAAAAAGCATTGTACAACACAAAAAAATTATATTTTATTAAAAGCGCGCGAACGACTGGCAGCCATTTTGTTCGTCGAGGTGATTATCGGCTGTTAATCCGAGATAGCGAACCAATCAGAGCGCGCGATTTTGTATAATGACCTGAGTATTTATACTAATCTACTTTATGCGTTAATTTCTCTCATAGAAACCACTGATGATTATGTATTGTTATGGAAGATAAATAAAGCCATTTAGTTATTGTTATCTCTGGTACGTTCTCTACAATATGCAATGATTGTTTTGTTTTGTAGTTATCTCAGATGAATCAGACGGCGAACAAGGGAGCAGTTTTATCAGAAGTCATGCTGACTCAGTTGATGGTGAAACGGTTGACTTGTTTTCCGAGTTTTATCAACCTCACGACTTGACCGTATTAGAGACTTTACATCCTCATTTGATGCAGAAATCCTGTCGGTAAGCAGTCTATATTAACTTTAAATCCTTTCCCGAAGTCGTAGGTTTTAGTTCCAACAAGGACAAAGAGATTTTTCCTTGTCTCGTGTTGTTCTTTTTTTTAAAAGCGTACGCTTAATGGAAATTTCAGAAAGTGATTTGCCGCACTGAAATTTACACTCAGAGTTACTTCTCTCACAGACTAGCTTACATTTGAAAGCCATGCTAGTAACCATGTAAGTTATTATCACGGGGACAGAACCGATTTTAAACTGTTTAGTCTCGCCAAGATTCGTCCTCTAGCGGCTTATCTTCTTGGTGGGAAGGGAAAGGGACGTTGGCCTGGGCAATATTTTTTCCAAGTATACTGGTGGGCTCCTTTTCTCCCCAATTAAATGTTTCCATGTGTTTTTGTTATGCATGTAAGTGTTTCGTTTCAAGTCTGTTAGGAGGATTATTTTCTGTCGATTATTTTTCGTTCAGTCCTAGTTCCTTCATTTCCTTTTCAGGATCCCTCCGCCAAGTGTTTCTAGGGAGGCCCCTTCCTCTCTTGCCTTGAGGGTACCGCTCTAGGGCTTGTTTGGTGCTACTGCCTGCGAGACGTCTAAGGGTGTGACCTAACCAGGTCCACCTCCGTTTCCTCACTGTCTTGAATATTGGTACTGATTGGTATTGAGTACTGATCCGTACCTTATATTATCTTTTTGTCCTCAGAGACTTCATGCCACCAAATGCTTCTAACCAGAGTCCATTTGTTGTCAGAGCTTCCGCTAAATCTGCTGGGTAAGTTGAGTCGGCCAAGAAATGACAAGGCACGGAAAAAATTATTAAGACGTTTGTAACGATTATTTCGTTTGTCACTCAATTCCGCTGCGTTTACATTTCATTGACATTTTGCACATAGGAACGAAAAGTTTAGTATTGCTGGGCCTTTTTGCGCCCAGGTTTTAATTGTTTTAGTCAAGGGAATTTTAGAAAAGAAGAAATTCGTCCCATTACAAAACAATACATCTAACTGGAACATTACATCTAACCGCAACAATATATCTAACTATATATACTGCTAGAACTTTGCATCTAACTGCAACAATAGAAATACATCTAACCACAACAAATATTCGTCACATTTCAACTGCCGCCACGACCGTCCTCTATTATTAAGGTCACTTATGTGTAAGACACTCTTATGTGTAAAGAGATAAATGGATGGTTTATTGATAATGGTACAAGGTAATCCGAAGGCTGAATTACATAATATACTTAAAACCTATTTATAGGAACTAAGTTTCAAAATAGATCAAATAGCCTTAAATTACAAAATGTACAGGAATGTGTACATACAATCTTTGCCAAAAAGGATTGATCGTCAGGCACTTTTTCTCGTTCATAACAAATGACAATCAGTACATCTAAGTTTCCCCCTCCCCTTTAACCTTTTTTTTTAAAAACAGGATGTTATCTTTTATTACCAAGGTATTACGTTTGGAAATATAATAGTAACATTGCTTGAGTGTGCTGGGGGGGGGGGGTTGTAAGATTTCTGATAATCCCCAACATCTGCAAGAAAACACGGTATGCGGGCAATGGATCCAAGGCATTTTGGTTGAGATTGTAGTTAGGTAAGGACACAATTTCCCTTGCATTGTAGCAGCAGACGTGCTGCGCCAGCTCGTAAAGTAGTGGGAGCCGCTCCTGGACCTATGAATAATGATGATAGCAGTGATGATGGCTCCAGTACAGATGATGACAGCTTGGCAGCGTCTTTCTGGGAAAGGAGCAACAGCACAAGTTCATCATTCATCTCTTTCCAGGTTAAATCTCTGAACTACTTTCTGTCACTTATTTGCTGTCCTTGCGCTTATGTTATGTTTGCGTCCGTTGCGCTCGATTCACAGTAAAAGTATTTAAGGTTCTCCGATTTTGAATATGTAGGGATGTGCCCTTGTAAGACTTTGTTATTCATCTTACCAGTATACATTGCATGCTGGGACCACGTGCGTTTCACTGGTTCGCCATGTTGAATGAAAATGCTATGTGATGTTGAGCTCCAGCTCCAAATTATACAAAATAGATACTACATTTACTTAATTTATTTGTTTATTCATTCATTTATTTGCTTAAATTCATCCACTTACTTTACATTTTTTTCGTGTAATTTTTTGTAATTCTGTTTCCAGCACATGCACCTTGTTAAATTGCGTTTGGTCTCCTAACCCTCCTAATCCTAGTTATAGATTACTTCTTCCTGTCTTTATTAGCTGTTGATTTGCTATTTTTCAGAATAGGACTGTTTTGAAGGAAAATCTAAATATTAATCTTGAATTCGATATTCTCTAGTTCATGCTTATATCGCCACTTGATGTGTTACTGTATGCTTATGTGGTAAAACCAAGATCAACGAGACAGTGGCCTTAGGTTACCGTTCTTATCATGCGTGTTATAAATTTGTATCAGAATAGTATGACCTCGGCTTTTCCAGTTGCAGCATAAACATGCTTTCGTTTTGTGTAGGAACATTCAAAATTTTTTTATTTACCATAACTTCTTATATTTTGGAGGGTTGTTTTCAACATTCATTGTTACAGGAGCGGCTGCCGCCCATGCAGGATGTTTATGGCGTTGGCCTCCAAGAGCCTAAAGGAAAAAGTATGGAGAACTACGAAAGGTAGAGCAGTGAATTCTCTTAACTTAACACCAATAACCAAACTAATATTAATGATAATAATAACAGTAACGTGAATAGCAACGCCAATAACAATAATAACAATAATAATGATAATAATAATAATAATAATAATAATAGTGATAATAACAATAAATTATGATTCTGTTATCAACAACAAATGCTCTACATTGAGTATAAAATCTATCACTGTTAAAACCACCTGTCTTGACATTTGATGTAAAATAATAATGTTTAAGAGTTAAAAACACTCATGTGAATCAATATCGCCTTAACAGTTGTCTCTTAATGCGCTGTTCCCCCCACCCCCTCGCAGATGACCTGAGGTTAGGGTTATTTGAGTTCTTTTAAGTAGAAATTGATTATCTGAAGTTTAAAAAGGTATAAATTCCAGTCAGCTTGTTTTCGACTGCATGGTTTTACTTTAACCTGTAAGAATTATCATTTAAATGTACCTCCCGCTTTCGGCGCTCGGTACATATTCTGCAGAAGGGGCAGTACTAAAATGAACTATATAGCCGAGGCATTGCCGCTTTTAAACTCGAATAGTGATCTAAACTCGAATAGTGTTCTAAACTCGAATAGTGTTCTAAACTCGAATAGTGGTCTAAACTCGAATAGTGTTCTAAACTCGAATAGTGTTCTAAACTCGAATAGTGTTCTAAACTCGAATAGTGTTCTAAACTTAATTTGTGGAATGTGTGGGGAAACCCAATTTTATAGATTCTGTTTGGTTAAGTCCATTAAAATCCCTTGAACGTAATAGGCTAAAAAAAGTATTTCTCTTGTAGATTCGTTCATTTCGGTAAAACAGCAGTTCCTGAGAAAGAATGTTCAGGTGTGAAACATGTACACCATAAATGGTGAGTATCAGTGAAACTTCAAGAGGTTTTTTGTTCAAGTTTTTATTACTTTTCTTCAAAGTTGTTGGGACTTTGCTTCCAACAAAATTGGCTCAACCAAAACAAAGATCGTAATAGTTGGAAGTAAAGCACGCTCTTGTTTCCAGAAATTTTTTGCGGAAATCGGAGTGAGATTTTAAGCGCTTTTGCCTTTTCCCGCCAAGAATTACTCCGTACATGCGCACGTCTCTCCCCTGGTAGAATCTGAATGTTTGTGTACTTTTACAGGGTGCCTCGTAAGCCTTTCTCACTGGATAGTACATACAGAGTGAAGCCACCGAGAGTGGACCACCCTTCTCAAGCATTGTATTCAGCATACATTCAGGCAGGACAGAACGGTCGCTTCTTTACATCACCCGTCAGTTTGGCGTTGTACAAGGATTATGTGAGCAAAAACTACCAGTAAACTGCCACGATTCATCCCCACCCCAAACTAAAAGTGTGAATTGCATTGTAAGTTAAGAGCACTTCGTACTTGATTCCATTTACAGTGGTTGGATTGTCAAATTGTGACAATGCGCTTGACCTTCTCACCTGCGATGGCGCATACCAGGAGCCCATCCTGCGCATGCTCAGTCCCTCCTTTTTGGCACTCCCTCAATAGGTGATGTGCGTGTGACGTCATGTTCACCGTTTTTGTGGACAAAAACTATAGGCTCTCTTTCCGTGGGAAATTTA